>CM053584.1:365933811-366021500 GCA_028627135.1 Pseudochirops cupreus
TAGTGGGAAGTATCTTTGTGTGCGTTTTGGAGTTCCAGGATTGGTTTAGAGTCCTATTTTATGGGTATTTTGGGGTGGCTATGTGAGAGCTGCGATATGTTGCTGCTTCTACGCCGCCATCTTGGCTCCGCCCCCCTGGCTTCAGGAATTTATGAGCTGTGTGAACCTGGGTGTATCATTTAACCTCTGTCTGCCTCAGTTTCCTCATCTGTAAAATGGAGATCAGAGCAGCACCTGCCACCCAGGGTTGTTATGAGGCTCAAATGAGATAATATTTTTAAAGTGCTTAGCACAATGCCTGACTTCATAGTAAGCACTGTATAAATATTAACTATTATTATTATTATTATTAAATTTGGAGACTATTATAAAATATTTCGTTTGCTGTTGGTTGTGGTTTTGGCTGCTCTTACCTGTTTTTCTTTGTTACAAGAGAAGGATTACTGGATGGAGGTTGGGAGTGGATAATATCTGGAAATGACCACGACATAAAAATTAAAGGGATCAGTAAAAGTATATGGTATGTGTCAGACTATACCCAATTTTCTTCTATTTCACTGTCACAAATTCTAAGAATAATTTGTCATTTGCCTGCAAGCTTTGCATCATTTCCTTCCCAGAAACAAGTTTTTCCTTGTTGGTAAGAATCCTGTCCAGAACAGAAATGTCTCATTTACGTTCTTCCATTTTTTTTGAAAGATTAAGGTGACAAGAAGTTGACTGTTCTGCTTTTGGCTGAGAAAGAGCTCCAGTGTAGATTCAAGATCATCAGAAAACCCCCTTCATCACTCTGTTATGCCTTTTTACGATCTGTTTCCTTCTCTATTTTCCTCATAGGTGTAGGTGATGTTTAGACAACTCTGATGGCTCTACTGTTTGTTTTTATCTGGAGTGATCTTCAAGCCAATGTTTACTGTATTTATCCCTACCTGCAGTTCCTGGATTTCTTCAATGAATGTATTTTCTTTTTTAAATGTTTCTTCTTTATATTTGATGCCATTATTTTATCTGCTGTTTTCCATTGATACATCCTTCCAGAACCATAGTTTGATCACGGATTTCATTGAGGCTTGGATGAGAACTGAGGAGTTCCAATTTGTCTCCTTGTGTTAGATGTCTAGTTCAACTGGCTTGTACATTTTTGCAGTCATCTGAGACCACAGGTTTTATTGCTTTTGTCTTTCTTAAATTTTGTCCGCTGTGAATTTCTGGGTCTCTTAACTACCAGTTTGGTGGATATATGTAGGTAATTTTCTCCCGTCTTTGTCATAAATCATAGATTTAGAGCTGAGAGAGACCTAAGGGGTCATCTAGGCCAATTTCCATCATCCTTACAGATAAGGAGGTAGAATAAGTGACCTCTAGAAGTCCCTCCCTTAGCTAAAATAGGCCCAGAGAGGTGAAGAGACCTGCCCCAGGTCACTCAGGGGAAATAAGTGGAAGAGCCAGTACCCAAACCCACCTAAATTGTCCTCAGTTTAAATTAAGTAGATTTCATTCACTGCAGCCACCCACACCAGCTCACTGAGAGAACCTCCAATGCCAGAGTATTTTCTTCATACCTAAGTTGACCTCATCAGCTAAGAAACATGCTCTCTCAACATGTTGTGAATTTCCATTTTTTAAACTCATAGCAGATACTTATACAGCATCTTGCAGTTTCTAATGCGCCTCATAACTGCTATGCCATTTGATCCTGAACAGCCCTATGATATAAGGAAGCTGTACAGGTGTTATGCCTATTTTGCAGATAAGGAACCAAGCACAGGAACACTAAATGGTTTGTCCACAGTCATACAAGTGGCAGAGCCATTATTTGAACACGTACATAACTTGACTCCAGATGCAGCACTTCTGTTATACTCAGAATTGCTTCCTGATTCCCTAATGAATCAAAAGGCTTTGATTTCTCTGAAACTTCTTGTGCCTACATACTGGAAACATATCATATTGGTACTCCAAATATAGTACTGCTTCTGAAATGCATGCTGATTTAATGAAACTGAAATTGAGCCCAATTCCAACCTGCCACAGTTGGTTGATTTAGAGACTTTTGTGGGGGGTCCCCCATAAGTTACTTTATCTCCTCACTCCAAGCTCTCCTCAGCTTGTCTCTTGGGGCATGGCAAGGGAAGAAATGTATGTGTGAAAAGAGAAAGGAATTCTGGGAAATTCACTTAAATGCTGGAGTCCTCATTAGGGTAGGGAAAAATCTTAGTTATGACTGCTCTGTTGAACTGAAAAGGCCTAAAGTAGCCAATGTTTTGGTGAAGGTATGTAGGACTCTCTGTCTTAGTCAATTGTCACATCTCCTAAAGGATGTTGGGGTCAGCTATCACAGACTCCCACCATTCCTCTTTTCCCTCTCTCATCTTGCCTGCCAAATTATTAAGAGGTTGGCTAAATGTAATGTAGCAGCTGTAACGTACTTCGTCACTGGAAAAAAGGTGGGTTCACACACTTTGGGAAAAGCTGATTTAGTCTCATCAAGTGAAGATGGTCTTAGTTTTTCTGTTAACTGGAATCAAGCTTTCTGAAAGAGCGGTTTGATAGAAGCCAGTGTTGACTATTTGAGATGGCTGTACTGGCCATCGATAACTAAATGGGAATTTTTGGAAATTTGCCACAGACTTTGGTAAATTGCAAGTGACACATCCTTGCAAATAAAACTAAAAAAAACTTAATAAGTCATAAGTGCTATATATGATTAATATGTCTTATTATTTACTCCCATAAGTATACATACATAAATTGATTAGAAACAGTAAAATTTTATTAGAAGTTTCAGTGTGCTAAAGAACTACAGACTATGCACTCTCTTTGGGAATGCCTCCTCTCTTTCTCTGCCATCCAGACCCAGTCATGTGATTTTCTCTTATAGTGAGGGTTGTATGCTGTGCTTTTCATAGAAGGAAACCCATGAAAGCAGTTGCTGCAGCTCCCTGCTGCAGAGATTCTGCATAGTGTTCCAGATACTAATCTCACTCCTGTAGAAGCTGCAACATTGTTATGACTGGAGCATGTTGTTTTACTTGTTTCATGTGTTAAAGATAATCTGAATTATTAAAGGTTTGGGGTGGGGCTTAGAGTAATTCAAGGATTTTCCCATTTTGGGGGGTCCTGTGCCCCAACTCCCACAAATATTAAAGGATAACAGTGGTTTCTTCTGATTTCTTGGAAAACATTTTCAAAGTAATGTCAAGTTGCAGGCTTCCCTCTAAGGAACCAGAATGAAGGAGCAGGTTGTTCCTTTCTTCTGTAAACCATTTTTTCTCCTCTGAAGCAGCAGTAGTGGGTAGACCTTTAAGCACATTACTAACAAAGCTCAAGTAAGCAGAGCACTCCCATGAAGGCAGTGAGAGATGTTGCCTAAAGAGTTGACTTTGAAGCCAGTGGGACCAGGGTTCAAGCCTCCCCTCTGCCATATATTGATTTTGCTTCTTTTAATCTCTCAGATCTGAAGCCACTATGAGAAAGTTGCAGAACAATTCTCTCAACACTCTGGTTGAGGGAGTTTCCTTACCAGGAGTTCCCTCCGCCAGTGAAATCCCAGGTCCAAATCAGAGCCCTGTTACGTATACATCCAAAAAAAGTGGAAAGAATAAGTAAAAGTGTGTTTATTGAGCACTTTTAGGATACTGTTGCAGGCAAACAAGCCCTGGGCTGAGAATGCGGGATCCAAAACCAAAAGCTAAACTTTGTATGCCTAGAATTTAGCACAGTTTCTGGTACATAGTAATTATTTAATGCTTTTTGATTGGTTGATTGGTTTAATAAACAACAATAAAGATATCTACCTTTTTTCCTCTTAAAGACTTGTCAAAGCAGTTCTCCACTTTTGGTGATTCTCCTGGTTACAAGTGATGTTGCCAAAGAAAGCCAGAAAAAACTGGTAAAAATTGACATCTTGGGCAAGAGGTATCCTAAAAACCTGAAGAGGTTCCAGATGGAGTTTTCATCATTGTTGCTTTTGATGGCAAGTGATGCAGATAAGAAACACTTATTTGGGAGATAAGCAGCTAATGTCTAAGAATGAGATTAAAATTCCTGAGACAGCTTAAAAAAATAGAAATGAGAGATTTCTGACTGGGGTTGGTGTACCCCTAACAAAGGCTGGTAAGAATACCTTTGAAAATATAATCAAAAGATCTATAACCCAAGAAAGAGATGGAAGGTGGAGAAGAAACCTATTAAAGTATATCTTCTGAGATAAGTACCACAGAGAATAGCTAGAATATAGAAAGAAAAAAAATTAGAATTTAAGGCAAATTGTCACAGTAGACACACACACAGAAAAAACCACAAGAGCCAGTAGTAAAAGTCATAATTTCAATTGTCTGTGGACAATAAAGCCCAATCTAGGAACCAGAGAGAGGAAGTACATGATGGAGAAAGAGCATTTGGGTAAAGATCAGTGGAGGCAGAAACAGAAACAGTTTTGTCGTTGGAATATATTACAGATCTGCTGGGCAGAAAGAAGAAAGATGGAGTTTGGGATACATTATCACGAGTCTGACGTGGAGACAGGCTAGAGCGGGAGTGGATTTCATTTATCTCCCATTCAGTTATGTTGGCATTTGTTGGAGCTTACTTTTTTGTCAAAAGCAGAGCAGCTTATAATTTCTTGCGTTGCTTTAATGATAACTTCTTTCAAAAAGTGGAGAAATAAGTGAGGCAAAATTCTATTCTGATTTTGATTCTGACCACAGAAGAAAGATTTGTTTCTGGAATAGAAATGACAGGAACCTAGCTAGGGAAGTGACCACTGTCTCTTAGAGTTTAGATAGAGGAGAGAAAACCAGGTATAGTGTGACATTCACCTGACAGCCAACTTCAAAGACTTCAGAGGAAGGAAATAGGTAGTATCTCACAGGCTAAAATTCCATAAAGGTCATCAGCTCAGGAAAAATGAGAAAATTTCAAGAATCAAATAGTGAAACTATCAAAGGAAACTATTCTAGTGAGAGGAGAAAATAGGAGTTGTCTGAAGAGGTGGCTGTGGGGTATGCAGAGGGCTCACCTGACAACTGAAATTCTTAAAAGATGTGTATAGAAGGTGGAAGCAACAAGAAACAAAAGAACTACAAAAGTGTGGCACAATAAAGCTCAGAATGAGGAAAACCAAGGGCGGTAGGAAGGAGTTTGTGTTTTTAAAGCTCTTTGAAATAGGAGGGGAGATGGCACAGCTGCTTAGGTGTATGGGACAATAATAGCTGATGATAGAAGGCAAAACTACTCTTCTTATTTTCCTTCTGTTGTCTTTGCTAAGGAGAATGACCTTTGGACTGAAAATAAGAACAAAAAGTGGCTAATAGGGAATTAATGTCCCATATAGAGAGCAAAAGAACACCCAGTTGCCCTTGATGAGTTCCAGTCACCTGATCTAGATGAACTATCTCCTAAAAGAATCAGCAGATGTTCTTGAACCACTCTCAGTGATCTGAAAGATTGTGGGGAGCAAAAGAGGTATGATAACACTGGCCAGAGAGGGGCAAACATCCCAGTTTTGAAAAAAAGGGAAAAAAATTGTCTAGCATAGGCTGGTGATCACCACATCTAGGAAATTCCTAGACCATGTCATTAGAGATGATTAGTGAATGTTGAGAAAAGGAAGCAGTGGTTCCAAAGAGCTGACGTGGCTTCATCCAGAATCGGTCATGCCAGATGAAACTCTCCTTTGTTGATGGGAAGATCAAAAAATGCTCTAGATATCACTGACCTAGATTTTAACCAAGCATTTCATAAAGGATCTCCTGCTCTCCTTTTGGAAAAGACTGAAAGATGTGGAGTAGATAATAGCAAAATTGCATTCGAAAGTGATCTAATGGCCTGTGCAAAGTGACCCTTCATGGTTTGATGTCAGCTTAGAAGAGAGCTCCCTTGTGTGACCCCAGGACAAGGCCCTTAGCCTCACTCAACCTCATTTTTCTCATCTGTACAATGGAAGGGATTGGGGTATTTCATTGGGTTGTATGTAACATGTAAAAAACTTTAGCAACATTTGAGTTCTATGTAAATGGTAGCTATTCCTAACGGCCTCTGCCCTGAGGAATTGTACTTGGCCCTTTGGGGTATAGCATTTTTTACCGTGGGCTTTGATAAAGGCCCTGTGGGTGGGCTTGTCAGATTTGCAGATAACACTAAGCCAGGAAGGAAAGCTAAGCCCTAGATGGCACTCGGGATCCCCAAAGATCTTGACAACCCAGAGCATTGGGCAGAATCAAGGAAGGTATTCTTGTTGTCTTTGGATCCCCACTCTCAAGCACTTAGGAGGTGCTTAATAGATGTTTGAATGAATGAAGATGAAATTTCATAAGGATAAAGATAAAGTCTTAGTCTTGGGTTCATGAAATCAACTACAAGATGGGGGGATGTGGTGATATAGCTAGTCTTTTGGGGGGGGGAAATCCAAGGGCTTTGTTGGATTGTAAACTAAATAAATCAAAAGAGTGATAATGGCAGCCAAGAGAACTCCAGTTTTGTTTTGGATTGCATCGAGAGGTATGATCTCCAAGGGCTTTGAAGGCCAAAGTCCTACTGTGCATGCCCCGGCAAGACCATGTCTGGAATAATGAGGTCAATGGTTGGTGCCACAGTTTGGTGAAGATATTGATAAGCTCAAGAACATTTAGAGCAGCAGTTCTCAACCTGTGGGTCATGACCCCTTTGGGGGTCAAATGACCCTTTCACAGGGGTTGCCTAAGACCATTGGAAAACACATATTTCCGATGGTCTTAGGAACCAAGACACCACTCCTCTGTCCGTCTCCAGGTGGGTCTGCCCACATGCACGAATATTAAAGGGTCGTGGCATTAGGAAGGTTGAGAACCACTGATCTAGAGGAATATAGTCAGACTATACTGAAGAGCCTTGAGTTTATAGTGTATGAAGCCACTGACAAAACTGGAAGCATTTATTCTGGAGAAGAAGAGGCTAGCAGAGTGCTTGGTACATGGATGTTTAATATCGTTTGATTGTAGCCTGAGGAGGGATAGAGAAGAAGGCTGTGTGGAAGAGAGGTTAGATCTGTTCCTTTTGGTTCTGGGATGTTGTCTAAAAGTTATCAAGTGGCATGTGTAGACTTATGACTAATGATTAGAGCTACCCAAAAGTGTTGTGGCCAGCCTTAGGGAGGTAGCAGGTGTCCCTTTATTTGGAAGTTTTCATGCCGAGCTTGGATGATCACTTAGCAGCTCTTGTCAGAGGGATTTTTTTTCTGGCATTGGTTGTAGTAGATGACCCACTGAGGTGTGATTTTTTTTTTTTGTGAACATGTGAGGGTGGTGGGGGAAGGGATGGAATTAACATTTTTCATAAATATGAAATTGGATGAAAATGAACAGCAAGGACAGCAGTTGGAAAGAGAAGTGAAATTATGTAATAATTGCCTGCTGTCTACTAATGTCTTGTATGGGTGTTTAATAACTGTTTATTGAATTTAAGGAAGGGAACTATCTACCAACTTTCTGGAGGGAATTTAGGGATAGGTGAAATGAAGATTGGGGAGATTACACACTGATAGCGATTGTATTTGCTTATGGTATTGATGCCAGGTTTCCCTCCTACTCCTTCACTTACTTCCCTCTCTCTCTACTTCTCTCCCTTCCCTACGGAGAGAAGGGATTTGGGACATTGGCTCTGATTTGCTTGACCCCAGAGTCTTTGGGATGACTGCTTCTAAATTCTCATTAATTGTGATAATGCTGTTTAGCAGTATATTTCGATTTCATTCTCTCTCCAACTTGTCATGTAAACCACTACCATTTCTAGTATGATTATGAAAGCTCTGACCTCACAGCTTTTAGCTTCTTTGCCACAGACTTGCAAGGGAAGTGAAAATTATTTTGTAAAGATTTCTCTAATCTTGAGAGGCTACATTAGCAATGTACCAGAAAATCATCTTTCCTGGCCAAGATGCAGTGTCATATTCACTTAGAATTTCTTTCTTAACAGAAACTAGAATGATGTGTTGGTTTCCAATGAAATTCTGAATGATCCTTGCTCCAGCGGTGGTTTGTTTTAAGTGTATTTGAATTTACAAAAGAAAATCTGCATCAACCACCAAAGCAATTGTTTCCAAACTTACAGTGATATCTTACCTTGTATACTTTGTATAAAGTATAATTTATACTTTATATAAAGCAAATTATACAAATAATTTTTAGCTTGTGTTTTAGCTCAATAAAATCAAACATTTTTATAATCTTTATAACAACTTAAACATAAGAAAAAGTAGCAAAATGACAGTAACTCCACTGCATTGTTGTCATAGGCATGTAGATTTCTTGTTCTTTTTTTTTTTTTGGCTTTTTTTTTAGAGGTGGGAAGGTAGGACAATTGGGGTTAAGTGACTTGCCCAAGGTCGCATGGTTAGTAAGTGTTAAGGGTCTGAGGCTGGATCTGAACTCAGGTCTTCCTGACTCCAAGGCCAGTGCTTTATTCACTGCACCACCTAGCCACTCCTGACATGTGGATTGCAATATGCAGAGGACCTTTGAGATCTTCCACTCCAACCTTCTCTTTTTACAGCTAAGGAAAATGAGGCCCAGAGGAGATGGAATGTCTGGCCCAAATTTTCCCAAAATGGCAGTCATGGTTGAAACTCAGAACCTCCAACTCCAAACGAGCACTCTTTTCCACTGCATCATCCTGACCACCTCCCAAATCCTTGAAACTTTGAGGTGGGATGCACATTCTTCCCTCCACCTCCCACAAGTGAGGAGGAAGAAATGGAGACCAGTTCCTGGGGTTTGTGGAACCATTCATGTTCCCCTTCTGCCACTGCCCACCATTTGAAGCAAATTCACTCAGTTTTATTGGCTTCAATTTGAACTTTTTCATTGGAAAAAAGTGGGTATATTTCTGTGGAAATTGAACTAGTAGAGATCCAGTAATCTGGCCATTGCTTTCCTGCCCCACAGTTGGGAAAATCCTGCCTTAAGGTGAATTTTAAAATTGCATTGAGAGTGCAGCCAGATGGTGGTCTGACACATTGTAAATGTAATGGAATTTTCCATTTTTAAAAAATTGTGCTTAAATGGAAAAGTCATCTTTGCCCAAGTTCAGTCTTGGAAGAGGGAGCACAGTATAGTGGGTGCTTAAATGCTTGACTATGTGACCCTGCTCAGATCACTCAGTCTCCAGTGCCCTGCTTTCTTCATCTCTAAAAAGAAAGGATTGGACTTGACTTCTTGGGTACTTTCCAGTTCTCAGTCTGTGATCTGAGCTAGTCTGTCTCTTTCCTCTTGGCTATGTGGTCAAATTGTTGAGCATCTCATCCCATCATAAAGCTAGAAAGGAGAGGTTACCTAATCTATCCTTCTTCCCTTTCAAACCCCACCTCCTTGATCAAGTATCTTAAGACTGACCCAGGAAATAGTGATGCTCACAGTCACTGTAGTGATTAAGCGTTAATGGAGAATAGAGAGCTAGAAGAAGTGCTGCTTGCCAAACCAGTTGCATCCCTAACACTAAAGGAATATGATTTAAGCAGCATCCTGGGCTCCATATCTACTTACTGAAAGTTATGATCAGTTTTTGAAGGAGATAACCAGAAGGTTCCAAAATAGTCCTTACCGTGAGTGCAAAATTCTAATTTCACACACTAGGAAAATGTACACTGTATTTTGCTTTCGGATTAGTTAACTAGAATTAGTGCTATAAAGTGAAGCTTGCGGAAAACTGTATGTAGTTATTGTTACTACACGGCAGGCAGAGATTCAGGTTCTTTGCAAATGAATAAATGACCTGGTGTGTTTTTCCTTTATCATATAATCTAGACCAAAGGAGTAAATTGTTGTGGGGTGAAGGTTGATGGGATGTCAGATATTTTCATATGACTCGAGGGATCTTGTAAGAACTTCAGGGTTGGATTCTTATAATTTGGGTATTAAACAGTCAATTTGTCATTGATGTGAGCCTCTGAGAACCCCCAGGTGGCTACAAGAATACTACTTGAGTAGTGTTGAAGGGAGTAGTCTACCTTCATTTGACTCAGTTGAGAAGCACAAAGCCCTAATTAAAATCTACCTAAAGAAAGAGTCACTGGTGACAGGGAAACAAATTAAGAAATCTTTGAGTATTGGGAGGTAAAGATTCATTCCCTTCAAAGAGCTTGGCAGAAAATGCAAGGTGCACACTCTGGCAGCACACTGTCATTAAATCACATGGCCAAAAACTGATGGGGCCTGATTAGCAAGGATTCTGCTACAGAAACATAATGGGAAGTAGCTTTTTTCAGCTCCCTTTTCACTTTTGTCTGAGCATGTGGTATCTGTTTCAGGCTTTTTGTTTCCCTGGTCAGACCTTATCACAAATTGTCCTTATCATCTTCCATTTCAGGTCATGATTATAGGGTTATTAAGGGATTCTGTGTTAGTGACATAAAGCTTAGTTTGGGTTGGAATATAATTTAATTGAATAAGTGGGGTACCAGAACACAACATGTGATAAAAAAAAATTATTATTGATGCTTAGGCTCAAGTTATAATTGGAAATTATCTTTAAAGATATGGAAACATTAATATTTAGTTTAGTTCAACAAGCATTTTATTCATTGATTTAGTAAATGCATAGGCTCCCTGCTCATCTTCTCTTCTGCCTGCCTGCCCGGGCTCTGTAGTATGGCATTGAGAAGAATGGAGACATAGCCTGCCTCAGAACACCCCTTCTCATCTACTCCATCTTCTGGATTACCCTAGTTATTTTTCTAGCAGTCGAAATCTAGGGCAAGCTTACTTTGGGCATAGACATTTCTTTTATTGCAGAGAACTCCACCAATGCCCTTATGTACTCACTGGGACAGGCATCACCTGTCTGTGCCATTTGGATGCTTTACCACATGTTGTGAAAGCCCATGGATGTAGAAACTCTATGCCATTTTCTTGTCTCAGGTGTTCTGGCTGAGCTAGTGGCTAGCATCTCAGGGGTTATGTTTTACCGTGAGGTCAAGGACTTCTTCCTTAGGACATACACTGAAGCCATGCAGAATTACAGTGGGGATGATGAAAGATGACATACAATGGAGCTCCATTACTGTCATGTTCAAAACTACTATAGTAGTGGGACTCCTAGCCCATACTTCTGGAACAGGGGATCCTGCTGATCTGGCCATCACTAAAGGCAAGCCAGAGAATGATTATGATCTGGTGGCCTAGTGTTATGGGAATCGTAACTGGATTAACTGTTGAAATTGCATTCTCCCAGTTGAGTTGTATGCTGTTGGCCTTCTGTCTGTTCCAGTTTTTCACTGCCAGTCAATATGAGATGGTATAAGAAGGGATATGAGGAGAAGAAGAAACCTGATTCCAAATTGGAAGTTGTAACAGTCCAAGATTCACTGCACACACACCCACACATGCATTCATTCTTGTGTATATGTACATATACTTGCATGGAAACAGCCTCTGCTCCACTTGTCAAATCACACTCTGCTTAGAATTCCATTCTTTCAAGTACTGTTGTGCCACAGAGGAACCTATCATTCTGCATGGAATGGCCCTGGCTGTATGCACTTGACCCTGTCCATCCATGAACAGCATTGATCAGACCCTGGGCATCATTAGCCTTTCACTGAGGTTAACAGACATTGGTATATCTGTGTTAACAAGGACTTGAAATACCTTTTTTAAATTTAATTTTATTTACAGTTTTACTTAGGAGTTTTCTTCCCCTTTTTCAAATTATCCTTATGCTAATAAGAAATATCAGTAATAATTATAAAGATACTTGGAGGAAAATTTTTGAAAATGTGCTTGAAGGGAATTCTTTGATTACCATTGTACTGCATGCCTAGTATACCTATATGTATAAATTATCTTGTGAATTTTTGCCTCTGACTTTGAATCTGTATAGTACTACTACAAATCTTTTTTTCCTAATGATATATACTAATCCAAATTGTAATTTGACTTTTTCTTTCAACAGTTATCTTTCATGCATTGATGTTAAGAACATTACCATTAAGAACATCCAATTGACTAAAACTGAGTTGGGGGGAATTCAAAGCCTTTTGAAAAAATAGAAATTTCTTAATAACACCTACATCTAGTATGACAAGAATGCATTGATATTGTGATCATTTGTGACACACACATTAATAAGTGGAATCATTATGGATTTTTTTGGGGGGGGAGATGAGGCAAATGGTGTTAAGTGACTTGTCCAAGGTTACACAGCTAGTAAGTGTCAAGTGTGTGAGACTGGATTTGAACGCAGGTCCTCCTGACTCCAAGGCCGGTACTCTATTCACTGCGCCACCTAGCTGCCACATTATGGATTTTTTAAATGTCTAAAATGTGCCAGCTGTATGCTAGACTGTGGAGATAAAGACAAAAATGAAATTGCCCCTGCCCTTAGGGAGTTTACAGTCTACTGGTTGGTTGGTTTCAGCATGTAGGCAAACGAGCAAATATTAGATATCTATGCAAAGTAATTTGGCTAAGTTCACTGACTGGGCAAACTAGAAGAGGCCTCTTATAAAAGTTGGCATTGAGCTGAACTTTGAAGGGAGATAGGGGGCCCAAGAGTCATAGTCGAGGAAGACATTTGTAGGCTTTGGGGGACAACCCATGCAAAGGCTTGGGGAAAGAAGATGGAATGGCGTGGTGGATGGATAGCAGACAGGCCAGTTTGGCTGCAGGACAGAGTGCCCAAGATGGGTAATGCCTAGAAAGGAAGATTGGAGCTGTCTTCTGTGGAGGACTTGAAATTCCAGAGAGAAGAATAGCAATTTAATAGTTATATGGAGCAGAGGTAGCAAACTTGAATAGAAACGGGGGCCACTGAATCATGCCTAAGGATCTCTGCAGGCACATCTTAACTTATTTTAAAAATATGTTATCTTCTTTTTTTTATTTTTTTAAATGTTTAAGCTTTATATTTTAATCCAGTTTGAGCAGCATTTGGGAGTATTGTGCTCATGTGTCAGACATCTCTGGTGGATGGATTGGAGAGAAGAGAGATCAGAAACAAGGAGGCCTCCTTAGGAGTCTGTTTTAATAGTCAGAGGGTCAGAGATTTAGGGGTCAAGGAGACCTCAGAAGTCATCTAGTCCAACCCTGTAATTTTACTGAGGAAACTGAGGTCCATAGTCTGGGATAATTTGCCTGAGGTCACCCTGCTGGTATGTGGCAAAACTGGGATCTGAACTCAGAACCTCTAAATCCAGAGTTAATTGATCCTTTTCCTCAGTATTGAGGAAACAGAGCTGAGGAAGATTACCACTCAAATATAGTTGGAGGCTCTCATATAGCTCACAAGGTAATTCAAGCCCACGTTGTGCCCCCATCCACATAATAGCAGCAGCATATGTGGAGCTGACTTCTACAAGCATTTGAATTAGGGCAGAGGCCAGATTTTCCAATATAATTGTATTACCAAATTCTCAGCCTTAAAAAAAATGTCCATACAGTTTTCATTCAGTACAGATAATGACATGATAGGTAGAAACAAAAGGAAAAAGGACTCCATCTTTGCCAAATGTTAACTTAGATGTACAATGAGCTGCCTGATGACTGTACTCTAGGTTCTGATGGATGCTAATGTGTGTAATGAAATAGCCAACTCCTTTACTGTTTGGTTCACCCACAGGGCCAGAAATCTGCAACTCTGTACCGTGGTCATGATGCACTGAGAAAATTGTCAGGGAAGAGAAATTGACTGCTTAAATCGGTAGGGTGGTCGTAGTAGATTACAAAGTGTTCTATAAAGTTAGGAAGACCAGGTGAGAAGTGATAAAGTCCTCAACTCGGATGACCACGATGTAAATGAAGGGAGTGAGGATATACAGGAGACATGGTATGGAGGTAGAATTGACAAGACTTGACAACTGATTGGTGTGATGGTGAGAGTAGATAGTTCAAAGGGACTGCCCCATTGTGAAGTTGGGTGACTGGGAGAATGTTGGTCCTTGACAGAAATAATTGGAGGGTGGGTTTAGGAGAAAAGTCCATGAATTTAGTTTTGGGCTTGAGTTTGAGATATTTACAAGATATACAAATGAGATGTCCAGCAGATAGTTGAGATTAGAGTTCCAAAGAGAGATAAGGGTCGGATCTCTAGATTTGGGAATCTTCTGTGTTGAGATGGTAGTTAAACTGAATGGAGCTTACGAAATCACCAAGAGAGTGTAGGGAGAGATGGGCCAGGACTGATCCCTGACATACACCCTCAAATAGGGGTGGGGAGACAAGGGTGATGATCCTACAAGGGAGAGTTGAGAAAGGTCAGTCAGATCAGAGGAGAATCGTGACAGTAGTGTTAACAATGATTGATTCTAATAATTCTTTATCACTAATGCTTCCCTTGACCTTGTTTTCAAGTGTAGTGGTTTTCTTTACAAAGAACAAAGTAATTTTTGACTAGGTTTACTAAATGATCTTCATTGAGGTTTTAGAAACTTGATGTTAAATGAGAAATCTTAAACTTTGTTCCTCCTGACCTCCTCAGTTAAATTTGCATATTTTAAATAAATTACATTCCATAGTCGTCTGTTTGGAACAGGATGTGGTACATTCTCAACTGAGAATGTCTAGGTTAGAGTTGGCAAGGCACAGGACTAATAGGTAAAACCAAAGTTGTTTGTCAGTCTCAGAACTATATCATCAGTAGCATTTTCTTTCTGTTCTTTGAACTGAATTATACAGGCTTTAAATAGTTGTGATATCTTAGTTTAGGTAAAACTAGATTGAGAAGGATTACTTATTCTAAACCTGGTTTGACAGCTGTGTATTCTTTAGTGTTTGAAAATTGCCTGTGGGTACCTGATTTATGTTTTAATGGCAGATTCTTCCATTTCGAAGTTTTATCCAGATAATGTGTTTGACTTTACCTTCCAGCAACTAGAAAAGGCACAAAAAAAGCAAGGAAAAAAAACCCCTGAAGATGTTGATGTTCTCATTGCTATATTGTGACTGTAGAGTAGTTTTCTTGTCAAATTCCCTTCTTGTTTCAGAGGATCATAGACTTAAGATTTATAAGGGAACTTAAGGCTGTTGTTCAACCCCACCCCTCATTTTTTAGATGAGGAAACTGAGGCACAAGTGACTTGCCCTGAGTTACACAGCTATTAAGTGTCCAAGGCAAGATTTGAGCTCAAGTTTTTCTAACTCCAAATCTAGCACTCTTATACTGGGCCACCTACTGTTTCTGGACTTAGGCTCTTCGGTTCTACAGGAGGCTTTATGTGACTTTTCTCACGATCAATAGCAGGGCAGCATCTCCTTAATCCCTACAGACCTTTTTGACAACCATCCCTGCCTCTCCCCCCAGTCCCTCCTGGCTATCTGTAGGGTGGTTGGGCTGGGAGGGGGGCATCACTAGGATAGGGTAAAAGAGGAAAAGAAAGCTATAATTATTACCAAATCTCTCTATCTGTATTTATGTAGTGCTCTGAATATTACTAGTGTGAGTGACTGAGGTTGACCAGGCAGATCTTTGCAAAATGTTGGGCTGAAAGTATAGCATATCATTAAGCCAGATAGTGAAGATCTGTGTTTTGTAAGGAAGGGCACTGAAACTTCTCTTCACTGTGAATTAAAGTCATAAATGCAAATCTTTATGGACCTTCTAAGATTACTCCCTCCCCACTGGTTTTTTTTTTTTCTGCTTTGAACTCTGGGGAATTTACAGCATTGGGAGGAAAAATTAATTGCTTGTGTTTGGCATGGCTTTTGGGGGGGATTGGGGTGGGAGTGGTGGTGGTCATGTAGATTAAATATTTAAGAGGAATGATTTCAGATGTTCCCTAAATATTTTAAGTGGTATTTTGATGCTAAGGAAGTTTTCTTTGTAGTTAGAAGAGAGAATTTGGAAATGTGTTTAGAAGAAAACTATTAGTTATAGAGATGAGAGTGGAATGGAATTGCCCAACTAAGGTATATCTACAGGCAGTTTTGAAAGCAGGCAAACATGTGAGAACATCCTCAGTGCAGCCTTGGCTGCTTTTCCCTGTTAATTAGTATAGGATTCTAGAAAAGTCCTTGTGCACTTCTGGCTGCTTCAGAGCAGTTTAGGGCCGGCAAGCTGAGCATTCAAACATTAGGAACTGATTAATTATTGAGGTAAAAACTGTTTGTCAAGAACAAACTGAGATTGCCCAAGGAAATAGTTTTTAAAAGCAATAGACCAAGAATTTACTTGGAGTGCTCTGACTTTGCCTATCAAATTTTTGCCTTTTACCTTTACCACTTGTTGGATAATTTCCTTTGAAACAAACCTTTGTCTCTTTTCTCTCTGCCACCAACTCGAGTCGCTGTTATGAGCAGAACATTGGCAGACTTCCTTTATGGTTTGAAAGAGCACCCCTATTGACTCTGTGCCTAGTGGTGGATGGGGAGGTCCCCACCTGCTGGTCACTTTACTGTTAGATTCACCCAGGGTGCAGCATAATCATAGAGCAAAGCAGGAAATGGAAACTAGCTTTTTTGAGGACAGTGGTGTGTAAGTGGCCTTTTTAGAAGCCATTCTTTCACTGAAATAATTCCTTTATTCCCCAGTTTGTTTCTTGGGGATTTATGACCTGGTAATATGTTACTCTACGGGAATTGTCATGTTGCTTGTATCAAGGAAGATTCGGGAAATCAGGTCTGAGTTTTAGCCATCTTTATGGAATGCCATGAATGGGGTTTTCAGGCAGGAATTTTTTGTTATTGTTTGGCAAGTAGGTTTGACATTTTGACATTCCCATCCATGTGACTGTTATGCTGCTTCCAGAGGCAAAACTGACAGCAAGAATCCTCCATAACTCCTGGAGGAATGACTTATAGATTCAAACCCACATGCAAGTAACTTGAAAATTCGTGGGGGGAGGAGGCTGGTTGAGGGGACAGAAACACTAAGTTCCATTTATCCAAGTTTGTCATGAGGTTGTTTTACATGAAGCCTTTGTTCCAATGAGATCATGCCTGAAAAGTGCTTTGCACATTTCGAAGCCCTATATAAATACAAGCTATTGCTTTTATTTTTATTACAATGAGGAAAAGGCAAGCAGAATTCAGAACTGAAGTCCCTCCTTCCCCCATTACTTAATCGTGTCTCCTTATTTTTATCCTTCTAAAACTGTTTAAGGTACCAAGATAGCTATAAATGTAGGTCTGCATTTCCACTATTAAAAGAAAATGTCACTGCTTAATCCAACCTAAACTGTAAGACTTGTGTTCAGAAGAGAATTGCATCTTTTTTCTTATCCTGAAGCTGAATCTTTGGGACAAGCTGGAGAAGGAAAATGATTTGTCAAGAACAATCTGAGGCTGCCTAAGGTCTTAACCTCATGTTGTATTCTCTTATAAGAACCACTTCTTGACTGCAGGCAGGCACTTGGAAACTCTTGAGACCTCCTCAGTTCCTCCTGCATTGATAGGCCACCCATCCTTCCATCCATCCATATACTCATCCACCCATCCATCTATCCCCCCACCCATCTGTCCATCCATCCATTCACCCACCCATCCATCCATCTATCTCTTCATCAGAAGATGCTTTGCCAGATCTGCCTGCTGTAGTTCACATTTCAGCAAGCAGTGTTTTCTGTGTTTGGGGTCTGAGTGTTCTGCCTTATGTTATGGGTCACTCTAAAGTGGCAAACAGAACTCTTCTGGTTCTGGAATTTCCAAGATAGGACTTATTTTACTTCCCTTCCCTCCCCCCCAGACACCTTTACATTTCAAGGGTGTGGGAGGCAAGTCACAGGTTGGAGAATCATTTAAAATACCTGTAATATACACCTGAAACTCTAGCTGTAGTATAACAGGTGGCTTCTCTAATACGGTGACTGGGTTTGAGCTGAAGCAAAGACGCTGCAATTATACCTGCTTCTGGAAAGGCTTAGAATGTAGAATGGATTAAGCTTCAGAGGTTTTCCTTCAAAACTGAGAACATGGACCTACATTTTTAGCTGAAATTCCCTAAATCACTTTTGGAAGGATGAAAGTGAGAAGGCAGACTTGAGTGATTAAGGGAGGGAAGGGACTCCAGCCTAAAGGTCAATGACCTTTTTCCTCCCTTCTTCCTCCTCCCTTCTTCTTACTATAATAACAATAACCTGACACTTATCTAACTCTTTAAGACCTGCACAGCACTTTATATAAATGCTATCTTTTGATCTTCACAACAGGTATGCGAGGCAAGCAGATATGAGTGTTATCCCTGTTTCATAAGCAAGGAAACTGAGGTTGAGTACAGTTAAGTTACATGCCCAGGGTCACACAGCTAGTCTCTAGGGAGGATTTGAACATAGGTCTTCCTGATGCCAAGAGCAGTCCTTGCCTCGTTCCATCATGCCCACGTTCCAGGGCATCTTGATGTGTACCGATAGAAAAAGAGAAGTTGTTGGGTTGGGTTGGTTTTTTTTAAGCAAATAAAGACTTAAAAGACTTAGAAGAGAATAAAAGGAACTATAGTAAACATTTTCCCACTTGAATTAATATCCACCACACACAGGAAAGTAAGAGGGAAGTCAGTTGTATTTTATGGAAGTATGAGATACAAAATTAACCATTCTACTTGGAAGGGTTTACATCTTATCAATTTCATGGTATAGTCATGTGTAAGGAAAACAGGTGAGCAGCTGAGCTGTAACCAAACGACTGTATTCCTGTGTGGATGCTTGTTGAAAGTAGCGTTGTGCATCAGGTGATGATCAAAATACCATCTCAGCCACACAAGTTTTCAGGAAAAAGGAGTCCCCATAGCGATACAAAAAGAGGTTTTTTTTCTTATCCTCTGATTCTTATCTTTCTTATCCCGAACTTCCTATGTCTAGATTAGGTAAGATGCACAGCTAAACTTGCTGGGTGGTGGAAGTGCTGCTACTCGTGGTGCATGCATTTGAGATCTTTATTCTTCCCTCTTTATCATATTAGTAAGCACACATTTTACCAGAAAGCCAGCAGTGTGTGACACATTTTTAGCTTTGGACCCTTTGTGACCTCTGCTTACCCAGATTGAGCTGTTAAAACGCTAAAAGGAGATGCAGGCGTGAATATTTCCTTTGTGGTTTTTAGCACTGAAACCTTTCTTATACTGTAAGCAGGCTCTCTCCACATGTAATATTCATAGGTCTGTATCCAGAAGAGAACAGTGGCTACTGGGCCATGAAAACTTCCTGGGTGATGCAGGCAGGGCCGTCTTAACTTCCACCCTAAAACAAGAGAAAATCCCCATTGAAACTCTCCAGGTCTGACTCTTCTTGAAGAGATTTGGTAGCGACTGAGAGGGAAGATTTTTATATCTCCCTGGCATCTTCAGTAAGAGGGGGGTTACTTCATGATATGAAAAGGTAAAAAAGAAAGAAAGAATTTTAATACCATTCCCCAGTGTGGTTAAATACCTTTTCAGACATTGTATCACATTTCAACATCTCTCAAAACACTCAAGCCCAGCTCTATAGAGGAGTAAGTATTTGAGTAAAAGAAATGTGGCGGGCTGGCGTTGGATAACTAGCCCCCTCTCCTCGCCTTGCCTCGGTAACCGTAGAACGTGAGAATTGCAGGATGCTGACACATTTTCCATATCAGTGCCCCCTGCTGTGCTAACGGCCATCACACAGAGCTCTGTTTGCTTTAGTTTAGGAAATATTTATATTTGCTTGAACACACAGTTGGAGGCTGCCTGAGCTCAGCTTTCGTTCTCTTTAAACATGTATCCCCACCCCTCCCCCCAGGGGTCAGGAGCATTTACACCAGGAGGTCAGGGGGGACTAGGGGGCAAATAAGCCTTTTTCTTTCTCACTTTGGATTTCCCTGTTGTGGGGGACTTGTGCCCTCACAGCCCAGTCCAGCAGCTCTGAGTTTGTGGGAGGAAGCAAAGCTTCTTTCCCATTTTTCTTGGAGACAACAACCAAACATGAATTTGGGTAAACTTTTTGATGGAAAAAACTAAATAGTGGAAAAAGTTATCTGAATCTGAAAGCTGAGAAACCTTTTTACTTTGTGTTTACCCATATATATTGAAGAGTGCTAGGCCTGGAGGGCTTGTTCTCCTATGTGACCGACTGACTGCGTGTGGTGTCATTAGCTTTAAAGTGTCCACAGCTTAAATGCCATGTTAGAAACCAGATTATATTTTTAATTCACTAAATGCTTGGAGAAGAGGTACTAAAATGCAAACTGGCTCTACTTAGGTGCCGTACTTCTAACTCATTACTGTAATTATAAGAAGCACTGCAGGAAAGGTGGGAAATTTAGCTGCACTTTCTCTGAATTTATCTTCTGTCAAGAAAAATTTCATTTTAAAAAACATTAAGGTTATTGATAATGGGTTTTTATCAACATTATTGATAATGAGTTTTTTGGACAAAGCGGACTCTCGCTAGTACTCAAACCCTACTCAAAGTACATTCTCCATGAACAACTAAGCCAAATCAATCAGTAAATAAAGGCAGCCCTCATGGGGTGTTTTTCTATTTTTTCCCCCTAAAGAGGCATCTTTGCCTGCATAGAAGCAAAAGTCACACCTGAAACTTAAAAGTGAGTGTGAAGGCAGTCTAAATATTCAGAGCAGAGTTATTGAGACATTCCATGACTGAAATACATGCCTTTTTGGTGGAATTAAAGCAATAATTTCAGTATGAATTATTTGATAACAAAGAATTGTTTATTACAACTGATTGATAGATACAACAACTTGAATAGAAGAATTAAAATGTAATTTATTTAATCTCAGTGATTCAGAAATAGTACATTTGTGTTGGCTAGCAGAAAGCATATTGTGGGAAACACTAATTTTAAACCCGTTGACATGAAAACTAGATAAAGGCACAGAGCAGTGGAAAGAAAGAATGCTGACTTTGGCATCCTCTGAGGATGTGGATTGGCCTTTCCAGAACTTTTCATCCAGTTGATTTTGGGCAGATGACTTCACCTCCCTGGGCCTCAGTTTCTTCATCTGTAAATGAGAGCTTTGAATGAGAAGACCACCAAGGTCCCTTCTTGTGCCAAATCTGTGATCCCTTTTAAACAGTTTTCTCTATGAAATCACAGTGTTTATAGGGGAAAAAGCGTGGTTGTGGTTCTCTCTGCTTGCAGTTCTATGATTCTGTTTCAGTAAGTATTTGTCAAGCACCTACTGTGTGCCAGACACTATTCTGGGAGCTAAGAATACAGAGACAAAGCAGTCCCTGCCCTGAGAGAGTGTGACATGTACCCCGGTAGGAAGCAGTACTGAAAGACCACCTGTGGGGCTCGTGGAAGGGCCTCCTACCTGGAGAGCACTTGAGCTGGGCTTTGAAGCAGGCTTAAGATGAAAGAGCTCATGGCAGGAGCACCAAGGCAGAGGGAGGACCCACGATGCCATGGATGGGGAACAGGCCATAGACCAGTTGGGCTGGAACAGAGTCCCTGAACTGTGGCCCTATAAAACAAGACTACAAGGGGCCGTTGGATGCTATGAAGGGCTGACTTTAAAACCAGATTAAGGATTCTTTATTCCAGAGCCAACAGGCATAAATGCTGAACATTTGGGGGGCGGAGAGAGGAGTGACAGTTATTCTCCCTCTTGTCAGTAACTTAAACAAGGTTATGGCAACTTTGAGTGTGCAGTCAAATGACCAAGCAGTATTTGAAAAGCTGCCTGTTTGGGGTGTTTCCATTTCTTTTGACTGGCACCATATGTCTAGCATTGCTCTTCTCTGAAGAACAGCTTGTGGATTCCTCTTGCTTTAAAAAAAATTATTGATCAAAATTGGACCATAAATGCAGAGGACAGACAGTACTTAGTTCTTCCTGAAACCCTGGGCAGATAGGAAAAGGGACGATTTATCTAATAATTCCCTAACCACCACCCTACCCCACCCTCTTAGAATTTCTAGTGGGTTAGCATTCACTGGATTGAATGAATTGACTCAATTCCTCTCTGTTGTGGAACAGATGATCAATGTGCTTTAAAACAGCTTCCATTTGGGGAGCCCTTAACATCTGATGCTGAGGTACCTGTGTTTCTGTTCATTTTTTAAACCTGTTTCCCTTCTTGTCCATAGCCCATGTGTTATTCATTCATTCATTTCTGCTTTTTGAAAGGATTCCCTAATCATTTACATCCTCCTCAGTATAATGTGACCTCCTCATATATTGGGAGCTGAAAGGGACTTCAGAGAAGTCCACCGCAACCCCAAGGAGGTCAGGTGACTTGCCATGGATTATGAATCCATTCCCCTTGCCTTCCCAGACTTTTCTTTTTATAGAGAATCCGTATTTGTAAAATGTCTTAATTCACTGGAAGAAGTATTCAGGCAACACATGAATGCTGCTAGCATCCCCTGCTACCCATCTTCTAAAAAAAAAAATTCAGGAAAGTTTTACTTTTACAATGAACTCTTCATTATGCTTTAAAAATTTTTAAATATAAAAAAAATTTTTAGATATGTAGAAGTATTTAAAATGTTTCACTAAAATCTAACAGTTTAACAATGACATCCTTAGGCAGGAACTAAAATGTAAATATGGAATTTTGAGTTGATACCTGTTGCTATCAACTTTGTGGATGCCTCAAAAGGGAATCGGGTAGAATTGAGTATTTGATCTCATGTTTGGGGCATTGAATGTTTAGAGGAAGGGATTGTGGCAGAGTAGCTCATGAATAATTTTAGGTATCCTGAAGGAAAGTCATTTTTTGTGACATAACGGAAACTGCTTTCAGGACTGTTGATTCTCTTTGCAGCTGGAGATTCCTTAGCTAATATAGTTGGGATAACCAGGGTGTTGCAGTAGCAGAAGAGCCCAGCGCAGCAAGCCTTTCAGAAACAAAGAAAATAAAAGCATTCCTGTATAGCAGGCTTCCGCACTATCTCTGTTCTCTGGTACTGTTTGTGCTGAACCAAAGCAGCTGCTACCCCGAGTTAAGAGAGAACAAACCCAACATGGCGTGAAATTACTGCACTGCCATTCCCATTCATTAGAGTTATATTGTTACCAGCTACAGGCATGACTGGCTCTTGCATGAATAATAAAATAAAATGCTGCTTTGTGAATTTTACCTTAAACCATTAACAAGCCACAACACTAACCTTGAAAATGTCTGAAGAATTTTCAGAACTGATTTTGTCTTAGAGCAACTCTCTTGGAGAGTCACCATAGAAAGGCAAGTGGTGAGACATTCAGAAGTAGGGGCAGAGTCCTGAGCAGCAGAGCTTTGAGAGGATACATAAGTGAATCTGCCTGTCCAAAGACAGTTGTCTGGCCTGCACGCAAGCAGAAAGGGACCGGGCTAAACACGTGGCTGAGGGATTGGAATGGAGGAGAAGCTCAGTGTCTGCCTTCACTGCCCTTGAATTCTAGTTGGGAAGAAATCTGCACATAAACAGTAATGCAGAGCAGTGCCAGACAGAGGGCTGACAAAGATGACTTGAACTGTAGGGGATGAGGGAGAAACCACAGAGAGAACTGGAGATGTTCAGGAACTCACCAATGAACCTTGAAGAATGACTATGATTTAGATAGATGGGTATGAGAGAAGAAATCATTCCAGGAAAGGGAAACCATAAGAAAGTGGCCCAGTGTAGCCAGAATTAAAGGCTTGTATAGGAAAAAGAAATATACACAGGAGGTAAAGGTTTAAAAACATGGGTTAAAGCCAGAAGTCCTTGAATGCAAGGCGTCGCCTTTATTCTTTGGGCAATAGGGAATCATGGAGTGTCTTTTATCTGGAGTATGGAAGCTCCTTGAGAGCAGGGATGGTTTCCATTTCATTCCGTGCTGGTTTGCAAGCACAGTGCTTTGTACTGAGTAGCCAGTTAATGAACATTTGTTAAATTGAGTGTTTCATGATGAAAGTGGTGTTGATTTGGCAGTGGCATGCAGGAGAAATTGGAGGAAGAGCAGAGGCAGAGATAGTTGCAAAGGCAGTTGGCCAGTATTTTTTAAATACCTACTGTGTGCCAGGTTCTGTGCTCAACACTGGGGATACAAAGAAAGGCAGAAGGCTTACAGCCTAATGTGGGACACAACATGCAAACAACTAGATGCCAACAGATAGATATTGAAAAAAATTGGCACATCCCCAAGTGTAATAACCTGAACTAAAGTAGTGGTGATGGACTTTAGTAGGACTTGGTATACAGCAGGCACTTAATAAATGTGTATTGCTTGATTGGATGACAGTTCTTTTCTTGAGTGCAGTGGGAGGCAGAGCAGTCAAGGAGAGGAGTTAAAGACACCAAGGTTCCAATCTGAGTAACAGAAAAGGAAAGTCAGGAGAAGAGAGAGTTTGGGGGCAGATGAGTTTGGTTGTTGACATGCTAAGTTTGAGTTGGTAGTAGGAATGTTCAGCAACCAGATAGAGAATTAATGGGAGGCTATTTCAAAAGGTAAATTTAAATTATCCTGAATAGATGTCACAGAAGGGGCTTTCCTAAAGGGATCCTTCCTTATTCTTATTTAGAAACTCCTCGTGTTTGTAATAATTTCCAGTGAGGCATGAAAATTTTTCAAGTTATCCTTTCCTACCTCCTGTGTAGATACTCACTCACTTTTCTGACTGACCAAAAAGAGCTATCCGGTCTCCTTTTTGAGCATTTGGTCCTAGGCCTTGGAGCTAGGGATCAGAAAGATGCTTGCACAGAAACCAGCCCCCCCGAATAGGATGTTTGGTAGTTCTCCTGGTTTTGTTAGCGTGTGACATCGTTTTGTTTCATGTTCTCTGCTGACGTCCAGCTATCTCTCTGACGTTTTTTTCCCCTGAAAATGGCTCTTCTGCATACGTGGTTACTGGGGGTACAAGGACTTCCACGTTTTGGGTAGGGTGACAGGCCTGCGGTTTATTCAGGCCACCTCTGTAGATCCTGGTTGGCTCGTGTCGGTGAGGAAACGACCTCTGGAATTCAACTTGAATCCGGAATGTCTCAGTTTTACATTGTAGGACAAGATTTTCTTTTTCCCCTTGAAGTTGAGATCATCCCAGAAAAATCTTGTGAGAAGCTTTCCTAAAGGTAGTCTTTATCTCTGTGTTTGTTGAACTGTGACTTCTTTGCTGGGTTTGGAGGCCCCACAGGGCTGTGAGAGCTCTGGAAACTGCAACTGAGCAGGCAGATTTTTCTGTTGCCCACTTAGAGATTGATTATATATGACATAATTTGTTATTATGCTGAGTGTCGTATTAAAAAAAAATTAAGAGAGTAAAGACAGTAGACATTTATTAAATATTTCCAACCTAGAATCGGACTTATCTTGAAGATTCTGACGTTCTTTGCCCAGGGAGAATAAAAATTCTTTTAAGAGCAATACACCGCCAAATCCCCTCGATGGAGGTGAGCTTTTGGAACTTATGGAAAATACCAAAGATCAGCCGCTGTGCCAACCAAATAAAACAAAGAAGTGTTTCATAAACACTAATGCTTCTTATCGTTCTTTGATCATGTTCAACTCTTTGTGACCCCATTCAGAATTTTCTTAGGCAGAGATACTGGAGGGGTTTGTCATTTCCTTCTTGAGCTCATTTTACAGATAAGGAAACTGAGGCAAAAAGGATGAAGTGACTTGCCCAGGGTCACACAGCTATTAAGTGTCTGAGGCCAGATTTGAACTCCGCAAGATCAGTCTTCCTGACTCCAGGCCTGGCGCTCTATTCACTGCACCACCTGCCTCTCCCACAGGGAGAGTAGTAGACCTGGAAAGAGCTCATAAGGGCTTGAACTAGGATAGATGCATTCAAGTCTGAACACATTAAGTGTGTGTATAACTTGGCTTTTAAAGAGACGGGTTAAATTGACTGCAGAAATCCACCTTTTAGTTGGTGCCCAGGTAAATACCTTCCATATTAATAAAATTTTATGTGCTGTATTCTTCCATGGTGTACTTTTTCCATTAATACTAATGAATATTAATTTCTTTAAAATATATATATATTTCCTGATTGTAAATTATCTATTAAATATATTCAGTAGTCATAATTTTCACTAGAATACCATGTTTTTATAACCAAAATGCATGTCCATTATCTTGGCTTCATCCAAATGAGTCTGTTCTCTCCCTTTGAATAGGTCATTCAATTCTTACATATTTGGCTTTCCTAGAGATGGTTAGGCTAAGGATTTCTGTGCCCTTCTTGGTACATGCAGTATGTTTGGGAAAACATAAAATTTGGTTGAGTTTCAAGATCTAGCTAAAATTGTGCCTCTTAGTGAATCAGCCTGAGCATTTGAGGCCCCATGCGTGGATCACTGCCCCGGGGGGGTTCTTTCAGGATATCTTTATTTTCTCTGCTGCAGCCACCATCTCTTCTTTTTCTGATTTACTCTTTCCCCTTTTCTCTTCTTCTCTTATGCTTTTTCTTCTTTTACATAACTGTGTCACTTAGAAGTCTATGAGAAATCACCAAAGCTACGTTTTTAAACTAAGGGGGGAAAAAACCAGGTTATTTTATTGATTAGATTGAATTAGATTTCTTTCTTGATATGTTATATCAAATTAGTTCCTAGTCTTATGGTGATTTAATAAATATAGACCAAATATGAGAAGTAACAAAGATCTATGTAAAAAGGTATTCTATGCTGTAGCAAAAAAGTCACTGATCCCAATTATGGAATGTTAGAGTTAGGGGCTGCTAGTGGTCTAGCCGACAAATAGGAGAGGGTCAGGCCAACGGAAGAACTTGAAACTTTACTGGCCAGATTCCTCTTAGATTCCAGGTGCTATCATTTCCTGTGAGAGATAACTAGGTAATATATCGTATTTTGCATTTCACATTACATTTCAATTTTATCAGACAGGTTAATCTCAGAAAAAAATTCACTGACTTTTGTTCTGTATTAGTGGAATTTTTGTGACTAGTTTGCCCGTTTGAGGAAAAGATTGCATTTGAAGTAGGAATGAATTTTTAAAGTATTAAATTT
Organism: Pseudochirops cupreus; assembly: GCA_028627135.1. Classification (NCBI taxonomy): domain Eukaryota; kingdom Metazoa; phylum Chordata; class Mammalia; order Diprotodontia; family Pseudocheiridae; genus Pseudochirops; species Pseudochirops cupreus. Next base: position 365,960,633 of record CM053584.1, read on the forward strand.
GAAAGTATTCAAAGAACTAAAACTATGAGCTTTTGAAAACAAAGGGTGATTTTTTCCTAGTGGGTGTAAAGTAGCAAAGTTGAAAATGCCTTTATTTATTTCCAGCTTTTAAAAAGATGAATGTTTATGTAAACCATGAAAAATATTTAAATGTGATATGATTGTGACCTGTAATGTTTCTATCTGAGAATGATGTGAATTTTTTAAAAGGAAAGCATAAAACTGTATGACCTTACTTCATTTCCCTCCACTTAAAAATGGGAATAATACAACCTTCCCATTCCTCCTTAGAATATGGCCTTGTGGAAAAAACTTGGGGCATGGAGTGTTTAGGTCCAAGTCCTGACATTGGCAGGATGACCCCAGGCAGCTCACTTTACCTGCAATTGTATCCTCTGGAGAATTAGGAAAAGAATGCATGGCGGTTCCTAATTATGTTAGTTCCCTGTTCTCTGAATCTCGTTTTGATAATTAAATTCTTTAAAAAGTCAAAGGTAGGTACTTATAGAAATTCATGGTAATTATACTATTTTAAAAGAAGAAGCAAAAAGCTGGCAGGTGACTTGGACAAGGACTCTTTGTGAGCTTCCCCACCCCTCTTGTCTTCCTTACTCCTGTACCAGATGTGATAGTGGGAAAGCAGTATTAAGGGTAAAAAATGAACAAGCTTTGGGACTGACCCAACACCCCCACCCTGTTCTTTCTCTCCCCCCTCTTGCTTCTCTAGGTCAGTAACAGATCCAAGAGATGGAAAGAGAGTCGCCCTCAAAAAGATGCCCAACGTCTTCCAGAATCTGGTCTCTTGCAAAAGGGTCTTCCGAGAACTGAAGATGTTGTGTTTTTTTAAGCATGATAACGTAAGTGAAACGGGCACTTGGGCCCAGCTACTTCCTCCAGCCATCCATTGACAGGGGTGATGGCAGCGGCTAGTTAAAAAGGCAGCAGGCGAGTAAAGGTAAAGAAGGATCAGGTGTGACATTGGGTGCTGCAGATGCTGAAAGAGGTCTGTAGATGAAGCCTTGAGAATGAGCTGTATAGAGGGAGCCGCCATCCTGATGAGAAGCGACAAGGGAGCCAGCCTGCCTTGTGCTGCTTTGCCTCCCTACCTTCCCATCCCCACTTGCCACTTTCACAGCTGCTCTATAATGACGCCTGAGGTCTGTGCCACCAAGGAGACAGAATTGTCTCCCTAACTTTAAACTGAGCCGAATGCCTTAGTGTGTTTTCCCCCCCCCGTAGGCTTTTCTGTGTACTGGGTGCCATGGGTATCACTGTCTCCTAAGCAAACTGCACATACTTGAGGCTCACAAAAAGTAGAAGATCTCTTTCTAGAATTTTGCTTGTAAACCTGAAATTTAAGCTTATGCTTCTAATTAAATGTGAATTGCCTTTTCATTTATATAAAACCTACCTTCCATATTAGGAAACATTGATTCTGTTCAGTGTCAGGTTGACTTATAAATTCTTAGTATGTGTTGTCTCTGCTTGTCAGATTATGTTTGTCTGTTTTTAATTTACAAGAGCTTAAGTTGTTCAATATTTTAAAAGCCTATAAAGTGGTGCTTACATCTGTGGGAAAAATAAATTAGGAAGAAACTACAACCAGGCTTTTATTAAGGAGTGTAGAACTCTTGGGTAAATTATACCTTTTTTGTGATTGAAACTAATAAGCCAGTTTAAGTGTATGCTGAAGTGTATTGACTGACAGGTCAGTATTGATTGAGGCAAAGCAGATGTTATTATTAGCTGAGGGACAGTATAAATATTCAACGTAAAGTCCATGTGTGATATCTATTCTGAATAGTTTAAGTGGTAATAATTGGCCCCTTTTTAAAGCATCATTTTTGTCTTTTAATATTTTAAATCAGAATTAAAATTAGAACTGTTAAGTAGAGTACTTTCTTCCATGAAAATAACCTAATGTTTATAGGTGTTGTAATCCTGCTCATTTGCATTTGGTTTGATGATTTGAGTCTCAGGGTCAAGACTCAGCTTTTCTTCCTGGCCAGTGGAATGCCTTGCACTTTGGAAGATCCCTTTCTCAGCAAACCATAGATGAGGATTTTTCTTTTCTGTGTTCTTAAGTTTTCACCTGAAATGACATGTATGACGGGAAACATTCCCTCCTTAAACTGAGTGTTTCACTCTGAAACTGCTTTCTGATATGCTATTTTAATTGCCAACATGAAAGCTCTTAAAAGGACAAAAAGGATTTCTTGTGGTCTGACCTATTTGTTGGCTCCTGGAGTGTTTTGGTCTGTTGGCCAAGGTAGAAGCATTCATATTCCTTCATCTTGTAGTGAAAAGAACCCCCTAGCTAGGGAGTCTGAGAGGATTTAGGTTCCACTTGTTAGGGTACGTATGTCACCGGCAAGTCATTTAACTTCCTAAGCCTCCATATCCTCTTCTCTAGGAGGAGGGCATTACATTAGATAACCTGGGTTCCTTCCCAGCGCTGAATCTGTGTCTGTACAGAGTTCTCAGTTCTAAAGGTTTATAATGCTTTGCCAAAGGAGGACCATTAAAAGCCCTGTTCATTTCATCAGCCCAAGGAAGTTTCCTTTACGAAAATTTGTTTTCCAAGAGTTTACTGCTTCTGCCTTATTGTAACCCCCCTGTAAGGTATGTTGTGAAATAATAGACTGTTATTTTGTGTCTAGTGGCTTGGATTTGTCAGTGATCCAGAGTCAGGCATTCATAATACTTGGTTCTATATTCTTCTGCGTGCCCTTAGCATCCTTGGTGCATTGTCAGAGACACAAGGAAAGAATATTTCAGGTTTCTGTGGTGAAGGAATGTTAGGGAGGTGGTGCCAGGAGTCCACTTGTTTTAATATTTTCAGTGCTTTGTTCTGCTTTGTATAGAAAGGATGCATGGTGTAATAAGCTGCCAGTTCTCTAGGCTCATGTCTTAGCTTGGTGACTCATTCCCATAGAGTTACTAATTAGGGTACAAAGACAGTGTCAGAGTGGGAAGCAGGAAAAAAGAAACAAACTGGACTCTTTAAAATCTTACTAATTAAAATACCACCTCCTAAAGCTTGGAACTACTGGTGTCTGTCAAAACAGAGCATCTTTGCTTTTACCTCTGCCCAAAGGTGGAGACAGTTTAAATGATAAATGGCATTTTGCTCCTCTCCCTCCCCCCCCCCGTTTCTTCTATATTTAAATATCTGTCTTCCAGAGATATCCTAGAATTAGCAGGCTAGAACCAGCCCAAGGTGAAAGTTTAGTAGCATTTTTTCAGATCCAGAGAACTCATTCATTCAACAAATATTTGAAAGTGTTGAGCACTTCTTGAATACAACATAGCTCTGTGGGCAATACCCCAAAAGAGTATAAAATGAGCCCCTCTGGTAAGAAGGGTTCTAACCTGAAAGAAAACTTAGACACTGGAAAAAGTAGCACAGTACAGTAGAAGACAAATTTAGAATGATTGACATAGGCAGTAAATGTTATTGGAATAAATTCAGATGATGGGAAAGATCACTGTGGCCTAGAGGAAAGCTGAATAAAGGGAGGTAGAAGTTAAGTTCCTAAGTTTGGGTAAAATGTGAGTAGGCAGAGAAGAGTATAGATTAGGGGTAATTAGGCTATGACTAGAGGGGCAGATCCTGGGCCCTTGAACTAAGATGTTTCTAAACACTACGAAGCCAGCTTGTTGACCCCTGGTGTAGAAGGTTTGTGTTGGCAGGAGTAGGAGATGAGGTTAGAAAAGTGGGATGGCTTTGGGGTTCGGAAGCCTCTGATGCTGGACTGAGGAATCTGGACATTGTCATGCAGAAGGAAAATGAGAACAAAAGTGGTGTTGTGAGAAGATTAATTAGCTGCCTTATGCAAAGAGGGTTTAATCTCTGTGTCGTAGATCTGCCAGTGTCCTTGCCATCGGCCGGCGGCATTCTTTTCGAAGCTGCCTCCAAGGCCACTGACCCAGTGCTCACTAATACTAGGTGATCTTTGCTGATGACCACTTCTCATTGTTGTAAACTGGTAACACAGGAAAAGAAGGAGGTGACCTTTTGACTACAGCCAAAGAAAAATCGTGTAAAGTTCTCTAGAGATGGCTTGTCCGTTCGGTCTTGTGTGCACCTGTTCAGCACCAAGATCGGCAGACAGAAAAGGCAAAAAATGCTGCTGTCAGTTCTCTGACACTATCCCCCTCCCCATGTCAAATGGTTATTGTGGAGATGTGAGACCTCTCCTTGTCCTGAGCTCCACAGTCTGAACCAGTCTGAGGAGAGACAGAAGGAAAGATAGAGGCAGGAAACGAACAGCTCCCAGTGTCCTCTGGCTAGGGTGGCCCCATTCAGACAGAGCCTTTCATGACTGTCATGACTTTGCCAGGGTTCCCAAAATGACAGTAGGCATTAATGGAGGGAGAACCTATGTCCTCAAGATTGTAGCTCCATCAGAGTGTGGAGATGGAGGTATAACACTCTGCCCTACCTGTAGGAACTAATGGCCTTTTGCGGCCTATCATTAATCCATTAGTACTGAAGCGTATGTGGTCTAGGCATAATTCATGGGTTAGGCTATTGATGTGGCATGCATGTAGTCTGGGCTAGTAACAAATTGGAAGATTGGAATGCTTAGATTTCACTCAGGTGGTAGATTTTCTTATAGACTCCCAGGAGGATCCAGATGTTGCAGAAATCCAGATGTTGACCATTTAATTCCTTACACTACCTGGGCTGGGCTCATTTGTATACTGAAGGGCTCTGCTGCTCAGGAGTAATAAGTAACCAAGGCTATTATGGAAGCAGATTACCCATGGGGAATTGGACCTGCCTGTTGTGATTTAGGAAGCTGATGATACTTTGTGATGCACCGTTATATATAAGAAAGGCACAGCTCCCAAGAAACTCAGAATTCTAACAGTGGGAAAGAGAGGAAAACAACATATTTGATTGGTTGTCTGCTGAAACTAAATATACTAGATATAACCTTCTATGAAGCTCTTGCCTAGGGTTGCCTCATCATGTTTCAGAAAATGAAATTTGTTGTCATTGTTGTCGTTTTCAGCCCTGCCCAACTCTTCATGACTCCATTTGGGGTTTCATGGCAAAGATACTGGTGTGGTTTGCCATTCCCTTCTCAAGCTCATTTTACAGATGAGGAAACTGAGGCAAACAAAGTTAAGTGACTAGCCCAGGGTCACACAGCTAGGAAGTGTCTGAGGCCACATTTGAACTCAGGGAGATGAGTCTTTTGAGTCTAGGCCCCCACTCTATCCACTGTGCCACCTGACTGCTCGAACCTGAAAATATGCAGTGGAATAAAGTGCTTTTGTCAAGTGATTAAAGGCTTAGACGAGGCTAAATCATTTGCTGATCATATAAGCTGTTTTTGGTGAATCTTATGACATGAAAGTTAAGATTCTCAAAACCAACTTCTTAGAATAAAATTTTGTGGTAACTCTTGAAAGAATTACTTTGGTTCCTTGGATCTTCAAAACATATAATTAGGGAGATAGTTTGTCAATGTTTGCAAATGTCATGAAGATGCAAAGAACCAAGCAGCCCCTTCAAAAGACGAATTGAAGTAAGGACTGGGTGGCAAAATGGCTTATTTAGGAAGGAACCAGGCAGGCCAAAACCCTGCATTTTCTCTGACTCCTTTTCTTCCCATTGGCGATATCTAGTTTATTGGTTAGTTAAATGTTCATGTAGCTTAAATACTAGAGTTGCCTTCCAGAAATGCTTGGTAAGCCTTTCTCCTGATAAAGTTTAGCATGCTCATTTTGGGGTAGGAAGAAGAGGAAAAGGAGGATGGAAGATTCCATACTGAGCTCTGAAATGTTGTTTCCTTCACGGCTTCAAGTTCACCACAGAGTGTGGTGGTTCAGATCACTAGCCCTGGTTTTTATATGTGGCTTTTCTACAAATAACCTTCCCAGAGAGTATGAAGAAAGAAAGAAAGCTCCATTCTTGTGTATCAGGGTTCAAATAGATGGTTGTCACTTTCCACTGGATAACCTCTAATTATAGCAGATAGATTTGAAGTGTAAAACGGGTTTGTCTAATGGACGCTGTCACTCCAGCCTTCTCCCTTTACTCCCAAAAGCAGGATGTACGTTGTTTAGAAACAGAATGTTAAGTCAGGGAGATGTCAGGCGAAGCACTAATTTCTGATCTCTTCTCCAGGAGTCGAATATTCGTGTTCAAAAATTGGTCCGTCATGTTACTTTGGAGCAAATTTACATGGACCGATCGCATTGAGGAATTATAGCTTTTTTTTTTAAAGGAAAGATAGAGAATGAACTTACTTTTCTTATCATCAAAAGGATTCCTTGACATTACTGAGAAATCTGTCATTTTCATTGTATTCTCATACCCTGAGTATAAACATTTTCAGTCAAAAAAAGAAGCTAAGTATCATTTTAAAAAATTAATATTCAGAAACCACTTTGCCTAATTGGCCTTTAAATTGTGCATAGATGCTGCCACATGTCAGGGGGAAAAAAAAAGGTTACCTTGATTTGAACTTTACAAAAAGGAAACGCTTGACTGAAAGGGAGTAATTCTTAAGAGATCTGGTCACTGCCATGTAATGAAAAAAGCTCAGAATCGGGAACTTGAGGCTTCTAGGTCCATATGAGATGGTATTCGTTCTACTTCCTGCCATTATGTCCTGCCATTTAGCTGATTTAGCATTTCCCATTAGTAAATGGGTTTATTACTTAAGAGGGACATAATTAGGGTAAGTAGAGGAACCCAGGCCAAGAGATCCATTTGATTGTTGCTCTGATGGGCTGACTCAGGTTGTGTTGGTTGATACTATGTCTGGTGTGATTCTGATTGTAACCACTCTCAGCATATAGACATTAAGCATGGCACCCAAGCTACAACCTTCTCTCCCTGCCACTTGGCCACAGTTGAGATGATCTCTTATAGCAATGTTAAATATGTGCATCATAGTGGGGTAGCCATCAGTTGGCACTGTTGGATTCTCTTTAGTGCAGGAGGCATAGTTAGTATGGTTTATCCTCTGGTCATTTGGCAAGGGCAGAGCCAACTGTATAAAACAAGCTCCCAGACCATCTTTGTGCTGGTGCAGTCAGTGCCCAGTCAAGTCCAATGCACAGCTGAACTTGAACTGGGAAGTTACCAAAGGGCTGCAGGGGCTTCCTTCAATTTATTATGTGATGAATTTTCTTCCCATCTTAGTTCTCTAATTGTGACTTTTTTTTTCTTTCCCTCAGGTACTCTCTGCCCTTGACATACTCCAACCTCCACACATTGACTATTTTGAAGAAATGTATCCTAACTGGGAAATGTGAAAGAAGGGACTGTTGTTTGGTTGCATCGGGGTCTCCCAGCACCAGCCTTAGGCCACCTTCTTGATAAGGTACCATGTATAAATATCAGCCTTATGGAAATAATTGAACAGGTACCTCTCGGAACAGGTAATTTTAAAACCTAAAGTCTTTGATCAAATTCTGACTAAGGTGGTTCCCCAAAACAGACCTTCTAGACCCTAAAAGAGATAAAAGTTGAGTGGAGATAAGTATTGAAAGGAATTAGAAGGATCAGATTGTAATCCCATCACACCACTGACTTCAAGGTGACATTGAACAAGTCATTCAGGTGCTCTGCACCTCTGTAAAATGCTGTTGCCCCTGCTCTGCTGCAGTATACTTGGGGCTGGGGTGAATATTAGCAAGTTACACACTTAGAGTCCTATGAGTTCCTTGAAAGAAATAATCCAATATTACTTTGTTACTGCTGCAGCTACTTTCTGAAAGGGCATATCAGATATTTTTTCATAAGAGTATCCTGTAATGTAATGATATCTGTTCATATTCTTCTGGGACTAGTATGTATGGAGATGAAAAATCGGGATATTGCTTCCGTTTACTTTATCAAATAGTCATTTGAGTTGCCATTTGATGCCATTTGATGTTTTGCATTTAACTTAAATTCTAAAATGAAAGTCAAGGAATATACTGAAAAAAATGGGTTTGGTAGTGTCACAAAAGTGAAATTCATTCACACTGATATTTTCTGCCAAAGAGTAGAAATGAACATTCCAGTGAGATATTTCCTCAGTACTTAGAATGAGCAAGAGGAGATAAGTTTTTTCACAATTGGTAGATAATGACCATTTTAGAAAAGTTCTGGAACTTCCTTGATGAGTTCTGGAGAGCTCAGAACATTGAGGAGTTTCCCAAAGGAGAAGGATGGAGGGTCCAGGACTGGCAAGCACACATATTCTGCAGTGCTCTGGCCTTCTCAAGAGCTGACTGTGTTTTACAGAGGAGTCACTCATCTTCAGGATTCCGTGGCTTGTGTCCTTTAAACGCTGTGGTGTTGTGGGGTTACTGGACATAGGTTTTTGTTTCAGATTGAAGCATAATGATTAAAGTAAGGAAAACGTGATTTTTACCCCCGTTGAACCAGCATCGACCTAGTCAGAGCCGCAAATGTACTGTGTCAGGACTTGTTCCAAGTGTGAAGCATGGCTGCCTAGTTTATGGGGACTATAGACAATTTCGGGAAGCACTGAAGAGCACAGGACAGGTGTGTCCTGGATGACAAATCCCCTTTTAGTATCATAGTCCTCGTATGAGTGCCTGATGTCCCTGCTTTCCACAGCAAATCTTTAATGATATTAAAGTTTCTGCTTAGCTCCTTCCCAACTCCCAGCATTGTATGCTCTGTCCCTCCCTTTGTCTTCATGTACAGTCATGGGACACCTTAATTGACATGTTCCACAAACAAAGCTGGGAGCAGTAGGATTCGAAGAAACTCCTAACTTCCTCCAGAAAGGTGATGGCAGTGACCCTGCCCAGGGTTGACTCCTGGAGACCAGTCCAGGCTAGTCCAAGGCCTGTTCCTGCAGGCTTCCATGGAGGTCAGTAGGTCCTGCCAGGGCCCAGCCATCTGGGACCTCTGCCCATCACTAGGCAGAGGACTATCTTGAAAGAGACAAGAGTGCCCCCTGCTGGAGCAGCACCTGAAAACCAGAGAAGTCTGGTCGAAATTCACATCCTGAAATGCATCCCTCTGCCTCCAGAATGCCCATAACAAAATCTCTGTGTTGAGAGATGTTACAATAGTATATACTTTCTGGTAAAGAAAAATTTTTTGGAGTCAGGAAGGGTATTTAATAAATGCCAAGTACAGTCAATTCTGCTATAACACTTGTTTTGAAAATGTGAATTAATTCTACCATTGATCTATTAGGGAACACTTTTAGAATAAAGCAAATTTCACGTTTAGTTGTTTGTGATTTAATCAGCATGGAAACAGAAATGAACACACACACACACACACACACACACACACACACACACACACACACACACACACACACCCCAAATGTCTACTGACAACATCAGTTCCTTGAATGTTGTCAGGAAGGCTGGATAATACCACTTCACTCACGAGCCCCCATAGCCGCTTCCAGAAGCAAGCTTAACATCTTTTCCAAGGTGAGGTGTCATCTTTGTGGACTGAGAATAACTACTTCCTTCCTCCTCCCTTGTCTCTCACCAGGGCAGAGTCCAGGGCGGGAGCCAAGACCAGGCCTGTGACCCCAGGTCACTGACACTAGCACCATGAGAGTGATCATTTATCACGTATAAAACTGTGCTACCATTTTTGTTAGGTACATGTCTTTTAATGTTACTGAAAGTTCTGGAGTGTTGTCCCCCTAGCCCCATTTCCCCCATAAGCCCTGTGGTTTTGATTATGTAATTTTGTGTAGCAATGTAGTTTTGGAGAGCACGTACATTACATCATAGCAGAACTTATTTGGTTGTTCTTCTTGACTAGAACTGAAGATCTTGAGGAGATCTTTGGAACCATCAAGTCTGGATACTTGATTAATTCATATTTACATTCCGTTCTGTATGCCAATCATGTGGCATTTTACAGCAAACAATAATTTGGGGACTATGTTTGTCTCTCTGGTAGTCTAGATCATGTTAAGCAGAGTTCTCTGAGCCACTGATTGACTCTGATGTGGACAGTAGCAGGGCTGAGGACCTGCTCATGCCCTTCTGTTGTAGACAAGGTAGGGGAGGAATGGGCACAGACTTCCAAAGCATCCTCATTCTCATGGTTTGCTGGAAGAGTTTCCCCAGAAGCTTTCCGTTTCTTCTCATCCCCCACCGTCCTTCTCAAGAGCAGATCTTGAGGTTTCAGGTCAGGAGTTGAGTGCCTCTTCACTCAGAGGTTGGATTTTAAGACTTCATGTTGTTTTGTGTTCATCTCAAACTTCCGCTTATGGTCTGGCTATTTTAAAGCAGATGAAACCCTGATTTTTGAAGCCCTGTTTTTATCTTTGACATGGTACAGCCTACAGCCTTTGTAGAACTAGGTCTCTCTTGTTAACCTTCCTTTATAGGTTAGAATGCCAAGGCTTCCCCTATGTCTTACAGTAGGGGAAGAAAGTGATGGGCTGCTTTGTGCTTCACAAGGGTTGTACAGGTCTAAACAGAGCCTGATTCCTTTTAATGGTAAAGGAAACTGTCAGGAGTTTATGGATAGTAAATAGGCATTTTCAGGGCCATTTTTAGGAGGTTCCAAGCCTCCTGGATTAGAAAACAAAAGAATGTAGCAGACAGTTGGACACTTTGGAAATATGAGATGTGCTGTACTGTGTTACAGTGGGAAAAGCACCAGTTTGAGTCCCAACTCTGCTACTGACTAGTACGACCTTGCACAAGTTGCTTAACTTTGCTGGCCTGCAGCCTTCTGTAAAATGGATATGATAATATTTCCATACCTGCCTCCCAGCATATTGTGATGGTGGATAGAAAGCACTTTGTAAATCATAATGAATGTATAGATAATAACTGTTATCAGCCACTAAATATTTTCTATCTCAGCTGATCCTCTTAGTAGAGATTTCTCTGCATACCTGCTTATCCTTTGGCATAATATAAATCTTTTAAAATACTTCTGCTATTGCTGAGGCAAAAAGAAAGAAAGAAAGAAATCGGACCAGCAATCACTCACTTTGTCACTCTTAGAAATGAGAATATTCACAACCTGCATCACAAGAATGTTAAGAACTGGCATAAATTCAAAATAATATCCTGCCATTTGTCCCCAGGTTTGCTGACTCCAACTGTCTCTGTAATATCCAGGCAGTGTAACACATACATATGTTATCTCCAGTATTAAAAAAAAAACCTTTGGACATATCATTGATTATAAACATTGGAGTATGTTATATTTTTAGCTTCAGCCTTTAATTTAATTCTGCTTTTGCCATAATTTGGATCTGGGCCAGTAGACATTGGTTTTGAGAACTTAGAAACCAACAGTCTTTGAGTTACATGAGGCGTTACTGCCGTGTTCTGAGCACAGTGGCATGAGCCAAAGAAGCAGCTTATATTCAGTGGATAAAGGCATAAGTGCCAGCCCTCCAGAAGTGCTTCTCACACTCTCATTATTAGTTGTAAAGGGAAAAAATAATGCAACTTTTCACACCGAAAATAGAGTGCCACATACCTCTCCCCCTCACGGGACGCTGCCAGTCAGATTACTGGTCTTATTGTGAGCAGAAGCTGTCTGAAAAGCTGATACAAAGACAATTATAATTTCAGGAAATCTGAGAAGTAATGAGAATTTGTGTATAATCAAGATAATTAAGTGTGTCCATCATAGATACACCACTGTACAGTTCTCTCTGTCTGTACAAACATGTTTTCCCCCATGCGAGAGATTCCAGCTGCATTACAGAGCTGTTTCTCAGAATGTATAATTGACAGGGCAAAAGAAATTCAGGTTGGTTTTAATCTCTCCTTTTGGTAGGAAAACATTTAGCTTTGCTTGAGGCAAACTGAAGAAAAGAATGTCTTTATTGAATTTCACATTAGTATATCTGCCCACACAGTACGAGAGTTATCGAAAATTCGTGTAGAGGAGTGGTGAATTCCAAGAAGACTGATCTTCTTGCTTTTGTGTTTTCACATTATTGTGTCTAATTTGTCAACTTCTTGGGACAGTATATTCTGTGGATGCTGTAGGAAAGCTTCATTCAGTCTTTCTCTGTAATACAAAGAATGAGCTGAGAGTATCTCACATTGGAGGATTACAATTTCCTTGTTTTACTTCATGTGTGTTCAGCCTGCAAGGAAACAATCTGGGATGTGATTAGTGACTTTAATCTCGTTATAAATGGCTTGAAGCTTATGCTAAATGTTTAATTGGCAAACTTTTTATTTTAAGATTTATTCATCTCAAGATTCCTATATCTTGATTTGTAATAAAATTATGATAAGTAAATGATTATAGTAAATGCTCGAGTTTAAGAAATTTTAAGTTATAACATACATGTAGGTAGGCCCAACAGTGAGTTCAGCATTATGTCCCTGTGTTTGAGAATGAGTCTTAATATCTTAGGCAAATAAAGAGTTTTTTGGAGAAAGCTTCTTGTTGTCATCATGTTGAAACACATGGACCACAGGTTCAAGGGAAAGAATCTGAATAGTGTGAATGAAGCAAACCTTCTCTGATGAGAATGATTACCAGGAGACTGTGAAATCTGGCAGGGTGTGATGGCACCCAAAGAGCAATATTTTAACCATTGTTTAAGCAAGAATTTGTTTTCTTGAGGCCAGTGAGGCTATCTCCTAGCAGTTTATTCAAGCCACCTCTGTCACTTGGTATGGTTCAACAGTGTATTTGGTAGAAAGTAACTGCATTTCTGGATATCCTGGACTAATGGACGGAGGGATAGATGGATGGATGGATGGATGGATGGATGGATGGATGGATGGGTGGGTGGGTGGATGAATGAATGGATGGACGGATGGATGGATGGGTGGATGGATGGATGGATGGGTGGGTGGGTGGATGGGTGGGTAGGTGGGTGGGTGGGTAGGTAGGTAGGTAGATAGATAGGTAGATAGAATGATTGATTGATTCTTAGTGGATAGCATTTTTGTTCCCGTCTTGCCATCATTCCCTCTTAAAAGTTCAGGGCCAATAGTATATAAATCTTTCAGCTGATTCCCCTATCCTCTTAGCTCCCAAGGAGGCCTGGAGTCACTGAAGAACTAGGAGGAAATATGTAGTTCCTGAGTACTGTAGATAACTCCAGTTGTGACAAGCACTAAGAGCCTCAGTCTATTCTGCATTGAGAGATATCATTGTTTTATGAGCTATTTAGTTTTAACGGTCATGGGAGAAGAGGGTATGGACCCACTGAAAGATATTAGGCATGGTCTTAAAGGAAAACAGGCTATAGAAAAGGGAGTGTTTTAACTGAGATTGGCAAAATTCCAATATGTGAACAAATTCTTGCTAAGCCATGGGGGACATCAGAGGCAGCCGAGTGCAGCGGACAGACCTGGGCTCAGTCGTGAAGCCCTAGGGTCAGATCCCAACTCTGACACCCACTGTGTCAGCCTGGACAAATCACAAGCCCTATATGCCATGTGCCTTTGGCAGTGCTCCTGACGGCAACCTGCAGTGGGGGAAGGAGGTCCCCCTCCTGATGAAAGAACCCATCTTTCCAGTCCAGTACCGGAAGCGTACACGCCACTAAGTAACAGCCACAGTCCCTTGTGTTGGCTTGTGTTCTGCTGCCTCCATAGCTTTGCTCTGCCCACGTATTCGCTTTCTGTCCTCTGCCATCTTTATGTACTTCAGTCGTGCCCATCCTTTAATAGCTCAACTCAAATGACACTTCAGTCTGGAATAGACTCTTCATTCTGGCATAGTGCCAGTGCCAGTGCACATTTTATCTGTTTCTTCATTTGACAGATAGGTGTGCCCAGGACATGGAAGAACGACCCTAGACATCATTGTCACACAGCTAATAAGTGTCAAGTGTCAGAGGTCAGATTTGAACTCAGGTTCTCCTGACTCCAGGCCAATGTTCTGTTCACTGCACCACCTAGTTGCCCCTGTTCTTATTTTTTGTAAAGGGCTCTTTTTTTCATTGCCCCCTTCTCAGTTTTATTCACTTGCATTTTCCGTTTCCTGCACCTCCAAAATTACTTAAACAAAAGTCACAATGAATTCCAGGTTGCTCTGGGCTGAGTGAATGCATGCCTATAATTCAGTGAAAGATATGCCTTCTGCCGTCCTGCTGTTGTAGCTGTTTGCAGTGTTGATATTGGTCTGGTCTTTGCTTTTATTGACATTGTGAGATGCCGAGTTTTAGAATAAATTGGAGAAGCATAAATTACTGTCAAGTTCTATCAGGCAGGAGGATGTTTGAGGCCAGACTGTCTGTACAAGCTGGGGAGTTTCTCCTAGCTGTGAGGAAGAACCGGTGAGCTAAATAAGGATTTAGTGTGCTTGGGAGGCAGTGGTGATGTGGTGAAGAAAGCCCAGGACTTGTCTACTGAAGACCTGAGTTTGAGTGTTAATGTACTCATCTCCTGTCTATGGAAATTTGGGCACGTCACTTCATCTCTTTCAGGTCCTCAATTTCTTCATCTGCAGTATGGTCAGTAATACTTGGCACTAGTGAGAATTCATTAAGATAATCTATAGCAGGCATCATATAAGTGTAAGCTGCTTTTATTAGTTTGTTAGGTCATTGGATGTGATCGATTGACCTGGCCACAATGCTTTGTGTCAAGAAAATAAGTGAGGGAATCTGTGTATAAGGGATGGAGGTGGAGAACGAACCTCTGGTAGAGGAGAGGAGACCCCCGTGACACAGTGCAGCCTGGCACCTTCTCTGGTCTCCTGTGTCAGCCCCAAGGGATGTCATAGCTGGAGAACTCTGGTCTATGGAGAGGCCACAACCCCTGGAATCATATTTCAGAATTCGGAGGGATCACAATGCCAATTAAACTCATTAAGGATTTATTAGTAAGTACCTCCCTTATGACTCTTCACCGAGTGACAGGGATATAAAGACAATAGCGAAACAACTTCTGCCAGAAGGAGCATCAGTTCTCTGGTATGGAACAACACATATGTATTTCAGTAAATGCAAATATATCTGTACATATGTGTGTGCACATACACACACACACATACATGAATACATACATACATTTCTGGGGAAAGGACACAAGTCTAATGTAAAGGGTAGTATATGAAATAGGGATTCCAGAGGGCACAATGTAGGTTAGAGAAACAGGAGGGCTGGGGCTTCACCCCAGCCAGCCTGTCACTCAGAGTCACAGAGATGCAGAGTGGAGCTGTGCCCTCTGGCCACTAGCAAAGGGAACGCTGATTCTGTCGGTTTGGATTTCTTGGTCTCCAATCTCTCTTCTCCCCACTCTTCTCTCCATCTTTTTTTTTTTAAACTTGGCAGTCACCCTGGCCCCTGCAGATGGGTAAAATGAACATGGATTTTCCTAGCAGACTCCCTGAGCATTTGCATGCATAGTTTGCCTTTTCCAAGGCTGCTCGGTTGAAGTTGGAGCTCACTTTGCATCTTTGGGGTGCCCTTCCTGCTCTCACTGTACAGGCACCACTGTCCCATTCAGACTCAGCCACCAGGGCTGCATGTGCCATCCAGAGCAGGTAGGGCGACAGTTTGCTGGCTCATTCTTCCTCAATTTTTTGGTACTACCAGTTTTTCCAGTTAGCTTTAAATCCCAGTACTGGGAATTTTTTTTTAATCAAGTGCAAGATACTATTTTAAAAAGATAAAGAGATTCACATTTGCCTGGGTTCTATTCAAACATTTTTAAAACTTGACCTTTTATTCCACTAATTTCTGTAGAGAAGCACATGCCAGATTCAGAAAAGGTCAGGAATTCTGACTTAGCATATCCAGGCCTTCTAGATGCAGAGACACCTTCGTGCTTGGTTTTTGTTGTTGAGAATTTGGCATTGAGGGCTGTCTCACTTTATTTCAACAAAAAGAAACAACTTTCGCTGCGGTCCATCCCTCTTTTTTTACGTGGACAGGGTTGACTGAAAGCAGTTGTCTTTGTAAACCGGATTTTCATTACCTGTGCTACTTCAATGCCCTCGTTTTTTATTTCAGATCAGATCAGTTATGCATTGAAGATCTAGGTTAAGGCTTCCTTCCTCTGTGGACCTGTTCTAGGAAAAGAGACATTTAAGTGAAGAGAGGAATGTTTTAATTTGTGTGAGCATTGTTGTGGAATGTTGTCTTTTCAGACAGAGGAAGGAAGTGGTAAATTTTCAGAATTGGCACTTAAAGCAATTGTGGACATGATTTGACATTGTGCTGTGAACTCTTAAGAGATAGTCAGTAGCTGGAGAAGCAGGACCAGAGAACACCAAATTTGGGCAACTGAGTTTATACCACAAATTCAGCCCTGTGTGTTGGTTCCATTGTCTCTAAAAATGCAGATAAAATTTATATTGAAAATGTTTGTAAAACTCTTATCTGGTATGTTCTGTTCAAGAAATATTCTATAATATATGAATGATATCTTTGTATGATTTTCATTAGCTTTGGTTTCTGTTATCTACAAATTCAGGAGATTTAATTGTAGCAAGTTTAATGAAATTTCTGTTGCATAAAGTTTATAGAAAACGAAGGGGAGGAATAAGTTCTCAGAGTCTAGTTCTCTTTTCTGGAAAATAATTTCATGCAACAGATTATGAATTTTCTTTTCATATGTCCGTCACTTTTGAGCTAACCGGAAGGCTTTTAAAAAAAAATTAATAGATTTCCTTCTGACTTCAGGCTCAATACATGCAGAACTGCATCTACTCTGCTTGGCAGAAAATTTAGCCTACTCTATAGTTCTGGAATTTCGTTAGTTCCTTTAGTAACTTCATGACACAAAATTCACAGCTTCCCACCTTGCCCTGCTCAAGCTCTGTGGTGATGGATAGAGATTCCCGTGATTCTGGGAGCTCAAGCAGTCAGAGAGAGAAAGGCTGTTGGCCATCATGCCTCTGTTGAGTAGGCAAAAGAGGCTGTTCTTTCCCTCATTCCTTACCTCACCTTAATCCCTGAATGCCTCATACAAACTTGAGACCTGGGAAAGACCTTAGTTTCAAAAGTCCAAGGCCTCCCATGGCCTGCAAGGCTGTCTCCCATCATCCTGGCTTAGGTCTTGCTGCTGGACCCATAAATATAATTTACTCACAAGTCAAGACCTCACCTGCCTGATGCCCTGATGTCGTTGATCTTCTTCAAGAATGAAGGACGAACAACCATTTTCAGCCTCTTCATTTTCCCATCTTCTCCCCAGACATCTGCATGTGCCACTTGTGCCTCCCAGTCTTCAATCATCCTGTTGAGGTCAGATCTGCTCAGTGCCCTCCTCCCAGTGGCTGAAGCCCCACTGCCTGCACACTGAGAAGGAGCAGTCTCTGTCTCCATTTCCATGTTGGCTTAGGACTCTCCCTTATTTACCATGTCCCTAAATTCAGGCAGCTGCCTGCTTCCTATCAATACACAACATTTCACTTGAATGTCTGCACTTTCTTTACTATTCCCATTCAAGATGCCATTGTCTGTAATGTGATCTTCTAGATGACAGACACTTGGTTTGATGGCTATAGCAAGTGTATGGGCCCCTAGGTGGCACCATAGTGCATAGAGCACCGGGCCTGGAGTCAGGAAGACTTATCTTCTTGAGTTCAAATCCAGCCTTAGACACTAGGTGTGTCAACCTGGGCAAGTCACTTAACCCCGTTTGCCTCAGTTTCCTCATCTGTCAAGTGGGCCAGAGAAGGAAATGGCAAACCACTCTGGTATCTTTGCCAAGAAAACCCCAAATGGGGTGATAGAGAGTCAGACATGACTAAAAAAAACAGCTGAACAACAGCAGCAACTGTACGTAGCTATGGCCTTGACAACGTACTCTATGAATGAAGTCGAAGGAGTGGATTTCCCTTAGGTTAGCTCCTGCTCCTTGCAGGTCTTGGCAGTGACAGCCCTGGAGCTAAAATGTGCTAACTCTGCCCTTTCCCTGTGCTGGTCTGCCCTCCTGACTTGGCTCCGTGTCTGTGTTAGGCAATACTGGCGGCCCTTGGCACATGAAGAATCTGGTGGGACTTCCAAAGTCCTCTTTGAAGTGCCTGCTCGTCTCTGTATTTCCTTTTTACTTACTTTAAGGAGACTCCTTAACTGTTCACATTTGCAGCACCTTACTCATGTTAGCTTTTAGTTAGGAAACCACACCTCTGTTGCTGTGGAAGGAAACAAACAAATCTAAGCTTGATTCTCTCTACCTCTGCATGTAAAAACAAAAAATCCTAACCCCAAAAGGAAATCTAGGCAGTTTAAAAGCAAAGAAATCCATTAAAATAGATATTTTTTAAAAGAAAAAAAACAAACTCCTGATGTGTATAGAAAGAAATGATTTCCAGTCACCTCACCATTAGAGAGCCATAGTGAAACATCCAAAACCAAAGGCTAATATGAGCTTCAGTCTCCTGTGCTGCTCAGCCCTCTTTGGTCAGCCTTTTGGTTAGTAGCCTCACAGTGCACAGAACAGAGCCGGAGGCATCTAAGGAAGCACACAAAGCTGGGTTATTTAATCTTCCCAACCTATCGCTGCTCTCATTTGAGTTTTATTTTTAAAGGTTTACTTTCCCCAGGAGGCAACCGTGTGTGATATGGGGAAGCAGGGGTTTAAAAAGCCACAGAACAGCTCATGAGACCAGGCTTCATTGGAAAAAGCACAGGAGCAGCAGGACATCTGCCGCGTTTACAGAGCAGCCAAGTCTCCCACTCCCACTCCCACTCCCACTCAGTTTAGTTAAGAGCAGCACCTCAGAGAACTTAGCAGGCGGAGGGGCATCGAGAGGTGAGGCAGCTGAACTTTCCAAATGTAGTCACACGCACATCCTACCCATTAAAAAGCATTTCTGAAGTTCCCACTGTGTACCTAACTCTATTTCCACATGCACAAACAGTGTTCAATGTGGAGGATCATCCTTTTCTAAAGGAGAGAGGAGAGGGGCTTACTTAGTTCAAGTGACACTTTATTTTGATTTGTGTCTATTTCCTGCTACATTGACTTGATCTGTTAACTTCTGAGAGATTAATCGCTGGGCTTCCCCCACAGGATGCTGATCTGCCACCCATGCCTATCTTAGCTGGGACTGAAAAACTAATTAAAGATATTTTGTCCAAAATGTAGCCTTCTGTAAAATAATAGCTCCCGTTATATCATGCCTTTCCATTTAAATAGCACTTTCCTTACATCCCTGTGAGGTGTAGGGTTTTGCAGGGAACAGGAGAAGCACCTTTATTTCGCTATCCAGGAGCCGACCCAGTTTAATTAAGAAAAGCACATCCTTTGGTTCTGTCCCAGTGATTTTGCCAGCCTGAGAGAAGACTTTTCTAAGTGATAAACCAAAAATTATAGGAAACATTCTCATCCTAGAGTCACTAAATAATTTGCTTTAAAAATGTTAAAACAAAGTCCTCTTCCCCTACCATGGTGATTGCCATACCAGGATTCTTACGGTTTTAAACAGCTTTTGCTGTATTAGCAGCAGTATTATGAAAGGAAGTAGTTTATCCATTACTACCTAAAATATCTAAATGCCTAATTTGGGCTTCTGTGAGGCCCTGTCACCCCATTATTAGTCTCCTGTGCTGCTCAGCCCCTTTGGGAACCCTTTGGTTAGTAGGCTTCCAGTGTGCAGAACAGAGCCGGAGGCATTTAAGGAAGCACACAGAACTGCGTTACTTAATCTTCCTGACCTATCGCTGCTCTCATTCCATCTTTGAATCCTCTTTGGAAAAGACTGGACCATTTCTATGTCTCTCCCTTAATAAGCAGTCTCTTCTTTCTCTCTTACCCTTATGTTGCTTTAGCATTAGAATCATCTTCCTTTGTAAGCTTTCTTTTCCTTAAACATGGTTTTCATCCCTTTCCTATATGTTTTCCTTTGTTTTATCTGGTTTTTGTTTGGTCTTTAAACATCAACCTCAGTTTGACTCATTTCGTATACTCGTTTGTCTTTCCTGTCTCGTGTCACGCCCCCAGCGAGTGATTGGTCAGTATTTATTAATGCTAATGATAATGATTTAATAGGACAGGTGTTGTTGGCACCATCCCTACAGACCCTGAAACTAGTAATCATGGCTTCCTAAAAAACGAAAAAGGATTCAATTAGGGTATCCATGATTGGAGGTTAGTTTTTCTGTGATAATTGTGTACCTGTGTAGCTCATAGACTCAACTGTGAAAGGCATATTCATGCTTAATGATGTTAAGTTGATTCTTCTGCTCCCTTAAAAATTTCCTGAAATAACAAACAGCCCCAGCCTAGAGGTGGTTGAACAGTGTCTGATCTCCATATTTGCTCCATCACCTTCATGGATCTCTTTCATTAGTCTCAGCCGCAGATTCAGTTAGCACCCTCTCCTCTGGCACCATCCTGGCCTCTCTGACAGGTAGTTTTGTGCCTCTCATGGCCTACAACCAGTCCTTAAAATCCCCTCCCAGCTGCCATTTCCAAACCATGATATGTAGTCCCTCCCACACACACAAACACACTTTTGGGACTGTTCTGCTTGCTTATGTTTGTGTCTCAGAAAACAGCAAAGTCCCTCACCAAATGCTTTATCTATCTCTGTGGAAAAAAATTCATTACCTGGTGTCCATTCTTCTTATGATGAACCTTTGGACCATAAGTCCAAACCAGAAACCTTTGCAGTTGGTTAAAACCTGCTAGTCTTTGTCAAAGGCCCCAGGTCACCTCCATGCCATCTTTGGGTGATGAGACAGCAGAGCTCTACCAGTTGGATTTGGTATTGCCAGCTATTTTCTTTGTGGCAAGAGGCTTGTTACTGAGGTATGTATGGGTGGCTGCCTAGCTTTAGAATATTAGTTTCCTAACCTTGTCATCTGTATTCCACCTTTGCTTTACCAGTACATTAAGCAAAGCCTTTTTTGATCATTATGTATATTTTTTCTCATTTCGTAATCTTGCCATTGTTTTTTTTTACTATTATAGTTTTGATATATGCCAGCCTCTTTTCCTTTGTCTTTAGAAAGCCCCCACACACACTTCTTTCTTGCCTTTATTTGCCTCCTTGAGAACTTTTTCTTTGCCCCCAAGAATCTTTTCATGAACCTAGCAGTATCCCTCTGGCTACCAGGCTTTTGGGGAACCCTAGTACTGCCACCAACCTAAAGATGCATTCGAAATCTGCCTGGGATAAGTGATTCCACAGGTGATGTGGTCAGCCTAGGCAGACTCCTCCATCCGAATCCTTAGCTCTGGGGTGCCGCATTGGTGTGGTTGTTATTTTAATCTAGAGCAGTACAGGAAGATGTAAGTGTCATAAAAGGAAAGGGGACTCTTTGTGCAGCAGCTTTTACAGAGTAAGGTGGGAGGTCCTATTGTGTTTTCCTCCTAGTGAATACAAAGCTTCCAACTTGTAGGTTATGGTTGGGGTCTGGTAAGCCCTGGGGGATAGGGAGAGTCCTAACTCTTAGGTGACTTTTGTCCTATCCCTGATCTCTTTCCAGGCTTCTGGCTGGGATTTTTAGCTACTTATGGACAGAAACAAAGAGCCTTTTTTCCATTATAATCCCCTTCCCCAAAACTGCCAAGAACCTTAGCAGTAAAATGTTTCCTAGTTTAGTTCTTTTTCTAGAAGAATGCAGTATGCCACTTAACTGTTTTTAAGGTGAAACCATGGAGCCCAGGCCCTTTAGTAACTAAAACAGTGGTATTATAATTATATTATGGCTGTTTAGGGGAGGGAAGTTAGAGAGAACAAGGAAATTAAAGAGCAGTGGGAAAAGAGACAAATGAACCAACACAGGAAGATGCACTCAAACAAAGCAACATTTGGGGTCCGCTCCCATCCTGTGGCCTAGGGGGATATTACCTCTGATCATTTTTTTTTAATCTTTGTTGAAGTTTTGCAGTTGTAGGCATGAGTGAGGTCATTACCTCCTGGTACCTTCACTGGGAGCCTGATGGAATTAAGTTTAGTGTGTTTAGTATAAGATTTCTCTTAAATGTTCTTCTCCTCTATCACTCTGTAAGCTACATATCCACAGCCAAACATCTGATCTCCACATTTTTGCCTTTCTTCTTAAGGGTACTTTGCCCAGCCTAACCTCCCTCATCTATGTCCAACTAAGTCTGAAGTTCTTCTCAAAGACCAGAGACTTGAAAGTCCTTCAGTGACTTCCTTGAATGGTTCTTCCGTCCTGCCTCACAGTGATCTTCTCCCTTGCTTGCAATTGCTACGTCATTGAATATAGTCTGGAATTGTTTTATGGGATCTAATATCATATATAGACATCTTTGCCCCCTTACTAAACTATACTTCCTGAGGCAGCAGTCTTGTGGATAGGGGGTAATTTTCTCTCCTCCTTCCACCTGTAGTTAGCACAGTCCCAAGTATAAATATGCTTAGTAAATGTTTTGTGAACAAAATGATTCATTGTGAGAATCTTAGATATAAATCTTAAAAACTACCTTGACACACAAGAGTATTTGTAAAAATTCAGGTGATGTTGAAATAAGCCAATCAGATAGTCTGAAAGATGATTTTAAATCCAGACATCTTGAGTTTTCTGTAAGTGACTCAAGAAAAACATACTATCTAGAGTGACCTCTTTTCAGTCAGAACAACCTAATTCTTACAATGTCTTAGTATGTATAGTTGTAAAGACTGCCATCAGCAATGACGGCCCCATGAGAATCACTTCAGTTAGAAGTTCATTAGGGCACTTGGGCTGGAAGTTAAATCCACGTTATCAGGTTGGCTTCTGCTAATCTCTCCAAACCTCAAGTTTCCTGCTCTTATAAAGTCAGGGTGATAATACTGTGTTGTGAAAATCAGTGAAATAATATATGAAAATGTTCTGTAACATTAGAGTGTAAGCTGCTATATCAAGGTTTATAGAGTGCCTTCTGTTAACTATTAACATGGCATTGCTAGTTACAACAGATTTGGAAGAGAAGCCCAGAATTATTCTATGTTAGGACTTACACAATGAAAATCATCTCCTGCCATTAGAATTTTTTTTAACACTGTATTTCTAATACCTGTCTCATGAAATCTCTAGGTTGGAAGCTGCCTTGAAGAACTTCTAATTCCATCTGCATCTGAATAAGAATTCCTCTGCCATATCCCTAGAAGTGGTCATCTAGCATACTTGAAAAGCCTTGCTGAGCTCCCCAGGCAGCCTGTTCCCTTGCTCACCAGCTCTGAGTGTTGGGAGCCAAGACCTTCCCTTTCACCAGCCTTGTATCATCCCTTCCCAAACTCAGAATTCACAGGACCTGGAAGGAGACCTTGGTCCTAAAGCAGATAATGCTGTTTCCCTTGGTGTGAAATCTTGCAGGCAGTACTGAAGATTCACAGCACTTTGGAGAAACACAAGGGAATAGGGGATGGGGAGTGCCTTTCTCCATTTTCTATCTGTTGTCCTTTAATGTGGCTGTTAAACGGGAGTGCCACGGTGGTTACTTCAGTGCCCTTGAGGGTGATAGCCACATGAGACTGAGGTATATAATGCTTAGGTGACATGTTGCCTTCCCCATGATTTGGGGACATCCCTCTCCAGAGAATATGGCTCAGTATGGCTAGGGTGTATATCTCTTCTGCCACTGGCTCCATAATACTCAAGGGCTCACACTTCATTTCAGGTCATTCATTGCCTCAGGGCAGAACATCTACAGAAACATCAGAAGTGGTTGTGAACCCCAGGTAAAAAGGGTCAGATACAAAGGGCATGGTCTTTTACTCCTCAAAAGCTGATGTCCTGGACCCCAGTAGACCCTATTTTCGCATCAAGCCCCTTCTGTGTGTAAAAAATAAATTGTAACAACATGAGAAAAACTTCTGGCTTTGGAACTTTCATGAACGAGATGAGGCAGCCCATGATGGAACTGACAAATGGAGGCAGGTGGAGGTCAGGAGACCTGGCCTCCGATTCTGGCTATGTATTTGTGTGGAAAGTTAGACAAGCCATTCAGCCTTCTTGGCCTCTTCTAGTTTCCTCATATACAGAATGCAGGAGTTGAGCTGGAAGATAACTTTGGAGCCCATGTAGCCTTGGAGTTCTGTCATTCTACATGACCTTAACTAAGGACTTTGAGAAGTATGCTCTTTTCCCACAGGGCTTCCTGACCACCCTCTTTTTACATGGTGGTTCATAAGCCAATACTTTGCACTTGTATCAGACTTTTCAAGAAAGCATTTTGTATATCATCTCATTTGATCTTATAGCAACACCAGGTAGATAGACTGAGGAAAATTATTCCTATTTTATTGATTAGAAACAGGCCCAGAGAGGAGCAATAACCGAAGGTCAGGAGGCCTAGATTCTGGCTTTCTTATTTATTCATTGTGTGGCCTCTAGAGAAACGGTGCACACAGCAGGAACAACATTATAAAGGGAGAGAGCAAGCCGACAACACTGAGCACTGTAGTCGTGACCAGGAGCGTGGCTTTGAAGAGCTGAGAAAATTCCCTTTCCTCCTGTCTTTGCAGAGGTGGGGGACTGTGGGTGCAGATGTTGCCTGCATTGTCAGGTTTGGCTGATGTGATAGCTGGTTCTCCTGAATTGCTTTTCTTTAAAAAAAAAAACTTGTTTTTGTTGCTACAAGGGACAGCTGACTAGGTACAGGAAAAGGGAGAAATATGTTCTGAAACAAAGGGAGTGTCAACAAAAGTATAAACAAAGTGTATTAAAAGGAAAGAAGTTGGGATTCATTCATTTGGTCTGGAGATGCCTAAGTGGTAAATCAGCAGTGTCTAGTGGGAAGAAGCAGAGTGTCTGTGTGCTCAGTCTGAAGTATCAAGGAATAAACAGAGAGGAAGAGGAGGGTGAGAAATGAAAGGGGAAAATCACAGAAAAGCTCCCTCTGGGTCAGAAGTTCTAACCTGGGACCCACAGACCCTACCCCCCCCAAGGGCTCTGTAAAGGGATTTCAGGGAATCTGTGCATTTGGATGGGGAAATAAGTCTATTTCAGTATTATTTGTTTCCTTTGCAGTCTTAGGTATTTTATGCATTTAAAAAACTTATTCTGAGAAGGGGTCTGTGGACTTTACTCGGCTGCCTGAGGGGGGGTGGAGTGTTTAGCGTATACCAAGTTGGGCAGTACTAAAGTACTCCCAGAGATTGCTTCAGATGCTAAGCCTTCCTGTCCTAGGCTTTATTTAACACTCCTTTTTCTACTCATAGTCTAGCTAGAAACCTACATTTGTCCTGTGTTGATAATTTGTTTAAAGGGGAAATTGGGAATCCCAGATTCAGAATGCCTGGCTCCCACTTTTAGGATACAGTATGGTCTTCACAGACCTGCATGAACCCCGAGGTGAAGCTGATTCTGCTTCCAGTTCTGCCGCCACCAGCATTCTGCAGGCCCTTGGGCGGGCGGGTAACCGGCTTCTTCCAGAAGGGGGAGGAGCTGAACCAGCAACGGGCAAGCCTCTCCGGGCCTTCCCAGCCCTCGTAATCTCTAGGTGACTAGTGAGGCTTTAACGAAAAAACAAACAGGCCCATTTTCCATAATCATTAAAAAAAAGTTCCTGAAAAAGAATCTGCTTTTTAGTTAGAAAGCATACAGGTCTTGTTACTACGCGAGGGCACCCAAGGAATCAGAGACCCCCGTTTATTACTGTTCACTTGTCTCAGTGGCGCTACTGCAGCAAATCAGCACGTTTTGTGATCTATATTTTATGCAACTACTTAACTAATTACTGCAATCAGCAGCGATTTACTTTATGACTGTGCTGTTCAGTTGAGTTGGTTAGGACTCTGAGGCTGGCACACGATGCCCGGTGTGTTTTTAATTTTCATATTTTTATTGACTGACTTGAATAGGCAGAAATGTTTAATCTGTTAACGCTCTTCTGAAAGCCCCAACTTTGGTCCCGGATTTTATCTTGGCCCAGTGCTAACTTGAAAGGCCTTGGCAGGGCTTTGAGCCAATGGGAGCCCCAGCTGTTGTAGAGGCTGCCCCATTTAGAGGGAGTGAGGCCTGCTTCTGCCCTTGTTTGGGATCCCCTCGTTAAATCACCCAGAGACAATAATCAGATAGCTGCTGTTCAAGTTAATGGCACCTCTGAGCCCCTGTCAAGAGAGCTTTAGTTAACATGTAGCAGAGCTGGAGCAATGCAGGTCCCTTTTCAGCCCCTCATTTAATTTAAGCTGCTTTAGTTGGCATGGTAACTGGTTGAGACATCTGGGAGACATTATGCTGGGGGCTTGAGACTTAGGAGGATTTGTAGCAGAGCAAAGCAGAACTCTTTCGAGAGTAACACATGTTACTTCTGGGCATTTTCAGCTGCCTTATTCCTTCTAGAACTTTGGTGTTTGTGGCCTTGCTTAACAAAAAGCCCAGGACTGCTTTGTTAAATGGAAATTATCAAGAGGTCCTTTACTTTCTAAAAACTTTACAAGACAGACTTCCTTATACTAAGTGGTTGTGTGGGTGGCTTCAAAAGGAACCTGCTCTTTTAAAGAGATTGCAGGTAGAATGATGAGGAAAACGAAACATGAAGTGACCACGAATATGATCAAGAGCAGAGCCCAAATTGTAAGGGTTATCTTTGCCATAGGGAACAAAAGTGGACGTGGAGAACTGCATTCTTCTAAAGGCATTTGGAGGAGATGACACATTGTAAGTAAGGATGTTGAGGCTGGTAGTTAGAAAACGAACTTCACAGTCAGAAAGACTTGGGGTCATATCCTGCATTTGACACACACTGCTGGGCAGCCTCGGGTAACTCTCTTCTCTGGGAGTTCCTTCCACCAATGAAATTATAGGTCAGACACCCCCAAAATAAAAATGACTAAAGTGACTGATTTATAGAAGATAATATAATATATTAAATAAATGAGTTAAAGCCATCTTATCAATTCGAATTTTGCAATCCCAAACTCTCCTGTTTTTAATTATCTTTAAAAAGCCATCCTTGGGGGAAAAAGGACAGAGGGTGCTTGAAAGTAAAAGTATTTTTAATTTAAGTTGGAGAATAGACTGCTTTTGATACCACCAGTCTGAAATGATTACTTGTGGATGAGAAGCTTTTTGGAAGGTTGGATCAGATTTTTCCAGGTCAGGGACAAGAGAGGGTCAGTGACATCATGGTTATTTGTGCTGAGCAGAGGCAAGAATGGTACTGGTTTATATTTCATCTGGAATGGTGTGTATACATGTGACCTTAGTCTCGAAGAATTGTCCTACCATGTGAGACCATTAATTTTTTTTTTTTGCTTTTTGGGAAGGCAGTTGGGGTTAAGTGACTTGCCCAAAGTTACATGGCTAGTAAGTGTGCCAAGTGTCTGAGGCCGGATTTGAACTCAGGTCCTCCTGATCCAGGGCCGGTGCTCTATTCACTGTGCCACCTAGCCGCCCCAAGACCATTAATTTTGTTATTTTGCTTTGAAGAAGCAGATTTGGGAATCTCCTGTATAAAGGTGCTCAGATCTGTAAAGATAGGGAGGAATCTCCCCACTTAACTACAGAATTTATTCAGAGAGAATTTATTAAGTCCTTCCCGTACTCTGTATGTGCTGGGCACTGCACTGTATACTGGGGATACAAATGAGCAAGACAGCCCCTAACCTCAAGGAGCTTACATTCTAATAGGGTTGGTTATTGTCCTTTGTGCTCAGATGTACCTTGTGTCCAGCTGTGGCTGGTGAGACCATTGCAGGCTCAGAAGGCTGTAGCTCAGGTTGGGCAGAGATGGTGCATGTGAACATTTGGAGTGGAGATGTCTCAGAATCTGCGCATCTCACGTTTCTTTTGAGCTCTGCTTATAGAACAGGGCACCTTCTTTGATGTGGGCACGCTATGCTCCTCTGATGAGGTAAGACAACATGTAAAGGGGGCCTGAACAGGGCTGTTGGCCTGGGTGGGGGTGATGTTCCACATTCAGCAGCCTGGCTTGGAAGTGGCATGGGGCGCTGGTCACCAGCAAGTCTGAGCAGGTGCCCCAGGGTCAGAGTTTAGGGGTGAGAAGAGTGATGCCCAGAGCACTGCCTGCACAATGGCCTAGAGGTGTTTCTGTTTTGTCTTTGGATGCTCCTCTGCCTTCAGAACAATAGACCATCTTACCCACCCCCACACCAATATTTTTTCTTCCTTCCTCTGTTTAAAATGTGGTTACAGATAGGAGGTGGAAACACACACAAACACATAACATTCTGTTTCATATTTATTCTTCAAGTTTGGCTCTCATCAATTTGTGCCATTTTTGAGTCAAAACAAGATTTTCCCAAGTGCCAGCACTACCAGTTCAGCCAGATCCCTTGAAAACCAACGTGTTTCCTCTCCCCTGCTTGCATCAGCACCAGCTGTCACCAGCAGCAGGAAGGTTCTGGCGCTGCAGCCCGGCTCGCCGTTCTCTTGATATATATGTGAGGCCACAGACAATCACCAGCTCTTCCACATCTGAAAAACTCTCTTCAGTCCCAGCAGAAGCAAAAAGCCTGTCAATAGACTCGGCAGACATGCCTGCACCAAGAGCAGGGGCTGTTGAGTTGGGCCTTTTAAGGAAACTGACACCACTTGCTTTGGGGATGGCAAATGTGGGGTTTTTGCTCCTTGTTGTATTTTCTTTGCTTCGGGGTGTGTTGGAGTTTCTTTCCTAGAGTTACTGGATCCAGCCTAGCTCTCTTTACAAGTTAATTCTGTATAACAAGTGTCCTCAAGAGTACATACTGTTGGGGGCGGCTGGGTGGTGCAGTGAATAGAGCATGGGCTCTGGAGTCAGGATGACCTGAGTTCAGACACTTAACACTTAACAGATGTGTGACCTTAGGCAAGTCACTTAACCCCAATTGCCCTGCCTTCTCCCTCCAAAAAAGAAAAAAAAAATGATTACATACTCTCAGTTCTCAGTGTAAGATTTAATAGTAGGTACTCTTGGAATTAAATATCCAAGCGTTAGCTTTCTTCCTAAATGGAACAGTGTTTGTTTACATAGTTTTTTAAGATAACTATGCTCAACATTTGCCAAACAAGGTTTCCAGACCCTTTTGGTTTATGTCAATGCCAAGGACCCTAGGACTTCAACCAGGTCTTCAAGGTCACCTTGTTCTTTAGATGCTCATTGGGAGACTTTTCCCAGGACTCAGACCCCAGTATCTTGGCTCCAAGGCCAGTATACTTTCTATTACAGACAGTTCCTGCTTTATGTAAGTGGACCCTTCTGCAAACCTCTGTGTAAAGTGATCTTTACATAATCATAGATGTGGGAAAGGGAGGGAGGGAGACTGAGAGGAGGCCATTCGCCCATGGAAGGAGGGGCTAGCACAGAGTTCAAAGACACATAGGGGCCAGAGACAGAAAAGCAACAGCATTCAAAGAACTCTTGGGCCACGTGGGGGCCTGACTAGAATCAAGAGGAAGAACATGCAGGGGACAGGCATACAGGGGCCAGACATAGGCACAGACAGGAGAGGATAGGTGACATGCAGGATGGACAGAAGACACACAGGAACTGGACACATAGGCAAAGGACTCTTCTCCAGGCACTGGAGGTCTCAAGCCAGGTTCCCTATCTGACCCAGAGACAGCATCCCTTCTACTTTCACTTGGGGCGGGGATTTGAAGGGGGAGGCAGAATGTTGAGAGATCACAGTCCTGTACAGTAAAGTTAACATAGGGAGGTTTTTTGGAATGCAGATCTTCTCCAGAATTCCTTGCATACTGTGAATTTACATGAAGTGAGGGTTATCTGTACTTAGGATGCTGAAATGGGAGAAAACGTCATGATTGTTGATAGCTTGACTGACGGCTCCTTGTCTTCCTGTCCCTTGTCCAGACTCAGGGATTCAGAGAGGGCAGAGGTGCTGAAGTTGCTGTGTGTCTATGACAAGGGCTGGTGGAAGAGGACAAGGAAGACCCGAAGGGCTCTTGAGGGCCAAGCGGCTGCCCTGTGTGGCCAGCTCAGTTGCTTAGGAATAGGGAAACCTGTCTAATACATTCATTGGAGTGCCTTGCTGACTTCAGTAAGTCCCAAAAGTTTCTATTCTGACAGAACCACTTATGGGCGCTTAGGAATCTTTGGAGGCCATCAGTCAGGTCCACAATCCTAACTTCCGTTAAGTCTACCTCCACTTAAGTCATCCAAGTTGGATGATGCTGGTAGCCAGAAAAGCACTTTACAGACACCACCTTATTTGATTCTCACAGCTGTTCTGTAAAGTAGCTGATGTTACTCACATTTTCCAGATGAGAAGATTGAGGCTCAGAGATTTAAGGAGCATGCCCATAATCACACAGCCAGTGAGCATCTGAGGCAGGGTTCAGGCTTAGGTCTTCTGCTGTGCTGCCTACATGCCTGGATATGACTCTGTCCTTTCCTTACAGGTAGAGAAAAAGGGACTTCTCCATTCTCTCTTAACCATCCATTCTAAAGAGCCCTGGATTTGGCATTAGAAGCCCTGGGTTTGTTTGAATCCTGAGTGACCCTGGGCAAAACACTTTGCTTTCCACCCCCACCCCCACCCCCTTTTTTTTTTAACCAAAATCCCCTCATCTGCAAAATAAGGGAAAAGGAACAAGATCATCTCCAAAGCTCTCTCCAGCTCTTTGACTATGATCCAGTGAACCCTTATTATTGAATTACCATTCTAAAGCCTTTTTAACTCAGCCAGGAAAATCAAAGGGGAGACTGAGCTCTATCCAGATTCCATACCTCTTGGGTACTACTAGCCTGAGAGTCATTTTTCTGCTTCCATGTGAGCTTCCCTCTTTTCCCCATCCATCTTAAAACCAACTGAATATTTGTTGACTTCTTCCATGCAAGTGACTGAGGTGGGGGTAGGGGTGGATGCCAAGACATAACACATGAAGACCTGAAGAAAAAGGTTCAGTGAAATACTGGGGTTGGGTGGGAAGTAGAGGTAGGGGCCCTCTCCATTTTATAAGTCAGAGAACAGAAGACCCAAGAAATGCCAAGCCTAGAGCACTCAGGCTGCAGTTTTTCTCTTCTCTGGTATCTAGTTGGGACAACCAAACCTACTCTACATGAATTCAGAGAATGCTCCCATGTTCTGGTCTTTTGTCATTTTTAGGACAGTCATTTGGGCCTTTTTCCATCTTAGGGTGCTGGTTATAGAAAAGCTAGTCAGTGGTTTGTTTTGGTGACCTTTCCCTTAAAGATGAATTCTGTTATTTCATTATGTCAGTCTTACATTTCTTGAAGGCTAGAATTCTGATCTTTCTTATGCAGAGCATCTAGAAGTTTTCTCCTGGCAAAGCTTCAGCCCTGAGAGTGGAAGTTTCTCTTAGCACTAGTGAGTGCTTCCAGGGGTTATGAGTGCATTCTCTGAACTCTCCTTAACTTCTAACCCAAAGATATGTTGTCACAGAACTGATGCAGAGTGACCTACATAAAATTATCGTCTCTCCTCAACCACTCAGCTCAGATCATGTCAAAGTTTTTCTTTATCAGATTTTACGAGGTAAGATTTTTTTTAAATGACAGTCTCAGTGAAAGTTGTGTTTTTCCTTTGACCTTTACCCTGCCCTTCCAAGGCTTTCCTGCTCCAACAGGCAATTTGTTTTTGACATAAGCATATGTAACCAAGTTTAACGTTTCCTCGAAGGCTCCCAGGCTGCCAAGAAGTTCTTGACTGAGCTTCTGTGATAGTGACAGCAGATGGAACCATACCACTTATCACTTGAAGCAAGTTGATTTCGAAGAGGCAAGTCTGGAAGAATACCTTGCCACATAGGATGACCAGATAGAGGAGGGCCATGAGCTTTTGACTAGGAGTACCCTAGCACCAGGTGCCTAAAAAGGAGTGTATCTGTGGCCTAGAGAGTCACCACAGAGCAGCAGAGGAGTTCTTGAGACATCCACTGGCCTAACAAAGCAGATGAGGAAGTAATGGAACCAGCTACCTAAAGGACTCTCCAGAAAGACTCACTGGCAAGAAATGTCCATGCTGGCTTGAGCAGGATGAGCGTGAAGAACCTTCTTGGCAGTTCTGACTTTTTAATATTAATCACTGAATTGGTGCCTGGACATTAGTCCTCTCTCTTAACTGAGTTTTGCTCTTGTAAGACAAGATGTGTGACTCAGCTAAAGGGCAACAGAAAACTTTTTTTTTCCTTGTATGAGATTTTTTTCTTAGAGCAAATACAGTTAATTTTTCTTAAGGAAGATTTAAAAGCTTCCTCTCAAAGACTGGGAACTCCTAAACCAGATGTGGGGAACCTGTGACCTCGAGGTCACATGTGACCCTCTGGGTCCTTGGGTATGGCCTTTTGACTGAGTCCAAGTTTTACAGAACAAATTCTTTCATTAAGAGGATTTGTTCATCAAAATCTGGATTTAGTCAAAAGGCTGCACTTGAGGATGTAGAGGGCCACATGAGGCCTCGAGGCTGGAGGTTCCCCACCCCTGCCCTAAACCATGATTATTCATAAATTCTACATAAGTATTGGGAAGCTTTTATTAGCTTGTTTTCTGTTCTTCCCCAGTCCCACTTAATAATCTTAAGGGACTATTATGAGAAAGGGAATTTACTGCTTTTTTAGTTAAAAAAAGACCTTGGCTACCTAGAATATTCCTGGAGGTCTGACAGGGACCTTTCTGTAGTAATATATAAGTTCTCCATGTTCAAGCCAAAAAATGAGAGAATGGTCCTGAGAATACAGCTGGTGGAGGGAAAAGCCTGGGTTGGAGACTCCTCGAAGAGAAGAAAAGCCCCACTTCAACTTCTCATGGTTAAAATGGACTTCAGAGAACTTCCCATCCCCAGAGACCATATAGGAGCCACATGGGGAATTGAGAGTGTCACCTTCGTGTCAGAATCACTTTTGCAAATTTAGCTTCAGATCATATGATGAATTATAAGGCATCTCTGAAGAATGAAAGCCCATAAAAGGACTTTTTTGGTGGTTTTGTATTTAACTATAATCAAAGTGGCCACAGGCCTGGGTCAGACTTTTCATCTTACTCGTTATATACTTGCAATAATTGATTGGATACCTAAGCACAATTTTCCAGAATCTCTTATTGTATTAGAAAAAAGCATAAGCCTCTGCCATTGATTTGTTGTTTCAGGTTTGAAATATCTTCATTCTGCCGGCATTTTACATCGTGACATTAAGCCAGGGAATCTCCTTGTGAACAGCAACTGTGTGCTTAAGGTAGGCTCTTCAGTTCATTTTAACATCCATGAGTATCCAGGCTTTTAAGAGCAATTGGTTTTCAAGAGGAAATTGCTGAGGTGTTTGTCATTCTTGTTTTAAAAAATAAACTCCAATTATTTCTGTTCTGTCTCACAGAAAAATACCAGCCCCTAGTAAATATCTTATGCACCTATTAGGGTTAGGCACATTTTGTTTTGACACATAGCAAGTTTTTTCCATTTTTTTCTCCCTTTGACATGTGTATTGGTAGGGTTGAAATTGAAAGAAGGTAGATAAAAAGCAAATCTTTAAGTAAAGTGACTGTCTTCCCCATCTCCAAAGAAAAGTGTATTATCAGGATTAATCCTTTGAACAGTAATAATTCATTCCTTGAGTCCATATTTGGTTACACGAGGCAGGAAGAGGCATGGGAAGGGCCATCCCTCTCATTTTATAGATGAGGGAGGTTAGACAACTTTTCCAACAAGGTCATACAGGTAGCAAGTGTCTGAGGTGGGATTGAAGGCCACCTGACTGTTGCCCAGTCCAGGGGTGGCTGAAACACCCACTAAGCAGAGAAGCAGCCTCAGCCAATCACCCATCCAGTCCATCAGCCAGCTCTAACTTAGCCATCCTAATGAGAGCGGAGGAGTATGTCATGTTCATCTATAGAGAATCCTGAAATCCTGTTGAAATAGTTAACTTCGGTTTCTTTCCCCACTTGTCTCTCAGTTGAGCCACTTATAAATACAGAAGTTGGCATATATGTCATTCTTTGTCATTCTTTCCTTTCCCCAAACTACCTCCTATAGCAGCGGTTCTCAACCTGTGGGTCGTGATCCCTTTGGTGGTCGAACAACCTTTTCACAGGGGTCAGGGTCACCTAAGACCATGGGAAAACACATATTTCTGATGGTATTGGGAACTGAGACAACGCTCCTCTGTCTGTCTCCAGGTGGGTCCGCCCACATGCAGATAAGCCCACAAAACGAGCATTAAACAGTCGCAGCATTAGGAAGGTTGAGAACCACTGTCCTAGAGTATGAATTAGCAGCAGAGTTTCCCAAAATCAGGTGGCAAAACTTCAGCCTGAATAACCTACAGGCTGGATTCTTAGGTCCCATGTAATGGACAAACCACTGTATCTCCTCCTCGATCTGTAGAAATGGCAACCAGGCACCTGCTTGGAGCCACCTCACTATTATACCTTAGACAGCTTCGCAGTGAAAGCCAGACGGCATTGTCACGTTTCCTAAGTGGCTTTTTTGTCATGTTGCTTAATTCTATGAAGTCCCTACTTTTACTGTTTCAGCTGATGTATTTGGAGAGGAAGAGAGTTGTTTTTTAAAATGTTGCCTACTTAAGAGTTACCATTGCTGTCATTACTGCTTAGCTTGTTGGCAGTTGCATCAAGCATTCATGTCAAGTGTGTGAATGGATTTCATTTTATGATTTTAAATGCTTTCTTCTAACAACAGGCCAGGTCCCTTTAAATGCTGGCAAATTAAAATTCCTGTCCATCTGACCCTTTGAGAAGTAGAAGAGACTTAGAACTCCTTCTCTTCTCCTCCCTCCCCAAGAAATTGATTAAAATATTTTCACAGTCCTCAGCTTCATCAGTCTGGGATAGTACAGTTAGGTCTGGCATAGAGAGTGAGAGATCTGGTTTTGAGTCTTGGCTCTTCCATCAGTTGAGTAACCTTGGGAAAAATCACTTGTTTTCTTCTTTTCAGTGAGGGTTGTATCAGGCGATCTCTGATGTCCCTTCCCTAGTTCTTAAGATAAGAAATCATCCAAACCTCCCATTTCATAGGGGAGAAAACTGACGCCTTGGAGGATAACCCCAGCCTCCTGGGCCCCTGATTCCAAATTCTTTGGACTCTACATCCAGTCCTTTTCTTTTCCTATTCTTCTTCACATTTATTAGCCAGAAAGAATGCTTATTTTTCAGCTTGCCTAAAAAATAAAACCTCTGACCATTATGTGATGAAGTCATTTTCTTCCAACTAAATTTCTTTTTTTCCAAGACTATAAAGCCAAAAGGGTATCACAGAGGTCATTCAGTCCCTGCATCTGCCCTGATGGCACTCTGCCTAGCCTCAGATGAATCTCTGAGTTCTTTTCAATGACTCTGGGGGCAGGAGAACCTGCAGCCTGCCTTAGGAACCCAGCCCCAAGTTCAGCAGCCCCAAGTTCAGCAGCTTTTACCAGGAGGGGTTTCACTCTAGCCAACCTGATGGGACAACAGAACTGAACTGTCTTGTGTTCTGGCTATTGCTTGGAATATTGAACAAAGAAAGATTTTGTATAGAACTTGCCTTCTTCATACCTTTGAATGCATGACATTGATTTTCCTAGCTGTTTCGTTCCTGTACGCTTTACTTCTAGTAATGTTAGTAGAGGAAAAAAATTTCTGCTGAATAAACCATACAAGGTTGGGACACACTGAAAATTTGCCCTGCCCCCCACTGACTTATCATAAAGGGCCACATTTACCAGGCTAGAGAATCGACTGAATTTGCAAATGTATCCATAATAATTATCCCAACGCTTTCTAATTGCATCCTTTCCTATGTTGAGCATATTTAATTTCCTATTATGCAGAGGATGGGTTATTGAAAATCTCAGTCACTCATTGGTTATCTGATCATTGAGCCCAGCTCATCCTCCAGGTAAGATGCTAAAATTGGATCCAGGCAAGGCTGTCAGACCAAACACGTGATCGGCTTCTGAGCCGAAGGCCATTCTTTAAAACTATAGGTACATACAAAGTAGAAAGGAGATGGGGGTTTGGCTGTCTTTTTTCGAGTTCATGCTAAAAAAATTTTTTTAATTTTTTAAGGTTTTTGACTCCTAATCACTCAATCTACATTCATGCTTTAAGCACCTATTATTTTTTCACACTGTTCTAGGAATTAGGAATACAAAAATAAAGAATAAAGTAATCTCTCATTCTAGAGGGAGAAGCATCATAAAGAAGCATGTACAGCATAAATGCAAGGCAGTGGCTAAGAAAGGAGGTCACTGGCAGTTGGGAGGGTCAGGAAAGGCCTTGTGAAGGTGATACTTGACTCCTGATGGAAAAAAGGTTTTGTGAGTTAGAGGTGAGGAAAGACAACCAGCACACAAGACGTGGAGATGGGAGAGGGCTTGTCTTGATAAGAGGCACAGAATTCAGAGCCAGCTGGACTAAAGGTGTCCAACATGTAGAATGAGCTGAAAAGAGAAGTCGGGGCCAGGCTATGAGGCGGCCCAAAGCCCAAACAGAAAAGTTGGCATTTGGTCCTTGTGGCAGCCTGCGAGAGTGAGAACGTGCATCCAAGGAGCACTTTCGGCACTTTGTGGAGGTGAGGTTGGGTCAGGGAGGAAGCTGAGAGAGAGATCAGGTAGGAGACCATGTATGTGGGGGCTGGGGGGAGGGGGGGGAAGATCAGTGTGACACTGAAGCTATGAGCCCAGGGGGCGGTTCTTGTGTCAGACATAAGCCAGTCAGAGAGGGCTGAGTCTTAAGGAGGCCTTAGTGCTATCTTTTGGACACACTAAGCTGGAGAGGTCTCTGGGACCAACGTTCAAGGAAGACACTGCATGCAGCTGATAAAGTCAAGAGGGGAAGGTGTGGGGAGAGAAGAAAAGAAGACCCAGGACAAAGCCTTGGAGAATAGCCACAGTTAGAGGGCGAAGCATGGGTGATGAACCAGCAAAGACCAAGGGGGAGTGGTTAGACAGAGAGGAGGAGGAGGGAGCAGAGGGCAGGCAGCAGGAATGGGGATAGTCTCCTGGAGAAGATGGGAGGTTCTGGGACCTGCAGACAGAGGAGACGGCCTTGGCAAGAAGGGCTGGCTCATTATCACAGACTGGAAGAAACAGGGAGAGAATGGGCAAAGATATCAGGGTGTTTTGAGATGAAGAGAGAGTGGGGTAGATGAACCCATTTTTCACAGTCAAGTAAGATGCTGGAAGATGTAACAATCATCCTTTTTTTGCCTGAGGTTTTTTTTCCCGTACAGTTGGTTAGTCATACAGCCGGCCTCTCCTTTCCCCCCTGCACACACAGGAATGATGAGTTTGTACAAATAGGAGACTGGACAAAAATTAGAGGAACGTTGAAGATGACTTTAAAAGGAGCTTAAGAACTCTTCCATAAGAATTGAGGCCAAGCTTTCTGAGGCTGCAGCTTCTACAAGATGGTCACTGTTTTAACCTTATTTTGTCTTATCTAGAAAATCTCTAAAAACCTTTGGGTGGAGATGACTTGACCTACATCCAAAGCAGATTGAAAGTCAGTTATTTCTTCTTCCAATAAATGTTCATTGAGCGCCCGCACTGCTAGGCCTGGGCTACGAGGGGAGAGAGCCATAGGAAGTCTTCCTTTGTCTCTCCTTGTTGTTTTGCTTCAGTCACCAGTCGAAAAAAGTTTAAAAGAGCCAAAGAATTTACTGACAACAGCATTTTAAGTGGAAGGAAAGAAGATTTAAATGACTAAACAAATTGTTCTTCCTCCCCATAAGATCTATTTGTGGAGTACTACTCATAGGTATTTGGTATTAAGCACTCTTACCAAGTACCAAGCTCCATAAAAATACATTTTAACCTGTTATACATGTAAGTAACCTATGCCAGCATTTTGTTTTAAGCATATACTTGAAAGGTCTGATAATTTCAGAATCACATTTGGAAAAAACCACTTTTCTATTTAGATTTGCGACTTTGGATTGGCCAGAGTGGAGGAATTGGATGAATCCCGTCACATGACTCAGGAAGTTGTCACTCAGTATTATCGGGCCCCCGAGATCCTGATGGGCAGCCGTCATTATAGCAATGCTATCGACATCTGGTCTGTGGGCTGCATCTTTGCAGAACTACTGGGACGAAGAATATTGTTTCAGGCACAGAGTCCCATTCAACAGGTATAAATATGCCCTGGCCCTTTGATGCCATGTTACCCAACTGATTTTAGGCAAATCTAATTGCAGATATCATTGAGAGAGTTAGGATCCTGTCGTCTACAAATCAGAGGGCCTCCTGCTGCTGCTTGGGTCAGGTCTTTGGACGTACTGTGCTCATTAGATTCTGCTGTAACGTTTTGCTCAAAATGACAAGAAATAAGCACTTCTTCTTTCTCCCACCACCTCCTCCCTTCATTTCTTTGAACCATAGGATGTTTTTGTAGGATTGATGCTGCTGCTGATCCATTTATACCATACCCTTTGAAATGTGTTCAGTGAAGTTATGAAAATTCACTTTTTCTGTGAGCTTCAATGTTGATGTCTCTCATTTCGAGCATTTAGAAAAGGTGACATTTAGCTGGTGAGAGAAGATAGTTAAACACTTTGGGCTCCATAGTGCAGCTAGAATTCATTAACATGCAGATTCTAGGAAGCATTTAAAACCTGATTAAAGCTGTGTGGATATATCTAAATGAACTGGGATACCATACTTCATTGGTAGTATTTCCAAATCTCTGCTTTTTAGACAGGCCTGCATCTCTAGAAACAATGTACGTTCTCACTTACTTAACAAAAGTGTCTCCTTTGTGTCTAAAACTGTAAATCATCTTATTAGGGAATGTATTTGTCCTATTTGATAGTTAACATGTTTCTCGACTATGTATTCATAGTCGAGAAACATATACACACATTCACTCTCTCTCTCCTTCTCTCTCTCTCTCTCTCTCTCTCTCTCTGTCAAATTCAATAGCCATTAGAAAACCATCTGGAAGTTGTCCTGGAGTGGGATACTTCTGTTCTAAAAGTGACTTGATATTGCTCCATTCATATTCAACTTTAGCCATGTTATTGTTTTTAAAACTTCTACAGAGTATGAGCTAAGCAGTAAAGGTGTGATGTGTACAAGGCTCTTAGTTCAACAGGAAGGCTGTTTTACTGCACCAGTTAGTAAAGTGTAACCATATAATTGAAGCCAGTTTTGAGATATTTCAGTACCTTAGATATTCTGTGCATACATGTTGCTTTAATAGAGATGATTCTGTTCTAAATTTAGAGAACAGAATTTAACAGGTGTTTTAATATATGTGGTCTTCATATTTGCACACAAGGAATTTACATTATGAAACTAATATTAGTCTTTTAAATGTGAGAATCCTTTAGTGAAAAATAAGGGGTGAAGTCACTGAAAATGTTCAGTGAACAAAGATCTCAGGCTGCCACTAAAAATAAGGAAAGCACAGCTTATACTGGCATTTAAAGTTTAATTCTCTAGAGGAAGAGGAATCTTGTTTTTACCATTCTGGAATGACCACTTGGGGAATCCCCATATGTGTTACCAGGAAAGGGGAGGGGCTTATAAAATAGTGAAGAGAATCCAATTTCCAATCAAACATAATGATTTTCTGTAATATTTCCTAATGTTTTAGAAAAGAATAGAGTGAGATAGATAAGACAAGCTTTCATATAAGAAATTTATTAAACAAAGATCCAGCTCATTTGGGGCAGATTTTGCCAAATGTTTCATTATTTGTCCTAATGAGCCTGCTATTTCTGATCAATAGTAGCTTGATGGTTCTTGTAGGTTATAAAAGTGTCATCTAGTCCCCCTCCAAAAAAAAAAAAACCACCACCTTTGTGAGAATCTTCACTGCTGCAGAGGCACATTTCTGTCGTGTGTCTCCATAACCCCCAAGTAAAGTGTTGCAGGTCTGTCCTGGGTTTGAGACAGAACCCAAACTTTTGCTTCTACTTGGGGAATCCAAAAAGAGGGGTAGTCCAGAATCACATTCTGTTGGTAAGACCTGACCAGGCTAGAGCATAATTGCTTATGAGATTGTAACAGAACATCTGTAGGTTTTGAGACAGATGTTAAGATAGATGGCCGTGTATAGGGGTGGGCCATCTGAATTGTGTTCCCAAATTTGTTTAATATAGACTATCTTCCAGGATGGGTATAGTTCTTTGCCAGCATAGGAGAAGGCTATCCTGACTATAGTGTAAAAAATCTATCTTGACCCAAATGTGGAGAGTCCAGCTCTGACCTCAAACGTAAAGGCTTTGGGCCATCCGAGCTGGCTGCTCCTTGAAGATATCTTACCTGGCGAGTCCTAGTCTGCTCCACATGTCCTGAGGAAAACAACTTGTAACTCAGTTTGATACTGGTATCAGTCCTGTCCAGGCCCACTACAGGGACTGTTATCCCCAGCACAGCAGGGGCTGACTGCGGTCTCTTTAGCAAGCCTATTTACATCCCATCGTTAATGACGTATGGATAGAGGGGGAGAGTGTCCAAACTGGAGCCGTCTAACCTTTGTTGTTTATTTTAAGTAGGTTAGAAAGGGAGAATTTCGTTTTTTCTCCATTAACTTGAAACATGAATTTGAAAGCTCTACTCCAAGCTGTCTGTGAAGCCCTGATTCCAGAATATATTGTTGAAATTGAAGAATAATGGGGTGTCTCCCAGATGTCATCTCTTTTTCATGTCTACCTACAGTTGGATTTGATCACCGACTTACTGGGCACACCGTCACTGGAAGCAATGAGGACAGCTTGTGAAGGTGCAAAGGCACACATACTCAGGGGTCCTCATAAACAGGTAAGGGCCAGAGGGGGAGAATAGCTGCTCTGATCACCAGCTGCTAAGGCAGTGACAAGGGAGCACTAGGATCAGAGTTCATAAGCCGAGGGCAGGGCTACGGGATTCTTTCATTCTTGTCAGGGCAACACATCAGATAAAGTTTTGAAAATTTGTCTGGCCAAACAGAACGGTGTCAGCTCCCAGTGCCACGACAAAGCTTAACATGATGCCGTGCTGACCTTGGGCATACATTGCTGCCTGATAACTTGATGGTTTTGTTTGACACTGCAAGTTGTCTCTTCAGTTCTAAGTAGTATTTCCTAATTCTGTCTTGATATGCTTTTCTAACCATTTCACTTATAGATTTTATTCTTGTAAGTTCTCTCTCAAATGTCCAGGGCCATTTATCAGTCCTTAGCCATGTGACAACAGGTAAACTCACTGAGCCTGTTTCCATCTCTTTTGGTTTTTTACGTTAAATGACACAAAAGGTCCCTTCCATCTCCGATATTCTGTAATTTATCTTTATAACTACGTTTTCTTATTTTATTAGTGTTGAACTAAGGTGAGCCGCAAGGGTAGAAAGCAAAATTATGTCCAAGGACAAAAAACCAGAATTCCAGGCCTTTTTTTTTCAGTTTTGCCCTTTCCTTGTGTCATAAATCCACTTCATGCACAAGTCAAGACATCACCTGTGATATCATTGGTCCTCTTTGAAAATGAAAGACCAACAACAACAACCCAGTGTGGGTGTCAAGAGGAGCCTGCTCCCATATCCTGGAGCTCTTTTTGCATTAATCCAGAATTGGGCTGTGAGGTCATGCCAAGTAAATCCACACTGCCCATGGGGCATGCTGCTGACCAAGCACCTACAGAGGGACACAGACAGTTCTTTTTGTCTGTTCTGTTAATAAGCACTTCCACACGGGCTTTCCTAATCATCTGTGGACCAAAATACCAAAGAATTGTTCAGGACTGCAGAAGCTTGAGGCATGACCTTTGTAAAAGTCACAAATGGGGCCAGACAGAGACTGAGGCTTAGGCAAGGCTTCCCAGGCTGCTGATTCTCCTCAGTGTTGTTGGTCTTGATGTGGATGGGCATTCACCTGAGCCACCCAGCAGCCCCTATTAATGATCCAGGACAACAGGCTGAGTTCTCCCCCTCCAGTGAGATTTAGGTATGTAGACAAAACCTTTCTTTGCCAGGCTTTTCCCTTGGGTAGTCATGGATCCAGGGTTGTTAGCCCTTCAAGACACAGTTTTTACCTAGGCTAGGGAAAATAGGAAACCATTCAATATCCATGGTAAAAACCCTAACCAGAAACTATGTAATATATTGGTCTTTGCACAAATCAGCCCATTACACCAAAGCTGGTACCAGAGAAAAGTGTTTAACCTTGAATATATAACTAAACCATGAGGACACATTCTGAAATGCCAGTTCATCAGTGTTTTCTGTAAAACACCGAAGTATTCTGGTACACATAAACCTGCTTAGCTAGCTAAGGTACATGCAATATGGTTTGTCTTTTTTTTGCCTTTTTTGTTTCCCAAGAAGGTAATATGATCATCACCATTTGTGGCTTTGTTAAGAGCCCCGGATTTTACAGCTCATATCTTTTCATTCCTAAGAAAGGTTTTTCAAAGGGTAAAGGACAATAAAGTTGTGTTCTCTTTTAAAGCCAGTGAGAGCCCATAAACACAGGTGTAGGCTTTTGTGTTCTGAGCTGTATTCTAACAATAGCCACCTTCCTTTGCTGTTTGTTTACTTCAGAACCGTTAAAACCATTTGAAGACTTAACAGTTGTAGAATATCGTGACAATGCAAGGAAACATGATCCAGAAATGCTCTGTTTGGTGAATGGACAGAGAGCTCACTTAGCGAGTGCTTGCAAGGGATGGTGTTCTCAGAAGCAGGGAAATCATTTCTTTCTCGCAAGATTGTTGGGCCAGTATATCTTGCCCAGCAGAAAGGGAGCTGAAAAGGGAGCCCTGCTGAGCACCAGACACTGCCACACTGGCCTGCCCTCTCCACAGGGCAACACTGTTGCTGAGCTTCCAGTGTGTTGATCTTCTCACACATGGCAGACTTCTTCCTGAGAAGGTTCCTTCTGGCTAACAGTGGAATGCCTCCAAAATGTGACTGAGGGCATCAAGTGCAAATGTGTAGGAATGTAACTTCAGTGGCCGTTAACCAGTGACTTTGTAGGAACCCATCATTGACTGGAATCAGGGCTAACATTGTGCCTAGGAGGGAGGCTCACTCCCTTCAAACCCCTAACTCTTGTAACCTAGACCTTAGACGTTATGCTTCCCAGCAGCTTGTATTTCAACACTGTCTTGTCTAGCAGGAGCAGCATGGCACACGGGCTCTTATCTGAAGACCACCATCCCTTGGATTTTGGTAGATCCAGCTTGGAAGGATTTCTAGCTATGTTTACAGAGCGTAAATTGACCCAATTTTTCTGTCTAAACATTCAGCTCTTGCTTATATAAAGTCGGTCTTCGCCCCCATAGCCATGTGACAGCAGAGCTTCCTAGAGTGACAGCCACAATCAGAGATCATGCCGCCCTCTGCAGCATAGTGGGGGCTGCTCTGTTTATACCAAGAGCTGGGTTCAAGAGACTGTGTGTGTGTGTGTGTGTGTGTGTGTGTGTGTGTTCACAATCCATGGTTTACTTGTCAACCCCTGTTTCAACAAAGACATTTTTGAGACCTTTCACAATGCCATCCAGTACAGCCTTGTGCAATGCTTTGTTGTGTTTCTTTAAGGTCTAAGACAGGGGGAGAGTTGCTGGCACTTTCCAGATGATCCTCTCAGTTGTCCTTCTTTACCTGAGCTTCCTTGATCTAGCTCTCAGCCTGCTCTTGCCATCGGAGGAGGATTTAGGCTTCAGTGTGAATGATTTAAGACTGCAGCCTTGGTTTGAACTCTCCTCCCATAGCATTCAGCAATCTGTTTCTTCTCCTGCCCTCCCCACCCCCGCCAAAAGCTGTTGAGGAGTCTACCAGCATCAGGAAAGTCTGATTTCTTCTAGGTGCTGATTGTGTCCCCTCCCCCCAGCCCTGACTGCTCCACTTACTTCTTTGAATCCCAGGCTTCCTTGGAGCATGGCCCTGTCAGGACCCTGAGGCCAATACCCTGTAACCACTCCTGGCCTAAGAATGGTGATGAAGGCTACAAGGATTCAGGAGAGGTCCCTGGTAGAGCTCCTCATGCAACTCTCAGAAGATTCCTAGGACAAGGTAGATAAAGACGATGCTTCAAAGAAACCCCACTCGGCCTCAGGTAGCTGAGACCCATTAAGATTGGGGCAGGTGACCCTTCTCCCACCCAGGACCAATTTTCTCCTTAGGCAAGGTCGCTCTGAAAATTCTGAGCACCCTTTAAAAGGCACTCTTAATCAATACAACTTCTCCTAGCTACTAAGAAATCTCGGCTGCATAAAAATTTAGCTATCAGCCTCCCAGAACACACAAAAGACTTGTGTAGATTCAATTACAAAGAGCTTCTTAAAGAAATAAAGAACAACTTAACTGACTGGAAGACTGTTTAGTGTCCATGGCTAGACTGTGCCAGTACATTGAAAATAACAATATGGCCAAAGCTATTTGCACTTTTAATTCTACACCAGTCAGATTCCCAGGGAATGCTTCACAAAACTTAGTAGAATAATAACAAAATGTATTTGGTGAAATCTTGGCTGTTGCTTCTAACCTCAACCTTCCCCACTGACCACACCTCCTTTTGCTCCTTTGGTTCCTAAATGTAAACTCTCTTCTACCTGCTTTATTTTTAAAAATCTCTTCTCCTTTTGTCTAGTCCAGGCCCTTGCCTTGTCTTTGACATCACCCTCCACCTCACCTTACCAAGGCCAGTACTGACTCATTAAGCAGGATCCCTGTGCCCCGACCCTGATACTTTCCCCCTCCATCCATCAGACAAGTCCCAGGATAACCTAGGCAACTCGTGTTAACCCCTGAGGTGGGATGTGCCCTGTGGTTACCATTCAGGCATAGCCAGAAGAAGATGTGACTCTAGCACTGGTCCCTCTACCTCAAAGGAACAGAAACCTCGGGGCATAACTCCAGCGCTCCTTTCTGACTGCTGGGGGCCTTTGTACTCTTATGTCTTCTTGAGTAAGTGACTGGTCCTTTTCTCAAATAAATATGGGGTTTCAAAGGTGAGCTTCTCTGACGAGGCCCAATGAAACTATGGCCAAGAGTCTTCTCCATGGACCCAAACTGTCTAAAGGGGTGGGGAACCTGTGGCCTCTAGGCCACATGTGGCTCTCCAGGTCTTCGAGTACAACCCTTTAACTGAATCCAAACTTCCCAAAGGATTTGTTCTGTGAATTTCAGATTCAAAGGGCTGCACTTAAGGAC
Organism: Pseudochirops cupreus; assembly: GCA_028627135.1. Classification (NCBI taxonomy): domain Eukaryota; kingdom Metazoa; phylum Chordata; class Mammalia; order Diprotodontia; family Pseudocheiridae; genus Pseudochirops; species Pseudochirops cupreus. Next base: position 366,005,489 of record CM053584.1, read on the forward strand.
CTAGAGGGCCACAGCTTCCCCGCTGCTGGTCTAGATCATCTCTGTCCCCTGTAGCCCTAAATCAAAGGTCCTCTGAATGAAGGGGAGCCTGTTGATTAGGCTCCTGCATGCCTGGCGGGCTAAATTCCTCATGTTTGAGGTGTGGTGAGGACAACAGCACCTGTATTCACCCAGGTCCTGCCCTTGCGCTGTGATAACCATCCCTTTGACCGTTCTGGTCCATCTAAGATCTTGTACATGATGGCCAAGGATTTCTAGTGGCTGTGATCCTAGCACATGTATGTTAGTACATGAAGACATATAATAAATTGTGTGCCTCAGGCAAGCACCATACCAGGAAGCCAGAAAGCCTCTTCTGGCCCCTACTAACTCCCATGGGCCGTGATCACCATAGAGTTCTTTGCTGGACTCTGTGTGCAGTATGGCAAAGCTAAGCTTTGTGACATGTCAGGAAAAAAACAAAAACAACATATTCTTGAACAGAACCCCTAGTACCAGACCTCTCCTCATCATCAGCATCAGTACCCTTCACTCCTCTCCACTACCGAGCTTTGTCCATTCACATCTCTCAGTCCTCCAATCGGAACTCCCCATCTGCACTGTGAGCTGTAGATTCTGCCCCAGACACTTACAGCAGTGTGCACCTTGTATGCAAGCCTGTGGTCTGTGAACTGCTTCTTTTCCAAGTAGCCCAAGCCTACCTTGAGGCATCCCTCAAGAAGATCAGGAATGCCCAAAGTGATCAAATCCTGTTCTCCAGGAGAATCCCTGTGGGTGGGACATTAAGTGTGACTGTTAATCCCATACCACTGGTCCACCTAATCGCCTCCAGAAAATAGCCCCTGCTTTATCCCCAAATCAGCACAAACCACAGCTCAGATTCTTTAGCCTTGAGATATACCCCCGGCTTCATGAGTCTTTGCTTCGTCACCCACTCACTACCTCTGTATTCTTGCCACATACGTGCATAGGATACAGATGACCTTGAAGCCCAGTCCATCCTGAGCTTTGCATCCCAGCAAAAGAAATGTGAGTATTTCACTGGCCAAAGGAATCATAGGCTAGAAGGCTAAGCTTCAACACTGGCCATCCCCCAGCACCTTTAGTTCCCATCCTCCAGAAAAGGAGACAGGGCCCCGTTCCTAATCATCCACACCCCCTCCCAGGAGATGACCCTCACCAAGTCCTTAAGAGGGTGCCCCTAGTTCTCTTTCCCTTCCCCTCAGCAGGGTTTCTCATCCACCCTATGGATTAGAATTCCTGGGATAGAAGAGACTAGGCTCTAATTCTAACAAAATCTTTTTTGGGCAGATAGGACAAGATTCCCTCTATTGGGACAGGGCTGCCTGGAAATCCCTTAGTCACCCCCAAAAGGGAAGTATTTAATAAAGAGCCACAACCACCACAACTGGCCCTCCCTGAAGAAATCTCCTGTCGGCTTATTCCACTTTGATCCATTTCAGTACCCATACTTCAGGCATCAGCTTTCATCTCCCACCTACATACTTTTTTTCATCCATTTAGTTTGAATAACCCTCCTAACTGTCCCTGACATCCAGCCTTCAGATAAAGCATCGGCCTAAGGTGCACAGTGCTCACAGGCTTTACCCATCCTGAAACGAACCTTCTCCCCAAACCTCCTGCTCCCTCAAGCTATGAGCCAGCATCTCTTCTTTCTCTTCACTCCGCTTTTCTCAGATCAGTCAGCTCCCCAGCTGTGCAACGTGCCTTCAGACCTCCACATCGGACGTATTAAAATTCTTCTTTCAGAGGTCCCCAGTGCCTAAGAGATCCTCGTCAGTTAAGTGCCAATTCCAGTGGCCAGCATCCTCCGACCTTCCTGTAGTATTTGGTGTGTTTGCCATCCCTCCTCCTGATTTGCCCATCATCTTGTTTCCTTCTCTTTATCTTTCTTCTCCTCCTTTCTGAGGGTTGCTATGTCCCTGGGCTTTGTCCTTAAACAGACGCTCTCCTTGGAAATGTCATCCTTTCCCACAATTTCAGCTGTTGCTTTTTTGCAGATGACTCTTCAGTTTGTTTGTTGGCCAGTGTCTCCCCCAAGCTCTCGTCCCACATTTACAACTCGTAGACGTCTCTGGATTTCCACTTGCCCCTCATGCTCACCATGTCCTTATTTCCACTAAATCTGCTCTTCCTTGCAGCTTCCCTCTTTGTGCATAAGCCCTACTTTCCCAGTCATCTGAGCTCATCATTGGTTCCTCCTCACCCAGCGAGTCTAAAATCCTATCAATGCCTCTTCTGTGATCTCTTCTCCACTCACACACTACAACCACCCTCATTCAGGGCCTCTAACATGGCCTTCCTGCCTCCACTCTCCCTCCAGCATTCAGTCTTGCTGATACGCTGGTCTGATTGTGACACTCCCTTGTTCAAAATAGTCAATAGCTGTTACCCACAAAGAAGGCAATTAACTAAGGCCAGTCATAATCTGATTCCAAACTGCTTTTCTATCCTAGAAGTAAGGGTTCAGTAGGAAATGCACCAGTCAGAGCACCTGGATTTCTGAATTGCCTACACTCTCACCACATGATCAAAAGCCAGCCACTGGTCATTGGCATTTGGCACAAGTGCCACCTGCTGTCATCACTCAGCTTTCCTAGAAACTAGTGAATAAATATCAGGGTGTCGCCTAGAAAATCTGGCATAAAGGCGTGGTGCCAGCAGAGAATACTTAACTGGCTGTATTTTGTGTGGCCTCACGTGGCCCTGAATTCCCTGAATTCCCGGGAAAGTGGAGAAGAGTCCTGTGAAAGGATTTCTAATCCTCAGTCATTTCATATGCTCTAAATTTTTGGTGGGTTTCTTCTATCATTCATATGTATGTATTATAACTAATACAACATGTTCGTGTGTTTTTAGAATAGAAAAAAGGTCAAATTATGGATAATGTATATGTGTACTTAAAGGGAGACATCCTACTTCCTGGAAAAGAAAAAAAAAGCCAAATCTCTCTTTAAATAAAGTTAACTTGGGCTTATAAGTCCCATCTCTTTGGAATGCAGGTTCTATTTTATTTAATATTTTGATTTTGAATTCCTAAATGGAATAAGAATATTTATGTTGAATATGCTTATTCAGGAGTGCTTTTTAAAAACCTGGATATCTAAAGTATGGGTATAAAAAAAACTACCTCTTTCTATTGGAGAACTATTCTCCTATTCCCCTATACCTGCCTGTCTGTGGCAGAATTTGACTTTGAGGCCTTCCTGACTTCAAGCCCAATAATCAGTCAGTCTGCCTCTCTCCCTTCTCCCTCCTCCCTCCTCCTCCTCCTCCTTTACTCTCTCTCTCCCCCTCCCTCCCTCTCCCTCCCTCTCTCTTCCTTTCTCCTTCCCTTTCTCCCTGACTTTCTCTCCCTCTCCCTCTCTCCATATGCATGCAAACATACAAGACCCACTAATCCAGGTAAAAGGTGAGCAGGGCTTGCACCAGGGTGGGAGCAGTGTCAGAGGGAAGAACAGGGAGAATTCAGGAGATGAGGTGACATCCTGCAGAGGTAACATCCACAAGCCTTGGCAGCAGCTTGGGAGACAAGTCTTGAGAGAGAAGTCAGAGTCCAGGCTGACTCCAAGGTTGCAAGCCTGGGAGCCTGGGGGGTGGTGATGCCCTTGACAGTAATAGGACAGCTGCAGGGATAATGGATTCAGTTCTGGACGTGTTGAATCCATGATGTCTCCTAGACATCCACTTCAGCTATCTGAAAGGCAGCTGGAGGTGCAGGGTTGGAGGTCAGCAGAGACACTGGGGCAGGAAAAGCAAATTTGAAAATCATCAGCATAGAGATGGCAATTTATTCCATGGGAGCTGATGGTCTCACCAAGTGAAGTAGTATAGAAGGAGAAGAGAAGAAGGCCCAGGGCAGACCCCTGAGTTGTTATTGTTGTTCATTTCAGTCATGTCCCACTCTTCATGACCCCATTTGGGGTTTTCTTGGAGAGACATTTCCTTCTCCAGCTCATTTGACAGATGAGGAAACTGAGACAAACAGGGTAAGGTGACTTGCCCAGGGTCACACAGCTAGTGAGTGTCCGAGACTAGATTTGAACTCAGGAAGATGAGTCTTCTGATTGCTAGCCCAGTGCTCTCTCTATTGCATCACCTAGCTGCCACACACACACACACACACACACACACACACACACACCCTCTCATGTAGACATAAAAGCAATCATTGAAATGCTAGGAAAGGATGACGTCCCCAAGGAAGGATATATATTGAGGGAGACTATCAAGAAAACCCAGGGAAGAGAGAGCCTTGCAGGAAGAGGGCGTTAGCAAGGTCAGAGGCGGCAGAGAGGTCCAGGAGGCTGAGGTTTGACAAGAGGCCTTTGAATGTAGCAACAAAGAGATCTTTTTCACATCAGCCCAGCAAGCCTCCTGCCAGCTCTGCTGCGGCAGCCAGGACCTTGTAGTTGGCCCAGGATGACTGGGGCGATCATTCGGGGGCATCTCACCCAAGCCCACTAGTGTATTCCTCTCACATCTCATTAACACTTCATCACAGTATTAATGGAACATCCTGTTCTCGTGACTTGTCTCAGCACCTGCACATACTCCCGCATTCCTGACTAGCTTATAGATTTGCATGGGAATCAAACAGATGGGCTGGTAATATTTTAAAGAGAAAAAAAGTAATGTTGGGAGGAATGTGAGATACTTGTTTTTAACCCAGAGATTTGAGGTATCTTGCAGATTTTAGATTTTTTTTGATGAGATTGGTCTTGGTGTGTCCTGTGAGAATTGTCATTGTCCTTTCCTTAATGTTTTGCACTGCCTAGTATCCTGGGCCCAAACTAGTTTCAGGGATAACAGCAAATGTAGGAAAGGGGAAAGAAATGGAATTTAAAATGCCCCAAACTCCAGGGCAGCTTCTCTCCCGTGGAGCCAGTTAGGGACTAAATTATTAATATTTGTCTTCCTGGGGAGGACATGGCATAAATGAATTGATTCATCATTTCTGTGTGTCTGTTTTAATACACATTTAGAAGCAGGAAAAGAGAAATGATCCAAATGTGTGTGACCCAGACAGATCCAGGAGAGCTGTTCTCAGAAGTTAAGATGCACAGTCCTCTTCATTTTTAGGGCATTTATCAGAGACGCCATTTTAGTGTGCTCAGGAGAAACCCTAGGGCGGATCTTACTGGCTAGTGAAGGAGGACTAACAAAGCTCATGCCTGTGTCCACTAGTTACCTAACCATTTATGAACAGCAGCCTAAGATCTGGGACCACAAATATTAAGCCCATTTCACAGTAAGGAAGGTGAAGCTCAGATTAACTCATTTGCTGAAAAATCAAATGCTCCTAAGTGCCAAAGCCCTGACTTCCACCCTGGCTAGAATATCTTGTCCCCTCCCTAGTAAGTAAGCTCAGCTCACTGAGGGCAGGGACTGTGCAGGGCTCTGCTTGAACACACTTCCAGGGACAGTGCTATTCCTTTACTGTATTGCTCTAATAATTAGGAAGTTGTTCCCTGTATCAAACTGAAACTTCAGAATTACACCGCGCTTTTTACATGCAATTGAGGAAAAAATAAAATATTAAGTATATATTTTCTTAATTTTGCCATAAATCAAGTCCATTATTTTGCAACTCTGTTGTCTCATATAGATGATTTCAGAGAGGATCTGTCTTCATTTCTAGTGGAGAGTGACTCACAGCTCTGTAGCTTCCTTTCTCTTCTTTTGTAAACTAATAAACATAACAAGGGAGTCACTAAATGCCCTCTGACCCTCATCTCATCTCCCCCAGTCCAGTGAGGGAGAGAAAGGCCAATGACTTGGTGACACCCGTACTGGAACCAGACCTCCAGGCTTCTGTGCTTGTGAAAAACCTTTTATGATAAGAACAATCTTCTACGTTTTAAAGGCTTAAATAATTTAACATGAATTTTCTTTAAAATTGGGTATATTTATATCATGCAAAGATCCTAAACCACAAGGTTAGGCAACCTTCACAATGAGCCTAAAGAGAGAACTTATCGCTTACGTGGGAAACCCATTATGATTGGAGGTATCTTGTCAGGACTCTAGTTTGTGAAGTGGAGAAATGTGAAACTTGGGTTTCCACTGCCCCTTTTTCCTCCATTAAAATCCTACTCTGATATCTTACTGGTGTACACCCTGGGTTTTTGAAGATCATGTCATTGGAACATGAGCTCAGGCAAAATTGGTCCAGCAGCTGACTGTCTCATCATGCATCATGCCAGTACAACCGAGACTGGTGGTACCAGTGTAGTTACTGGTTGGCTACAGGATTTTGATTTTAAGACACCAGCAACTCTCCAGGACCATCTACTAAGTTATAGAGGGTCTGAGATCTACATCAGTGAAAAGAATATCCATACTGATGAAACCTTGGGTCCTTAAAGTATAGCTTTTCTAGTCTGTTACTGAAGTTTATGAAGATATAGTTTTTGAGATAGCTTTTTCTAACATAGGCTTGCAGCCCAGGAAATAGAAGGTTCCCATGGGAAATACTATATGAGTTTTATAGTTAGGGCTACCTCAGCATCCTTTAGCACCAACAGTATGATAGTACTTGTTGAAGGAAGGAAGGTAGAGGATGATTGGAATTACCAGGCTTCACACACATGTTTATAAAGTAAAGCTACTTTTTTTTTAAACATGCATTTCTTGAGCCTAAAATGTCTTCTTGGTTGTAATCTGTGATTATTTGAATTAGTCTAATGGGGAAATCTTTGGGGCCGGGGTAGTGTTGGACAAGGGTGATGGAGCTCACTCCTTCCCCATCCCTCTTTTAAGCTATGTGACTCTCTACTCTCTTGGGCACTGAGTTAGACTTGAAGCATCTTACAAACCAGGACTACTCACGGTAGTATAAAATGAGGTGATGCTTAAAATTATAAAAGTTTATAATGAAAGGCCATAAAGAAATAGTGGATGTTGAGTTTTCATTGCTGTAGAAAAGGATCAGGTTATGAAGGGTTCAGCCTAGAGGCCATACCAAGCTTTCAGTTTCCAGAACAGAGAAGAGGGGTCACTGATCTGAATGTTAGTTTTTCTTTAAGTACAGGCTTTAACTGTGTTGTCCTTTAAATTGTCACTCTGTCCACAGGACTGGTTTGAGTTCAGTTTTGCAAGCCAATGGAAATGGCAAGGGCTTATTTTTTTTAATAGCACATAAATCAAGTGAGATCACATTTGGCAGAAAATTTAGAACTTATCTAGCTTAAAGGGAAGGGAGAGACTACTGCTTCAAGGTTATGCTTTTTTATTAAGCCATTGTGCCAAAATAACTCTATCTTTCTCTCCCTGTCCTCTCCATCCCCCCTCCTCACCAAAAGAAGTGAATTAGTAAGGATTGAGGCAAAGGAACCACAGTGGTGATGCTCAGGCATTATGCTAAACTGGCTGAAAGAAATGGTTTTGTGGTCTCTCTCTGATCGTTGGGGCATGAGCTGCCAACTGCAGGTCTGTTTAGCCTTGGGCCAGATTTTTGTGGTGTAAAGATCATCTGGGATCTGCATGAGGGCCTGTTGAAGGAGGAAGCAAAACTTCTGCCCTGAGTAAGATCATTGCACAAGTACAGGATTTAGGCATTTTCCTTCATTGGAACCTCATAGTGGGATATGATGGCCCAAAAAGCTAATCCAGTCTAAGACTAGATTAATAGAATGTAGTATAATGGGGCCACTTTCCTTCTCTGCCCTCTGCCTTCGGGTTGCATCTGGAGGATTACATTCAGTGCTGAGCACTGGGCTTTCTTCTGGAGCATGTCTAGGGTAGGGAGGCCAGAATGATTAGAGAACCCAAAACCATGTGATTTAAAAAACAAAGACACAAGGAGCGCTTAGCCTCAAGAAGAGAAGACTCTGTAAAACACAGGTTCCCAAAGTGGGTGATACCACCTCCTGGGGGGCACTGGACCAACCAGGGTATGATAGTAGCCCCGGGTGCATTTGGAAAGCATTGAATAAAAATAAGGGGGCCATGGAAACTTAAGGAAAGAAGAGAAGAAAATTTTGAAAAACTGTTTGTACATATTTCATCTGTTGTGTAACAGTTAAAGTTGTAGTAATTACGTCATTTTCCAAATAAACACACAAAATTCAAGTTAAAACCCATCAGTGGTTAAGTCCACCAACAGGTCATAACAATCAAGTGTTGGTGAGCAAGCTTGTTGGGAAGCCCGGCATGCATCCTCAGGAATATATATGTAATGACTTGTTTACCATATGATACTATGAGGCATCATTAGAATTTCAATGCAGGGAAAAAAATTTACAATAAATTATTAAATTTAAGATGCATCATTTTGGGGGGGAGGGGGGAAGGCAAGGCACTTGGGGTTAAGTGACTTACCCACTGTCACACAGCTATTAAGTGTCAAGTGTCTAAGGTTAAATTTGAACTCAGGTCCTTCTGACTCCAGGGCCAGTGCTGTATTCACTGCACCACCTAGCTGCCCCTTTGCATCATTTTTTAAATTTTTATTTTTGTTTTTAAGTGATGCAAATTTAAAAAAAAAAGTAAAGGGTTAAAAAAAAAAGTAGATTTCTAGAGGGGTGCTGAGTAATGTTGTTGGGTTTTTTTTAAAGGGGTGGTAGGCCAAAAGTTTGGGAACTTATGTTCTAATATATGGAGGATTGTCAGGTGGAAGATAGTCTCTCAAGAAAGCAAAACAAAGATGAGTTGATAGAAGCTGTCAGTCAGGGAGTAGCTTTGCTTTCAGAATGAGGATTGTCTGACAATTAGAGCTCTCCAGTAGTGGGGAAAGGGCTGCCTCATGGGCTATGATGAGTTCCTCATCACAAGAAGTATTTAAACAGAAACCAGATACTTTAGTACTTGTTAGATGTCACAGAAGGGATCTGTTCGGATCTCTAAGGGTTGGAATAGATGAATCATGAGCTCTCTAGTTGTAAGACTATAGATGATCAGGAAAGAGCTGAGAGAATTTAGAGCCGATGAAAACAAAAACAAACTCGCAGGAATGTGTTCCGTGGGCATGTGAGAGTTTAGGTAGCATTTTTAGAAAGTCTGGGATCATATCATAACATGTTGTTCAAATGTTTACTTTGTATATATTGTCTACTTTTTAAAAATTCTTTCCCGTCCCTGGGCATGCTTAGTTTTCTCTTCTTTGCAAAAGCCTTTAAAAGAGCATAGACCTATGAGCAATATTTACAGAATTGGTTTTCATTGTGCCTGGCTTTAGGGTAAAATGAATTCCTTGAAGTGACTAACAGTTGTTTGGCTTTGAAATCTTAGTTAATGGGAAAAGACCGCTTCCTTTTCCAGTTCAGACTCAGTATCTTTTGAACTAGGTGTTTATCCTGTCAGAAATTGATTTTATTCAGTAGATATTTAAACAATGACCTGCTTACATACTTGACATTCTTCTCTTTCTCAGCCATCTCTTCCTGTACTATATACACTGTCTAGCCAAGCAACGCATGAAGCTGTTCATCTCCTTTGCAGGATGTTGGTCTTTGATCCAGTAAGTGGTAGTGTTTTTTTTAATATTTTTTTAAATTATCTTTTAAAAGATGCATCCTTGTTTGGCAGAGATGGTAATGTGGATTATCTTTTTTTAAGCATCTGTTTCCAGCTCAGTGGGTATTTTGCCCACTGACTACACAGACATTTGGTTTTTTTAACAATGGTATTAGTCTTTTAAAAGTTCAGTTCTAAGGAATAAGGTAAAGACATGATGAGGTACCATTATTATCTCTCTTGTCCCTCACAGTAAGCATAACAGGATGTCTGACACCGTCTGGAGTTTAATTAGGTGAAGTAAGAAAGATAATTTGAAGAGAGCTGCCCATCCTGTTGCAAAAAAATAGCTTTTTAACCCATTTGATGTTAGGATAGTGGCTTCCTAAATGCCATTTCTAGATTTGTCTTTTATTTTAAATATATTACCAGAACTTGTAGTTAGTAATTTACTAGGTCTGTACCATAACAATTGGCTCCTTAAACACTCAAAAACTGTTTTGGGAGGCACCTGCTCCCCATTGTGTCCACTGGACTTTAAAAAATGGATACATCTCTTCCCTTGGTATATTGTTGTTATATTTAATATTGTGGAGTGGTTTATACACATTTGAAACTAGAATTTCTGACTTTTTTCATCTCAAGATAAAGGCAGAGAACATAGACTTTTTAGCTTCAAAACGTCTGTGATGCAATGGATCTAATATAACGAACAAGAAAGGTCTTTACACCCTAACTGAAAGCCTTCCGGAAGCCCTCAGGCTCTGGGGCTGCCTTGGGTGCTCAGAGTGAATCAAACTGTTCCTTCAGAACCCTTCCTTGCCCCATTAGTTACAGATGCTGGGATATACTTGGGGAATGATGGCCTGTTGTTTAAAATAAAAGTTCGCATACCTCAAAAAAAGATTGTGTTTTAAACAGTCAAAACGATTGCAATTTTTGGCAACTCTATCAATGAGAGATGGATTTTTCACATTGTGAAAATGAGCTCAAGGTTGGCCCCGCTTAGGAAAGTTCCAAGTCAGAGGCTCCCCCTAGTGGTGTGCTGTCTGTCTGTCAATTTCGAGTTTTGCTTTTTACACTGGAATCTATGATTAAAGTATAAGAGGGACGAGCTGTCTGTGTGGCAAAGATGTCCTATCAGTGTGTCCTCCTCTCCCAATCTGATTTCAGTCCAAAAGAATATCTGCTAAGGATGCCTTAGCCCACCCCTACCTGGACGAAGGGAGGCTGCGATACCACACCTGTATGTGTAAATGTTGTTTTTCCACCTCCACCGGAAGAGTTTATACCAGTGACTTTGAACCCGTCACCAATCCCAAATTTGATGACACTTTTGAGAAGAATCTCAGTTCTGTTCGACAGGTAAAAGGTGAGTGTCCCTGACACCTAGTAGCCAGATTAGAATAGCATATTGTGTTATAGCACAGGGTGAGAGCCAGGCCCAACTCCTTCTGCAGCTTTGACCAAGCTTGGGCCACTTGCCCCAGCAAAGAAGTGCTTTATGCCATGAAAGATATAAAGATTAACTGGGGTCTTCCAGGATGAGGCAAATTGGATAAAAATGTTTGAAGCAGACACTCATTTTCAAGCATGACTTCCTGTGGGAATGGCTCAAGTCATCATAGTAAAATCTTGGCCTGTTCAATTGAACTGAGTGGATGAATTTTTATCGAGTACTTTAACTACAAAATTTCCTGCACAGACAATAAAAATTATTAATGAGATGACTGGGCAAAGCAAAGAGAATAGACATTTCTAATATAAATATCCCACATAAATTCCCTAATTTTTGAGGGGGAACAGTGAGTCAACCACCAGAATATTGATCTCATTTTTGCTAAAGGGGGCAGCCCTCAAGATAACTGGATTCCAAATCCTGCAGATTTTTAAATGTGAAGTTATACATAGAACAATTAGGTATCCCACAAAGATGGCAAAATTTGGATGCATCAGGGTAATTCAGATTTGGCCTACAGCCACATGCCAGCCAGAGCTTTAAAGTAATATTCGAAACCATAAGTAGAGACTTCCCACAAGGCATCTCCTTCCAGTTTCCTCCCAAGTTTAGAGACAGCTCATCTCTCTTGATGCTGATGTTTCTGGTCACTGTGGTGCTGTCAGATGGCTCTCAGGGGCAGCCGGGTTCTCCCTCTTAGATGACTGGCAATCACTCTCACTGAAGCACCATTTTGGTTTTGGCTTGGCTGCAGCTAAGAGTCTCAAGCTTCTGTGAACTGGCAGAGATTATTTGATCTGTGTTTGCTCCACAGAAATTATTCATCAGTTCATTTTGGAACAGCAGAAAGGAAACCGAGTGCCTCTCTGCATCAACCCTCAGTCTGCTGCTTTTAAGAGCTTCATTAGGTATGTGGTCCTCATTTCCTTTTCCCCTAGTGATAGCTGGGCTTTTAGTTGGAATTAAAGATACTTTAGTGGGAAAAAATTATTTGAGCATGCTTTTTACTTAATTTTAATAGATGGCAAGAGCTGTATTTTTGTCAAATGAATAACCAAAAAGTTTCTGTTAAGAGCTTTGCATTGAAACCAGAGTATGGAAAGAATTCAGGTTTTCGTTCTCATCTCCACCTTCAAGCCTGACTTTAGTTTAGCATGGATTCTTAGATAATCCCACCATCTGGTTCTCTAAAATTGGGAAGCCGGCTGCTGCGAAGGGACCTTCTGCCGAAGGGTCAGACATCACCTTCAGCAGAATGTTGCTCAGCTCCGTATACTACTCATCCCAAAAGTCTTACTGCAGTTGTAAGCTCATAATGACTTGGGACATGCAGTGTCCCCATACTTTTCTCCAGTAACCGTAGCTCAGAGTACATTTCCCCCTACTGGGCTGCTAAACTAACTGTCCTATTCAGATAACATTTTGAAGTCCAAAGCCCAGGTGGATTCACTGAGCAAAATATGGCAAGAGTGAGATTATTACCTCTAAAAATCTTCTCTTTTGACATCTTCTCTCCTATTTTGGGGTCTCTGATAAATTTATTTGCTTCTCCCCATTTCCTATGCCTGTCTTTCTTTTTTACTCCCCCACATCTCTTCCCACCACCCTCTTTTAACTGGTTCCAAAATAGATCCATTGCATTTATTGAGTAGAGCTTTTATTTTCATGTTCATAATTTTTTTTTTTTGCTTTTTGGAGGGGGGAAGGTAGGGCAATTGGGGTTAAGTGACTTGCCCAAGGTCACACGGCTAGTTTTTATGTTAAGTGTCTGAGTCCGGATTTGAACTCAGGTCCTCCTGACTCCAGGGCCAGCACTGCATCACCTAGCTGTCCCTCATGTTCATAATTTTTAAAAAGAGTTGATCTTTTCCTATCTTCTTGGACCCAATTTAAAAAATTCAAAACTAAGTTATTTTTACTTAAGGGTACTTGAAGCAGGTACTGTGGAAAAAACTGAATCTAAGAATCCATCCCTGGCTTTGAGATCTGTATTTGAATATACACGAAAAAATATCAATACAAGGCAATTGTTGAAACACAAGTAATAGAGAAGTTACACGTAAAATTGTGTCTATTGCTTCTCTGGCCCTTGGAAAAAACTTCCCCCCCTCACTTGTACCTTTGTTAGATGTTCAAACCAGGAAACGTTGCAAGGCCTGAGGTGTGACCTTTTCTGGGCCTTATAGGGACACACACCGCACCCTTCTTCTTCCAGTTAGTCTTAGATTATTGAGATTTAATTCGGGGTCAGTGTAACTTTAAAGATAATCAAAGAACAACAACAAAACTGGACACCAGAAATGTGTATAAAGTGTATTTTTTTAAAGGGGAAGGTAGAAGAAGAGCATTTGGAGAGGAGGGAAGGAGGAAAGACTTGGCAAGGTGCGCGGGGCTGATTCTCGATCCCTGGGCTAATCACGCCGACTTTGTGGCTTTGTTTTGCTTTAGTTCCACTGTTGCCCAGCCGTCTGAGATGCCGCCATCTCCTCTGGTCTGGGAGTGACCTCGGAGGAGACTTACTGTACTACTGACGATGTAGCTTTCCACTGGAGCCTGGGCTTTGCAATTCTGGAGGTTAATCATGCTTGTACTGTAATTTTACTAATGAAGTTTTAAATTAACAACCACTACTTGTATGATATGAATAATATTTAGAAATGTTACTAGACTTTTAATCTTGTAAAGTGGTTGTGCTTTTAGAAGAAAAATATTTCACCCAGAGTTGCACATGTTTTATGAATTCTAGTGCAGCTGTTATGGCTCACCTCAGAACAAATCAAGAATCGAACCAAATTTGGGACAGTTGTTTTGGTTCCGTGTTTTTTGTTTTTATTTTTATTTTTTTAATTGAAGTGAGATTGTACACACATAAAAGGACAGTCGTACATTTTTATATTTGAGCCATTCCTGAAGATTTGGGGTTTTCTAAAGCTAAGAAATCCAGTGAACTTGACTGCGACCAATCATGACGCCACATCGACTGGCACCTGACTGTAGCCACACCAGTTTGGGAAGGGAGGGTTAGGGAGGGGGAGGGGCATGCCACCTGATGAACAAAATCCTATAAATAGCTTCTCCTTAGAGCCGTGACGGTGACGGTGACGTGTGCTGTTCTCAAATCAGATGTTGTGGGTAGAGAAGAGTGAGTTTGTGACTAGGCAAGACTAAACTTCTGTTTTCCTTACCCAGTATATATACATATATATATATATAAATATATATATATAATATAAATATATATATATTTAATCTATTTTTATTAGAAGTTTTTCTGCTCTTTCTTACAAAAAAGGCCCCCCAAGCATGCATCTTTCATGTATGTAAATAATTCCATTTCTGGGTTAATTTCAAAAGTACCCCCAACATTGCTGTATAGCAGTAAACTAGCTTGCACATTTTAGGTCTGTGAAATTTTGTGAGTCTTTTCCTGCACTGGACAGTTTAAAAAAAAATCTAAAAAGACAAAAACATTTAAAAAAATTTTTAAATACCACAAAAAAAAACCGCAACAGCCCATAGGGAATTATGTTCATTGTGTTTGTGTCCTTAGGCAAAGCTGTGGGAGTCTTGAAATGTCACCGTAGTAAATAACTTGTGACTTTTGGGCTGCTTCTTTTCTGTTGGAACACTGAATTCTTCTGTGCATATGTATATACAAACACAACTGAAGGCCTCTACCTCCTGGAGCTAGACAACCTGGCTTGTTTACCTCCACATGACGATGATGATGATGATGATGATGATGATATTTTTTTTAAGTTCAGTGTGGAGACTTGAAACTTGAATGTCCCTCCCAACTTTTATATTTAAAAAAAAATAATAATAAAACAAGACAAGAACCTTGAAGACTGTTTTTCACCTGTACAAGAAATCCTCATGGATCGTCTTAAAATTGGTCTGGGGAAAGAAAAAAACCTTGGTGTGTGTTATGGACAATTAACTGTTAAAGTTACTGTAAGTTATCTGTATTTAGCAGAGTCTTTTCATCCTGAGTGATCTGAGCTGAATCTGGAAACTCTTAGTAAGTTATGTTTGGAAGTTTTAACTTCAGTGAAGTAATTAATTGCTGTGAAAGAGAGAAACATTGAACTACTAAACAGAGATGGTGCCATATCTTTGTTTTTTATGAGGCTCCTGAGAATCAACCCAAGTGAACGTATTTAGTGACAAAAAGAGCCCGAGAAGACAGTGGTGTGAAAGGTCTGATCTCAGAGGCTGGTCAGTTACCGTGGCACACTTGCTGGTCACTTTGTACAATGTAGACTTGAAGTACGGTGGTGAAAACATTAAATGTGACGTGTGAAAAAGCAGGGCCCCGTTTGATTTACTTCCCTTTCCGAACAGTTAGGGTTACCAGTCTCACTGAAAAGCATTTTGAGACATTCTTCCTGGGATAACACAACTTCTTCACGGGAAACTAAACAGAAAGTTTAGTTAACACAGGTTATATTAACAGAGGTTATCTTGTCTAATCTGCTTATACAGAGGCGGAAGCTGAGGCCCAGAGCTAGTTGGTGGCACAGCGGCATTCCCCAGACTGGAGCCAGGCTTCCTCCCCAGCCCAGGCGAGTGCTCTTCTTCCCTTTACATCAGACTGAGATTGGCATTGAGGGGAAATCACCCTGTTTTCTTCTGGGTTTTGATAACAGATAAAGATGAACCCTAGTAATTCCCTCAAGTCACACCTGTCAGACCGACATCTCCCTCCTTTGTCCACAACACAGCTTCGCCACAGTGAGCCACCACATTAAAAAGCTTCAACAAAGTCAGTTTCATACAGAAAACACATGTGACAAGTAACTTGGAACCTAAAACTCACCCTCACTGACTCTTAGTTAAACACAGTGTCTTGACATGATCCCCCTTGGGCCAACATGTTTATCATAACTTATCACTGTTTAAATCAAGAGCCTGAATGAATATGTAGGTTAGGGAAAGAAACCAACAGAAGGGGGAGACTGGGGGGGGGGGGGGGGGAAATCACTTGGAGCCAATGAGAAATTAAGTCTTTGCTGGTCCAGCAAACCACTCTTTTTTTCCATTGTAGTTTGATATAAAGCAGTGATATTTATTGGC
>CM053584.1:366022000-366046888 GCA_028627135.1 Pseudochirops cupreus
CACACACTCACATTCACACTCTCCCCCTCTCCCTCCTGGATTTAGACACCCAGGGTCCTCAGAGATGCCACACTAGGGGTCTTCATTCAACACTAAAATCCCTTCTTGAAGATAAAGATGAACTATCAAAGGTCTCATAGTTATGAACTGTTCCTCAGGCCCTCTTCACACTTAATCTTAACTGTTAACAAGGATGCTTGTGAGCATGTGTTTACATTTGCAGTTGATTCCAGGCACACGTCTCCCAGAGACCTGGTTCTTTCCAGAAAAAGGAGTTGATAAGAGGTGGCTTCTCTCTCACCGTCACACTAGTCAAGTGGGAGAGCTGGCTGCCATCCTCCATAGGACACTATCCAGACCCCTCCAGACCTTCACCCACAATTCCCTTTAGCCATCTTTTGCTGTGTTGTGTGTTAGAACCCTCTAGGCTGGACCACCTGACACCATGCCCAGGAGAAGCTCTGCCCTGATACCACGTTGTCCTGTGTCTTGTCCTCCCCCCCATACATCTGCCCATCCAAACATGCTTCATCCTCGCCATCTTCCTTCTTGCTCTGGAAATAGCATTCATGTCTACATTACCACTGCTTCTAGATGGGGCATATTAATAGACTTCACCACCGCAGACCATACCACCCCTTTCCTAGGCACTATTCCCATTATCTCTTAAGATAAGAGCTCCTTGAAGACACACTTTGTCTCTTGTTTTTAATACACCCTAGCACAATGAATGGCACTCAGCAAGGGCTCAGTGAGTAGGTTGGGTTTTTTTTTATTATTCTTCTTTCATAGCACTCTTTACCATTACTCTCTGGGGCAAAATGTTTGGATAGAACTGTAGGAGGTGTATTTCATCTGTTCTGTTCCTTGGTTAGTCTTTTGCTTTTTTCTGTTTTATGTCCCCAAACAGAACTGGCATCTGATAGGCACCCTAACCTTAATATCTTGAAATATAAATGTTGAAAATACCTAACCTCCCATCTTTAACAAACTCCTTGGCTTTTGGCCCATGGGCAGCATATGCCTTGGAGCTAGTTGGCCCAGTTCCCAATGGTAACATTAACAAATTCTCTTCACTCTTGGTAAATGAATGCGGAAACAAAGAAAACATACAGTAAAATAGCAAGTTGCTGAGATATTTCACCAAAACTACAACCATTTTCATTGGTTCCTCCTAATAACTTACAACAAGTGAACCTGATGGCACTGAGGACAGAAAAAGGCCTACTTAGGACATGGAGGCAGCTTCTTTACCCTTCACTAAGTCTATGGAAGTTTGGTGCCTAGAATCAGCTCCGAAATGACAGCACATCTTCATCATCCTCCCTTCCAATGTGCTCAGGTGTCACCAAGTTTGAATGTAAACAGCAAAAGATTTCAGCAAGTTTCCTAATGTGATAACTGCAGTTGTTTCCATTGGAGAAATCTTTTGTCATGCTTCCTGCAGTTTAGGGGCTTTGGAATGAGAGAAGAGGATTAACTCTGAAGTCCTTTGGCAAAATTAATCAGTGTTTTCAGGGAAAGAGGCTGTCATTTAATTTCCATTATGATTAGGTTTTTAGGTTGTTTTTACTTAATCCATCAAATATTTGCTCTGTCTGTATCAAATACAGCATCGTGAAGATCAAATGAAATCAGAGATGAAAAGGCCCATTGAAAAGTCAGAAAGCACCACAAAGGAAGGCAGTGTAATTCTCTCCTTTCCTTCCACCTTCAAATGTATTCAGGCCTCTGCTGCCTTAGAAACCCCTCCTACTGCACTTAGTTATAACTGCCAAACATCTTCTCTATGTGGTCCACAATGTCCTGCATCAACCAATCAAACATTTATTAACCACCTACTGTGTGCCAAGCTAAATGCTGAAGATACCAAAAAAAGGTAAAAAGAAAAATCTTTGCCCTCAAGGAGCTTACAATCAAATGGGGGACATAATGTGCAGACAAATACATACAAACAAGCTATATATAGGATAAGCATGAAACAACTGAGAGGGAAGGCACTGGGATTAAGAGGGGTTTGGAAAGGCTTCCTGTCAAAGGTGAGATTTTATTTGGGGATTAAAAGAAGCCAGGGAGGTCAGTGATCTGGGCAGTGGAGGGAGAGAGCATTCCGAGCATAAAGAACATCCAGAGAAAGTACTGGGGGACAGGGAACGGGGGCACCCGGGAAGCCAATGTCACTGGATCAAGGAACTTGTGGTGGGGAGTGAGGTAGACAGAAGGCTGGAGAGGTGGGAAGGGGCCTGTTGTGAAGGACTCTGAATGCATGTATTTGATCCTGAGGGAGATAAGGAGTTACTGGAGTTTACTGCATGGGGTAGGGGTGGGCTGATGTAATCAAGTCTGTGCTTTAGGAAAATCACTTTGGTAGCCGAAGAGAGGAGGGATTGAAGCAGGGAGAGACTAGGCAGGCAGCTTCCCCTGCAAGATACTGCAATATTCCAGGAATGAGGAGATGAGGGCCTGGCGGGGTGGGGGGAGGGAGATAGGAGTACAGGATGATTCCTTGGGCTGCCGTTCTGAGGGGCAGGAGGATGGTGCTGCTCTCTTGAGTAACAGGGAATCTAAGAGGCAGGAAAGGTTTAGGGGGAAAAGATAATTTCCGTTTTGGACATGCTGAGTTTAAAAACTCTACTGGACAGGTTTGATCTGTATACAAAAGGCATTTGGAGATGCAAGACTGAAATTCAGCAGAGAGTTTAAGGCAGGATAGATAGATCTGAAAATTTTCAGCATAGAGGTGGTCACTAAATGTGTGGGAGCTAATGAGGTGATTCTACCTAAACCGTACTACCCCGTACCAGATAATTCTTCCCCCAACTATTTGCATCACATCCCTCCCTTACTCTGGAATCAACAGTAGCGGCCTGCTGTCTACAGATAAGAGCTGGCTTTCCACCAATTCCCAGTAAGAAAATGCAAGTCCAATCTGATGGGTCCTGTTTCTGTTCTCATGTATGCCATTCTAGCTCCTACCATGGAGCCTGGTTGATACCCCATTTGCTTTCTAAATCCTGGATGACTAAGAGCACAACCCCCTACAGTCTTCCCAGGCCCATCTCTCCCTTTCTCAGATGCCTTTTCATTCATTCCATAAATCAGTACATGCCAGATGCCAAGGGAAGACAATTTCAGTCAGACACTACCCCCTCCAATGACAGTGACCACCTTGCTGTCTAGGGCTCAGCTGCTGTTGCGTGTGCGTATATATTTTTTCCTCTCTGACTACTGATGAACAAGAGATCATATCTTTGAAACTTTATCTCTGAAGAAATCTTGTCACATAGTATAAAAGGTACAAAAGTAGTGCTGTTAAAAATTAAAAACATGGGAGGGGGGTAGGAATAAGGACCCAAACTTGACCCCTACCGACTGAACACGTAAGAGCTAAATTGTCTTTGCTTGTGCCTTCTTCACAGCAAGAGATCATCTGTTACTTCAGGAAAATCAAGTTGGCAAATTGTAAACTTTTCTAGGACAAAAGTCAGTCATCTGTGTGTCAGAAGCGCCTAGCCTGCTATCTTGTAGCCCGATATAAGATGATCAGGTATTAACTGAACAGAATGAACATCAGCAAGAAGCCAAGAAATGCAAGTTCTGATCCCATCGTGTGACCCTGGGCAAATCACTGCCCTCTCTGGCCTTCAGCTCCCTCTTCTGCAGAACTGGCTTAAACAATCTCTAAGGTCACGTCAGCTATAAAATTTCCAAGACTGTGTGATCACAAGGAATTCCGAGTTCCTGAAGTAGGCTTTTCTTTCTCTGTGTCCTCTGTCTTAGCAGGCTCCTGCCACCGCAGGACCAGAAACCAAAGCTTATCATAGCAATAAAATACAAGCAGGAACTAGGATTCATCCATTTGGGGGCTGACTGGACTCCGTAGTTGGGGCTCAGTCGGTCTAGCTTTTGATGACCTTGGCTGGGTGGGTACAACTATCACATCCAAGATAAGCTAGCCTAAATAACTCTATGAGACATCAAGAGTCAGTCAAGGGTCAGGTTCCTGAAGAGTCTAGCCAGTGGGGAGGTTCCTTAAGAATCTACCCAATATGGTGAATTTTTAATAAACTGTTTTTCTTTGACTGGAAAAAAAAAAAGATAAGCTAGCCTATTGCACGGCCATTCCTGCTTACTACAGTTAGTTTGTCAAGGCAATCACAAAGAATAGATCTGGCCAAGTTTCCATTCCCTCCACTTCCTCCAGAGGGGTAGAGGCAAGACCAGGAAGACTCTGGGCTGGCATTGCCTGCGACCTCTCCCTTCTTACAGAATCGTGATGATTCAAAAAAGATTGTATTGGGCATCTGCCATGTTCCAGGCAACTGTGCTAGACACAGAGCTCAAAAGCAAAGATGAAATCATTCTTTTGAGAAGCTTTTATCCCACTGGGAGATAGATATTGACAGATAATATGGCCATGGGAGGAGGGAGACTCTCTAGCTGAGCCAAGAGTCAGGTAAAATCATGGAAATAGGAGATGGTGTGTCATGTGCCAGGGACAAGTCTAGCTGCAAAGTGGGAGTAATCCTGAAAAGAAGCTGACGCCAGATAAAATCAAGGATGTCAAATAAAGAAGTTTGTATTTTATCCTAGAGGCCACAGGGATCTTTTTGAGCAGGAGGGGGCTATCAAACCTGTGGGGAAGTCTGGTCCATACCATAATGTGATTGGTGTAGGGAACTCCTGATGAGTTAGCCTGCTCTGCCAGTGCATCTGCTCTGAATGCCCAAGGTTACACAGGATTCATCACAAATGGGATATCTGCTCTCCATTCACAACAGTTCTTGAGAAGATTTATTCTGAATTTGACAAATGCTGAATAAAATGAGCATTTTTCACGTACCAAGAACAGAAAAAAAGGTCTTCGAGTGCCAATTCCTTATCAATATCCAGAGATGCACTGCCTCAAAATGCAGCAGCTATGATATAAGATATAGATATATCTTATGATATATCATAGATAAATCTATGACAAACTGAATGCAGGATGACCAGTGATGACTGATGGCCTGAACAAGTTTGAGGCAAGAGAGAAGGGGATGGATGTGAGAAATTAGAGAGATAGAATTAAAAAAAAACAAAACTTGGCGACTAATTGGATATGGGGGTTGTCGGACAGGGAGAATAAAAAGTCTAGGGCCGAGGTTACTAACCTCTTTTGTATCATGGATCCCTTTGGCAATCTGGTGAAATCTGGACGTTTCCTAAGAACAATGCATTTAAGTGCTTAAAAAAAAATACATAGCATTAGAAGAGAAACCATTATTTGAAAGTTACCAAAATATTTCTTCAAAGAATACAAGTTTATGAACCGCAGGTTAAGAACCCCTGGTCTAGGGGGACTTGTGAACTCAAATGACTTTGAAGAATGGTAGTACCCTAGACAGAAAAAGACGGCAGAGGAGTCACCTTAGGGGGAAAATATCATGAGTTAGGTAGGTTTGGACATGTTGAGTTGAGATGCCTGTGGACATCCAGAAGGAATTGTCCAACAAGCAATTGGAAATGTGAGAGATGTCAAATGTCTACATACAAGAGGAGAAGGCCCAAGTCAGAACCCTTAGGGGACGGAACACAGTGCTGATCCTGCAACAGGAACTAAGAATTTGTCAGACTAGTAAGAAAGAAAAGCATGACAGCAGTGCCATGAAAACTCGGGGAGAAGAGAATGAAGGGAGAGGAATAGGTTTTTCCCTGTACTTCTGACCCTTGGTGGTAGAGGTAACCCTTTCCCAAAGAACACCAGTCTGATGACTGGAGAAAAGTATGGGGCTCCTCTCAAAGTCCCCTATCCTGTCTTCCCAGCTAGCTAACTAAAGATGGAGTAAACTAATCATTTTCCTCAAGCCACAAATTGTTTGCCAACATGCATATTTTTCATTAATCCCATATTTGCTTTAGTGGCAGAATCACACACTTTGGAGGTCAGCTAGCTTAAGGTCACACACAGCTAGTAAAATGGCAAAGCCAGCAGTCAAACACAGTTCCTCTGACTCCTGCACCATGAAGCCCTCAGGCCTTGGTCTGGGCCTTAGACAAGAGATAAGGTGAGGAGTAGCAGATGTTTGAGCATAACACCAGTCCTCCCTTCCCTTCCAAGTTAAGTGACTGCTTTGTGCAAAGTACTAAGGCAAGAAGTGGTTTGCAATCTCAATCAACAGTGCTGGGGGGTGTGGAGAGAGAGAGAGAGAGAGAGAGAGAGTGTGTGTGTGTGTGTGTGTGTGGAGAGAGAGAGAGAGAGAGAGAGAGAGAGAGAGAGAGAGAGTGTGTGTGTGTGTGTGTGTGTGTGTGTGTGTGTGTGTGTGTGTGTGTGTGTGTGTGTGTGTGTGTGTGTGTGTGTGTGTGTGTGTGTGTGTGTGTGTGTGTGTGTGTGTGTGTGTGTGTGTGTGTGATGAGATTAGGTTGACCAGATGCGTAGAGTCAACATTGAGAAAAGTGAATTACCTTTCATCTCTAAAAATCAAATACATTTGTGAATATTAGGAGAGAATACTATCGACTAGATATTTTCCTAAACTCACACAGCTCAGCTGACTGTATTTGAGTGGCTGGCAGAAGCTTGCTTTTTGTTAATAATTGAATAATGTTCAGATTCTGAGATGAGAAGCCAACTGCTACCTTTCCCAATCTTATCAGTCATTTAAAATTTTCCACTAGTAACAAAACATCTTGAAATGTGATATACTTCCATTTCTCCTTTGATTAACTATTTTTAAACCTTGCAGGAGCTCTAGAATCACATCTGCCCTTCGCTGCTATATAACTTTAGGCAAATCAAGGCCCCTCTTAGGTGTTTCAGCACCTATAAACTAAGGGGTAGAGGGAGCAAAAATATTATCTTTAAGTTTCCTGAGCTCTAATACTGTGTGACTCTCTGCTTCCTGCAATATCATTTTGGGGTAAGTACGATGAAAATGAGATTCAAGGAAGTATCGGGAGACCTGGATTCCAGGTCTGTGAACTCTCTGATGGCTTGGGAAAAACCCTTCTGGATCTCCAATTCTTCTTCTTTTAAAATAAAGAAATGTGACTCTGGGGGCAGCTAGGTAGCGCAGTGAATAGAGCGCCGGCCCTGGAGTCAGGAGGACCCGAGTTCAAATTTGGCCTCAGACACTTGACACTTACTAGCCGTGTAACCTTGGGCAAGTCATTTAACCCCAACTGCCCCTATGAAAAGCCAAAAAAAAAAGAAGAAGTGTGACTGTGAACAGGTATACTTTATTCAAAAGAAAATGTATTGGTAATGAGAGTGGTAGCATGGAGTAATACAACTCTGTACTTTTCATGTGAAAAAATTAACCACCAGAGGCAGGGTACATAAAGAAAAGCACTTGGATGAAGGTGAATGAATGAAGGCCCTGAGAACTACAATTTTGTCATGATCATATACTACAGACCACCTGAACAGGAGGAGTTTAGGAAGAGATGTTTGGGAAACCACTCTTAAGCCTAGCACAAAAGGCATGACAGAATTCATTGGAGGCTTCAATCATCTTGACATTCCGTGCTTGCTGCTAGAGCTTACAGTAACTGCAGTTACTAATTCCAACTTCAAGGGGATGACCCTCACTGAGCCTCAATTTCCTCATGTAAAATGGAGTCAGATTAAAAGATCTCTCAAGTCCCTTCCAGCTTTAAGCCCACAATCCCGTCCCAGCTCTGACACTCGATTTGTTGTGTAGGCTTTGGCAGGTCCTTTAACTGCTTTGAACCCGTTTCCAACCTATCTCCAAACTTGTTTCCACATTGCTCTTCATGCCCAGTCTGGAAACACAGAACTGCCTTTCCTCACTGCTACCTCCTCTTGGAATTTATAAAGCACCACTTCCTAGAACAGACCTTTCCTGAATACTCCAGTATTATAATACACTGGAGTGTTCTTAGTAACTGGATTCCAGTAACTGACCCTTCCCACCAAATTATCTTTAGTTATATATCTGTATATATTATGTTTATTGCTTGACTAATTCCAGCCCTTGACACTCTGAATATAATCTCCTGAGGGCAGGGGTTATGTATCCCCCATGCTAGGAGCCAGGCACCTGAACTATCTATCCCCTGAAGGAAGTGGGGGATCCTAAGAAGTTGATCTAAGAAAGGAATGCTTTCCAGACTTGGGAACCACCTGTCCACTTAAGGTGAAGCACAGAAGCAGGAGGCAGGCAAAGTATTTTACTCCACATAGAGTTCCCTGAAATTGAAGGATTTTTCTCACCTCAAAATCTTCACCAATGCTTAGGAACTGCTAGCCAGCTAACTGACACAGTGCACTGAGCCTGGAGTCAGGAAGACCAGAGTTCAAATTTGGCCTTAGACACAAGCTGTGTGACCCTGGGCAAATCACTTAACCTGTTTGCCTCAGCTTCCTCATCTGTAAAATGGAAATAATAGCACTTGCTTTGTTGTTGTGTGGATCACATATCTGTAAAAGCACCTAGCATATCTATGTCTATATATACATATATATATATATATATACATATATATACACACACACACACACACATATGGAGAGAGAGTTATATAAAGGTTGGCAGTTGTATGACATATATTTGAAAAAACTGAGAATATTTGGCCTGGAGACTTGGAGAAACAGGATTTTGGTCTTCCAGTAGTTGAAGATTTGTCATTAGGAAGGCCTAGACCAATCTATTTGGCTCCAGAACAAGGATTGATGGGTGAAAATTATGTGGAGGGAGATTTAAATTCAATGTAAGGAGAGACAAAAAGGACTCGGGTACAAAACCATTCACAGCAGCTGTTTTTGCAGTGGCCGTGACATGATGGGGAAAGGCTGAATAAGTTATGGTGCATGAATGTGATGGAATGTTATTACACTGTAAAAAATGAAAGGAATGGTTTCATAGACACCTAGACTTAGACTGAGATAAATGAACTGATACAGAATGAAGTGAGCAGAAGCAGAAGAAAAATTTTATAACAATACTGTAAAAAGAAACAACTTTGAAAAACTCAGGAATTCAGATCAGTGCAATGGCTCAAGAACACAATTAGAAATACTAAAATGAAATCTAAAGAGTGAAAAAGTAGAAAATCTAAGGTATCTACTAAGGGGTGCAATGGAAGGAGTCCAAGGTCAGGGTTCAAATCCAGCTTCAGAAGCATTCACTACCTTAGGGCACCTCGAACAAGTCACTTAACCTATGTTTCCTCATATGTAAAATGTGGATCGTAACAGGGTTGTTGGGAGGATCGGATGGGATCAGGGGATTCCAGAGATCTCATGGTAAAACACGCTGCCATACTCCCAACACGAAGCTGATGGACTCTGACTGAGACGTGGCCAAATTTTGTTTTGCTGTTTTGACTTCACTTATTTGGCTTTTGTTACAAAGGCTTTTTTTTTTTTTTGCAGTTGATGAGGGTAAGAGATAAAAGGCAGATTTTGGTTAAAAAAAGTAAAGTTCCATTTTTTAAAAGGAAAAAAATTAACAGGAAAGGAACAAGCATTTATTAACTGCCTACTATATGCCAGGCACTGTATTATGTTTTACAAATATTAGATCCTGACCACAACCCTGAAAAATAGGTGCTATCCCCATGTTACAGTGGAGGAAAAGGAGGCCAACACAGGTTAGATGACTTGCCCCGGGTCACATGGCTAGTTTCTGAGACTGGACTTGAACTCAGGTCTTCCTGACTCAGGGCCAGTCCAGTAACCATTATAAAACCTAGCTGTGCCATAAATATTGACTCATCTGATCCTCACAACCACCCCTGGAGGGAGGTGCCATTATTGTTCCCTTTCTACAGATGAGGAAGCTGAGGGCAGTGGTTAAATGACTCCCCCAGAGCTGCTACGTGTGTGACTTCAAGGCGTGCTCTCCACGATGCCACCTAGCAGCCTACCCAGGTGTCTAATAAGCAGTCATAGTAAGGAAGTCCCTAACGATTGGTTACCCAACAAGGGCATCCTCTAGAGACGACCAGTCTCCCACAGAGAAGGACAGTTCATCCAGAAGGCCGAGAGCCTTCTTGACTGAGTGAGGCCCCTGGGGCTTGAGCCAACTCAGCCCGGCACCTCTGAGTGTGAACCCGAGTATTTTGCATCCCAAGCTTAATCTCTAACTGCAAAGAAGTTTTTGGACAAAGTGAAGGGAACATCAATCCCCCTCAGGGAAAAGAGGTGGGGAAAGGGAGGGTGTAGAAGGCAGAGACGGCTTGAAGAGCCCGGATGCCGTCTGTCACACCTTAGAAAACAGCCGGATGACTACTGACAGCGGGCACTGGCCCTTAAAAGGGTCACGGCCTCCCAGAATTGCTTAAAGAGTGAAATATGAGTAAAAGAAAACCCTGGGCAGCCCTGAGATGTCACAAAACGCCGGTCGGTATGTGGGGGATCTGCGGGGGGGAGGGGCAGAGGCGGGCTTTGTCCGGGTGCCCCAGGTCTCCCCACCCACAGCTCCTCCTCGAGCCCGGCTGGACGAATCGCGCCCCGTTGCTCCCTGCACCTCGGGAACGGCCCTCTGCGGCCTCTCGTCTCTCCGGCCCTCGACCTCTGCGCAAGTAAAACGAGCTCGGGAACGGGGACCCACCCCCCCTCCACACGAGGAGGAAGCACCCCAAACTGTGGGGGGGAGGCGAGCCTAAAGTCACGTGACTTGGCGACCACCACCACCACCCACCCCCCGACCTCGCAGAAGGCCAGCAGCCTCACCCCGCCCCTACCCAAATCCTTGACGCCAGATCGCCCGGTGTCCGGGTAGAACGATCACAAGCTCTTGGAGGGCGGCCCAGGACCAAGAGGTGCTAATGGATGCGGCCAGAGTCCCACGGAAAAGATCCCCCCACCAGAGAGGGCAGGCCCCCCCACCTACCCCGGGATTCTGTTTCCTCATCCATAAATGAGGGGTCCCTTCGGGTCCCACCCGGTGGTAGCAGGAGGCAGTGCTGGGGGGCGGCGGGCCTAACGGAGCGAAGGGAAGGGAGCGACAGGCCTCCCGCTAGAGAACAAAGGTCGCCCGGCGAACCGCAGCGGTCCTCGGCCTCCAGCCCAGGGCGGCAGGTTCGAGCAGAACTCTATGCGCCCTCCCCCCTGCCCTCATTGTCCGCGCGTCTCGGCCAATCCACTTTGGGCTCCTCGCCACACCCCCTGGGCGATGGCCGCAAGAGCCAATCAGCGCGGCTGGCGTGAACTGGCACGAGGCGCTCGGAGCGGAGACGGGCGCGGGGGCGGGGCCGAGGCGTCCCGGCGGCGTCCCCCCGGCGCTCGCGCACTCGTGAGCCGTTCGCTCCCGGCGAGCCAGGCTCTTTCGCTGCTCCTCTGGTGGCCCGGCCGCAGTCTGAGGCACGATGGGCGCGCAGGGTGGGGCGCGAGCGCTGGAGTACCTGCTGGGCCTCTACTTCGTCTCGCACATCCCCATCACGCTGCTCTTCGACATGCAGGCGTTACTGTCGGCGGACTTGTTCCCGACCGAGGTGAGGCGAGCTCATGCGCGCTGCGCTCGCTGTTTATGGCTGCTTCTGCGCCCTGGGCCCGGCGCACGAGGCGCCCTTAGCGTGCTGGGTTTGAATCCTGAGGCCCGCACAGGCGGGCTGTGTGTCCCTGGGCGAGGTCCTCCGTAAGATCCGGACGAGGGAGATATTTGTACCTCCTAACAGACGAGGGGATTGTGAGGAAAGTGCCCTCTGGCCTTACGAGTCGTTTCCTCTAGTCTCCCTCCCCTGGCCGCGCCCCCCAAAACCCAGAGTCACCCCGACTCAGCCTTTGTCCCAAGGGCCCCCGGAAATTCAGGCTGCCCCATCAGACCCCCAAACCCCGGCACCCGCCCCCCAGGGGCTTGGCAGGGCCAAGGGCGCCCCTGTTCTCGGGTGGCGCTCATTCAGCCCCCGAGGTCACCCCGTACTGTCCGCCCATCCGGGCTGTCACGTGCAAGGTTGAGCGCCCCCTCCCCCAGGCCCCCGGATTCCTCCCACCACCACCCCCGCGCCCAGTGGGGCCGCGGCTCGGCACCGAGCTTGGCCCTGAAGGCTTCCTTTCGGAATAACTCCTCCCAGGCACAGTCCGGTCCTGTGCGGCCCGGCGCCCCCGGGGGTCACCGGAGCGGAGGGTCTGCCCGGCCGGGGAGGCGGCTGGGACCAGGTGGGCCGGGGCCGGGGCGCGGGTCACCCTTGGGACCGCCCGCGGAATCAGAAGGGTCTCCCGGTTATCCCGGACGGTGCGGCTGGGAGGGAAGGGTCTGAGCCCCGGGGCCGCGCTCCTGGCCCTGCCGTGCGGCAGCCTGGGGACCCCGGCCCAAAAAGAGTGCGAGGCAATGCGGCCTCCACCTAGAGAGAGGCTGATGACACCAAGGATGGCCTTGGTTTTTCCGGTCCTAGTTCGCAGACCCTTGGGAATCCCGTGCTAGGGACGCCTGCGTTAGAGCCTCGGAAGGACTCTCTGCCCCAGGGTTCGGCTGATTCTTCTCGGCCTCAGCCTCTTCCTTCATGTTTGTTCTTGTTGAGTCACTTTTAAGTCGTGTCCGACTCTCCCTGACTCCATTCAGGGTTTTCTTGGCGGAGATACTGGAGCGGTTTGCCATTTCCTTCCCCAGCTCATTTTACAGATGGTGAAACTGAGGCAAACAGGGTGAAGTGACTAACCCAAAGTCACCCAGCTAATGCCTGAGACCAGATTTGAGCATAGGAAGAGGAGCCTTCCTGACTCACAGGGCCTAGCGCTCTGCTGCCCCAGTCTGGCATTCAAGCCCCCCTCCCCAAGGGCCGGGCTGTTTGCTAAATACTGGAGACAAGAGCGAAATCATCCCTGCTGCCGAGGATCCTACATTCTAAAGGGTGAAACAACGTGCATATATAGAAACGTGCGTGTAACATGTACAAATGAATCTAAGGTGGTTGTGGGAGGGGGGGCACTGGTAGGCAGGAAATGCTTTTGTGACCAAGTTTTAAAGGAAAGGGGGGAATTCTGAAAGGCCAAGGGGAGGGCAGTACACACTTGGTAGGTGTGGCTGCTGCCCTCTGCCGGGTAGACGGTTGGACTGGACAAAGGGCTGCGATGGAGAGGGGCCAGCTTGGCCGGGGAGTTAGAGAGCTGTGGGTGTCGAGCCCCTGGCAGAATCTAATATGGGGAGGGGAGTAGTGCGGGAGAACCCTGGAAAGGCAGGAAAGGGCCAGGCTTTGAAGAATGTCAAACAGAGGTGCTGCTACAGTGACCCCCTAAGACTAGGAAACCCCCAGCTTGTAAAGCAGGGAGCTGCTCTGATCCGGTGTACTTTGGGCCCTGATGGAGTGAGAAGAGTTATCACTCTGGTCTGAGTGAGAGAGATAGGGAAGATGTGCTCTCTTTACAGAAGGCACAGCAGCAGGAAATCAAACCATCTTTCTAGGAGCCCTTTACAATAGCTTCATGAGCGAGGCAAGGAGGTGAGTGAGGCAAGGAGGGGTGGGCATCATTCTCCATACAGTGATTTGGTCTGCCCAGGATCCTCAAGCCACTTGGGGAGCAGTGGCTTGAATTAGCACAACTTTTTTTCCTTCACCCTGGTTTAAGATCAGAACCAGCATGGTGTGAGGAACTGATTCACACCAAGAGAATTGCACAGCTTTTTGGAAGTTCCATTAACAGCTGGATGCCAGGTCAGCTACCTTTAAACTGCCTAACAATTGCAGATCTAGGAGGTAGGTTAGGAGTCATGCTGCCACCAACTTGTCCTTACAAATGTAAGGGAGGCCAGGGGCGAGGAACTATAAACTGTTCTCCAGACCTTAAAATTTCTAAGATGCTAAACTGGTAAGCTTTGCTTTATGCCATAGGTGTGTCTGAAAAGCCCATTTACATTGAAACCTTTCAGATACACTTGGTGAGTGTGGAGTTTGCAGCCCGCTAGAGTGAATCCTTTTGTAAGGCAAATCTTCTCTAATTTTTTGTGTGTGTAAATCTGGATTTTCAGTTAGGGTTGCTTAGAAGCAAAGTAACACCTGCATGAATATGTTTAGCATAATATCTTTAAAGGATTGAATCGAGTCATTAATGCACATTAAAACAACAAGCAGACTTGACCAGAATCCGATCAAACACAAAAGTCAGTGCTGGAGGAGCAGGCTAATAAGAGATGGGAAGTGGTCCAGCCAGCCTGGACCTCATTTTGGAATCACACAAGAAAATTATTAAACCTAAAAGTACTTATAGCAGCAATCTGGTAGAGAAAAAATATGTATAAACGAAGTGGGAGTCCATCAGTAGGGAATGCTTGGAGAAGAATATGGTATGTTGATCTGGCCTAATGCCAGTGGGCAGCCAGTCTTACCCTTTTTTCTCTCCTCAGGGTCTTCAGTGCGCCTCCTGGTAATGCGGCCAGCGCATTCCACAAAGTAGAGTCAGGAGCCAGAAGAGTTAGGGATATGCAGACAGCTTTATTGTTCTCTTCATCCATCCATATCCATATTTCATTCATATTTCATTCCCGGGGCTTCTCCTCTTTTATCCCCCTACTGAGCCCCTTGGCAGATAGCCCACCTCCCCTGTAATCACCTCTGACGCCACAAGGGTCAGGTAAACATGAAAAGGAAGGACGGAGCTCACGTCCCTGGAACAGAGCATATCAACAGAACACCTGGGTCGAGAAATGCAGAATAAAACAGGACACACTGACCCAGAGACATAACTATCGTCATGACTTCTGTGTTTTGGTGTTACTGTCCTTCTGCATTCTCAGAATATTCTGGCACTCATGTTCCCGGGCAGAACTACACATCCCCCATCAGTATGTGAACACAGTGGTATATTATTAGGCAATAAGAAATGAAAAATGAGGAATTTAGAGAAGTAGAAGATTTGTGTGAGCTGATGCAGAGCGAAATAAGCAGAACCAGAACAGACTGCCGTAGTCACTAAGAGGAAGTTAAGCTGTGAGTAGTTAAAATGTTATTTGGCCATACAATGAAGGAAACTATCCTCTTTGTGAAAGAGGTAGCCAATCCACGTGCTGGAGATATTTTCAGATAGATGCTTTCCCATTTCTGAAGTCTGCCCCTCGTGGGAAGGTTTTTTACTTTTTGTCATGAGAGTTGTGACATATGTATAAAATCTGTTTGTGTGCAGAGCACAGTTGGGTTCTTAATAAATGCTTGCCAATTGATTGATAATTTTTTTCTTTTTAAAGATACTCCCTAAATCCAAAATCCTTACTTAGTAATTTCACCCTTCACCTGCATCCCAGAGAAACTTGCCCAAAGGTCAGAACTGAATCTCTACCCATGCATACCTCCTACCTTTGTAATCTCATCCCACTCGACTCCAATTCAAGTTGTATCAAAGTTGTTCAGACTAATAACTGTTCCCTGAGGATTACTCCCGTCTCCCAACTAGGAAGTTATATGGGAGGAGCTGAGATCACTCAGCTCTCCTTCCCATTAAAATGTCTATCACTTGGGATTGTTTTACCTTTTCGAGGGCAGGTCCAAAGGATGTACTGTCTGGCCAGTCTGAAGGAAGATACACTTCAATTTAAGAGTCAGCTCTCATTCAAGGTCTTTGGTTATTGAGAGATGCCATTGACCCAATTTGTTGGTAACTGCTTGCCTAACTAGTACATCGATCGAGCTTTGACCACAGTCTCTCAGTTTACCTTAATTTTCAGACATATTTGAGGAGAGGGAGATCAAAATTGTGCTCTGAATTTAAATTAAATTGAGTTAAAATTAGTTTGGATTTCAGATCATTTCTAGCCAAATTGTAACTTGTATTATGTAATCCATAATGAATAATTTGGGGATTGCAATGTTTGTTTCTGGGTAATCCCTCTTAAGCTGATTTCCTTACATGCCAAGCAGGTCTGTACTTGTCTGACTTGTTCTTTATCTTTCAATGAAAAAATTCTTTTTGCGCCATACTGATGATTGCATCTACTAATGCATTGAAATGTATAATCTTTGCCATTGTTTAGGGCCCAGAAAGGTTATTGCTCAAGACCCCACAGCCAGCGCATGTGAGAGGTCAGTTTCTTCCAAACTCCAAGGCCAGCTCCCCAACAAAGATGCCTTTCCAAAAATCAACAAGGAGAATATCCTTGGATTTTATGGAGTGCTAAGGTTACCATTTGACGCTGTCTTTATTTCCTATAAACGATGTTGGGTTTTTTCTCCCATAGTCATAGCACACCAAAGGAAGTTAACTGGGGCAAAGTTTCTTAACACCAGTGCCTGCCCTTGAACTTTCTAGTTCTGACCTTTGAGATCCTTTTAAAAAGGACAAGTTGGTTGCTTTCACCCTCTAACTCAAGTGGAATATTTGTTTCTCCCCATCCTCCACCCTTATTTTCAGTGCCAGCTTTACAACGTGAATTCTTCTTCAGGCAAGGAAGTTAGTTGGTGAAGTCTAGAATAGAACTGATTCTAGTTCTTCCCACAGCCTAAACTCTGATTCATGTGGTTAAAAGGAGAGCTTGGTGTTTGTTTTTTCCCAGAATATGTCCCTGGCCTTCCAAAGAAAATGTGGTTTAGGGAAATTGGTGGGGGAGGAGGTATTACATGGCCAAGTGTGTACAATTTTTTTCCTCCAAAGAAATGGCAGGTGGCCACTCAGGGCCAGTCTCATACTGGAGCAGTCAGTACCTTGTGGAGGTTCCTTCAGATCTGAAGTCTCACCATTGGTTTTATTTTCTAAATTTTTAAAATTACAAACTTAGCAGTTATCCACAAACACAAACATCCCAATAACCTGAAAACAGAGCACTGTATATGAAACAATGAACATTTTGTATTTTAAAAACATTAAAGTTAGCAAGATGTAACAAAACTGTTTTTTGTGGGCCCTTCTGAATTTTTGTAACGGATTTTTTAAGAACTGTGTTATTGATGTGATGTTCTTTTTTTCTTGACTTTGGTTATTTACAAGCTCAGGTACTATAGCTGCAGCAGACGATCAGACTCTGAGGAACCAATCTACACTTCCTTTAAGATTATTTCTAGACTGTGAGAAAGGTCATTTGTTGTTCTGCTGAACAACATTTCCAGGATATATATCAATACCTTCTGTGTGCATAGCACCAGTGAAGATACTTAGAAAGCCAATTAAAGTAGCCTCAGCCTTCATTTAAGAAGACTCATCTTCCTGAGTTCAGATCTGGCCTCAGACGTTCACTGCCTATGTGACCCAGGACTAGTCGCTTAACCCTGTTTGCCTCAGTTTCCTCATTTGTTAGATGAGCTGGAAAAGGAGATGGCAGAGCACTCCAGTATCTCTGCCAAGAAAGCCCCAATTGGGGTCATAAAGAGTCAGACACAACAGACCAAGGACAGGCTCATATTTGCCATTCAAACTGGGTACTTGCTCTAGACCAGAGCACTCGTTCCCTGGCACAGATTTTTGTCTCTCCTTTTTTAGATCTGGTGAAGTCTCCACTCTTCTGTTAAGATTGCCTTGCCTCAGATGTGTCATGAACAACTACATCACAACTTTTTTCTATTTTTATATATATATATACCTGCTTGCAGTTTCAGCATATGCCCCTCCTCTGTTGATAATGTGGGTAACACTGACCTCAGGTTGGATTCGAGTTTCCCTCTAAAACCACCCATTGACAGGCCACCTTTCAGGGTGGACACTTCTGCTTACAAATCATCCCTTCTCAGGGGATTCTTAATGGATTCTACTTGAGAACACATTTTTCTGACTTTTATCCCCAATATATAGCACATGTAGGACTTGTACCTAGCCCAGAATTCCAATTGAGTTGTTTTGTGCAGGTATAAATGAATGTCCAGAGTTCATTTTTGTCTTTGAGGGTATTGACCTCAGTCACATCTCATGAGGTCACATTTGCCCTCCTGTAATTTTATCCAAAAAACTGTCAGGAATGAGTTATTTACCCAGAATAGATCACCCAGACTGTGCCAGAGCAGGCATGTCAGAACAGAGTCCAGCACCTGCCTTTTGAAGAAGCCAATCAATGTTGTGTGATGAAGGGCTGGCCAGTCAGGTGACTGAAAGCATCTGTGTGTGCTGGGGGCAGGGTGCTAACATCTCCTCTCTTTCAGCTGACAGACATGCTGAAGTGGTACATCCAAACCTTTCAAGACCCCCTGATGCTGAACACTCCAAACTGGTTCAAGTCACTTGTATTTTGTGAGCTTGTGTTCCAGCTGCCTATCTTTCCCTTTGCAGCATATGCCTTCTTCAAAGGTTAGTAAGCAGTAGGGAAGGATTTTCAGTGACTAGGTCCTGAAACCTCGTGTTTGCTCAAAATCCAAGCCTCAGAAATGGCTCTTTCCAAAGTGTGCTTGTTGGAGGGCTGGGGGGAGGTGCCTGGAGCTCTGAGGAAGACCAGAAATTTCTCCTGAAAATAGGCCTAGGAGGCAAGGCAATAGAAGGGTTTGAAGGACTAGGAACAAAATTTGGGGGTCATTTTTGGAAGGAGAAACAGCAGAGACCTGGTGGTCTCATGAAGCTGCAAGGCCTGAGAGAAGAGAACAACCATAAAATTGAAAGGGGGTCTGGAAAGCCACGTCAGAAATCTAAGGCAGAAAAGGTTTTTGGAAGCACCAGCTAAGGTCCAGAAGATTAGATAGCAATGTATATGGCTGCCACTTAGGGGGCACTGCAGACACAGGCTCCCTTAGGCATAGCTCACATTTGTTAGGACTCATGGCCACTGGCCACTAGCTATAGGTTTTTTTTCTCCCCTCCCCCCATGTGCACCCAGTTTACAGGGTTTTGTAGGTGGGCTTTCTTACCAACAACAGCATTATGCTAATCCCTTAAAGACCCTGAAGTTCATATTTTCCAAATTATTAATGTTCCTATTTCTTTATAATGGCTATGAAAGGAAGACATACCTAGCCATTAAGAATACGAGATACTAAGCTGAAGCAGCATGAAAAGGCCTCTCTGGCTTTGGGACATTTCTTGGTACTGGTCTATTGATAAGCTCCATCACTGTTGGATGATTTGGCCCACTATTTGCTGACAGAGCCCTGAGGTTTTCAGGTTCACATTCTGCCCACCATTCTCCTTTTTTATCCTTTTAGGATCAGGAGGCCTGGGCTTCAGGTGGTGCCACCAAGTTTGGTTTTCTTTTGAACCCAAGCTCCTGCTCTTGGGGGAGGGGTAGAATTGCCAAGATGCAGAGTGCTGTTCTTGGATTTATTTGAGAAGCCTTAAAAATAAACACTGTCCATTTTCCCCTTCTAATTCTTTTAGGAAGTTGCAAGTGGATTCGCATTCCTGCGATTATCTATTCAGTTCATACAATGACGACGTTAATTCCAATTAGTGCCCACATTCTGTTTGAAAATTTCACTCAAGGACCCAGGACATTCCAAGAACGCCTCAGCCTTTTATCCATCTATGCCCCATACTTCTTCATTCCACTCATTCTCCTGTTTTTTATGCTTTGGAGTCCTCACTACAGCACTGAAGAGAAAAGAAAAAGAAAAACAAGGTAAAGAACAGCTGGCAAGGGAGGAAGAACCACCAGCCCTTGTGTGGGCTCAGTCTCTTCAGGCCCCCCTTGAAACAAACCAGCAGCAATCCCCCAGAACAAGACAGCAGGCAGGAGAACTGGGACCAGTTTTTATCTGCCACAGAATTGAGAATAATTAATGCCCTAAAGATGGCCAGGGAACCAGTACTGAACACTTGGTGTGTATCTTAAGTGCCATTTCAGGATTTATGCCACCAGAATCCCCAGAACAAGAGATTCTTTGAAACTGACTAATCACTGAGATGCTGGAGGTTAGTTTGACCTAGAATCTGAATGACCAACTATTTGGTGCTCTTCTCTCCAAGCCATATAATGAGGCTAGTCAAAGAAACCTGTTTCTCAGACCACTTTCCAATTCCAAAAGAAATGTTCTCCAACCCAAATCAGACCATACTAGTGCACAAATACCTGATCTGTCTTGCCCACAGACCTAATAAACTTGAGTGCTCCAACATCCTTGTTGATTTCAGACTTGTACTTTTAGAGCCGATTTTAAAGGGTCATGAACTACCCCCCACTCCAGAGACATTTCTGCAGTGGGAATGGGATTCTCTAGGTTTACTTCTTTGTAAGGGGAATTGACATTCAATGGAAAAGGCTTTAAAATTTTTCTTTAAGCAAGGTCCATTCCCATCAAAGTCTTTGATTAGAATTATCCTGACTAGTGTTTTTGTTGAGTCTTACTGATTTCCAAGAACCCTAGGCCTTACCTCTCTTTAGAGGTCATCTGACCTAAACCCTGGTCTCCAAACAGTATGATCTTGTTCGTCCTCCAAAATGTGTCCATTATAACCTGCCCTAGGCCAGTGTCTTGCCTCTCACCATGGATGATCATCTTTTCAATCACAGTTTAAGTCTCCATCTGCTAATGGAGCTGCACAGTAGCCACAATCTGTTATCCCTGCATGCACTTGGAGGTAGTGACATACTGGTTACACTAAACTTTGTTCCCCAAAGCTAAGCTTGCCATTCTCCGGGATCGGGTGGAGCAGGCAGCTCCTGGTGACCTGGGTGCTGATACATGCAGGCTGACACCCTCAGACTCTCCCCATGGGGCTCCACTCTCTTCATAACCCTTGGACATTCCTCCAGCTCCCTTCCTGGCCATCTTGTCACGCTACCACTGGATGGATTCCTCCCAACTCCCTACCTCTCCTTTGGTCCTCTTTGGGAATAATAAGCAAATCAAGTCGCAATCCTGGAAAGATGGTGTCAGTCAAGTACTCTTTGATTCCACTCACTATTCCTATCACTTCCCAAACCAAAATACTCTCCCTGGCCACCACCACCTTGGAGGTGGCGTCTCCCTGTGTTAGAACGTAAGCTCCTCTTTGCTGGATTTGTATCCCCAGTGCTGCTTCCAGGGCCTGAGTAAGCATTTAAAAACCGGCTTTTTCACTCGTTCATGATGTGCCCTCCTTATAAAATGCTCATCACAAACTGGCATTTGCTTTAATTATTGCAAACTGTCTCTTGTGTAACTCATTCAAATAAATAAAGATGGCCGCAGATCATGAGTTCTTGTGGATCGCTAAGGGGAGAAGGCATCTTCCTATGAGAACTGCAAATATGTATCCAGAGAACATGCAGCAGGTAACAGAAATCTAGAAATAATAATTTATTGCCTTATTCCTTTCAAAGTGGTAGGTCCTTCAGAAAAGGACTGGTGTTTACAGATATAGCTGAAGGCCAGAGACTGACAACACAGGAGAGTTTGAAGCCAAAGATGGTCAGTCCTGCTGTCCTGGCTTCTACACAGGCAGGTCCTGGTTCCTGCCACCTGGCTACAGTGGGGCAGGATTCTAAAAAAAGGTGGTTATTGCCTTTCAAGAAGACGTATGCTTGTTACAATCCCAAATTGCATATATGCACATGTGGTCATCAAGTTTATTGGAATGATGGGGGTGGGGGGGTTGAAGGAGTTTTTTTGGTCTTTTTTTTAATGGGGTTTTTGCTGTAAAAATTGGTTTATTTCTGAAAAATAAATTGGTCAATAAATTCATTTTGTTCTGCTTCTACTTTACACAAAGCTTCATATTCAACCCGATACCTGAAAGACAGAAAATTGTTAGAAATCCTAAAGAGGGACGAAATGATGGCAAACAAACTACTTGTCTACTGTGTGCACATGTTATGGAAGCAGGGTGGTCACATGATTCTGAGGAAGTAAGAAGGTTCAGCAATTCTGAAATAGGCAACCATTAAAAGGGAGTGAGAGCAGGAAAACAGGTAAAGGATAGAAAAGAAATGCGTCATAATCCCATTTCTTTCCAAGATGTGCTGGGCCAACTCTCAGGCTATAGCACAGACAGCCGTAATCACATCAAACTCTTCCTTCTGGGCTTTCTCGCCCTTCAACAAAGTTAGAAATAAGTTTTCGCAAACCTAACACTAATCACAGTGACCAAAAGGAGACTGGGAGAAGGCGCTCCCCGTGCTGAGCGGGCAGGATTATGGATGTGGGCACACAGCATGTGCCCCTGGAGTCAGGTGATACGCTGGGTTTACTGATGCATTTTTTTCTCTTATTTGTTATAAGGGAAAGCTCCCTGGAAAGGGGAGGGAAGAAAGATCCAGAAACAAAAACTTCTCAATATAAGCAAGAAAAGTTAACAAAAGCACTATTTTTCATCCAAACAAATCTTTAACTAGCCAACAGTTCTAAGACTCCAATGGAGGGAAGAGGTGAGGGCATTCGAGTGGGCGGTGCAAAACAGCAGCAAAACTGGGTTACCTTTCTAGCTGCATTTTCTTCTCTGCTATGAGAGCCTGGAGCTGCTGCTGCTGGGCTTCCCTTTGCTTTGCTATGGATTTGAGCAAATTGCGTGCGCCAATTGCCTGTGAAGACAGAGGATTAAGAAAATTCAGCTGTAATTTCCAGCTACATCCAAACTCCCCAAAGTAGATGGTGAAAAGGAGATGAACAAAGAAAGTGGGGACCATGATACAGCTGCAATGCGATGGAAAAGCCATTCAGAGAATCAGAGGGAAGAAGAGGGCACAAGGCAGCCTATCTTTGGTTTATCTTATCCTCAAGAAGAAAAAGTTAGCTTTGAAATCAAGCACAAAGCCTGCCTCAGTATGGCTCTTTAAAACAGATGGCATGGGGAAGGAAGGAAGAAGACAGAAAAGGTGAGGGGACACATACATCTTGGCAGTCTAATCTTACCTTCATCTTCTCATTTTCAGCTTCTTTTGCAAGTTGGTCAACAAGCTCAATTAAGCCACCTACTATTTTCTGAAATTGGCCGATTTCTTTCAGGGAAAGAAAAATGAAAAATTTTATTTCCTCTCAATCAGAGCTCTTTGGCATATTTTGCCTGGGCACCTTAAACTGGTGAATTGGATGCCTAGTTCGTTAATGCCCTGGGATGGAGCCTTTCAGTGATCCTGTGGCCTATAGTCTATTCTCTCTGCTAAGCCCACCTCCTAGGGCAGCAACCTTCTATTGTGGTCCATCAAAGGTTTCTCATGGGAGACTGAAAACTATGGCCCAAGGATCAACTGAACTTTCAGATTTCCTCTTCCCACATAACCACTCAGAATTAGGTGAAACTAGAATTCAAAGTATTTCTTTATATATTCCTTCATTTAGCTTTTAGATTTTGGTAGAAGGAGCAGGGAAAGGCCAAGATGACCCTATTGAGGGAAAACCTGAGGTCCAAGTGAGTTTACATGACTTAGCCAAGGTCATACTGAGAGGGCACATTAGGGCAGAGATAAGACTAGTACACGGTCTCCAGATTAACAAATCAAATGTTAGAATCCCAGGGAAATCCAGTTTTCTGGCCAGGCCTGGCTATTACTGAAAAAGCATAAGGCCACAGTTTGTGTTTGAAGAAAACACTATTTCAAACTAAGCTTGTGGGAAAGAAAGATCTATCTTTGATCAAATAAAGTTAATTTCTGATCTCTTGATCGGCCTGGAAGAGGCCAGTGTAATCTCGAATGAAAACCCCGCCCTCTCCCATGCATTGGAAAGAATGTTGTCAAGAAAGGATGGGCAGTCATCTTGCTATCATACCAACTACCTAAGGAGCCTGAAGTGAAGTGGGCTACGCCAGTAAGGTGCCTGCACTAAGTTGGCATCAACATGGAAGAGGAACGGAATGAGAGTAAACAATCCCAGGGCATAAACAGGTCTAGACTTCTGTGCCTCTCCATAATGGGATCAGACCCTTGAGTAGCCCTGGAACCAAAGGGGGTCAGTCTCTAAAAAAGAAAAGAGATGGATGGGTAGGGGGAGGTAACATGACCATGGGCAATAGCCCCCTGACCTCAATTGGGGGAGCATGTAAGCCTTGGTTTCTGGGACTGTGGGAGACAGCTGAAGGAGGAAGGGCCATAAGCTACTCACTGTCCACAAAGTCCTTGCATTCTTCCTTGAGTTCTATGGTCTGCTGAGTGACCTCAGGGTCCAACACTCGAAGTTTGTTCAGCTCATCAAAGTGCAAGCCTGCGTCGCCCAGGATGTCTTTAGCCATGGCTGGAAATACAAAAATCCCATGTCTCACCTAGTCTTCAATGACCAAAGGAAGGTCCTCCACCCCAACACAACACGGCACACCAACACCAAATTAGGAAGGCTTTTGGAACAAATGATTCTCATCTGCCCATTCTACCAAAGAAAGTTCCAGAGCAACTTGATTTGTCCACATTGGCTCACAACCTTCCCCACCCCCCACCAAGAAAACAGAAGCTCTAGTCTGAGGGAATGATCCCAGCTGGCAGGAACGAAAGGTGCCACAAGAAGAAAAAAGTGCAGAAAGGAATAAAGTCCACTTTCCTGTTAAAATCACCACCCCATGCTGAGTGGATGACTGGTGACCATGGGTTCAGTGAGACTCGGGTCTCAGAATCCCGAAAGACAATCATGGCTAGGATGTAAATCATGGCCAGTTGTAACCAGCCGCACTACAACATACTAAGGCATTGCTGGCCTTAGAGCAAGTGAGAGCCAGAGGGGAAGGACTTGCTGGTGTATTTCCAGGGCTGTCCAGAAGTGTGGGTGCTGTAATGATGGCAGACACCTCATCAAATCACCCTAGCTTGAAGTGAGCATCCCCTAAAAAAACCGCACCCTTCACTCTCAAGCCACCTTCAGATTTGGGCATTTGGTCTCCAGAGCAGACCCACCCCCAAGAAGCAGTGCCCTGTTCAGACAAGCAGTGTGGATTCTCCCACCACAAATAAACTGGCTTTTTGGATTATAAATCAACTCCGTGAGTCTGGTTACTGCAACTGGGTTTCCTCAGGACTGGACCATTCCTTGGTGAACGCTAACATTTCCAGCTAGCATCTCCTGACATCAGGGGCTCTTCATGGTTCCAGCTCCAGGGACGTCCTGCCTCCCCCAGAATAAGCTCTTATCATATTGGTAACAGCTCAGCAGTCTCAGGGGCCTCTCCCTCTGACCGGAGGGCTGGAGGACGGGGCAATGAAGTCC
>CM053584.1:366047388-366094356 GCA_028627135.1 Pseudochirops cupreus
ATGGACAGCGGGGGCGACCCTCGGAGCTCCCTTCTCCGGGATCGGAGGCCTGACTTCTTCCAAGACCTCTCACCTGGGGTTCCCCGAGGGCATCCCGGGGAAACTGAGGCATTCGACCCCCGCGGAAAGACCAGGGGTCGCCCGAGCCCTGGGGCCCCTCCCCTCGCAGGCCGTGCCGCCACCCACCTGTCGTCGGGGCCCGCCGCGTTGAGACGGCGGCTCCGCTCTCCG
The DNA here is from genome assembly GCA_028627135.1 of Pseudochirops cupreus. Classification (NCBI taxonomy): domain Eukaryota; kingdom Metazoa; phylum Chordata; class Mammalia; order Diprotodontia; family Pseudocheiridae; genus Pseudochirops; species Pseudochirops cupreus. Next base: position 366,047,620 of record CM053584.1, read on the forward strand.
GTCCGCAGCTGACTCTGCCGCCCGGAGCCGCCCGGAGCCGCCCGCTCTCGCCGCTGCCACGGCTACAGCCCCTGTTTGCCGCATACGTCACTTCCCGCGCCGCGAACCCGCCGCCGGAAACACTTCCACTTCCCTCCTAGAAGTGCCTGCTGGGAAGCTGAGTCTGAAGCGCGACGGTTAGACAGTAGAGACAGGCACACCTCCCCTAGTCCTTTGCGCCGAGGGAGGAGCCGGAAGTCGTTTTCCTTCTTTCCCTGGGATAGGATGCCTGTGGAGGAGGCGTGGGCAGGAGGAAAAAAAACACATACACACCCCCACCCACCCCGACACGTGCCTTCCTTCGCTTTGCATTCTGGAAGTTGTAGTCGTAGATCCTCTCCAGCAGGCGTGGGAGCCTGCCTCGGGGTGGAGCCTGTGGAGGATGTGAGCTCACTAGCAGAGCCTGGGGCGGGGGTCGGAGTCAGGGTCGGAGCGCTCTGCTTGGCCGTTACTGCGGGAGTTGGAGCTGGGGTCGGGGCTGGAGAGAGCCCTAGGGAGACGCTCCCGGGACGAAGGTAAGAAAAGGGCTGCGTCCGCCCGGGGAGGGCGGGAAGCTCCAGCGCGGGGTGGGTGGGAAAGCTGGGAGACTTGGCCGGGCCGCCGGAAGCGCCCTGGTCCAGAGACCGAGAGTGTGCCCCCTCCCCGCCCTCCGAGACCTGGCCCGGAGGAGGGAGAAGGAGGACAGATGGGAGGAGGAGGAAAAGGAGAAGGGATGGAAGGAGGAGGGGGAGGAAGAGGAAGGATAGGTGGAAAGAGAAGGGGAGGGGGAGAGAGGAGAGGAAAAGGAGGAAGGGAGAAAGGACAGAGAGAAAAGGAAGAGATGGAAAGGAGGTAAAATAGAAATTCTTTGAGAGAAGGAACGGTTCTCTTCTTGACTTCGTGTCCACGGTGACGCTTATTGAATTGACGGAAGGAAGGCATGACCACAGTGACCGCTGGTCAGTCCCCCAGGTTCGGTGAAGCTCGGGTTGATCAGTGGACGCTTTTAAAATCTTGGGATGGAGGGGAAGGAGCCTCCGGCTGCATCTCTCCTGCTGGTTTTCTTCTGCTTCCTGCAGCCAAGGCAGGAGCTGGGGGGAGGGGGGGCAGAGCAGTAATTGCTTTCCCTTCCCCTTGACCTCCCGGGGCCCCTTTTTGTACCTCTTCTCGGGTGCATCTGTTTCCTTCTGATCTGCAAGGTTCTGCTCGCCTAATTGGTCGAGGCTCAGACGTACTACCAAGCCGCATTAAACCTCCCAAAGAAGTGGCCCCACCAAGTCCGGAAGGAAGAGCACTCAGAGGTTCAATGGAAACTTCATTTTCCCTGGAGTCAATTTCAGGGCGTTCCCTTCAGGCAGAACTCGAGAGCCCATTGGCTCAGAGTAAAAGGGAATCTGACCCCGCTTTGTCCAGGAAAGGCTCCTGCCTCCCATGCAGTTGCATTGTAAGAGGGGGGGGCTCTTCATGTGCTGACCAGTCCCAGAGTTGGAAAATCCCTTTGCTTTGTCATTCGGTTGTGTGTTTTCTTGGCTTCCTTGGGAAGGGAAAAGAGAAGCTTCCAAAACCTCTCAAGGGCTTAACAGGTTGAAAAGGCAGAAAGGAAAATATCCTTTTAGTCAAAGGTCACAATTCTGAAGGCTGTGCCCGTGTTTCATCCCTGCTCTTGCTTCTCCAGCTAGGATCATAGCCCCCCTCAGTCCCGGAGGACCAAGCCTTCTCAGAATCCTAGGATGGCCGAGTCAGCGGGCCCTCTGCGGCCACTTCTAATCCAACCTGTACTTCAGTAATAGCCTCCCAACATGCCCAGCCTTCCTCCTTCCCTTTCTTGAAGATAATAAGGTAGAGCCCCTTCCTTCCTGGGACAGGCCATTCCACTTTTGACTCCATCTCCTTGTTAAGAACCTTCTCCTCGGGTGGACATAAAACCCATTTCTCTACAATCTCCACCCACTGGCTCAGCTTCTACCTTCTGAGGTCCACTTTCAGATACCTGTAGATAGTTATTCCCCCCACCCTACTAACTTTTATCCAGGCTAACTGTCCCCAGTGCCTCAATGCTGGGTCTCCTCCAATTTATCTAAGGTCTTTTTTCCTAAATCGTGCCACCCCCAATTGAACACAGCATTCCAGAAGTGGTTTGCCTGTAGCAGAATCCAATCCATCAGGAGTCTCACACTGCCTCCTGAAGCCAAACACCCTATTCATTTTTTTTCTAATATTCTGCCCGTACTCAGTGTAACAGGCCATTAATGGCAGAGCATTAAACCGGCCAGATCTTTACCCACCCAGCTACTCTCCAGTCACATCTTCTTAGTTGTTGCTAGCTGTATAACCTGAGCAAGTCACACCTTCCTGGGTCTTGTCCTCTGCACAGTGAGGATCTGGCCTAGGTGAATGCATATGATCCCTCTGGAACCATAATGTGCTCCTTTGTCCTTAGCTTGTAGAGTTGATCTGTTTGGGTTCAAATGTAAGACTTTACCTTTATTACCTTTATCAATAAATTTCTTCTTATTAGGTATGACCCAGCATTCTACCCTGCAAAGGTCTTTTTAGATTCTGTCACCCTCCAGAAGTATGGTCAGTACCTTTACCCTTTGTCACTCCTAAAAATGGTAAACAGCATAGGGCCAGGCACAGGTCCCTGGGGTACTTTGCTAAACCAGGGCAACATTCCTTTAATGCCTCTTCTTCAGAGCTAATCATTCAGCATCCAGCCCACATCCCTCTGTCTTGTCCGTAAGAGCAGCAGGAGACGTCAGATCTCTGCTAAAATCTCAGTTCTCGAAGAGCTGGTCTGTGACAGCACTCATTTAGCTACTTCTGAGTCTTCCTGTAAGTCTGGAATGCCTTCCTGCCATTCAGCCTAAACCCTTTTAGCTGTAGTTTCCGCTCCAGAATCTAATCAACACCTACAATGTGCAGACATTGTGAGGGATCCAAAAATAGGGCATAATTCTTGCCCTAAGGGAGCTTACAGTCTAGTTGGGGAGGCAAGCCCGGTGTGTCTGTTTTGTTCCAAGGGCAGGTGAACAACTAAGGAGCACCTTGCTAATTGTTTTTTGGACCAAACTTGTGATTACATAGTTGTAGGTAGTGCCAAGTGAGGAAAATTCCTCTATTAAAACATGTCAGCAAAATGTATTGTTTTAAAGAGCTGCCTGAGGTCCTTGAGAAGTTAAATGAGTGGCTCAGAGTCATTCAGGACCAGAACCCTGACCTCCCTAACTTCCAGGACAGCCCCCTAGTAACTCTACCCTGCTGCCTTTAAAAGTAGATCGCAGGACAATCAAACACAGTCTCTCATGCATGAGGCGTAGTCTCTCTCCCTCAGTATTTCCTCCCCACCCCAGGCCTGCTAGCATCTAGAATTCCATGTCACAATGAATCCCCAGTGTTTGGGGTTCGTCCTGTGGCTTTCCTGAAATGTGAAGCATTTCCAGGATCTTCTTCCTCCCCTTTGGAAATGGGAAAGGGCTGGGAACCCTTGCTCTGTCTCTCAAGAAGACAGGCCAGCAAAATAGGTCTAAATGGCCTTCTGGTCATTTATCTAGACACAGGAATAACTCTGAGGATGTCAAGGATTGGCATGAATTCTGCACCAAAAAAAAAGAGAATCAAGAACCCAGCAGCATGAGGCCAGGGGTAGCAGTTCCGTAGAACATTCTAGGTTTTCGTGACATTCTTCTCTCTCCTGGTTCTCCCCCCACATCTCTGACCACTCCTTCTCAGGCTCCTTTTTGCTGGATCCTCTTCCAGGTCACTCCTGAGCATCCCCCAAGGCTCTGTCCTGGGCCCTCTTCTCACTTTAGACTGTATTTCATTTGGTGATCTTATCAGCTTTCGTGGATTTAATTATTTCTGTGTTGATGATTCTCAAATCAGCTTTTCCAGCCCTACTCTCTGTGTTGACCTTCAAGTCTGGCAGCTGAAGATACCCCTGGCTTCCTCTTAGCTTGTTCCAGTCTTTTGTCCCAAGTCACATTGTTTTCATTCTTTACGGACCTCCCAAGTGGTGGCTCTCAGTTCCTTCCCACGTGGCTGTAACAGGGGGTCGTTGTTGTTGTTGGGGTTTTTTTTGCCTTCTCGACGGGAAGGAAGGGAGAGAATACAGACCAGAAAATAAAATCAAATTGATTTTTTTAAAATTGCTTTGTGGGAAAAAAAAGCGAAGAAAGGAAGGAAACACGAGAAGGGCAGGGGACCCAACTTCCTCCCTTTCTATTGAAATGGACAGTTTAAGTGCCTTCCTTCTGAATCCTGGGAACGTCTTGTATTGGGTAAATTCCCAGTTGGCTTGACCACAGTGTTGGGACTCTGTTGAACCTTTGGGAATAGAATACACCTGGGCCTGAAAGGAGTCCTGTTAGTTATTTATGTCTTGTTATAATAATGTCATTGTACTGTTTTTTTGTCCCTGTGAACCTCTCTGCCTGCTCTTCAGCTTGCTTCTGTCTCTTGTTTGGGCCCCAGCCTATATCTCTGCCAAGCTGTTTTCATGGGGGCCTGGAGCAACAGGAGCAACAAGGTGCTGCCAGACCATGGGGGCCATCTTTTTCCAGGTTGGCCTGGGTCATCTCCTGTTGAAAAATAAAACAGCGTGGTGCTTTGTCACACAAGAAGTCTGAAGGGTCCCCTCATGGACACTGGCTAGATCCTCAGCCTCACCAAGACTCTGATTGGCTGGCTAAGATTTACTTGGTTTAGTGGACGTCCTTTTAGCTTTACGTCTGCCCTTCTCCTGACTTGTGTTCTCTCTTCCCTTCTGCCTTCAGTCCTGAGATTATGAGGCTCTGGCCTCTGCCAACTGCTTGCCTGTGACTTCCTCCACCACAGTGGAACGCTCTAGGCCCACCTCCTGCCGTGTGGTCATCTACCTGCAGCGGGAGATGTCCGGAGACACCTGCCTGGCTGGCCTGTGCCCAGACTCAGGGTCTAAGCCCAAGCCAGGGGGCTTCAAGGGTGGTGGGATGGGCAACAAATACATCCAGCTCAACGTTGGGGGCTCCCTGTACTACACCACGGTGCGGGTGCTCACCCGCCACGACACCATGCTCAAGGCCATGTTCAGCGGGCGCATGGAGGTGCTGACTGACAAGGAGGGTAAGGACCCGAGGGTGGGGAGCTGCAGGAAGCACTTGGACTGAGAGGTCCCTGGGCAAACCTTGCATGGGGTGTGGGGCCTTTCCCTTTAGTCCCATGGACTAGTGGAGCTGAGTGGGACGCCCAAGGCGGTTTGGCAGGTGAGGGTCCAAAAACCAGTTACTTCTCAGCGCATTCCTACATCCCCCCCATTGCTACTCCTTGCTCAGGAGCAGTAGAAATAAAGGCCTTTGGGGCCAGCAGTAATCACTGGATTCTGTTCTGAATTCACAGGCTGGATCCTCATAGACCGATGCGGCAAGCACTTTGGCACCATTTTGAATTACCTCCGTGATGACACCATCACCCTCCCCCAGAACCGACAGGAGATCAAGGAACTGATGGCAGAAGCCAAATATTACCTCATCCAGGGCCTGGTGGACATGTGCCAGGTGGCACTACAGGTGGGTAGAGGTGCAGGCACCAGGGCCCAAGCAGCGTCCCTCCCTCCTCTCCTCCACGGACTTGTTCTTGAAGAATTAGGCAGAGACGGAATCTGGAGTAAATCCAGTCCCCCTTCAGCATGCTGGGATAGCCATTTATCTGGCCATATGGTTGTCTATCAGGTTGTCTTAGTGGGGAGGCCTGCCAGCCTTTGACCGCCTCCGTTACTGAATCCTGTAGGCCATCAGCTCTCACTTGGTCATCACTGCTCAGAGGGGCACTTACCAAGTCTGGGTACCGCACTGACTGCACCAGGGCCTGCAGGGCAGTCTCCGGGCCATTAGGTTTCACAGTGGATAGAGTGCTGGGTCTGGAGTCCCAAATCAAGCCTTAGAGGTTGACTAGCTGTGTGACTCTGAACAAGTCACTAAGCTGCTGCCTGCCTCAGTTTCCTCAGGAATAATAAGAGCAGCTACCTCCTCAAGTCGTAGATCATTGGCAAGATAAAAGGAGATGTTTGGAAAGCACACTACAAAGCATAAAGTCCTGTAGAAATGTTCCTCTGTAAAGGGGCAGAGCTGCCCGGCTGGCAGTTGCCAGGCACGCACAGGGCAGTTAGCAGCGGTCCCAGAACACCCACCCATTCTCCCTCTCTCGCTCGCACATATACAGGATAAGAAGGACTTGTACCAGCCCGTGTGCAACATCCCCATCATTACGTCCCCAAAGGAGGAGGAGCGGCTCATTGAAGCCTCCACTAAGGTAGTGCCCCCACCCCAAGGGTGGCTGGAGTGGGGGGTGGGGAGGGATGAGACAGCCCCCCCTCATCCCTTGCCACCATCTTCCCCCTGCAGCCTGTGGTAAAGCTGCTTTACAACCGGAGCAACAACAAATACTCCTACACCAGGTAGGCAAGACGCCGCGGGGCTGATGCTGCCAACATCGGGTTCCGTCGCCCACCCCTTCGGTTGGCTACGGCCCCCCCCCCCCCCGAGGGAGGGCTCCCTGGCTTTTCACAGACACTAAAAGGAAGTCTCCCATGGTCACTGACAGCTTGCGGCTCCCAGGCCGAAGGGAGGGGTCCCGCCCAGTCTGCAGCCCTGGCCTCATTCCCTTCTCTGCTACAGAGGCCTTGGGCTCACCTCACACCTGGCAATGTCTTTTTTTTCTTTGTAGCAACTCTGATGACCACTTGCTTAAGAACATTGAGCTGTTTGACAAACTCTCTCTACGCTTCAATGGCCGTGTGCTTTTTATTAAGGATGTCATTGGAGACGAAATCTGCTGTTGGTCCTTCTATGGCCAAGGCCGGAAGTTGGCCGAGGTGTGCTGCACCTCCATTGTCTACGCCACCGAGAAGAAGCAGACGAAGGTATGCCAGGAGGCCTTGGGGCTGGGGGGTGCTTTGTGCATATCCTGGAGCTCCAGGCTGGGTGACCACCAACTATCTCTCAACTGGATCAATATCCTGAAGCATCTATGTATTTTTTGCCCATGACCAGTGTCTTGGGGAGACATGAGAAATTTGAAGGGTCAGGGAGACTTGGGCACGCATGCAGAGGGTACAGTTGTCACAAGGGTTTGCAGAAGTGGCCAAGGCAGCTTTCCTGGTCCCACTGTACCAGGTCCTGGCAATTTTCAGGATAGGTCACATCCAGGAAGGGAAGGAGAAGGGATGAGAGCTTGTCCCCAGAGAAAAAGAGCCCCAAGTCTCCCTGAACAGTTAGCCCAGGAGGTGTGAGTGTGATGCCAGTACAGCCAAGGTCATGGTGTTGGTCTCTGAATGAGCTAATTCTGCTAGTATGGGACCTTGACCATTCTCGGGCACTTTCCTATCCATGATCTCAATTTATCATCACAAAAACCCCATGGGGTAAATGGGTGAGAAAGGGTCCACCCATTTCCTCACAGTGAGGAACCTGAGAGAAGGTAAGTTGATTACTTACAGGCTGAAGCTATAAAGGACCTTGGAAATCACTTTGTCCAACACCTTCATTGGTCAGAGAGAAGGAAACAGAGGCTCAGGAAAGTCAAATTCCTTTCCCAAAGTGAGCCTGGAGAAGACTGGGAGGTGAGGCCAGCCAGCTTCCCTGCATCCCCACCAATGGCCTCTTGACCTTCTGTCATACATAAAATGTGGCTGTCTTCCCACAAGAAGGCCAGAGAGATTTCTAAGAGTAGAAGGAAGCATTTCTTCCCATTTCTTTTTTTTCCCCCATTTCTCAGATAAGAAAAATTGAGGCCTTGCAGTAAGGTGGGTTCTTGGTCCAGCTCAGGGTGAGGCTTTGGTGTTTGGGGGCTTCCTTCTATGGCAGGCGAGCTCACAGTAGTTGATGAAGTTAGGGGCCTGTATTCAGATCACCAGATTTAAAACCTCTCTGTAATCCCTCTTGGTTTTCCTGGGCCCCAGGTAGAGTTCCCAGAAGCCCGCATCTATGAGGAAACACTGAATGTCCTGCTCTATGAGACACCCCGAGTCCCTGACAACTCTTTGTTGGAGGCCACAAGCCGCAGCCGGAGTCAGGCTTGTCCTGGTGAAGATGAGGAGGCCTCTGAGTTGCGAGAGCGAGTCCGCCGCATCCATGTCAAACGCTACAGCACCTATGATGATCGGCAACTCAGCCACCAGTCTACCCATCGGGACTGACAGCACCTTAGGGCAGTGGGACCCAGACATCCCAGGTTCCCCTTCTCCCTGGTACGCTTGTTGGGCGAGCATACGCCTTGACCCTCAGGGGTGGGACAGGGCTCCCAGAGAAGCTAAGTGGGGCAGGAGGGGGAAGAACCTTCGTCCTGCTTCATCCAAGGAGACTGAGCCTTGCCTACCAATGGCATAGTTGGCCCTGTTCCACACCTGCCTGGTTACTTGCCTTCATAGCCCTAGGGCATTGTCCTTCCAGTCACAGCCTGGTAGCCTGGGGATCAACCTCTCCAAGCTCTCATTAAGGAGACCCTGAAGCTCTAGGCCTTGGTTCTTCCTTGTACTCTTTGATGGATCTTCTTACCCTTCACAGAAGTTTGGGGGTGGGGCATGACTGAGCAGCCCCTTCAAAGAGGGCAAGCAGGGTGGAGATGCTGGCTCCCTTTGGTCATTAATGCAGTTTCTTCAGAGAACTTTATATTCTTCTGCAAAATGATGTCAGCCCTGATCCACCAAATTCTCTCCAGAGAAACAAGGTTAATCTTCCCATGTTTTCCTTCTTTTCAAACCCAATCCTGCCCCCTCTCCCAGGATCCAGTCCATGAGAGGAAAAGCAAGGAAAGGTCAGTCAGGTAGGTCCCAGTTTGGATGAAATGAGTAAGGTGGTTGATCTGTAGCTATAAAAAGGGAGAGCAGGTCAGACTGCCCAGGGCCTGGGAAATCTGAGGAAAGGCCAAATTCTCAGGCTGCAGCAGTAGAGTCCAACTGGAGAGCCTGGTGACTCAACCCCACAGATATCCCTCAGCAAACTGAAGTCGGTAGGGAGGCCTCTGAATTGGGTGTCATTGGTGGCTTCAGGAAGCAGGGGCCTCTACTTTGGCCTTGGCGGAGCAATGCTGCACAGAGGAAGAGCCCAAGCTCCTTCCTGTTTTCCTTCCCTTCGCTGGGTCATTTAACTCATGGAATCCTTGCCACCTGAGGAATGGGGATTCAGATTTTTCTTTCCGGCTGCAGGCCTCCCTTTCCCCACTTGGTTTAGCTTAATCTCAGAAAGTCTTTTCAGAATTTTTTCATAGAAGAATGTGCCTATTGTGAAAGAAGCCAATGCCTTCCTCCCAGATGACAGGACAAAGGTTTCTGATCAGTTCCTTCCTCTCATCAGTCCTTCCTACCTGTATCCTCCTCACGTCAGTGTTGGCTTTAGGAACCCAAAGGAAGGTGGCCTTTGTTTTTTGCTTCATCTTACTCTCAATCTCATAATGGCACCTCCCTGGCCCCCTGCTAATTCTCCACCCATCAGGACAGGACATCTCAAGCTCACCTTTCTTTAGACAGGATGTTGCTGGTGTCAGCCACTTGTGCTGAGCACCCTACACCTGGGATCTTTTCAAGTCTGGTCTGATTTTGCTAGAGGCTGACCTCTTTCAGGTTGTCTGTGTTTCCACCCACTCCTTTAGCCTTCAAGGTGAAAACCCTTTTTCTGTGAGGTGGAAGACATTGTGCTGGGCTCCCAGACCATTTTCTTAAATAGACATCTCCAGTCACCTAGAATGGCCCACCTTTTCTCTAGCCTTTCTCACATAAAACTGAAGGCAAGTTGCTGGGCATTATCTTACATTGCCATGGCTGAGACTATCAGAAAACTTGGTCTGTTGACGTGACCACTGCTGCTTTTTACCAGAAACACTATCGCTATAGGCGAAGTAGTTGAATTTCCTTTAGAAGACACTAACTCCACATTCAGAAAGTAGAGATCTATTTTTCAAGTGATCACCAGGAAATCCTTAAGGCACTCATCTCTGACTTCAGCCAGAGTGCACCGCACAAAAAACAGGTCGGGAGACAATCGGTCAGTGCCTGGCTGCAGAAGCTGCTGCCACGGCCCTCCCCCAAACCCTACTCCAGGAGGCTTTGGTGATGTTTTGTATAGCACTTTTGAAATGACTCCTATTTTTAAGCTACTGTTTGTGTTGGTTTTTTAAATCAGAACTGAATTGTCTTTCCCTGCCACATACCAAGGGGTTATGAAAGAGTTTTGGGTGTGGTGTGCTGGGGGGAGGGACTAATATTTACCACCTCCAGCCCAAGCCGCCCCTGTTTGGGCAGTTTAATTGCAAACCAGCAGCCAGCTAAAAGCTCATGATAGGTTCTACTTATATCTGCACAATCAGGCAGCTTCCAGGTCCAAGGGAGGTCTATGGCTTATTTTTCCTTCTCCGCCTCAAAGGTCAGGTAGGCCCTTTGCTCAATGAGGGCCTTTTCTCACTAACCTTTTAAATGGCAATATTTCCACTCCATGATTAGCATAGGCAATGGAAGCAAACACTAATTTTTAATAAAATCCTGTTATACTGTACATCAAGTGGGCATTTATTTGTGTGTAATATAGCTTGGTCAGTTCTCAGTCTGGGATGATTGTTCCATTCACCAAATGACATTTCCCTCCTGGATCCCAAGACCCAATGTGGTCCTGTCATACTGCAGGCAGGCACTCCCCAGTCAAAGCACTGTAACTGCTGGAACAGGCCACGTTGCCCCCTTGGTCATAATAGCCCAAGCAATTCCAACAGGGCAAGGAAGGGGATAGACTGCCTACAGCCCTGCTACTGCTAAGACAACTCTACTTTTATTTTACTTAGAAAAATATACTTCTTCACCTTCCAGACAAGACAGAAAACACGTTCTCAGGAGGGGCTGCAGGGGCCAATTGTGTTGATTCTAATCATTTGACTGAATTAAACCCAGGATCCCCTTTCAGAATTCCTTTCCATACTGGCCCAGGAATCCAAACTGCTAACCAACCCTACCCCCAGAAGCTACGGGTCACCTTCCCCAGACAGCTTGGGTGACATGTGTCCTCAAAAGCCTTTCTTAGAAAGGTGGACGTGGTATCTAAAAACCAGACAAGTCGACTTCTGTGACTTCCATGCTCTCATCCTGCTGTTGTCAGGAACTGAAGAGAACAGGAAAGACCTCGCCCAGCTCCATACTTGGCATTCTAACCAATGACTCCATGCTGGAGAGTAGAGCTTCCTCAGGGGAAGGGTGCTGGGGAAAAAAGATCGTGCTCAGAGTTCTGGTGGTTTCTTTGCTGTCAGAAAGGGCAGAGGACCTGGTGCTGGAAGGGGGTGAGCCACTGCCATGATGTAGAAATGGAAAAGGTGTAGCCAGGCGTGCACTGATTTATTGACCAAATCTCACACTCCGAAGCAACTCACAGAATGGGCAGGGGATATCCCTCCTGTCTCCTGTGGCAGCCAAACAGGCTGAGCTCCTGCTTGGGAAGGTTTACTAGAACATGGTACGAGCAGGACAGGGAAGGCTGGTTTCAGAGGAGCCCAATGTGGGTCTTTAGAGAAAATAGTTACACAACCCCCCCAAAAAAACACAACCAAATGGAACAAAGTATAAGAGACGCCAAAGCCATGGTGGCCCACAAGAAGTGAAGGAAGAGCCCAATGTGGTGCAGCCACTGTGAGATACAAGTCACTCTTGAGGCAGGCCACGGCTAGATGTGGATCCTGAGCTGCACTACCAGTGAAGGCCAGAAGGAGGGGTTTTCTCATCCTTATTGCTCTCCAGGGAGAAGGGGGGAATTCGGACATCAAAGTGGGATCCATCAGGCCTCTCAAAGCGGAACGTGCCCCTACAAGACAAGAAAGAATCCAGCTCAAGGGCCGCTGTGGCCTAAGTCCCTCATACTCATTAGGAACCTCATTTCTCAGCTATGGAATAAGTATGGGAAAAAGTAGCCCAAAGCTCTTACCATCCCAACACAGGGAAAAGTGATAGTCCAGAAACACAGGAAATGCTTAACAAGCCTACATCTACCCATCTAACACACATGGTGGTGTTCAAACAGCACTGTGTTGCTTTAGATCAAAAGTTCTTAACCTGGGGTTCGTGACTTTTTTTTAAAACATTGTGACAACCATATTTTAATATAATTATCTTTCTTTGTAGACCTGTGTATTTCATGCATTTAAAAACATCATGGGCTTCACCAGCCCACCTAAGAGGCCCTGCCCTACCCTGGGCTCTGAATGCCTCAAGTGTCTGCTGGATTGCAATGAGAACGCAAGGTTCGTCAGCTGTCTCACTGGTCTTCCATGGGACCCAATAAGAAAGCACCAGGAAGGAGCCCCAAGTTCATAATCGGTGCTCCTCCCCTGGCCCTTGGTGCCTAAGACTCAAGTGGACCAGGAGGAACTGGAAACCTGCCAAGAAGGAACAGGTCTTGGTCCATCCCCCCCTCCCCTGCCATGATTCCTAATGAATCAGCAGGAGGGCCAAGCCCAGGAGGGAGAGCAGTCCCTGCCCTGGGGGGCTGCACCAGGATGAGCAGCTCACTTACCACATGTGCCCGCTGGAGGCCTGCAGAGAGACGTGGCTGCTGTACTGGAAAGCTGGCTGTTCTTTAGATAAGACAGGCTCCTGGGGAGTCCAAAAGAAATGGGCAGAATCAGAGGGGTAATGTTTAAAACAAGGAGCAGAGAATGCTCACACAGGGACTGACTCTCTTCTCTGTCCCTGTTACCCATGGCCACCCAAGACACCATGGCCCTGAAACCTCTAATGGAGCCCGCACAGAAGAGCATCAGATGCCCTTGCCACCACACCCAGAGAGGAATGAACGTGGTGGCCAACATCATCCAACCTACAAGTGCCTCCCCCTGGTGCCAGCTAAGATAACCTGGCTGATGGTATCAGCAAACACGTGCTGAATGGATGAACAAGATCCCTGGTATCAAAATCCCCAGACTTCATCTCACAGACATCAATAATGTTGGCCAGAAGTTCTGTCTCTAATGCTTATCCCAACCCCCAACCCAATTTACAAAGACAAAAATGAGAGTGGGAGGGATTAAGAAAAAGGCATGGGGCCAAATCTCCAGAGTATCCAAGTACAGCCAGAAAATGAAGTTCTCAGCCTTACCCTGCCCACCACCCCTCGGCCTCGAACTGTCTCCAATGTGCCCGATAAGCTGAATATCCTCCAGTGACGTTCTCGAAGTTGTACAACATCACTGTCCAGGTTTTCCAAACGGATGCAGTAACGCCACTGCCCAAGGAAGGAGAGGGTCAGGATTCAACCCCAGAAGAAAGGCAGCAGCTGGCCTGTTAAGTGTGACCCCTCCTCAACCCCTACCCACAGCCTCTTCTCTCTCCCCTCCCTCCCCAGAGTCACAGGAAGAAATAAGAATAATGCCTGAGGACCTGATGTGACTCTCTCCTTCCCTGGCCAGAAAGAAAGAGCTTATCTTTCTCCTGAGCACCACCCCACACTGCACCACACTACACCACACCATCCCCATCCTCATCCCCATCCTCATCCCCCCTACCCTGAAGGCTCCATGGAAAGAAAAGCTACTTACCCAGTAGACATGGGAATTCTGGGCCTCCTAAGGAGAGAAGCACAAAACCCATGAGACCTGGAGAAAAGACCCCATCTACCCAGAGCAGGGAATCACAGGGCAGTTCCAAGGGGGTTACAGAGTCCAGAGCCCCCAGTAGGCACCAGAGTGTGGTAACATGAGCTGATGCAGTGAGCCTGACATCCCCTCCCCTCTCTTCCCTAGAACAGAATGGGGAGCTTCTGCCCTAGACCCTCATAAATGTCATCATTGTCCAGAGACTACCCGCTGTCTAGGCCTCTGCTGACTTTGGGCAGTGGTCATACTAGGTATAAAGGAAGGAGAAGAAGAAAATGAGTAATCTGGCCAGAATGAGGCCCAGCCCTCCCTCAAATGGTCCTACTGAAACAGAGGCTACAGAAAGGATGAGGCAGGAGCCTAGGCCAGGTCATGACCCTGGTGCACAAGGGCCTGCTCTGGACCAGCCCAACACCATCTTCCCCATCCTGAGTCAGGAGGGGCTGTTCTGCTGCCCACAGGAGGTGCTAGAAAAAATGTCAAATGAACAAATACAGATACAGCCCCAGGAGAAACACATTCTCGGGCAGCAAAGTAGCTTGTGAACAGCCCACACCCAGGAGAGGGATGCCCGCGGTAGGGACGTACCCTCATGCCCATGTAAAAGGGGATGACAGTGACACGGATGTTCTCGGTGGTTTCCCGATGGACGTCTGACAGCTCCAGCCAGGGGTGATTCTTCTCCTGCCAAGCACGAAGGGTCTCTCGAGCCACAAAGGGTGGAACTGGCAGAGGAGTAAAGCCACCAGCTGACACCAAGGCTCTGCTCTCAGGGCCCAGCCCACAAGCGTTTCCTCCATCCTTCCCTGCTCCGATCCTCCCCCTCCTCCCCACCCCAGGAGACACATGCCCCTGCCTAATCAGACACTAAGACAAAGGAGGAGCAGCAGGGGCCTGAGGATGAGCTCTGGAAAAGGCCTTACAACAGCCCAGTGGCACTCAGGGGTCAGTACCTTTGGACTGCTCATAGAGGAGAAACCTTTCAAACAGCTCATGCTGGATGGGGACCTGGTCAGTGGATGTGTAGGGGAGGATGTCTTCATGGCTGACATAATCCAATCCTAGAGAAGAAAGTGAGAGGAGCCCAGAGAGCCCCACGGAAAGGGCTCATACAAGGGCACAACTGCCCAGCCTATGCCCATGGGGATCAGGTCACTACCCTGAGATATGCATCCATGTCTATCACTCCCTAGGGCTCCACTGCTCTGGCTAGAAGGGAGGTCAGGGAGGCACCGACGACTGGGCTGGCCCATTTAGCTTCCTCGCCCCTGGGCAGTGACTCCCACTGAGATGAGTACCACCATTTGGCTAAATGAAGGCATTTCCTGAAGAATCCTAGGCATAGCCAGTATCCAGCCCTCCCCAAGGATCTGTTCCCAGACAAGGGGCCAAGGGGAAGGTAGCTCAGACTTTCTATCACCTACCTGGTATGGCATAGAGGGCTCGACTGTCATCATGGTTGGCCAAGAATGTCACAGCTTCTGTCTGAGATCTCTGAGACTAAGGCAAGACAGAAGTTAGGGGACTGGTCTCCATATGACCACAAGGTAAGAGGACTTCATCCCTGGTCTTGGCTCTAGAAAAACTGAGGCTCTACTGTTTCCCATCCCACTCCCACTATGCACACCTGCTGCCTCCACGAAGGCTTTCAGTCAGGGGCACTGATTTTCCCTTGGTCAAGGGAATCCAGGGCCTAATTACCCTTGTGCACTTACTATGTGTGGGCAGTCCCGGGCATCAATCAGCACCTGGTAGTACGTGTGGGTTTTGCCTTTCACCTCCTTAGAGCCATGGCCAGCTGGGTTCTCTGTTCTGGATATGAGAGAGAGGTCTGAGTGCGACAGCCCAATTACTCCACAAGCTACTTTTATAGGGTTAGGTTGGGATGGAGAGCCCTCAAGGGAGCTCCCCTCCCAAAGGGTTAGCAAGCCTCACTCTGAAGGCACTTTGGCTTTGGCTTGTAAGCATTCAGCTGGAAGCAA
Organism: Pseudochirops cupreus; assembly: GCA_028627135.1. Lineage (NCBI taxonomy): Eukaryota > Metazoa > Chordata > Mammalia > Diprotodontia > Pseudocheiridae > Pseudochirops > Pseudochirops cupreus. Next base: position 366,063,219 of record CM053584.1, read on the forward strand.
GTGTTCAAAGTGACCCTGGGGGGTAGATAGTAGAAACTGAGGGCATCTGTTGGCACAGCTCAGGCCTCCCTTTTTGTCTCTCTGGCATTTAGCACTCTTGTGCCCATCGCTCAATGCTGCCACCACAGTCCTTGAGGAAATGCCATCTTCACCCCCTGAACTCATTAATAACTGCTTTCTTTTCCCTGCAGAACATTCTCTTGGCATCACTCATAAGACACAAACACAGCAGGGAGGCTTACTTTTCTGGGGCAGTAGATGCCACATCACGGTCGTACAACCTGGCCTGCCAGGGAAACAGGACAACCCCTCGGTACCCAAATACACTATGAAGAAAGAGCTGCAAGAGAAGAAGAGTGCAGTTAAACCCATGTGGTCTGGACCCCTCCTCAGCCTCAAGACATCCCATGGGCAAAAGCATGACCCAAAGTGATACTGAGGCCACAATCAGAGGCAAGAGAGGAAGAGACAAGTCTCCTGCCAAGCCAAGTAGCAAAGTGCTTGTTCCTGTGAGCCCTGGGATCGCTCCCCTCCTGAGAAGATTCAAGAGACCTTCCTCCATTTGCATCTCAGTCTCCCTAAACTAAACTATCCCTACATACTCTTAAATGGGGACCCCTGGGCAAGTCACTTCACCCTTCAGTCTGTTTCCTCATCTGTAAAATGGGGTAATAGCAGCACCTGCCTCTAAGAGCTATTATGGGGATAAAATAAGGCCACGTACATACAAAGCACTAGACTAGTGATGACTATCAATATCATGGTTCAAGCAGCTAAGCGGCCCACAGGATAGGGTACCAGACCTGGAGCCCTGGAAGACCTGAGTTCAAATCCAGCCTCAGACATCCACTAGCTGTGTGACCCTGGGCAAGTCACTTCACCCTATTTGCCTCAGCTTCCTCATCTGTCAAATAGGCTAGAGAAGGAAATGGCAAACCCCTTCAGTATCTTTGCCAAGAAAACCCCCAATGGGGTCACGAAGAGTTGGCTACAACTCAAACAACTGAACAAAAATGACAGCGATCCCACGCTTCATCTGACCTTGCGCTTCAGCCTTGTACCGGCAACAGAGCGGAGCCCAGAGCCCGGCGCCTCTCGGGCGCCCCCCACTCACCTGGCCTGTCTCGTACTTCCCATTCTGCTTTGGCGCCTCAAACACACCGACTGTCTCCAACACTTTGCCCTCTGGTCGGTTTCTGAAGAGAAGAGCACAGAAGTGAACGGCCTGGGGAGCCTGCTGAGGTCCTGAGCTCAAGGGCAAAGCAAGCTAAGCGGGGGTGATCTGACATACGGCAGGTGCTTCACTTTGAAGCCACTGGGGCCGTAAAGTGCTGGGCTGCAGTCGGGAAGACCCGAGTTCAAATCCAACCTCAGACTCTTACTGGCTATGGAACCCTGTGCAAGTTACTTCACCTGCCTGCCTCAGTTTCCTCAATAACAACAGCACCTCCTCCGCCAGATTATCATGAGGATCTGTCCAGTGCTTAGGCCAATGACTGACACACAGCAGGGGCTCCCCCCGTCCTTCTTCTTCCCCCCTCCTCCCTTTCATTTAAGCAACAAGCAGGGGCTTAGAGAGGTTCCAGTCAGGACAGGCCACACGTCCCAGGGCTCGCCCCTTGTTCTAAACACCACGACCGATGTAACCCTTTCCGATCTGACGGCTCCTGTCTGAGCAGGGGAGACCCTGCAGCCCCAGGATTCTTCATCACAAGTGGAGAGTCCAGAGCTCTCCCGCCCCCAGCAACCACCACCCCCACCCCTGCAAAGGAAACAGCTCCATCTCCACAGGTGAGACCAGGATCCTCCCGCTCGAGCCTCCAACAGGAGACCACACCAGGGCCTTCCCATCCAAGGAGGCCTCCCTCCTGTGGCGCTCTCCTATGCACCCCATTATGTACACATTCTCTCCACCAGACCGTGAGCTCCCTGGGAAAGAGGCTGCATCTTTGTAACCCCAGCACCTGGGCCCGGGCCTGGCACACAAGAGGTACTTAATGTTTGCTTACTGACTGAATGTGAGTCCAGGCGTGGTGCTTACCTCCTTCTGTGGGTAACCTCCATCCTGTGGCCCCCATCAGACTGGGGGCTTCACCAGGGCAAGAGCCATCCTTTGGTTTTCTTTGTAACTAGCACTTAGCACAGAGTCCGGTACCCAAGAAGCGTTTAATAAAGGCTTCTTGTCTGATTGTGTTAGGTGCTGGGCATGCAAAGACACACACACACACTCTCACTCTCACTCACACTCTCTCTCTCTTTCTCCCTCTCTTCTTTCCCCTTCCCCCCCCCCCCGACTTTAGGCAAATCAATTAACTCCTTGGAAACCCAAAAGTTAGCTCTACAATTCCGAGTTGTACAAACACAAGTCCCCATCCTCCTAGCGCTGACTCCCTAGGTGCTGTGCCAGGGGCTGGGCTTGGAGGTGAGCTCTCACTTCCTGAGATTCTAGACCTAAAAACCAGTCTCTGCCCTCAGAGAGTTTCTGCTCTACTTACCTACAACTTTATGGCTCAGGTACTGAGAACATAAAGACAAAGAGGCCCTGCCCCTTAGAAGCCTACACTCTACCCGCCTGGTACTATACGGTCCAGGTACAGATCTAGGTGCTTTAGGCGCGGTACAGCCAGATCCGGTCACAAGAGGCCCTGCCCCCTAGAAGCTTACACTCTACAGGTCTATTCAAGCACTAGGCCAGGCACCAGAGACATACAGTAGTAACAGGAGTCTCTGCCCTCGAGGAGCTTACACTCGGCTTGCCGACAGCTGAAAGACCCCCAAGGCCGAGATCGAGGTGCTCACAGGCCCTGCCCTCAAGGAGCTGACACTCGACAGGCCCCGAAACACAAGATCCCGCGGCCACCTCTCCCCAGGGCCCCGCCCGTCCCCCACCTCACCGGGACGAGAGGTGTCTGCGCGCCGTGGCCGCGGCCGGGGGCGCCGCGGGAAAGGTCGCGAGGGGCCGCAGCGCCCGGGCCCCCGCCAGCGGCCGGGGCCACCAGCAGCAGCAGCGGCCGCCCACGGCCAGGGCCCGCCGGGCTATACAGCCCGCCATGTCGGCGCCTGGGCCGCCCCGGACGCGCGGACTCGGTCACGGTCACAGATGTGGACGCCGACGCGGGGCACTGCGTGCCGCCTCTGCCCCGCCCCCGGCCCACAGGGCCCCGCGCGCCCCGCCCGCCGCGGCCGCTCTAGGGCTCCCCCGGAAGTTCTCGGCGGCTCCGCCTCCGGTCACCTGACGTCGCCCGACCCAACATGGCGTCCTCCGTGCGCGCCGGGGAGCGGCTGCTACGGGCCCTGGGCTCCGGTGGGGAGCTGGAGGCGGCGCGCCTGCCCCGGGAGCTGCGGGCGCGGCTGGAGGCGGCTCTCCGGAGGAAGAAGGCCTCCGAGGGAGAGAGCGAAAACCCCAGAGCGCTGGTGCCCTTCCGCCTGCTCCGAGAGCTGCACGAGCACCTCCGGGAGCAGGGTGAGAGCCCCGAGCCCCCCGCCCCCCCGCACGTGCTTGGGGGGGGGAGGGGAGACGGGCTCGCAGCGTGACCCCCGCCCCCCCCCCCTCGGGGCCGGAGTGTAGCCAGCAAGAGAGCAAGCCGGGTGTCGAGGACCTGAACCCGAATTCCAGCCCCCGTTTGCGTCTCTGCCTGGGTGACCCTGGGCGAGTCACGTGTATCTTATTTGAAAACATGATTCCGAGGCTGGGTCCGTCCCCTGGTCCGGAGCAGGGCTCTCGTCCCGTCCCCTGTGTCCCCCCTTTTCTGTCCCAAATTTCAGTCTCCTGTTTCGGGGACCATCCGGAGGGCGTCCCGACATTTCCCAGCTTCAGTCCAGGCTCGGCAGCGCCGGCTCCTTTCTTGGTCTCCAGGCTCCTCGTCCACTTAAAAACGAAAAAAAAAGTACTTTGTTTATGTGAACGTGGGGGGGGGGCAGGGAAAGATAGAATAAATTAGCTCTTCCTGGGTTAGTTCCCATTCGTGAAAAGGCCTCGAGGGCGCGTGCTCTACCTCCCTGGCCTCCTCACTCCTCGATCACATCACTTAATCGGAATTTCATCTTCGGTCACTTCCCGATTACTGGGGGTCAGGCATTCTCATCGGAAATCGGATGCGGAGAGGTGCCCCCACCTGGCGGAGAGGGGGGCTTGGGCCCAGCCCCTCCTCCCTCCGTGCTTTACCCCACAACCTTCTCCCCCTAGGCTCCCCCGTCTTCCTCCACGAGCTCCTGGAAGGCAGTGAGATCCATCTCCCCGAGGTGGTGAGGCCGCCCAGGGTATGTAAGGAGCCAGTGCCCGTGGGGCCCCCATGGCACTTGAGTTAGCCTTGGGGAGGGGCAGAGGGTGTTGACCCCTTTTTTTTGTCTCTTTTTTGGAGGGGGGAATGCAGGGCAGTGGGGGTTAAGTGACTTGCCCAAAGTCGCAGCAGCTAGTAAGTGTTAAGTGAGGCTGGATTTGAGTTCCCGCCCTCCTGACTCCTGGGCTGGTGCTCTCTTCACTGCGCCACCTAGCCGCCCCCATTGGACCATTTTTACATAAAGACAAATCTAGTCCTAAGTGGGCAGCAAAGGCCTTGGCTCCAGGCCCATGGTGAGAGCTAGTGGGTCTGGGGGTGGCTTTGGGAGGTGCAGGGGGTTTGGGTCACAGTTCATGCCCCCCACTCTGTCCTCCTGCCTCAGAATCCAGAGCTGGTGGCCCGCCTGGAGCGGATCAAAGTGCAGCTGGCCAACGAGGAGTACCAGAGGATCACCAGGAATGTTTCCTGCCAGGTGAGGCCGGTGTTCAAGCATCACACTGCAGGGTTTGGTTTGGTTTTGACCAGGAAGGAAGAACTGTGGCCTCTGCCTCCGGGGTCTTCTGTGGGAAGGGGAGTCTCTTCACTCAGAGGCTTCCTGATCTGATGGGAAAGAAAACACAAAAAATAAAGTTAAATTTTGTTTAAAGATGAGTTCAGTCATGGCTCTGAAATGAAGAGAAACCATTTCAGCATTAAGTCTTACCTTCATCAGACAGGAGTCATTTCTTAGCTTCACTCAGGACAGATTCACGGATGGTTAAGAGATTCATCTATTAAATTGGTGGTTCAGACTCAACTAAGGCCAGATGAAAGGAGGTTAAGCCAGTGGAACCATGGAAATAGAGGGTGTATTGAAGCTCCCAAAGGATTCCTGTAGAAGGATGTGGCACAGGGGAGGTGTATTTCTTTTTGGCCCCCCAAGGTCTGTTCTAGCCACCAGAGGGCTCTGTATTTAGAAAATAAACGATGCCATAGTTTTTAAAAATTAAATTTTTAACAGCTTTTCACACATCTCTTTTGGTTCCTTATCACAGCTCTGTAAGATAAATAGAGAACATGGTACCCCATTGTACATATGAGAAGACAAGCCCAGAAAAGTTAAGGTTAAGCTAAGGTTGAATAACAGACATTTACTGTGTGTTGGGCATTGCTGTATGCTGGGTACTGGGGAAACAGATTTTTCTTTTTAAGCAGAAAATGCCTGCCTTCAAGGATCTTACATTCTAGTAGAAGGTTTACCAAGTACTTTCTTCACAGTCCTTTAACATGGACGTTACAAGTAATATCACTCCCATTTTGCAGGTGAGGAAGCTAAAGCCTGGAAAGAGTGATTGCCTCCAGAGCTGGGATTAGAATCTAGATCTCTCCTCCCTCTTTCTCCTTTGCCCATCTGCCTCGAAGGTCTCTTAGCTAGCAAGTGACCAAGTCAGTGTAACCCAAATCAACTAATACCTTTGATCATGGCCTATTAGAGAAAGCACCCAGTTTATCCAAACAGAAAAAAAAAATCCCATTCACTTAAACCTTTAGAGGTAGAACCTGAGGCAGAGTTCCCCGCTGTGTGTGTGCCCTGAGAGAGACTGTGCTCTTGTCAACAAGCCCCAATTCTCTCAGTGATTCAGTGAGAGGAGATATGTAACATACCCCTGAGTGTCAGGCCAGGCAGAAAAAGTTAAAATTGGCAATGAGGAAGAGTGTGAAGGGTGCCTTGTCCTAATCTTAGCTGACAGGTGAGAAGTCCCCGAGATGCCTCCATGCTGTGGCACACCATCTGCCTTTCTTCTTCCCAGGCCCCAAGGCGCGATGGGACTCTAGCTGACTTTGGACGCCAAGGTGAGGCACTCTGCAAAGGTGTGGGGCAGGAAGCTCATCATGGGAGCACAAACACCCTGAGCACACCCTGAGTTGATTGAGATCCCTGTTGAGGGGGGAGGGGTTTTGCCTGCTCCCATGTGTGCACACGCCCGCTTCTTGCAGTGAAGAGTAGAGGACCCACCCCAGGATAGGACACTGAGCTCTCTGTCCCATCTCCCTTTGGCTCACAGTGAGGTCAGTGAAGGCCGTGGTCATCTCCATCTTCAACTTCATTGTCACTGTGGCAGCAGCTTTTACCTGCACCTACCTCGGAAGCCAGTACATCTTCTCAGAAATGGCATCGGTAAGGGGCATTGGGCTGGAGGAGCAATGTGCCAGACGAGGACATGGGGCACATGTCTGGAAGGTGGCAGAAGGGGGAACGGGACGTAAATATGCAGACATAAAACAAGAGTGAGCAACAATCCCAAGAGAAACTTGGCCTCCTCGTGCCATCCTTGTGTGTCCTGCCCAGATACAAGAAGGCCCCAGAACCCAATCTTCTCTCTGGAGGCCTGGGGGAGGGAAAGAACAGGAGACTTTGTAGGGCCCAAAAGCCAGTGACAATCCTCTTCACCCTGACATTTCTCTCTCCCAGAGGGTGCTGGCTGCGGTGATTGTGGCCTCCGTGGTGGGTTTGGCTGAGCTCTATATCATGGTCCGGGCCATGGAAGGAGAACTTGGAGAGCTTTAACAAGGGCTCTGCCCCCACTCGGATACCGAGTGTGTTTCCAGGAGTTCCCAGGGGCTTTGCTTTGTCTTCTTCTACCACATCTGCCAGCCCACTTCAGAACCTTGGCCCTCCATGTCCCTTAGCAGGGCACAACAGACCTTCTTCTGCATGTGGCCTTGTGTTAAGGTCCAGGGAAGAGGGTTGGGGCTGCTGCCACACCCACTGCCTCATCCCTGCCCACAGGCCCAAGTCAAACACTGTCTTCGCCTTTGATAACAGACCTAGCCACCTGCATCAAACATCAAATGCCTGAGGTCACTGCCCTCTCCATGGTGGTTTCCATTTGGGCTCAGAGAGGAACAGCAGATAATACGGAGGCAGGAAAAAACCTTCACATCTAGTCTCTAGCCAGACCCTCACAAATAATTGCCTTGCGTTGATGTCAGTCATGTTGTACTTAAGATTTCTTCTTGCTTTTCCTCTCATCCATCTTTGCATGTTTATATGTATGTTTCCCTCCCTTTGGTGTCTAGGAGGCTTCCTGCCTTCAAAGCATCAGGTCCTCCAATCCCGAGAATGAGGGGGAAGGGCTGGTAAAACCTGTACGTTTATTTTTAACCACATAAATCACTGCCCTGGCTCCTCTTGTGTTCAAAGAAAATGGCTTCTGTGAGTCTTCTGTAGTCTGAAAAGAACAGTCAGTTCTGCTACGATGCTTGTTTTGAAAAAGGTGAATTTGTTCCAGTGTGACTGATATTTGGGAACAATTTGAGCATAATACACATTTTGTGTTTGCTTATGTGCCATTTCGTGTGACAGAAAACTGCACCTCTTCCCGATAACTCCCAAGTGTCCACCCTTCCAACACCCATTTCCACAAGCAAACTTCTGGTCTCTCTCAAGGTGAAGTGCCCTATGTCCTCTGGTGCAGTGGGCACTGTAGGCTGGCGAGGGCTAGTCTGTCTGCCTCTTCCCTCACCTTTCTCTGTGGCCAAGACCCACCCCTGACTCAGGAGTTACCACCCACTGGAACGACCCTCCCCCAGGAGCAACTGGACTACCAGCCTGGGCCCTGTGGGCGTCTCCTGAGGCTGCAGGTGCCACTGCTGCTCACTGTGGTGTTTATGATTTCTTAACCATTTAACATGTATGAAACTGCTAATTTTGGTGAGGTTCTTGTCTTTTTTTTAATGTGTCACTGATGAAGTTTTTGACTGTTGTCTTCCTAATCGCATTCTCCCATAAACTCTGGTTTTTATTGCAAGATTTTTTGCATTGCATTGAGGTTTTTAGAGACACATGTCAAAGAGAACATCTTTGGGTTTTTATATATGCTGTGTCTAATGTAGCCTATGTGGTGGCTTACTGTAGCAGAAAAGGTGTGTGTGTGTATACACAAATAAGGGTGTGTTTGTATATATAGATATAGAATGTGCATAAAGAATTCACACCGTTACCCAAAAAGGCTCCCAACAATAAGAAGGTAGTTAAATTGTTCTGCTGCCCACAGAGTTGGGCTTGAAGAAGAAATTTCTGGCCTTAAATGCTGGTTTTAGTTTGTTTTGTCAAGTCCTGATAGGATTTATACAATATTAAAGTTTAAACATTTAAATAAAAAATGCCAAAAGACTAGACTCTGTGTGTGTGCACAAATGTTTGGGTATTTAGCTAATCTGAGCTCACATTCCCAGGGGAATGTTTATCACTGAGCACCCATACTGTCCTGGGGTCCTATAGGATGCCACAGAGTGTTCTGAGGGGAGTGGTCCTCCAGCCTTCCATCCTGGTCCGCTCTGCCTGACTTTGTCCCTTAGGTATCTAACAATGTCTTTTGTTGCCCTGATCTCCATTTCTGAATAAATCCTCCCCTCCCATCCCAAGCAAGGCATCTCTAAACTGTTCCCTGGTTTTGTCCCCGCCATCTGCCACCTTTGGGGAGGGGGAGAGGTTCTTATTTTTAGAAGAGTGCTTCATCCCAAGAGGGAGAACTCGAGGAGAGAAAGGAGGTCTGTCAGCTGGTTTTAGGAAGGCCATATCACAAGTCCTCCTTCCCCTAGAATCAGTTGGTCACCAGTTGGCCCATATTTCACCATCCTGTTCCAAGATCTCCCATGGAAGGAGATCAGAAGAATTTTCTTTGGCTTAAGCTGAGAGAAGCCAAGACAACTCGTATGTGCCTACACTGTAGGGGGTCCCTTGGGCTCACAGGGAATAGGGGAGGCGATTATGGAAAAAGAAGACCCTACTTTTTCTCTGTGTCCATCAACTGGAGCCGTGGCCTCTCTGATTAAATATCCTCCTAAGTCCATTTCTATATTAGGGGATCTGTGTTGTAACCTGGCCCTATTAGGGGATTAGGCAATGGAGATAAACTCCCAGGAGGCCCCATCTCCACACCACCCCCCAGCCACTCATTTGCAAAACAGCTCCAGATTAAGGTAGAGGGGTTTGATTTTATTTGGGAGATTAGTTGGTATTACAGCTGATGGATGGGCTGAAACACACTGCCCTCCCTTTCCCATACCCAGTTATGTACAGGATCCTCTGGCTGGTGTCAGGTGGGCCCTGGAACCCTGGGTCAGAGACCTTCTCATTCAAATCCAGATAAGCTCAGGGCCCTGGGTTTCTCTTTATTACTTTAATAATATTCCCTCTGTAGGAAAAATGATATTTCTCCCTGTGGTCACCGAGGTGCCATGGTCCAGATTAATTTGTCCAGTGGTGGGGAGGGGGGAGGGATGTAGGAAGTGGAGGTTAACCCTCTGTGAACTAGACCGAAACGTCCATGGACCAGCTGCCGTCTCCACCAGCTGGAAAGCAGAGAGATGAGGAGAGCATCCTAATTACCCAGCTCTCTCCAATTACATTTGGATTTTAATTAAGTGGTGTCTGGGAGGGAGGGAGAGGGAAGCAGACATCTGCCTTCAGAGAGGGAAAATGTAACTGGATTGGCGGGGAAGGCGGTCACCAGGGAGGGTTAGCCTGGCTGGAGAGTTGGAGATTGGGAATGGAAGTGTCATTGCAAAGGACCACCTACTCACTCAATCCCTCCCAAAGGGATCTCTCACCCACAGTCGTCCAGTTGCAGGGAACAATAGGCATGTGATATTGTATGTGATATTGGGGATGCCTTTGGTGTATGGGTTGTATTAGATGGCTGCCGAGATCCCTGGGTGATGAAGTATCACTGAGATCTGTTCCTCCATGTCCAGGCCAGTGCATTGAGAAGGCTGGCCTCCTGGAGATAGGCCTGGCTTTTGCAAAAAAGATACTCCATCCTGAAGGGATTAGTGCTAACCTATCCATGAAGGTACCTTTAGCTGATTCCCTGCTCCTGGGCCTCTCTCATATATATATTCTCAGCCCAGCTCTCCTTATTGGGTCTTGGAAGTGATTGGAAAAGGAGAAAAGAAACCCAAGTCAGACGTTTCCCTCTCAAGTAACTCTTATCTGGGGAAGGGACCTGAGCAGGGAATTGGCTACTGCTGTGGAGGGTGTCCAGAGTCAAGGAAAAAAAGAGTCCACCCAAGGAGAGAAGAGGAAAGATCTCCAGGTTCCAGATTAAGCATCATCCAAGTTGGTGACAATGGCCGCATTATAGATAAGGTCAGAGAGGCTGCCCAGAGAGGTCTGAGTGGCACCACGTTCCCATTGGTGGAGTGGCCCTGGAGGCTTGGACACCCCACCAGGTGGACCTACCCCCCCAGGACCCAGTACTTTGACCCTCATACCACTGTGCCCTGGGGCCAGGCCAGGAGCAGAACAGAAGGGCAGCCGGCCTGAGTTGGGGTCACTGTCATGTGGTGAGGAGTGTCCCTGGCTCTCAGAGTCCTGGGGATGCAGAGGGTTATTGGCTGGAGGGAGAGTTTCCCGGGGATCCTTGGTCCAGGAACTCAGCCCTTCTGGCTTCCTGCTCTTAATTCTTCTGGCCCGGCGATTCTGAAACCAAACCTGGGAATGAGGAAGGAGAATCAATTCCAGCTTCTAACTCCATTTCCAGAAAGAAAGTGGGGAGAAAAGCCTCACAAAGCAGAGTCTGAGGGTAGGGTGGCGCAGACAAAGAGAAAGGTTGGCCTGGCCCAGGAGCCCTGCTTCCCAACCCTTTGAAGAGGGTTGGAGGACGGTAAATGGAAAGGGCAGGGCAAGAAGTTTCACCTGGATTTTGGCCTCAGGAAGACGGGTCAGTCCTGCCAAGCGCTCTCGGGTGCCGATGTCTGGGTAAGGCCGGGCTGCAAACACCCTCTCTAGCTCCAGAAGCTGGCCCCTGCTGAATGTGGTGCGTTTCCGACGTCTGGTGCTGGGCACCGGGGCACGATCTGCAAAGAGAACCGCCTAAAGGTAAGGCCAGGACTGCTGTGGACATTCACCTCTAAACTGCCCCCCTTGCAGTGCCCCTCCCTCTCCTCCAAGTCACTTCTTTTTTCTCTTCTCCCTTCCCCCAACTTTCCTCTTAATCCCAAGACCCTCCCCTAAAGATCTCCCATTTTGCCCCCAACTTTCTCCCCATCCTTCCTCTCCAACCACCCAAACTCTCACCCATCTTTCAACACCCAGTCTCTCTTAATCTGTCCATCCCCTTCCAATGTCCTCTCCCATTCCCAATACCTCAACCCTCCCTTCCAACCTCACAATCTCCCTGCCATCCTCCCATGCACTTCAAATTTCTCCCCATCTCTCTCCTTCAAGCCCCAGGTCTCCCCATCTTCTCTATTCAACCTGTCACTCTTTCCCCATCTCTTCAATCACCAGTTCCCCATTTCTTTCTCATTGCACTCCACAACCACTCCATCTCGAAAAGTCCTCACCATCGAATTCCTCATCATCCCCCCCCAACTCCAGTTCAGTCTTCCCTGACTCTCCTTAATTTATCCACAATTTATCTCTTGTACCTCTTCCTTCCCTCACTTCTTCATGGGGATACCTCCATCTTATTCCCTCCCACACTCCACCCTTCCTCTTTTTCCTACTCCCCTTCAGCCCCACCTGCCTCTGGGGCATCCCTCGGAGGACGAGAGACCGAGACCGATTCCCCTCCTGGGGAGTCGAGCACTGAGTGGAGGAGTCGGGCCATGACTGGGGTCTGCCTTGAGCTCCTTTCGGGATCCTATCTTCCCCTGGTCCAGCAGAGCTCCTACAGGTTCTTCCTCCTCTACTCTCCCTTAGCCCTGGACAACTGAACTGCCTCCTCCCCCTACCTTGGTTTTTATCCTGCTCCGCCTAACACTGCCCCGCCTCTGGAATGAGAAGGGTAGCAATGCCTGGGATCGTCTGCAGATCCGGCCCCTTCCTGGGAGGAAGGCAGAGATCTCTAGTGGGTGGGAGACCCCAGGGCTCTGAATCTGAAGGCTGGAGAGAGGAGAAGAAGGGGACTGGGGAGGAGGGAAGGAGAGGGATAGAAGTGATGACAGAGCTTAGAGGGTAGGGGTCTCCTCCCTCTTCTACACCCAACTTCTGCACCCCAACTTCTACATGCCTAATTGCCTTGCCACCCCCTGTCTCTTTAGTAATGATAGCAAGCATCGATGTAGCACAGTAAGGTTTGCAAGCACTTACACATATCATCCGATTCAACAACCATGTAGTAAGGGGCTGCTTTTATCCTCATTCTGCAGATGGGGTTCCCAGGGTCCCCAGGCTAAGGCAGTAACTCAGTCAGGTTCTAAACTCATCTTTCTGACTCCCAACCCAACAGCCAATATATCTCTCTACTGCACTACCTAGCGATGTAATAGCTGACACTTACAATAGCACTTTGAAGATTACAAAACTCTGTGTGTGTGTGTGTGTGTGTGTGTGTGTGTGTGTGTGTGTGTGTATGTGGGGGGGGTGCCCATTTGATCTTCAATAAGCCTGCTAGGTTAAGTGCTGTTGTGATCCCTATTTCACAGATAAATGCTTATTGACTGACTCACTAATAAAGGAACTCTACACCCCCATAAGCTACAACCTGTCTTCCATCGCCGCCACTCTACAGAGACTGCCCTCTCTCGGCTCTCCCAGGACCACTCAATTCCTGGAGCATCCTCCTGTATCTCGCGGCATTCTGCACCGTTGCCCCCCACTCCCATTGGATGCTCCCTCCTCCCTTGGTTTCCGTGACAATGCTCTCTCCCTACTTCTGATCACTCTTCCTTTCTTTACTCCCATGCCTCTTTTTCCATCTGACCCCTTAAGCTAGGAGTTCCCTCACCATCCACCCATCTTCTTTGGTCTTATGAAGTCCCACAACTTTGATTATCATTGCTGCATGACAGTTAGTGATTCTCCTTGCTCTTCCCAGTGCTCCCAAATCTGCATCCACCCAACCAAGATTTGTTGAGCCCCAGCCTCTCTAGAGAGCGCCAGTCCTCCTCCCCACCCCCCACCCCCCTACCCCACCCCCACACCCTTCCCTCCCGGGCAATTGCCTGCACTACCAATGGTCTCCCCCTGGCTGCACCCTCTTCATCCCAAATTCAGCATGTCCAAAACAGAACTCGATCTTCCCCCAAAAAGCCTGTTAGATTCTGAACTTCCTTATTTCCACCCATGACAATACCATCCTCCCTGCCGCCCAGCTCAAAACCTTGTGGTCCTTTCTGATCGCTTCATCTTCTTTACTTTCCACTTCTGTTTGAAGAGCTGTCAAGTGACTAGCTCAGGCCCACCTAAATAACACAAGCCAGGTGGAGGCTGGGACTCATTAAGCTCTGATGTAATGTCCAGCACTCTTTCTGATCTGCTTTGCTATTTTACACTTTTTCCTTGGTCTATAGGACACAGTACTTTATAAGTGTTGACTTGACTACACCGGTAGTTACTCATTGGTCTCCTTAGGGATATAGATTTATAGCTGGAAAGAACCTTAGAGCTTATCTAATCCAACCATCTCATTTGATAGAAGAGGAAACAGGCCCAGAGAGGGGAAGCCCTAGATCACAAAGTTGCCTGGGGGCACTGAGAGGTTGAGGAACTTGTCCAGGGTAACACAGACAGGTTGGGTCATCTAGAACCCAAGTGTTCCTGGCTTCAAAGTGCATTCTTTATCCCCCATGCCAAATTCCACATCTTTCTGTTATGGCATTATTTTTGCTTAAGGGGGCAGTTGGAGAAGCTCAGCATCCTTTTCGGTGGTGGAGAGCAGGTGGAGTTGCGGTTCCATCTCTCAGCCTCATGGCCTCTGCCCATTTCCCAAGCCTGAGAAAGTTGTCTCAGCCTAGGAATGGAGAAAATAGAATCTGACCAAGATCAGCTCATAGAAGGTTATCTCCTTAGCAAATGGAGCAATCAAGAGATTAAAGTTATCAGGGGACTGTGGGGAAAGGGACCAAAGATCAGAGGATGACCTCAGGTAGAGGATGCCCACATTCCCTAAGCTCTGGCAGGCACAGGCGCCTATCCTCCTCTCTCTCTCTGTTCATACAGCCACACTGACAAGGATTCCAGTTGGATGAGGAACACTACCAGGGTCAGTGTGTCTTCTCGCACCCACAGCCGCCACATACGCTGATCATTGACCCTAGTGGCCCTCATGGATATCACCAGATGCCTTTACCAAGACAGACTCCCCACCCTCATAGACTTCATAGGACCTCAGTTCTGGAAGGAACTGCAAAGCCCATCTTGTCCAACTTATGGCCAAAAACTAATTCCCTCTATTGTATTCTCAATAAGTGGTCACCCAGCCTCTATGTGAAGACCTCAGATAGGGCAAGTGGATCCCACTTCCTGCTGACACCACCCGCCCCACCTGGGGACAGTTCTCCCTGTTAGGAGTTGATATACCTGGGCCACTTAGACCCCCTCATTCTCTCTGGGCCCAAAAGTGAATGGATCAGGATTCTTCTCATACATTGCATAGTCTTCATCATCGTCATAGGTAACATCTAACCCCTCCTATATGCCAGCCACTGTGCTAAGAGCTTTGCAATTATCCCCATTTCACAGGTGAGGGAACTGAGGCAGACAGAAGTAAAGTGACTTACCCAGGCCACACAGCCAGGAAATATCTGAGGTTGAATTTGAACTCAAGTCTTCCTGACTCCTACCCCGCTGCTCTCTCTACTGAATTACCTAGCTAACCCGTCACAATATTTTGAATGCTTTAAAACAGGTACCATGTCTCCCTAAATCTCCTCTAGAGGAAGCAAAGAGCCCCAGTTCCTACCATACATAGTCTCAAGGCCCTTCAGCATCCCTGGTACAGACATTGCCTTGAATGTTCTCTAACTTGGCAAATTCTTCCTAAAGTAGAGCACCCAGACCTGAAGCCAATGCTCCTAATATTCTCCCTCCCATCCTTCTCACCCCTTCTCCTCTACCACCAGGACAGAGGATACGTCAGAATATAGATGCTAACCCCAAGAGGAAAAGAGAAAACGGCTCTCCCTTCCTGCCTTGTTAAGGCAGGGGGTTACGGGTGTGGAACACCACACACACTGTCAGACTCAGCTGAGGTTTCCAACGGTTTGAACTGTTGTTCCCCCTTCCCCTGCATTCCTTTCTTTTGTATTATTTGTATTCTACAAAGGGGTCGGGATGGAAATATGTGAAGGTGATTGGAAGGGCATGATGGTACACATCTGTGATCCCTGTTCCAGGGAAGTTTGCTTGAATTTCTGAGTTCTGAGCTACGGTGGGCTAAGCTGATCTGGAGCCCCAGTCCACTCAGGATTGGTACAGTGAAGACACCAGGAGGAGGGATTTGTCTAAGGAGGACTGAACTGACCCAGGACAGAAACAGAGCAGATCAAAGCTCCCATGCTGATCAGACTGGGACTAGCCCAAGAGTAGTAGCCCTATACTTCCCACCTGAGCATATATATTAACTTAACATTAAAAAAAAAATAACATCATGGCAACAGCTAGTCCCATCACTTCCTGACAAATAGAGGAAGAAATGGAAGCAGTGTCAGATTTTATATTCTTGGGCTCAAAGATCACCGTAGATGGCAACTGCAACCAAGAAATTAAAAGATGATTGCTCCTTGGAAGGAAAACCAGCTCACTAAGGAGCAGAGATGTCACCTTGCTGACGAAGGTGTGTATAGTCATTGCTATGGTTCTTCCAGTAGTAATGCATGGTGGTAAGTTGGACTGTAAGGAAAGCTGAGCTTAAGAGAATCGTCTCTTTTGAATTGGGGTGCTAGAGAAGACTTTGGAAAACACTTTGGGCGGCAAAGAGATCAAATCAGTCAATACTTGAAGAAATTAATTCAGATCACTCATTGGAAGGACAAATATTGAAGCTGAAGCTTAAATACTTTGGCCACATAATGAGAAAAAGGTCCTGATGTTGGGAAAGATTGAAAGCAAAAGGAGAAATGAACCGCAGAGGAAGAGATGGATGGATAGTGTCATGGAAGCAACAAACATTAGCTTGGACAGGCTTCGGGAGATAATGGTGGATAGATGGTCCTGGTGTGCTGTGATCCATGCGGTCATGAAGAGTCTGACATGACCGAACAGCTCAGCAAGAAAACTTGCGTATATATACAGTGTGTGGGGGATATATGTATATATATGCGTATATATATGTATGTGGGGGAAACCCCTGTCCCAAATCTCATTGACCTGGGACTCTCTTCTTATTTGTGGAGATCAATACCTTGCCCTGCATAAGGTGCTGAGGGAGCTTCATTTCTCAGCCAGACCCCTCTGAGTTCCTTTTGGAACTCATCCAACTCAAATCTTCTTTGGGACTCTTCAAGTGTCCAATTGCTTTGGGGGCTTCTGATATCCAGCTTCAAGCTGGTTGCTGAAGGAAAAGACTGAGAAACATGAGTGGAGCTGGCAGTCTCCATCACATCCCTATTCTCAGCTTGCTACTCTAGAGTTGGCAGGGAGTTTCCCCCGGGGTGAGAGCTGGGACTCTTTCTTGGCTGAGCCGAGTTCTTATTTCTAATGGATGAGCTCCTTCACTCCGTGGTGTCTGGTATAGATTCTCCTATGTATACCTTCTCTGATTTCTGTTTTGCTATGATTTGGACAAATGAGTTTATTTGCTACATCTATTCATTGAGAAACTGATATTTGGTGGGAAGGGGGCAAACTTTGGATATAGCGTTTGGGATCCCTCTTCCCCCTGGAAATGACAAAGTGATCAGGTGTTAGCTCAAACCCTGTCATATCCCCCAGACTAATAATATTTCTACTTCTAATTCAGTGCTTCCTCTTTCTGAGGAGAGCAGAGAGCAGCCTCTGGCCCCAACTTCCATTTTTCTCTCCTGGCAGGAATGAAAGTCTCCCTTGGACAAGGGTGGGAGGACAAGAGGCTAGAGATGTCTATGGTGCCTCTGTTGGAGCCACGTGAGAGGCTTTGCAACATGTGGGCCCTTATCTACACATGCAGTTCATCCTTTCTTTTTCCCTACATACACAGATAAAACAGATATAGATATCAGGGAGTACATGCATGTATATTTTATATATATATATATATGTATATATATATATACACACATATATATATATTCATATACACACACACATACAGTGTGGTATAAGAACAGCATTTATATAAGTGTTTTACCTCTGTTATCACATTTGATGATCTCAAAGACCTAGTAAAGTCAATGCTATTATTATTAGCAACATTTTACAGATAAAAAAATTGAGACTGAAGAGGATTGTTAAGTGACTTGCCCAAGGTCACACACACAAATTGATGTCTAAGGCAGGATTTGAACATGCGTCCTCCTGATTCCAAATTCAATATCCTATCCACTTGCAACTATAGGGCTCAGGGACTAGAGCATTGGCCTTGGAGCCAAGTTCTGAGTTCAAATCTTCCTTCAAACAGACACTTATTAGTTGTGTAACTCTAGACAAATCATTTAACCTCTTGCTGCCCATGTTTCTCATCTGCAGAATAGGCAGGGAGTCGGACTCAGGGGCCCCCAAGGTTCCCTTTCTGCTCTGAATCTGTGATCAATAACAACTTTTAAAAACACTGCGTAGGCCAAAAGGACTTTATTAAAAGCGCACACAATTGGGACCATTTTTCCTTTGGTCGCTGTAAGCCTCGCACAGTTCCCTGGGCATAGTATACCCTTAATAAATCCTTGTTGAATTGGATTGGGTCTGGGGGGGCCCCCAGAGGTGTTTGGGCTGTGGGAGTTCAGTTCATTTCTCAAAAGAGCTCAGAGTTGGGCAGCCCAGCCAGTACCGGGCAATTGAGCGTGGATATGAAGGAACCACCGCGTCCACCCTCTTGGTTTGAAGGTTAACCCGGTAATACTTGTCTGAAAGAGAGAACAGGGTGTTTGTGTAGCGAGACTTAGACTCCTCTCTCCAGCCCAGACACCTCCTGAGCCCTCTCCCACCCGTTCTGCAAGGGATGGTGGTGCTCTGTCCTTCCCGGGGTGGGGGTGGGGGGGAGGCGGGGAGAGGGATTTGGAGGGAGAAGGGTAGGCCAGAGCTCCTGAACCCTGAGCCCCATGGTCAGGCCTGAGATGGTTACTGAGAGTAGGATGCAGACTGGGCTCTGGGATTGGGAAAGAGAGAAAAAGAGGAGGGGAAGAGGAAGGGGGGAAGAGAGGAAGAACAGAAAGGAGAGGAGAGCGCACCTCCCACGAAGAAATAGATGCTCTGGATGGGCTCACACTGGGACGGCTGGAACCACTCAAGATGGAGGCCTGGGCCATAGTCAGCCCCATATTCTTCTGAAGACAGCCAGCTCCAGATGTCCCGGGAGCGGCGAGAGTGGCGACTCCCATAGCGTTTCCCCTTGCGGAGACGCTTGGCCTTAGCTTTGGCCTTAGCCTTGGCCTTGTGCTTCCGAATTGAATCAGATTGGGTAGAGGACGGGGAGGAGAAGTAGAGGCGGCCGGCCATCGCAGCATCTACCCTATTGGGCACCCCTTTCCAGTGCTCACTGATGAGCCAAGGGCCACTTGCTCCTTCTGGAGGGCCAAACAAAGAATGGGTCATTGTGGAAGGTAGCCCACAGAACTCTGCACACAGACCCCCAGCTCCAACCCTGACACTCTTGTACCCATCTCCCTGATGCCCAAGGTGGAAACCAGCTCAGAATTATCTAGTCCAACCCTCTCATTCCACAAAGAGAGCAGCTGATGTCCAGAAAATGGAAGTGACTTCCCCAAGGTCATACAGTTAGAGCTGGAAAGGGACTTACAATCCAACTCCTCCAATTCACAGATGACCCCAGAAGGTCAAATGTCTTTCCCAAAGTCACACAGGTAGTAAGTAGCAGAACTGAAATTTAGACCTAGCTCTTCTGGCTGGAAATGCAATAATCTCTTCCACCACATCATGAGTTGGTATAGAACTCAGCCCTCCTGATCCTCCATTCCTTGGCCCTTCCACCATACTACACCCTCTGCTGCTTTTTTTGCATCATCCTCTAGAAGACCACCTCTGAGAAAGTGCTTCCCTTGTACAACCTTGGGGTTTGGAGGAAGGGAATCTCCCTCTTCCAACTCTCTGAGCCTCCCCCTCCACTATTTCTGGACCCCTCCCTCTCTAGACTGTGACTCCTGGGCCACACCAGACAAAGTTCAAAGTGTGGGGTCTGAGTTGAGCCAAGTTAGGGCTTGTATCAATAGAAGCAAAGTCTAGGGCTAAGCAAACAGAGATTGTAAGGTCATAAACTCTGTGGGCTTCCTCTGGGGCCTCCTCTTCCTCCCAAGTCCTCCTGTACTCCATCAGGATCCCAGCCACAACCCACACCAAATGGGGATGGGGAAAGGAAGGGAGAGGTTAACCATGTGGAGGGCTGAGGCCTCAGGTGAAGTCCTGCGAGGTCCAGCCGTTCCCCCGCTGGAATGTAAGCTCCTTGAGGCCAGGCATCGCCTTTTGTTGTTCTTTATTAATTCTCCAGTGCATAGGACAGTGCCTGGCACATGTGCCTGTCTGTCCTGGAAGCAGAGAGGGCACAGGATACCTGATTCACCATCCCAGAAGAGGAGTTCAAAGATGCTCCGCCAGCTGTCTCGCTGTAGGACAGCAAAGTGTTCGAACACGGTGGACATCGTGCTGCCCTCACACTCCTCCTGGCTGGGCTGCTGGTGGAACTCATACTCCCAGTACTGATTTCCTAAGGGATGGGGAAGGGCAAACAGGTCATGGAAGTGACCACTTAGCCAAGTGACCCTTAGCCAAGTTACTCCCCTTCCCTAGGCATTGGGTCCCTCATCTATCTAGTGAGAGCACTGGCCTAGATAATCTCCAAATTCCCCCCAAATTTTACATCTACAGTCCTACAAAGAGCAGGATTAAGGGTTAGAAATAAACTATCAATAGTCTTATTCATTTAACTAGGATGCACAGTGAACAGAGTGCTGGGTCTGTCAAGGAGACCTGAGTTCAAATCCAGCCTCAAACACTTTCTAGTGACCCTAGGCAAGTCACTTCACCTCTTTCTGTCTCAATTTCCTCACCTATAAGATGGAGGTCATAATAACACCTGCCTCCCAGTTGGGGACATTAGAGTTATTGTGAGGACCAAATGAAACACTAGTTGTAAATGGCCTAGTACAGCACCTGGCACATTTCGTTGGTCATTCAGTCATGGTCCACTGCTCATGGACCACAGTATGTCACTGCTGTCCACAGGGTTTTCTCAGCCAAAGGCACTGAAGTAGTTTGCTATTTCCTTCTCCAGTGGATTAAGGCAAACAGAGGTTAAGTGACTTGCCCAGGGTCACACTGATTTGGCCTCAGGTCTTCCTGACTCCAGGCCCAGTACTCTAGCTGCCAAGTCACCTAGCTGCCTGGCACATTTGTGTGCCCTTCCCTCGACCTGAAAAGGGCTTGACAGTGGAGCAGACTCCAGATCCACCCTAGAGATGGAATGGAAAGGATGCTGGTCTGGGACTGCAGGCAGATTCTAGACATTTTTCTAAGTCGCTTCAGCTAGCCCAGACTGATTTCTCCTCTACAGAAAATTAGGGGATTGGACTAAATTATCTTTAGGGTCCCTGATAATAAATGTTGAGATTTCTCTAGGGTTTACAAAGCAGTTTGCATATAGTCTGACATCTGATCCAACTGAGGCTGTAAAGGCCAAACAGGGACAGGATCACACAGCTATTAAGTCTCATTAATGACATTCAAACCCAGGTCTTCATTTGGATGTGACTGCCTTGCCAAACTACCTCTCTGCTGTTCCCATCACTTTTGATGAAAGCCACTGGGGTCTGGGTCAAAACAGGAAAAATCAGTGCTAATTTTCAACACTGTCCTGTCAGTGAGGTAGGTAGAGGCTTTGACCCAAACAATTACAAAGGATCCCTGGCATAAGTGGCCAGATATCCAGACGTAGGGGACCAGGCCTACAACATGGAACAAGTATACTCCTAAGGCCACTCTGGATAACTATGCTAGGGGGACGGGGGAGCTGATTTCATGGTCTGGATCCTTCCTCTTCTTTTCCCTCCTCCCTCACTATACCCCCAAACCTTTGAAGAAGTAGGCACGCTCTTGGCCACTGTAGCTGTGGGCAGGGAGGGCCACAGCAGCATCAAGATCGTCTGGAATGTTCCCGAAGCCATCTGAGATGTTCCTTGGGAAACCCGGGTCCAGAATGCCATCCTCAAAGCGCCAATACAAGCTGCCCTGTGGGAAAGGAGTCTGGGATTCTAGATCCTAGCTGGAAGAGATCTCTGAGGTCATCTACATTTTAGAGGCCCAGAGAAAGGAAGTGAGTCACCCAAAATCACACAGGTGGAGAGTAGCAGTCAGAATTCAAACCCAATTTCTCCCACTTCAAATCTGATGCTTTTTCCTCTATATCACACTGCCTCCCTAAGAAAGATGCCTCTCCCCACCCCCAAAGGCTGCCTATCTCCTGCCCTTGGAGCTCCAACAGTGCCTTTAGCCTCAGAGTTGATGTCAAAGGACCCGGTGTTCCAAGCTAACCCATCTTCCTTTACAAATCATGCTGTTACCCTTGTGCTTGGCATTGCCCAGAAGGAAGAGTTAACCCTTCTCCCCTCCTGAGATATCCCCCAGTAATTCCTTCTCCTGAGGCCTTCTCTCACCAGACCACCCCTATTTTTCACTCCCACCTTGAAGAGGTAGGTTTTCCCCTGGCAGTTGATCCGTGTAAAGGCAGCGTCGATGGGCCCCTCAATGCCCCAGACATCCTGTATCAGCTTGGGGTACCCAGGAAGTACACTTTTTTCATCCAGCTCATAGAAATACTTGCCTGGAATTTCCAAGGTGGAGAAAGGGAGAGCAGACCCTGAGTAGATCATTTCCCCAAGTCCAGTAACTCCCTCTCCTCCTTTCACTCCCCTATGCCCTCCAGCTCCTCTGGCTCAGTACCCCCTTAGCTCTCTGCCTCCCTTGTCACCTCGGAAAGCAAAAAGGGAGCCATTTTTGAGATCAGTGAAGGCATCAAAAGGTTTCCCACTGCACACTTCTCCCGTCTGCTCCCTTTCTCCTTCTTCAGGTGTTATAAAGGGGCTTTCAGTGGTGGTTTCTGGATGTTGGTACACATTGAAGTCAGCCCCCTGGGTGGTTTCCTGGCCAGCACTGGGGACAGAATCTGTCGTGGTGATAATGTCATGTGACCGGATGAAGTCTGGCTCCATGGTGCCCTTGCTGTCATACTCAACGTCTGAATACTCATCTTCAGGCATGGTGAACACATCTCCACGATTCACTAGGGAAAGAAAGAATCCTGAGCCTCCAACACTGTCATTGGAGAAAAGTAAGTTGTATAAGAGACACACACCTGGGAATCTGAGGGGAGACATGAGATGGACCATCCCCCCCCCCCCAGCATTGGTCCTAGCTGGAAAGAAATACTACTCTTCTCCCCCATTGGAATGTAAGCTCTCTAAGGGTAGGTACTGGTTTGGCCTAATAGTACCTAGGATACAGTAGGTGCTTAATAAATGCTTATTAATTGGTTTATTGACTACCACTACTAACAACCATAGCAATAATAACAATTGACATGTTTATACCCTTGTAGGATTTACAAAGCATTCAGCATAGTATCACAAGTTTCCCAGAAGCCCTGTGGGATATTACAGGCATGATGATTCTCACTTTATAGATGAAGACCTTGAGACTTAGAGGGGCCAAATGACTTACCCACGATCACACAACTGGTCACTTGCCAAGACAGCTCAAGATGATCCCCTTCCCAACCCAAACAGGGAGCCCAGACCACTGCCTAAATGATCTCCCAGCAGCCCTGCAAATATGTGGTGCCCAGGGAAAACGAGCAGGGAGGCAGGCACCATACCTTTGGGTTTGCAGACTTCAGCGTAATCGATACAACAGCTTTGATAGTAGGAGCAGAGTTCATCACACTGGCACTTCTTTTTGGAATTGAACCCTTCTGTGCAGCGGCCTTGGCATGACTCTGGATTGGGTGGGGAGGGGGACCAGGGGAGAAGAGGAGATCAAACTTGTCTCAGCTGGTCCTTCTACTAGGCAGACATCTCCAAGCACCCAAGACCCTTCCTGCCTATGTCTGCCCAGGGGCAGAGAGGTGAAAAGATATACTAGCTGGTGCCCAGGGTACATTCCTTCCTCTTGCCATGCTCAGGTTGGTGCCCATCCCCAACCCTCACTGGGACTTGTTACCTTGATCAGCAGAAGCAGCACAGAGGAGGAAGACCACTAGGAGGAAAGTCGGAGACATGACCCTCGGTGTTGGGACTCAGACTGGTGCTGAACTACTGTGAGCTCTGAGTGAGGGATAAACTGAGACAAGAAGAGGGGAGGGAAGGAAGGAGGAGCTACCCTCCCTTTGTTTGCCCACCCTCTCCCTGCCCGCTTTCCAGTGACCAGAAGGTCAAAGCCATCTGCCAGAGATGTCCTAGCTAAGAAAGACTACTACTCTCCCTCTTTAAAAATTCTGCAAGCACTGAGCCTGAATGGGAGAATTTGGAAGAAAATGAAATTCTGCATAATACTTGTTTTAAGGGCATTTTAAAGCTGAAATCTCTTTGTTAGTCCAGTAATGGAAAATTCACTAAATTTTATCACAAAACCATCATATTTGGAATATTCAGGACTTGTAGATTCAGAATCAGACAGGAACTTTGATCAGCAATGTGGCATAGTAGATAAAGGACTGAACTAGGAGTCAGAAGACCCAGGTTCAAATTCTGCTGCAAACATTGAGTGAAACTGGTCAAGTCACTTAACTCTTCTAGGCCACTTTATTCAGCCATAAGATTGGGTTAAAAATAAGTGTCTACCCCTAGAGGATTATTGTGAGGCTCGAATGTCTTTGGGTCCGTAAAATGCTTAGCAAACATTAAAGAACTGTAGAAATGTGAGCTGTAATCATTATTTTCTTGTCCAGTCTCATGGAGAAGTGCCCTATAAAGTGTCCAGGCTCTTTTCGAATACTTCCAATAAGGGGAGTTCATCACCTTCCATTGCCAGACAGCTCTGACTGTTAACTCCTTTCCGATATTAAAAAGCAACTCCTTCTTGCAATGGATGCTACAAAGTTTTAATCTCTGGAAAGACGAAATTAGGCAACTCTCTCCTCCACCTCTTCAGATATTTGAAGAAAACACTCACACCCTTCCCAAGCCTTCTCTTTTCCATTAACATCCCCTATTTCTTCAACCATTGCTCATTTTCTCAAAGGACACAGTTTTGAGTCTCCCCCACCTGTTTGGTTAGAATAGGTGAGAAAGAGGGAAAAGCCCACAGGGGAGGCAGGAGCCTGAAAAAAATCAGGGGCACATCAGAATTGCAACCCTGACCTTTCACCCCTCTCCTGTTGGTAACTGGTTAACAGACCTCTGGGATCTGAGAGGGTAAGGGGGTAGCAAAGAGCAACATTTTCATCCTCTTTATTGAACAGCCTGGAGAGAGGTGGAGATAAGGGTGTGGGAGCGGACTTTTGATCTGTAAAGATCTGCCCTCCTCTTCCCTGAATTCAGGGCCACTTTTTCTGCTCCCCTTTATGGGGTCCTGAATGGGAGAGAGTTGGGAGAGAAACTTCATGCCTGAAGGCCTACCCTGACCCTGGGGACCATGAGACCATAGGATTTAGAGCAGAAAGGGACTTGTTAGCTCAATGAGCATTTTGCAGGAAAATAAAACCAAACCAAACTCCGACACACAAAGAAGAGAAGGAATTCCCCAAAGGAATTTAGTAGGTAGCAGAGCCAGAGTTAGTACCCAAAAGCATTGATTCCAAATTCAAACTTTCCACTAAACCACCTTGAAGGAGGGAGGGATGACAAAGCTTGAAGCAGACTAAAGCTTTCCTGTCCCTGAGGCCCCCAGAGAGAGAAAGCAGATTTTAATTTCACCAAGGGGTAAACTGAGGCAAGGGGACAATAGGGGTCCCACACCCCATGGGTGAGAACAAAACATTAAAGAGAAGATAAGAACATGAAGCTCAAGGCCTGGGAGCCAAATGTGATTAATTTTTTGGTTGTTTTTTTTTTATTCTGAGGACGGAACTTTTTAGGTCACCTGGTTCATATTCTTCATTTTATACTTGGGAATACCGAGGCCCAGACAAGGAAAGTAGCTTGTCCAAAGGTTACAAGAAGACCAGAGCTGGGATTTGAACCCGGGTTCTCCGATTCCAAACCTGGGAATTCTTTTCTACATCTCCATGAGTCTTAAAAAAACAAAAAATATTTTTCTTGATTTCTTTTGTTCTCGTAGCACAGTTACTTCCTAACATTTCCCCTCTAGCTAGAGAACCCTCCATTGGGACAGACAAAACAATTAAGCAAAACTGACATGGAAACTATCTCTTTCAGTGTATCCAAGACTTTGTACCAACAATCCCTCAACTCTCTACCAAGCGGAAAGAAGTTTCACCATTTTTTGCCTGATCTCCTGTTGGAATTGGGTTTCTTTTGTTTCTGTAGTCATTGATTCTCCTAGGTTGACTTTCTTTAGTTTGCATCAGATCATACAAATCTTACCATATTTCTCTAAATTCCTCTTTTTCCTCCTTTCTTATAAGGCAATAATTCTGTTACATTCACATGCCACAATGGGTACCACCATTGCAGGAGCTGTAGCAGAAGATCGAGACCACCCTCCAGGCGGATGGCCTCACACAGGCCCTTGGCCACCTCACGTCCCACAGTGGGGATGACCCACGCCTCTTCCACCAGCTGGAACACTTCGGACAGGCCGGTGCCCACCGCCTCCGGGCTGCCCGCCTGCTTGAGCCCCGACAGCGCCAGCTGCAGCTCGGGCAGGACCCGCTCCAGGGCCCCCTTTCTCCTTCTTCAGGTGTTATAAAGGGGCTTTCAGTGGTGGTTTCTGGATGTTGGTACACATTGAAGTCAGCCCCCTGGGTGGTTTCCTGGCCAGCACTGGGGACAGAATCTGTCGTGGTGATAATGTCATGTGACCGGATGAAGTCTGGCTCCATGGTGCCCTTGCTGTCATACTCAACGTCTGAATACTCATCTTCAGGCATGGTGAACACATCTCCACGATTCATGAACATTCACTTTGTTCACTACTGGCCTTCTATCCACTGCACCATCTAGTGACTAGACAATGAATTGCATGTGAAACTACATACTTTCTACAACTTGCTTTTCTTTGAAAGTATGTAATAAATTCAACATGTAATTTTCAAAACTGTCCTGCTTGTCTGTGTTTCCTTCTGCTCTCCTTTGTGCATTTGTTCATGACCTTTTATTCAGTGATCCTGCTACTGGGTATATTCCTGCCCACTCCCATCCTCATCCCCCTACACCCTACCCCACCCCTCTACATCACACCACACTCTTGTAAAGAGGTCAAAGATGGAAAGAAATTCCCAAATATAACAAAATATTCATAGCACTTTAATTGTAGGGGGAAAATAGAAAGAGAGTGAATTTCATGGATCCAGTTGGATAATGGTTTAACAAATTCTAGTATGTGAATTATTGCATTTGGCTTTTCTGATCTCCTCTGCCCCTTGTATGGTCACAGAGGTAGTAAGTTACTAATTATGCCAATTATCCCCTAATTTTTGTACCGTACCTATATCCTTGATATAAATCCAACTTGGTCATAGGTAATAATATTTTACGTATTGCTGTAATCTTTTATTAATATTTTGTTTAAATTTTTTTATTAGTAGTTACTAGTAAGATTAGTCTGTAGTGCTCCTTCTCTGCTATATCCCTTACTGGTTTGGGTAGTAGGATTATAATTATCTCATAAAAAGGATATGATAAAAATATGCATAGCAATTCTTTTTGTGCTGGCAAAGAATTGGAAATTGAAGGGAAGCACATAGCAGTATATGATTGTGATGGAATACTATTGTGCTTTAAGAAATGACAAGCAGGATGGTTTTAGAAAAACTTGGGAAGACTTACATGAACTGATGCAAAGTGAAGTGAGCAAAGCCAGGACATCATTGTACACAGTAACAGCAACATTGTATGATGATCAACTGTGAATGACTTTCCTATTCCCAGCAATGCAATTCCAAAGGATTTATGATGAAAAAACTATCTTCTTCCAGAGAAAGAACTGATGGAGTCTGAATGCAGATCAAAGAATACCATTTAACTTTATTTTGGTTTATTTTTTCTTTTTCTTTTTTTGATCTGCATTCTCTTTTGCAACATCGCTAATATGGAAATATGTTTTGCATGACTTCACATTTATAATCTGTATCAAAGTGCTTACCTTCTCCAGGAGGAGAGAGGAGAAAATTTGGAACTCAAAAATTATATAAAATGTTAAATGTTAAAAATTGTTTTTTACAGGTAGTTGAGAAAAATAAGATAAAAACATCCTTTTTAAAAAGGAATATGATAAGGTGCCTTTTTTCTCCAATATTTAGCAAAATTTTGGTAGTATGAGGTTTAATCTTTAAACCTTTTATAGAAATCATTCGTAAATTCATCTGGAAAAGCTTTTTTTGTGAATAGTTAGGAGACATTTGAGGTTCCTAGAGAGCCACCAGACGTCCCTGGGGCGCCCGGAGGAGGGATGCACTCCAAACCTTCTTTAAAGGGTGCGCTCCCAGAGAGCGGGCCTGCAGGAAGCAGCTCCTCCCCTAGACCTTACGTTTGGGGAGGCTGCAGAGGAGAGGAGGGGCGGGGCCTGAGCCAGAGCTAAGCAAGGTTGGGGCTGGGCGGACTCTCTGTTCTCCCCCTGTCCCTCAGTGGCTGAGGCGGAGTCTTTACTAAGCACTCTGAGCCTCCCACTGAGGTCGCTTTGTTCAGCCTCCTCTGAGTCCCACCTTGGCCTGGCGAGCATCGCGGTCAGAGCCAAGCCCAACGGAGCATCCCCATCAGAGCCAGAGCCAGCTCCATCCGCAGCCTGAAACCACAGCACCGCACTCTTGGGCACCTCCCTCCCGGCTCCCCTCCCCCTTCCGCTCTCCATCTCCGCATCCTCCATCCCTGCCCCCAAGCCCCTTTATCCCATCACGGGACTTCCATCACCTCCCTTTCTTAGCCCCAGTTGCTTCTGCAAACCTCTCCCCACCCCCTCCCCGCGCCATTAACAGCCTAGCTGACTTCCCACAACAGCTAGCCCATCTCGCTCCCTCCATCCAACCCCTCACCTCCTCCTTTCCACTTCTCATTCCCCATCCTTCTTCCGTTTCCTCTTTCCCTCCAACTTCTTCCATCAGTCTCCACCCGGCCCCCGGCCCCGCTCCATTTCTGACTCCATCCTCCATCCCTCCTTCTCCCAACTCCCCGCTCGCGACCATCAAAGAGCCCCTGTCCAGGTCCTGTCCATCCGAGCCCATGCCCTGTGCCCCAGGGATGTTCCCCTGACCAGTTGGCCTCTATGGTCTTAACACTGCTCTTCTCTGCCTACAAACTCTGCCGCTTCTTCACCATGTCAGGCCCGGAGCGGCTGGCAGTGCCTGTACCCAGGAGCACAGGGGGCAGCTGGTGGGCAGTGGGTGGTGGGATTGCCCGGGAGGTGTCGCCGGGAACCAACGTAGAGGTGCAGGGGGCCCTGGAGCGGGTCCTGCCCGAGCTGCAGCTGGCGCTGTCGGGGCTCAAGCAGGCGGGCAGCCCGGAGGCGGTGGGCACCGGCCTGTCCGAAGTGTTCCAGCTGGTGGAAGAGGCGTGGGTCATCCCCACTGTGGGACGTGAGGTGGCCAAGGGCCTGTGTGAGGCCATCCGCCTGGAGGGTGGTCTCGATCTTCTGCTACAGCTCCTGCAAGCATCCGAGCTGGACACCCGAGTGCTGGCGGCTCAGCTGCTGGAGCAGATCCTGGTGGCTGAAAACAGGTAAGGGGGCCCAGAGATGCCTGGGGCTCTGGGTCCCTGAGATTGGGAGAAGGCGCTTGGATTTTCTAAGACTAGTACATAGGAACTGAGATTAGCAGCTATTGGACAGAGTCTAGAAAGTTATTGGAAAACCTTGGCCTCAGTTTCCCCATCTGTAAAGTGAGGCATTTGGGTTTTCATCTCAAGGGAGAGCAATAGCTCCTTTGCTTTAAGGTATTACAGTTTCCCCCATCCCCCACCCCTTGGATTCTACATATGAATCAAGGATTCTATTAGTAAGGTGGATCCAGCCTCAGTTTATCAATATAACTGCCTGTGCATGTAAATGGTCTCAAGCAAATATTATCAACTCATTGACCTCCAAGAAAGAAGTTGCAAAAATCCTAAATGGAAAACGTATCCTCATACATTATTGATCCAGCTACAGAACTAGAAAAATATGGAAAATATTGCAGAGTTTGAAGTTTGGTTGGTCCTTCCATAGCAGTACAGGAAAACTGAGAGTGGCACAGTTCCTAGGAAGTTCCTAGGTCTCACTTTCCCTATCTGTAAAATGGGGGAGTTGCATTAAATTTAGCAAAATTTTTGTAGCATAGGATTTAATTAATTTCCGAGCTCTGAATTCTGTGGTCCAGTGAAGAGTACTAGGGGAAGCAGAGATAAATTTCCTCCCATCCTCCCTTAGTTGTATAAATGTACTGGAGTTATCCCTTACTCTCTCATTCTTGTATACCCAGAGGAGTTGTGTCTATGCTGGATGGGGGGGAGGGATGTGGGGGAGGAAATGCCTCCACATACACATGTCCTACTAGTTTCATGTATTGTCACAACTTCATAGACAACTTCATCGAACTCCTTATGGTCATTTCCACCAGTCAGAGAATGGGGTTCTAGAGCCAGATCTAGGCCTTTGAATGGAAGAAGAACTTGGGGCTCCTTGGTGATTGGAAAGGGAGGCAGAGGGGCAGAGGAAGGGTTATGGGAGTGGAGTCAAAGACAAGCTGTCTGGGAAAAGGCACTGATCCTTTCACAATGGATACCCATATATAATACAGAGATGACACTGACCTAACCTCTTCCCCCCTTAAACCAGTCTTCCCTTCTCAACTTTCTTCTCCTATGGCCCTATCATCTTTCCCACTCATTCATCAGTGCCCCAGTACTGAGACCCTGGGGCTAAGGGACTGAGGGGGGTGGGAGGGGGGTCCTGACATCACCATGGTTCTCTCTGGATACCATGACAAGGTGGGCAGGAGCAGGCACCAGAGGAAAATTCAAGTCCCAGTCCTAGTACCAGCTGTACCCTGGGGAAGGCTTTCCTTCCCTACCCTCATCTAAGTCCCCTCACTCTCCTGGCTCCTTCTCAGAGTTCTGATTCATATATAGAGATGATCTCATCCTGTCTCTTGGTACTGGGGATGGAGGATTCTAGAGAGGATGGCAGGGGCAGGGGGGGCAAGGAAAGCCTGAGACATAGAGTCAAATAAGGGGGGCAGTCAGAGGGGTGTCCTCCCAGGTTTGAGACTTGTCTGTTTCTGTCTCCCAGACTTCCCCTCAGAACCTGTGGTAAAGAAGTCACAGATTAGTTGGTGTGGAGATCAGAGGTCCAAGGTCATGCAACATTACCTCATCTTCCACTCCTGGCCCTGCCTCCCTCTTTATACTACTAGAATCTCTTACATACAATGGTATTCCCTGCTCCCTCCACACACTGTAGGCTGCTCAAGTCCAGGCATCTCAGACCAGGACATCTGGTCCTTCAGGGCTAATTTTGGAAATCCCAAACTCCGCAGGGTGCATCATGAAGAGTGCTGGATTTAGAGTCTGAACAAATGGATTCAAATCCTGACTCTGCCACTTACTATTTGGATGACTTTGGGCAAATAATTTAACCTCTGTGGCCTCAGTTTCCTCATCTGTAAAATGAGGGCTAGACACTCTCTGAGGGACCCTCTAGCTCTTTATCTCATTCAATGCCTTTGAACTGGGCTACTTCATGCAAATTAAACCAATTCTTAAAAATGGGTATTAAGCCCTGTATCAGCAATGCAGTATTCACAATGCCTACAGTAACTATAAATATGCTGATATAGTTATTAATCACAAAATGAAACAGGCTCTCTACATAAGAAATATAGATAGTGCATTCATTTAAATACCAGAAAACTGAGTCCCAA
>CM053584.1:366094856-366118060 GCA_028627135.1 Pseudochirops cupreus
ACAAGGCACGGGCATTCCTGGAAAACAAGCCTGGCGCCACAGGCTCCACGTGATCACATTCAGCCTATTAGGGAACAGAGTATACTTTCAAATATCCAAGGGTCCTCAGAGTCACGTAGCCACGTTAGCAAAGGGCCTAGGGGCAGGGCAGATCTTCAGATTCCCATAACAGTAAGATACTGCATTGATTTCTTGCATAGAACCTTGGAGTCACGAAGATTGGAGACTCAGCCCTGCCCCTGACACATACTGTTTGGGTGACTCTGGGAAATTCATCCAAGCTCTCAGTGTCATCATGGGCAGTTCACTGTATATTACAAATAAGGAGCTGGTTTGGTGCAAGAGATTTCCTTACTGAGAGTTTCCCATGAAGATGAAAAAAAAAAGAGCTGGACACAAATGTTTGACATTTTCTAGACATCTGTTCTAGGCAGAAGGCATACAAAGACTAAAACAAAACAGTCCTTGCCTTCAAGGGACTGACACTCTATTTTGGGAACAATTCCAAGGTTCTAGCTGAGGTTTCTGGGAAGATCCCATAAACCAAATCAAGCATGTTTCCCTTGAGGTTGCAAGCACTGGGCTTGGAGTCTGGAAGACCTGGGTTGGAAATCCTGCCTCTTAGACCCTTACTAGCTATGTGACCCTGGGCAAGTCATTGCCTTTCTGGGCTTCAATCTCTTCACCTATAACATGAGGGAGTTGAATTTGATGGTCTCACAGGTCCCTTTAAGCTCTCTCATCACAAGCCTTCAAACAGTTAGAATTCAGCAGAATGAGCAAGGGATGCATCATGATCTTGGTCAGGGGAGGGAATCAAGATCTCTACTCCAACAGGGTGGCCAGAGAAATACCAACTTATCTCAGAAAAGCTTCTTGAAAGGTAGAGCAGTACTGTGTCACTTCCCTTGCTTAAGAATTATCAATGGCTGCCCAGTGTTGTTCTTATTCATTTTTCAGTTGTGTCTGACTCTTCATGACTCCATTTGGGGTTTTCTTGGCAGAGATACTGGAGTGGCTTGCTATTTCCATCTGTAGCTCATTTTACAGATGAGGAAACTGAGGCAAACAGGGTGGAGTGACTTAATCAGGGTCACACAACTAGGAAGTGAGAGAGAGGGAGCAGGGAGGGAGGGGGAGAGGGCGAGGGAGAGGAAGACAGACAAAGAGACCTAGAGATAAGGAGTCAGTAATGAAATCCACTGCTAATATTTTCCTGGCATATCTCTCTCTCTCTCTCTCTCTCTCTCTCTCCCCATGTCTGTCTCTAACTCTCTCTGTCCCTCTTTCTGTCTCTCTGTCCCTTTCTCTCTCTGTCTGTGTGTGTCTCTCTCTGTCTCTCTCCCCCATGTCTGTCTCTACCTCTCTCTTACTCTCTCTGTCCCTTTCTCTCTCTCTGTCCTTTAGTTTCTCTCTTACTCTATCTTTGTCTCTCTCCTTCTCTCTGTCTCTTTCACTCTCTTGTCTATCTCTCTGCCCCTTTGTGGGTCTCTCTCTGCCTCTCTCTCTCTCTCTCTCTCTCTCTCTCTTCCCCACCCAACCCTACCCCACCCCCATTTTTTCTTTTGTCTTTCTGTTGTCAGCACCTAGCCCAGTGTCCTGACATAGGGCAGAGACACAGAAAATCTTACTAAGGTTGGTTGGTAAGGCAATTCACAATCGCGGTCAGAGCAGATGTAGCTCCCTCCAAGGCAGCCCTTCCCCAGGTCACCAGAGCCATTTGGGGCCGTTCTGGTCTTGCTTTAATTGGGCTTTGATGTTTAAAAGTGCTTGGGCTAAAACCACAAATGAGCATGCTCTCCATTCAGAGGGTGGATAGATGAATCGCATTTAAAAATGCCCCCAGCTTACAGCCCCCACCCTGGGTTGGGTTGGCCTGGCCCCTGCTGGGAAAAGGCAACCTCAGCTATATCTGTCTTTCAATTCAGTTCTGTAAGGCAAACATTCATTAAGTGCCCGCTGTGTGCAAGGAACTTGTGCTAAGCCCTGAGGACTCAAAGATGAAAAGTAATCACTGCCCGCAAGGAAGTTTACATTCTTCATGAGGGGTGGGGGAGAAAAACAGGGAGGCAGACAGGGATGATGATCACTACCGTTTTACTTTTGTGATTTCATGTGATCCTTACAACAACCTTGTGGAGTATTATTGTCATCCCCATTCCACAGATGAAGGAACTGAGGCCCAGAAAGATTAAGTCACCTGCTCGAGGGTCACGCAGTCAGCATGTGGCAGGTCTTCCTGATTCTAGCCCTCTAGCCCCCTCTCCTACCTAGAGAAGTATAATACAAGGTAGACACTGCTGAGGAGACCAAGGAGTCCAACCTATTTTACAGATGAAGAAATTTGGGTCTTATACAATTCAGCTGCTTTCCTAAGGCAAAGGAGAGCTCCAGACAAAGCTCTGGGAGGAATCTGTTGCCTTCTCTTTGCCTACCACAGGATAGGTGCTTAGTAAATTCTAGGTGACTGACTTGGCTCTGCCTTGAACCCAAGATGTCGTGGAAGGAAGTCCGGTTCTGTCGCCAGAGATCCTGGGCTTGACTCCTAGCTCGACTATTTATTCCTCTGTGACTTTTTAAA
This sequence comes from Pseudochirops cupreus, assembly GCA_028627135.1. Classification (NCBI taxonomy): domain Eukaryota; kingdom Metazoa; phylum Chordata; class Mammalia; order Diprotodontia; family Pseudocheiridae; genus Pseudochirops; species Pseudochirops cupreus. Next base: position 366,097,438 of record CM053584.1, read on the forward strand.
CAGTTCACTTTGGCCCTCCAGGCCTCGGTTTCCCACTCTGTAAAATGAGGGGGTTGGGCTAGATGACCTAAGGCTGAGTGCTGGACTTGGAGTCAGAAAGGCCAGAGTTCAAATCCTGCCTCAGACACTGACTAAGCTGAGTGACCCTGGGCAAGTAAGTCATTTAGCCTTTCAGTCTGTTTCCTCACCCATAAAATGGGGTTAAGGGTACCTACCTGTGGGGGTCAGATGAGATAACTAGAAAACCTTCAGCCACTATGGAAATGCTGGCTTGTGAGCAGCATTATTCTCTATGGATGATCTTAGGATCCTTGAAAGCCTCCTTTCTATCAGGCACTCAGGCTAAGGAAACATGGTCTCTGTGTGACCTTGAGGGAAATTATATAACTGTTCTGGGCCTGAGTTTCCCTCTCTGTAAGATGAGGGGGCTGAACAAGATGGCCCCTGGGGTCTCAGCTCTGTGAGCCTCAGTTTCCTCAGCTGTAAAAGGAGCCATTTGGCGGCAGGGGCCCTCTCAGTTTGATATCCCCTGATTCCACGACGTCATTTTCTTTCTCCTGGGAGGAGACCAGAGGATGGGCACCCCCAGGGGGCTCACACTCCCTCCTCTCTCCACATCCCCATCTGGCCTTCAGGAGATTGTGACTGCACTAAACTGTGGGAAGAACATAGTGCCTGTGCTGGATGGCTTCGTGTGGCCCGAGCCTCAGTTACTGCCTGAGGACATGCAGGCTGTTCTCAAGTTCAATGGCATCATGTGAGTAAAGGAGTGGAGGAAGGGGGCATCGTGGGAACTCCTGGGGAGAGCTGCCCTTGTCCTTGCCCCCCATTCAGTAGGCCTAATATGCCCCAAGAAAACCCCAAGAAGCCTGAACTCCACCCCATCATCAGGGGACATGAATCTCAGCTAGTGGACCACCTCTATTCCCAGGAAGCTCTGCAGCCTGGCTTGCTTGGTACCCAAGGGGAGGCTCTGAGGACAGCCTTGACCCTGAGCCTTGCTCTGTCCACAGGTGGTCCCATGAATACCAAGAGGCCACCATCGAGAAGATCATCCGCTTCCTGCAGGGCCGCTCATCTCGGGATTCCTCTGCTGGCTCTGACAACAGTCTAGAGGGTGCTACGCCATTGGGCCAGACCTAGACACCTCCTCCCCCCGCCTTCTTCCCATTACCCCCTGCCCTCCACTAGTCTCCGTTTCTCCCAACCCATCCCCCATTGGAAGAGAAGGCAAAGACAGACCCCCCCCTTGACTTCCGGGGTGGGTGTGGGGGGCCCCCCAATGATGGAGTCAAATCTTGGGGAGGGGGACAGATGGTCTACCCTTCCTCTACCCCACTATGATCTTTTTTAGCAATGACATTGGGATGGGGACAAGCCAACAGGGAGGAAGATAGGGAAGATGAGGTTGGATTACCCTCCCTTGCACAACTGAGAGCATGGATCTCAGTCAAGAGGGGGGAAAGACATATGGACTTTCCCTGAGTCTCTACCATTGCTGATAATGGACCATCATGCCCTGAGGAAAAGGGCTGGGAGGACCTTAGTGGTTCCCAGGTGAACTATCTGTTCTTGGGTCACAATAGGCTGAGCTTAGCTCATTTAGGAGCATGGGGCATCATCTGAAGCCATGACCCCACCCTGACTCAGGGCATCTCCAGGGGCACCAAGCTCTGGGTACCCATGGGATCTCACAGGTGGCTTCTGGTGCCCTCTAGTGGAAGAGCAAGGCAAGGCAGCTACACCTCCTAGCTTGAATTTATGTCTCTCATTCTTCAAGGTTGCAGGAGAGATAAGGAGGGCACCTTTTTTCAAAGATACTTACCCCAGGTCACTCCACTCATACATAGCAAAGCTAGGAATCCACCACACTTAAGCAAAGCCTGAAAGGAGGCCCTTAATTATGTCTCAGTAACTTCTCTTCCCCCACTTAGGCCCAACTTGCCTCTGATGCTTCCTCTTCCAGTACTGTAATGGGCACCTCACCTCCCTACCCTGTGGCCTTCTTTTATAACCACTCTGTGCTCTTAATGCCCCCCCTCCTTCTTCTGTACACTCCCAGCTGGATATCTTGATGAGATGTAGCCCACTTTCTAATTACAGAGCATCAGGCTGGGGTTCATGAGGCCACTCCCTGACTTGGCCTTAATCCCCCGTTCTCAGCCAGGCGAGTTTGAGAAGGAAACCACAGCACCACTAGGGGCAGAGTAGGCTCTGGGGCTGCCACTGCCCCACCTGGAGCAGGGGACAGCAAAGGACAGTGCCCTCCAAGAGGGCAGAGGAGCCCAAAGACAGGCCTAGTGTGTTTGCCTGGAAGGGCCAGCTCTAAGCCAACCAACCAATAAGCATTTATCGAGTGCCGGTACCATGCTAGACAGTGTAGATGCAAAAACCAAAAAAAGAAACATTTCCTGACTTCAGGAAGCTTAGAGACCTCTGGCTGCCTCCTCCTCTCGTGGGTCATGACGTGGTTGGTATAGAAGAATCCTGAAAGTTGTAGTCCAGCCCCTTAAATTTATTTTTAAGTTAATTTTGTTTTCATTAACAAGCATTTTTTTTAAACTCCTACTCTCACCCCACCTCCCAACTGGAAAGAAAAAAAAAACACCACCAAATCCTTATAACAAATATACATAATCAAGTGAAACAAATCCCCAAGTTCCCTTCACTTTACAGCTAAGGAAACCGGGCCCTAAAGAGCAGTATAAGATCACATATTTAGCAAGTGGCCGAAGCTAGAAGGCTGGCCTTTGTTTCTGGCCTTTTTTGTATCCTCAGTGCTTGGCACAGTGCCTAGAACATAATAAGCACTTAATAAATGCCTGTTGACTGGCTGACCCTAAATCCTGGGCTCTTTCCACTGAACCCATCTGTCTCTGCCAGCTTTGGACATCTGAACTCTTGCTAGCCATCCCCCCAGTCAGCATTGCTTCTTTACATTTCATCGAGTAATGCAGGCTACTTTGAGCTCCTTTCCTTGCCCAGCCTCCTTCCAACTCCATCCCTTCAGGCCATGTTTCTCCATACCCAGATCTGGCCATCAGTACCAGGAAGAGGAGGGAAGTCTTCCCAGCAGCAGCTAGCCTTGAATCTCCAGCTGACACTGGGAAGAGCCAGTGACTCATTCTTGGTCAAGAACAGGGCTCTAAAGCTGGCACTGAGTGCAAATGAGATGAGCCTTTGGTGGAGTGGGCTATAATTTCTCAGGGCCAGCAAGAGACAGGCAGTTCTCATGTGTTAATATTCCATTTTAACAGTTCTGACTCCTGAGAGATATTACCCAGTTGGCCATGACTCTTGCCTTGCCAATTCCAAATTGCTACTTGCCAAATAGGCAGTTGAGATCCTCAATCCCATCTTCCACCCTAATCTTTTTTTTTCTTTTTACCAACCAAAGAAAGTGGGGAAACCTGGTTCAATTGAGCAGGAAATAATATGTAGGCAGCATTTGAGTTTGGGGCTGGCTGCTGTATAGGTCCCTATAAAAATTCTGGTGGTATACTTTTACCAGGGCGATGAAAGCAGGTGACATGTGCACAAAGAGCTGGAGGCCATGGGAGCCCTCCCCCAACAGCACTCTGGCAGCTTGCTGAGATTGCCTTGAATTCTGCATTCTCAGCCTCTGGCCTGGCCCAAGAGTATTGGGATCATCACTCCTGGTTTTAACTATGTCAAGGTCACCTGTAGACTAGGGTGACCCAGTTGCTGTTCTCGAGTTGTTTCAGTCATGTTTGACTCTTCATGACCCCATTTGGGGTTTTCTTGGCAAAGATACTGGGGTGGTTAGCCATTCCTTCTCCGGCTCATTTTACAGATGAGGAAACTGAGGCAAATGGGGTGAAGTGACCTGCCCAGGATCACCCAGCTAGTAAGTGTCTGAGGCTGGAATTGAACTTAGGAAGAGGAGTCTTCCTGACTGCAAGTCCAGCACTCTATTTAACCCCAAGGACCCTAGAATCCTTGTTTTCCAACCTATCAGCCAAGGCTACACCAGTAATTTGGGGACTCAAGAAGGATCTCGGGGAAGGATTCCCTCTGGCCTCAGAGATATCAATGAAAGCAGCCTCTCCTCCCAAAACTGCAGAATTGCCACAAGACCACACCATGTAGCTTTTACAGACCTCTACCCCTTCCCCCTAATGAAAAACTATTCAAAAACCATTTGATCATCTCCTTCAGACAGCACTGTTATCCTAATCTGCAGCCCCTTCTCCTCCCTGGATCTCACTTTCCAACCCCCTGAGCTCTTTCCTGGGAAATCAGAGTCAAGGTAAAGTTAGTTAGTTCACTGATGGAGAGGTGAACTTCTGTGACTAGAAAGGCAAACGTCATATCCAGGGTCAGTGAGGCTGGGGAGATTGAGAGATGGGGCTCAAGTTCACGAGCCAGATCTATCTGGATCCATTGGCAATGGGTACAGCCAGTGAACTGGTCCTTCTCATCCGACCCCAACCCCTGCTGGGGGTAGACTGTTGACCAGGGCCACTGCTGCTGATGCTGCTGCTCACAGGGGGAGAACTTTGATCTGCTCACCTTTGGACCAGGACCAGCATGGGAGTCATCACTCCCTGACAGGCAGGGCTCAGGAACTGGCCTTTATTCTCTTCACAAACCCCAAGTGCCTAGAATTGGGCATTGGATCCCTGACATTGGTGGGAATTCTGGATCACCATGGCAACCCCAGCTCCCAACTAGGAGACAGCATCCCTTGGAGATTAAGAGGGAACTGAAGAAATCAGCTTCCACCCAAAAGGATGCATTTCAAGCTACCTGACCTTTCTCTAGTCATTCCCAAAGCAGGGTTAGAGCCAAGGAAAGTCCTTAGTCTTTGCTGTTGCCTAGCCTAGGATGACCAAATCCAGGCCTCAAGGCCACATGTGGCCCTCTAGGTCCTCAAGAGTGGCCCTTTGACTGAATCCAAACTTCACAGAACAAAGCCCCCTATAAAAAGCCTCAAGGCTGCAGGTTCCCCACCCCTGAATTCTCTCAGAATCTTCTCAATGCTGTAGCCTCTGGAATTCCAGGAATAAAAGGCCAGAGCAGAAGGAATGCATAGCTGTTCATGTAGGGATCAGATGAAGGAGAGCCTCGACAATAAGAAACAAACAGAGAAGACAGTTGGTAGGAATGAGAGCATCATGAAACCTCAGCTGAGGACTGTGGGCTCATACTTTCCCTATTGAGCCACTGTCCCTCACTTGAGGACGTGAGCTCATATTTTCCCTCTGATCTCTGCAAAGCCATTTACATTAGTGACTAGGCACCCATCCTTGGAAGTCTCACTCTGGGTTGGCAATGGTGCACTCAAGCCTGGTCACTGGAGAGATCTCAGGCTAAGCAAATGATAAATCAGTGATTAATAAACTGTCTGGGGCCGTACAAAGTCTTGGTACCCACCATTCTCCATCTAAAGTCACTGCCCTCCCAACTTGAGGTCCCTGTCCAACTGGTCACCATCCTCAGCATTAAACATTGACTTAATACCCCCACAGCACATGGTCCTGGACTGGGCACATCATGGGCTGAACAGGGTTCTGGTTAGATATGGTCTCTGCCTGCTGAGAGGTCAACAGAACTAGAGGCATCAAGAGATAAGATTTCTGAATTCCAAGGAGGCAGCCAGCCCTGAAGTTCCTGAAGATTCTCCCTGTTAAGGTCTCTTTCCTTCACTGGCTCTAGGGTCAAGGGATCCCAGAAAGAATCAGTAAAACATCAGAGAGTCATCAAAGTATCAAAGGACACTTCCCGCTACTCTGAAGGGCACTGAAAGCACCCCCTCCCAGGTTAACCCTAAATATCTCCCCAGTGGCCTGCTCTGGTGAATGAACAAAAAACATCTAATGGGCGCACTAGCATGCTTGAGAATACAGGACCAAGGGGCAGAGCTGGGGATTGGAACTTGAGGCTGCTTACCCCCAATCCAGTGGGGGTCCACTACAACACACTGGCTCCCAACGTCTTTTAGCCTTCCATGTGAGTGTACCCTCTCATGGTGCATAGGGCAGCCCATCCACATTCATCTTCCATGACTCTCGTCCATATCCTCTCATCAGTCCTCCAGAGGATCTACCAACGTGTTGGAGGCCTTTCCCTAAGGCTATCCACAGTCTATGGGCAGCCGTGTAATCCTGGGCCTCTCTTCTCACTCTTGCCAAACCTTTCCCAACCACACATTTCATGGATGATATCTGTTATGCAAGTCCCTGCCCCCAACCCATTACAAAAAAAAATACATGTTGATTGATTCATCAAATGGTAAACTAGTTTGGTCTGTTCATTCCATCCCCATCCCCATCCACACATGCGCGCGCGCGCGCGCGCGCGTGCACACACACACACACACACACACACACACACACACGTCTCTCTCCATTGCCTTTGGGCTCACCTGCAAGTCTGGTTATTCTGAGACTGGAGAGTCCCACGATTCATGGCCAGAAGTTTACTGGTATTGTACCAATGCTTACAAAACAAAATTCAGGTTTTTGAATTGTGACCGGTAAAACCCACCTTCGTGGAGCCTGCCTCCGTGTTTTGGGACTTAATTAATATCAACATTTAGAGGATCACTGCAGTGTTCTCTCTCCGCTACCGTTAAAACACAGATATGATGAAGAGAGGAGAGGAAGCAAGAGTAAAGAATAAAGATGAAGACAGAGTTGCTCAGAGAGCTGGGAAAACTGCTATCGGAGACATGGGGGCTGGGTGGTGCAGTGGGTAGTGCCAGGCCTGGAGTCAGGAAGACTCAACTTCCTGGGTGCAAATCTAGCCTTAGACATGTACTAGCAGTGTGACCCTGGGCAAGTCACTTAATCCTGTTTGCTTCAGTTTCCTCATCTGGAAAATGAGCTGGAGAAGGAAATGGCCAACCCCTCCAGTGTCTTTGCAAAGAAAAGCCCAAACAGGGCCACAAAGAGTCAGACACGACTGAAAAACTGAACAGCAAATTAGAGACATATGGTTAAATCCCAGCATTACTGCCTCATTGGCCTAGCTCCTACAAGGAATCCATGGGTCTCTCCTCAGAGATCCACAGGGAGAATTTTATCAGAATGTGAGGAGAAAAGTCCCTCTACTTTCAGAGAAATAGAAGGCATTTCCCTAGGGTGGGTCTTATCCCTTCAGGGATAGAGAAGACAAAGACCTGTAGATAAGAATTGTTGGGCTATGGTTCTGGGATAGCTAGGAATCAGAAGTGGATATGGCACCTGGGAAGATCTAAGTTTAAATCCAGCCTCAGACACTTATTATCTGTTAAGACCCTGGTCACTTAAACCCTGTTTGCCTCAGTCTCCTCACCTGTCAAATGTGCTGGAGAAGGAAATGGCCAACTACTCCAGTATCTTTACCAAGAAAAGCCTCAGTGGGGTCATGAAGAGTCAGATACAACAACACAACCATCCTGAATCTAGATCTATTTCCCTCAGAAAGGCTTTTGTTCTACCCACTTCCCTAAAGAGACAAATTTTCAGAGAATTTTTTATGTCAGAGAAATGTTATTTCTTAGTATTTTCAATTTTGCTTTAAAAAAAAAAAGGTTTTCCCCCCAACAATTTTGCCCAAGGCCAGTCTGGCTGTACATAACCAACCAGTCTGACAACATCTCTTCAGAGGACAGAAAGGCCTTGGGGTACAGCCCTCTGGGGTAGAAGTCCACACTTGTCCTGGTGCCAAGGGCTGTCTTGCCCTCTGTTGTCATTTGCTGAAGCAGCAATCAGGAGCTCCACCTCTTCTCCTACTGGGTCTTAGAGTGTGGGTTAGGGGGCTTCAGTGAAAGGTTTGCTGGTATTCAGGCCGAGGGTCAAAGATTTCCAGCACCCTGTGAGAAGAAAAGTGGTTCAGGCCTGATCTGAGCAACCCAAACCACCCTCTGGGAGAAGTTACACAACGCTGGGGCTGCCCTGTCTAAGGCCCACCCCGTGAACAAAAGGGAACAGTATCTGGGCAGAGAAGGGAATCAAGGAAGCCAGTCTGCTCAAAATCAAGAAGGTTAGCAAAAACAGAGTTTCAGGGCTCTGATCCCCTGGCATCCTACCTGCCCGTTATCTCCATCTCTCTACCTGTCAAAGATAGTAGAGCAGAGGGAAGGAGGGGAAGTAACCAAAACATGAAGAATCAATTTCTTCCCTACTTCAAAGACCTATTATTTCACTGGTGTGGGCAGTCCCTTCACTGAAGCTGATCACAACTCCTTGTGAGAAGGACAGGCTTAGCTCATCTGGCAACTCAGGCAACAGACACATAGTTCATGGCTGAATCTATACTGCAAAGCCTTTCCAGTTCAGGAAGATGTGTGACCTTGGGCTCTCCTGGCAAGGCTTTCAAGAACCCAGGGCTATCTCTACACCATCATGAGGCATCAGAACAGGCTTAGAAACTCACATAAGGAGAGAAAGCATCCCACTCTGGGTCTGTCAGTGGGCACTGCCCCCCAGGGTAAACAAGTGGCCACCAGAGGTGCCCAACCTTAGCTGGCCAGGTGACCATCTCTAGACACAGTAGGGAATCCTAGATCACAGAACCAACCATTCAGAGTGGGAAGGGACCTAAGAGGCCCTCAAGGCAGCTCCTTTTACAGATAAGGAAGTTGAAGCCCAGAGAGGAAGAGTGACTTGCCTGGGGTTGCACAACTAGAAAGTATATGAAGTGGGATTTGAACTCAGGTCTTCCTGACTCAAAGTCCAGTGCTCTGGGGCTGCAGGGAGGTCAGAGAGACACTCATTTGATGAGTCAGGGTCAAGCAGATTTCCTGTTCCAGCTGAGGGTGATGGAGTTAGGACAGCAAGAAAAGATCCAAAGGATACCTCTCTTCATACCAGTCAAATCTATAGAATGGGTATACTACCAGGGAAAACTGCTTTACCCAATCAGAATGGCCGGGATGAGAAGAATAAAAGCTCCCAGGAGAAAAGGGAAGCCCTTCATGAAGTTCAGGGTTGCTGGATAGAGGGAGTTGAAAATCCCTGTTGCTGACAGCATGGAGAGCCCACTGACACAGGCAATGGATGAGAAGAGTGCACCTGGGGTGAGGAGGAATGACAAGAATCAGAGAATCACAATATCCAAGAACACCACAGGGGATGATGCTGAAGGCGGGCATTCTCTCTAGGGCATTTCTGGCAGATATCCAACAGCTTCTATCTGAACTCTGCCAGCAACAGGGAGTGCATTCCCACTGGCGGCTGCTCTGTCACTGGTTAGCTCTGCTCCTGGGTCCTTTCTTAACTGAGCTAAAATCTGCCCCTTTCGAATGTGCATCCACTGGCCCAAGCCTGCTCTTTAAAGCAGCCCCATATCTCTACGTGACAGGCATTCCAAGATCTGAGGACAATGACCACCAGTGGAGAATGTTACTCCCCACCACCTAGCCATAGAAACCAATGGAAAGGCCTGGGAGGAGACTGATCCTGTCTCCTCCGCAGCGTTGAACAGGCAGCCTAGGAAGTATCCCTCAAAGCCACTTCTTCAGACCAGGATCCTCTCTTAGAGATGGCTTTGGATCAGTCACATGTGACCTAACACTCCAGGACAGAACATCTCTGCAAGGCCCTTCCATGAAAAACACACTAGCAGCTCAATTTAATTATGATAATAAGTTAGAAACAACCCATGTCTATCCAACGACAAGGGAAGCATTACTGTAAAGATATAGATACAGGGGCAGCTAGGTGGCTCAGTGAATAGAGCACCAGCCCTGGAATCAGGAGGACCGACAAGAACCAGGATGAGCCCAGATTCCTTACCCTGTTCTGTCTTGTTCACCAGCTTAGAGAGCTTGGCTCGGATTACCGGTGTGACCACCAAGGAAAAAGAGAGAATCCCATAGCCTGTGGAAAGATGAACATCAAACTCATCAGCCAGGGGGCCTCAAGGGAATGGTGGCTTGGCTCCCAGATATCCAATGTGAGGATTGAGGGAGGTGAGCCTGCCTGGAATCCAGTCCTGGGTTCAGGTCCTGCCTCTGACCTGTTCTGGCTGGATGGCCCTGAGTACTCTGGGCAGCTCCTGAAGACTCTAAGATGCCAATAAGATGCTTCTCCCTGTGTTGGCAGAAGGGGTTTCCTCACTACAGCAATGAAATCCCTAACCTAAATCTCCTCCTCCCTCTCCTTATTCCTCAGAGCTTTCTTATCACTCCAAGGTTCCGACTACAGGACCTACATGCTGTTCAATAAAACTGCATGAGTCGTCTTGGTAGGGGGCAGGATTCTGGGAGGAACCAGTAGGTCCTGCAAGGCTCCTCCAGGGACTCGGTAGTGAGCCCCCCTAGCCTGCCCTGGGCCACTGTAGTGTCCATGTGGGCTCACCTGTAAACATCAGTGCTGTGGTCTTCGCCAGAGAAAACACCACCAATCCCACAATGTTGAAGGCAAGGCTGATCTCTGCCACCCAGCTGTCCTTCAGGCACAGCTGGAAGGCCCACAGCTGCACCAGGCCGACGAGGTAGGAGAGATGCCGGGCAGCCGAGCCATAGCCAATCAGATCAGAGCCCCAACACAGGGGCCAGCTTAGCTCATACAGGACAGCGATGTCCCAGGTTCCATAGTGAATGGTGAGCACCAGGAAGAGGGCCAATAGGTAGAGAGCCAAATGTTTCCTCGATTTCCCTGGGGAAGGGGCTGCAAAGAGCCTGAATATCAGCCGGTAATGCTGGAGAGTGAAGAGAGAAGCCTTCTGCAGATTAGGCACTGACTCGCGGAACACAAATGCCGAGTAGAGCATGGTGGTGATCAACATGGCCAGTGCCAGCCAGAAGGGGTTGGTGTAGCCCTGGGCCTTGATCCACTGGCCCCCTGTGACGCTGGCCAATATGCCGGAAATCCCCAGACAGGCCTCTAACAGAGCCATGCGTAAGGTGCGGGAGCTAGGGGTGCTGACATCAGCTACAGAGGCAAAGCTAGCGCCCAGCAGGGCATTGTAGTCCCCCAGGAAGGCACAGAGCAGGCGGCCCAGCATGAGGAAGCCGACGTGGAGCTCCAGGTACACAACGAGGATGTAGACAATGACCTGAAGGACTAGGCCAAAGGAGGCCAGCACCAGCAGGGGCCGCCGCCCAACCCGGTCACCCCATGGGCCCAGGAGGGTGGCCGAGAAGAGCCCCACGAAGAAGGCACTCAGATCAATGTAGAGACTCCAGTGGGAGGTCAGGGTCTCCACTTCCTGCACAGACACAGGTCTTCTCAGTCCAGTAACCATATCCCTCCCACCCACCCAAACACACAGACACTTCCTGGACTCTGAGGTTGCCAAGCTCAGAAGGTGGAAGGCTCCCAGACAAGAAGGAGTCTCTCACCAGGGCACAGGCAGGGAGAGAACTATCAGCTAGAGGGCGGCAAGAGGCTTCATAGGTCACCCGGCCCACTCCCCCACTTTACAGAGGCAGAAAGTGAGTCTCACTTAAGAAAAGTGACTTACCTTAGATCACACAGGTAGGAAAGAGGAGATCTCAAGAGCAGGGGATGGGCAAAGGATTTTCCCCTCCAAATCCTTCCCTACATCCCTTTTAGCTATTCCCCATCTCCCTAATTTACATGACAGATCCCCTTCAAACTTCAATTCCAAGGCTTCTCCTACCATGGTTCTGCCTCTTAGCCCTCTTTCTTCCTAGGCTCCACCATGGCCAAATGCCTCAATAATTCTCTATTAGCACAAGCCCCAAGTCTTACCCTCTGTGGACACCCCATCCCCCAAGGCTAGGACCCTCAAGAGTTATTCTAATGGCCATTTCCCTCTGTCAGTTCCCTCAGCCCAGGCTCCACTCCTGACCACACCCCACAGAAGCAGAGATAAACAGAATTTCATCCAGAAGAAAAAAATCTGGGGGTTATAGTGGACCACAATCTAAATACAAGTGAATGGTGTGATGTGGCAGCTTAAAAAGGAATTTGATCTGGGGTTCCTTTAAGATGCTAAGTTTCCTGACCTAAGAAAGACACCTTGGAGGTCATTAAGTCCAGCCCCAGTCATTTTACAGATAAGGTAAACAAGGACCAGAGGTAAAGTCCTGAGGTCTAGGTTTCCCAGGTAGGAACTGTGAGAGGGTAGATTCAAACTCAGGTCCTCTGACTACATCCCTGAGCCCTCTCCACCGTCTATTTCACTGGGAGAGCTTCCAGGAATAAGGAGGTGGCAGTCCCTCTGATGTGAGCCCTGGTCAGACCAGATGTGGAGTAAGGTGCTCAGTTCCATGAGCTACAGCTTCAAAACGATCCTGACAAGCCAGAGAAGAGCAACCAGTATGGAGAAGGGTCTGGAGTCTACTTGGCATGAAGAATGGTTAACAGAACAAGGAGGGGTGTTTAGTCTGCAAAAGAGAAAGCTCAGGGGGAGAGGAAAGAAGTCTTCAAGCGCTCAAAGGATTACTATGTGAAAGAAGGACTGGGCTTGCTCTCTTTGTCCTCAGAGGGCAGAACCAGGTGATGATGGGAACAAGGTATACAGGAGGGCAGCTAGGTGGCTCAGTGGATAGAGCAGCGTGGCTTAAGTCAAGAAGACCTGAGTTCAAATTCAGCCTCTGACATTGACTAGATGTTTGACCCTGGGCTATTCACTTAACCTCTGTTTACTTCAGTCTCCTCAATTGTAAAATGTGGCTGATAATAAATAGTACCTACCTCCAGGGTTACTGGAGGATCAAAGCACTCATTATTATACATTATTAAGTATAGTAGAAGTCAAGAGGACCATTTGTTGGGCACATTATAGGGGAGATTTCTTCCTATATAGAGGTTGGACTAGATATCTGCTGAGGGGGGTCCTTTCTAACTCTCAGATTCTGTGACTGTGAAACTGCAATCCTGAGGGGAAACTTGTTCAGAGTCACCCAGGCAGAGATTCTAGGCCAATGACACCTCTTGGGACTATCGACCTCATTTTTCAACTAATGAAGAGGAAATAGGTTCAGACAGATGAAGTCACTTGCCCATGGTCAAATAACTAGTGAGTGTAAGAGGCAGGATTAGAATCCAGGTCTCCTGACTCCAAATACTGCCACTTACTACAATAGAAAGTAGTCTGGGTCTGGCGTCAGAGGATAGGCTGAGCCATTTACTTACTACCTGACCGAAGGTAAGTCACCTTTCCTCTCTCTCTGGGCCTCAGTTTCCCTAACTGTAAAATGGAGATGGTTAGACTAGATGACCTTAAGGTACCTTCCAGTTCTAAATCAGATCCTAGGACTTTCCTTTTCTAGTCCCGTCCAGCAACAGGACACTCAGTGGTTCTCCAGTCCCCTGACCCTTCCCCCTAACCATACCCACCAAATCGTTCTCTCTCGTCAGACTCAGTCCCTAATTATACCCTGCAAAACTCAGTTCAAGACTCCTAGGGCCACTCCGTCTCCCAGCCCAAGTTCCGCTCCTCCTAGGACCACACCCTCTACACTCTTCAATGCTTTCTTTCTCTAGGCCCCGCCCCCTTTAGACCACTCTTCCACTCCACCCCTAGGCCCCCTCCTCAGATCAAATGCCCTCCTACCTTGGCGTAAGATGCCTAGGCAGATGGAGGTGATGTTGGTTCTTCTTGCAACGCAGCCCCTGCACTTCCATCCAGTGACCACGTTTTTGCAAGCACAAGAGCCTCCTTCTCTTGGCTCTGGGAATTTTCTCTGGTTGTTTCCCATGCCTGGAGAGCTCTCCCTCCTCATCCCGGCCTCCAGGCTTCCCTTAAGTCCCAACCAAAGTCCCTCCTTCTACAGTAAGCCTTCTCAGTCCTGAATTCTACTGCCTGACCCTCCTCGGTTATTTCTGATTATCCCTCCCACGGCTTGTTCGTTCATAGTCATTTGTATATTAACTTCCCTATTAGACTGTGTGCTCCTTGAGGGCAGGGACTGTCTTTTGCATTATCTTCATACCCAGCGCTTAGCATAGTGCCTGACACATTGCAGGCCCTTGATAAATGCTTATTAATTGACTGACTGACTCCTAGATCAGGCTCCTTTCCTTGGTCCATCTTCTGGCTCTCCCACTACCGCGATCACTTACTTGCTCTGCTCAGGCCCCGCCCCCCTGTTACTTTCTCTGCTCAAGCCCCGCCCATCTCTGCCTAGGCCCCGCCCCGAACCTCGCGCTACCCACTTCCAAGCCAGCGGCATCTGGCCGGTACCTGCTGTTTGGGGTCCGCAGTGTCGTTGCAGCCGCCATGCCGACTGGTGCCATTGTAGCCCACGTCTGTGCCCAGGCGGTGCCACAGGTACTGGGTGGTGAGCGGCCCCTGCAGGGCCACCGAGAAGTTGGCTAAGAAGGGGACCAGCTCCACCGGGCCCCAGCCCCGCCAGACTCGGGCCCCGCCCGCGGGCTTTTTGGGGGCTTGGGCCGCGCGCTCCACGGGGCTCGGCGCGTCCATGGTGCTTGCGCGCCCGCGCTCCTGCTCACGGACCGTGGAGACTTCGGTGCGCGCGCTCAGCTGCCCGGGATCGGAGTGAGCGACGTATCCCGCTGCGCTCCGCCCCTCCCCTCCCGCACGCTTAAAGCCCCGGGCCCGCGGGGCTATGCGCATGTGTCTGGGGGCGGGGCCCTCCAGCCCCTTGCCCCCTTTGCTCCGCTGACTGTTTGGAGGCAGGAGATTAAAAAAAAAAAACCCGGATTATTAGCCCCATTTCTCTAAGAAGCCGAGATCCAGGCACATTCAGTGATCTGCATGCCCATGGTGCAGAGAAATGAAAAGGGTCCTAGCAGACGTGGGACCCAGAAAGGAACTCTGATTCTGCCCTTAGCGCCTGTTGTAACTTTATGGGCTTCAGTTACCTTATCTGCAAGAGGAAGGAATACATTCTAGCTCTGGATCTATGAGTCCCCCAGCTTATTTGTTCCATTTTTTAAAAAAATTCTGAACTTAAAAATCCCAAATAAAATTAGCATTTGTACAACAGAAGGTAAGAGATGTACATGAAGTTGCAGATAATTTTTTCTAAAGTATATCATAAATTCAACGAGTAACTTTCAAAGCTGCCAGTGATCCCTTCTAGGCCACCTTGGATTCTCTTCTCATGGGGGGAGGCTTTCCCTAACCTCACCACATCCAATTTCTCTCATAGGATTTTGACCTTAACGAACTATTAATAAACTTTGTTTTTCTTTGGCTGGAAAGCTTGAGTCGAATTCTTTCGGTAGGACCTGGCATGTTGGTATTTTGGGGTCTCAGGCAACCCTAACCCTTTTTGTGGGTACCCTCTTCACTACTCTGTGACCCCATTTGGAGGTTTTCTTGGCAAAAATACTGGAGTGGTTTGCCATTTCCTTATCCAGCTCATCTGACAGATGAGGAAACAGAGGCAAACAGAGTAAAGTGACTTGACCAGGGCCACACAGCTAGTAAGTTTCTGAAGCCAGATTTGAACTCCTGAAGATGAACTTCAGACATTGCACCCCCCCCAGCTACCCCTATTTCAAATCTCCCTTCAGACAGCTATGTCACTTGGGATGTCAGCCTCCCTCTATTACTTTCCCCCTCTCTAAAATGAGGGTAATTATAGCAGGGTTGTTGTGAGGACCAAAGGATATGTGTGTGTGTGTACATATATGTGTATATTTGTATATACATAATGTGTATGTGTGTATATAATGTATGTATAAAAAGCTTTCTCAAAGAGACAACATTGAAGTATTAGAAAGGGCACATAAGTGAGTCAGGAGGCCTGGGGTCTTCCTGGCTTCACTACAGACTGTATGATCCTGAACAACTTGCTTCTCCTATCTAAGCCACTGTTACCTCTATCCTGAGAAGGCCAAATAGGATGACCTAAGTGCCTTTGACTGATTGACATTCTATGGTCCCATGATCTTAGAGGAATCAGTAAACAAGGTAGAATGATAACATGACTATAGGAGAATTTGAGCTGTCATCATCTAGTCTTATCATAATAATTATATTTATATAACCTACTCAAAGCTTCCAAAGCACTCTTCTCCCAACAGTAGTAAGAGGTAGGTAGTTCATTGAGGCAGCCTGACATCGATCATACAAAGAACCCTGGATTAGGAGGGGAGAGATGGGCTTCTAAACCTGGCTTTGCTAGTGAATATCTAGTCGACCTTGGACACATCCCTTCAATGCAGTTCAACAAGTATTAAGCACTTACTCTTCAAGAAACCACTAGGCAGGCCTGGTAATGTATGACTGTAAAAGAGTATTATTGCACCATAAGAAATGATGAATCTGAAGGATACAGAGAAACGTAAAAAATTTGCATCAACTGATACAAAGTGAAATCAGCAGAACCAAGAAAAAATAGACGATGAAAGAAAAACAATAAGAAAAAAAAATCCAACTGAATCCAGGGAAATTATAATAACCAGCTTGGCCCCAGAGAAGAGAGATGAGAAGACAGCCTCTTTGCAAAGACATCTTTAGCTGGATGTCTTTTAGACATCTTCCATGCAACATGTCCAAAACTGAATCCATTTTCTCTCTCCCTAAGCTCTCCCTTCTTTCTAACTTCTCTGTTACTGCGGAAGCAAGGTTCCACCATGCTTCTAGTCACATAGGCTCCAAACTTACATGTCAAGCTTAATTCTTCACCATCTGTTCTCAATTCCTGTCTTTTTCACCTCTCCAGTATATCAACAATAAAGATTTCAGTCAATAACCGTTTATTAAGCACTCAATACAGTGCTAGGTGCTATGTCCCTTTCTCTCCTTTGACACGGCGTCCATCCTGGTGCAGGCCTTCACCTCCTCATACCTAGACTCTTGCAACAGCCTGCTGGTTGGGCTCTCCCCACTCCAGTCCATACTCCATTTGGGTGCCAAAGTGATTTTCCTTATAAGTCCAGGTCTGACCACGTTACCCATCCCCAACTCAATCGATTCCTGTTGTTGTTGTTGTTCAGTTTCAATCCTGTCCAACTCTCTGGGACCTAATTTGGGGTTTTCTTGGCAAAGATACTGGAGCAGTTTACCATTTCCTTCTCCAGCTCATTTTACAGATGAGGAAACTGAGGCAAACAGGATGAAGTGAGCTGCTCAGGGTCACACAGATAAGTGTCTGAGGCTGTTGAGGTTTGGGGTTTAGGGGTACTCAAGACCCCCCAAAATTGCTGGGTCCTGCCGAATGAATTTGACTCAAGCCTTCTCTCAAAGTAAAACAAATATTAAAGATTTGCCATAATGAGTAGACTCTTAAGGAGCCTAAGTACTTGTGACACTGGTATTGACATGAGGGCCAGAGTAATCTCACACAAACTGAGTCTGAGCTAAACTGAATCTCGGCACCTTCATGGAGGCAGGAAGGGTCATATATACAGAAAGACTGTGGGAGCAATCTAGGGGTGATCTAGAGGAGAGATTTGAGGAGGAGTCTAAGGAGGATCTTGATGGGACTGAGGTCAGACTCCAGGAATGGGAGTAAGGGTGGGAAATAGCTGAAGGCTACCTGGAGATGACCGACAATGGAGGGCTAGGCTAGTTTAAAGGTAACAGATTTGGGTATAGATATTTTGATAGGATCCAGGGTGGGAAGTAGCTGGATAAAGGAGGGCTAGGCTAGGTTAAGAGTAATAGAGATTTGGGTCAGCCATAACAAAAGGCTTATGGGCTCAGGCAAATGCCTCATCAAGTGGGAAGATTCAAGGAGAGTTCAAGGAGCTTCCCAGAGCCTGTACCCCGTCAAGGCCAGGTATGAGTCTTCCTAACTCTAGCCCCAGCGCTCTATCTACTCTACCATCTAATTGCCCCATCAATTCCAGGGACTCCCAATCACCAACACTCTAACAAACATAAGATCCTCTGTTCAGCTTTTAAAGCTCTTTTATCATGTGCCCCTTTCCTACCTTCCCAGGCTTCTTATATTTTCCTACAATCTAGCAACACTGATCTTTTGGCTCTTCTTCCCACATGACTTTCTATCTCCAGATTCTGTTTGTCTTTCTACTGGCTGTCCCTCCCCCATGCCCGGAATTTTCTCCCTCTTTTCTGTCTCCTGATTTTCATCAAGTCCCAGCCCTTTCCTAAGTCCCCTCAGTGCTAGTGCCTTCCCTCTGCATTCATGTCTCATTGATTCTGTAAGTATCTTATAAGTGCATAGCTGTTTGCACGTAGCCTTCCTCCTTAGAATGTTAGCTCACTGAGGGCAGCATCTGTGTTTGCTTTCTTTGTCTCTTCAGCTTATAGTAGGTGCTTAATTAATGCATCCTGGTATGTTGATTTGGTATGCTGATTGGGAGTCACCAAATCTTAAGCAGGACAGTGATGTGCTTTAGGAATATCCCTTTGGTAGCTGGGCAGAAGGTGGCTTAGAAGGGGGAAACACTAGATTGCAAGAAATCAAATCAGTCCAGACAAGAGGTGACAAAGGTCCGAGTCAAGATCATTGTGTGAGTGGTGAGAGGGGAAAGAAAGGAGAAACATTGTAGAAATGGAGTCCCCAAAACTTCACAGCCAATTGACTCCTAGGCTGCATATGTGAATGACTGGGATAATGGTGCTCCCTTTAACAGAATAAGGAAATTAGGAGAAAGGGTGGGTTCAGGAGGGCAGATGATGAGTTCAGTTGGGATGGTTGCAGTTTAAGATGCTTATGGAACAACGAGAAGGAAATTTCTAGTCCAGTCCAGTTGTTGAGGTTTAGGGATGCTGGGACCCTGAAATAGTGACACGCCGGGTCCTGCCCAAGTGAATTTGACCCAAGTCTTCTTTCAGCCAAAGAAAAACAAAGTTTATTAAAGATCTGCCATATTGAGTAGACTCTTAAGGAATCTGAACATCACGGGTCACTAATGCCAGAGGGTCCGATTGAATCTGAACCCCAGTAATGCTTGTATTGACAAGCCTGCTAGAATGAATCTGAGCATTTTCATGGAAACAAGATGGATCTTACAGACAGAAAGACTGTGGAATCCAGGGGTGGCCAAGCAATCTAGGTGGCCAGAGGAGGGATCCAGGGAGGATCTTGAGGAAGAGTCTCGGGAGGACCTTGATGGGACTGGGCTGACTAAGAGGTCAGATGTCTGGAACCAAGAGAATGAGATTTTGATAAGATCTAGTGTGGGAAGTAGCCAGAGGCAATCAACCCAGAGGTAACAGGTCACAGTCACAATGGCAAACAGCTATTCTCATTCAGTCACAATGCAAAATTCCTGGAAGACTAGATATGAAACACTAGGAAAGATAAGTTCTGGTAAAGTCCAGTAGTGCAGGGCTTTAAAAACCTAGACAAGATGGGTCTATCTTATCCTAGAGATATTTGTGAGCTCCCTAAAGTTTCAGAGCAGGGGAGTGACCTACGTCTTAGCAAGATTATTTAGGCAGCTTTGTGGAAGATGACTCTGAGAAGGGGGAAACTGAAAGCAAGGAGCTTAATTAGGAGTTTACTGCAGTAGTACAGCAAAGAGATGTTGGGCTTCTAGGGTCATGCCTATATAATTAGAGAGAAGGGGAGAAATGTAGGAGATGTTGTATGGGTATAATGAATAAGATCTGGCAACCAATTGCATATGGGGTCTGTATAAAGAGAATGAGAAGGTAAGCATGACTGGAGACCTAGAAAAAGGGGGTTGCCATCTACAGAAATTGGGAAGGTTAGAGGGGACACACGGCTGTATTTTCAGCACTTAGCAAAGTGCCTGCCACAAAGTAGATACCGAATGACTGACTAACTGACTGATCCACTGAAGGGAGGGTGGATTTAGGGGGAAAGATAGAGAACTCTGGTTTTGACATGTTGAGTTTCAGATGCCTGCAAGACATGTGGTCAGAGATATCCAGCAGTCACTGACACACTGCTAGAGGGCAAATCACCAGAACTCATTCTCACTGCCACCTTTATAACTTCCATGATGGTGACATTTCCTTCTCTGAGCACAATTTCCTGCCCTTCCATTTTCCTTCATTGCTCCTAACTCTTCTTCTTCATCCTCGCCACAACTTTTCTTCCCTACCTGTATTCTCCCAGTCATAGTCATAAACTGAAGTTTCCTAGTATAAGGGGCTGGGGTAAGATTGAAAGGGAAGCTTGTGAGCCAGGTGTCTGAAAAAGGAGGAGGTATTCCCCAGTGTCCTAGAGGCCAATTGATGATGATAACAAAGATCTGGACCAGTCGACACTAAAGAGAGTGGATGTCAAAGGATGCTGAGTGACTGTGGCAAAGAATCTAGATGTGGTCGTTGGAATCAGGATCCATGAGAGAAGGAAGGATCAGTACTGGAAAGAGTGGCCAGTCTTCTGGAAAGACTTAGATGTCCATGAGAATGTAGGCCTAGCTTTAACAGATCCTCCTATAGATACTATGGACAATGTCACCTCTATTGTTAAGAAGCAATAGAGTCTTTGAGAGACCATGTGAGGTGCAAAGAGGAAGAACTAGGCAAACTTCTTCCTGGTCAGGGATAGGGAACCTGTAGCCTCAAGGTCACATGTGGCCCTCTAGGCCCTCAAGTGCAACCCTTTTGGTCAAAGGGCCACACTTGAGGACCTAGAGGACCACATGTGACCTCGAGGCTGCAGGTTCCTCATGCCTATCTGAGACACTGAATAAATTTACAATATTATCAGAGAAAGTGAATGAAGAAATATTTCCTGAGAGAACTGAATTTAACTTTTACATTTTGAAGAATATGTATTGTGGAGAAATACCATTCAAAAAATGATTGAGGCACTTCATATGCCTTCCCTGAGAAGTTGTAT
>CM053584.1:366118560-366144954 GCA_028627135.1 Pseudochirops cupreus
ATACCATAAATCAAAAGCTTTATCTGTTAGAAATTATCTGTTATTCTCCATGTGTATGATTAATGAATAGAAACATGTGGCCTTACACGGATGAAGGAAGAAATAAAAAACAGCAGAGAGTGCTGACTCTGGAGTCAGAGATTGTTGTTCCGTTGTTTTTCAGTCATGTCTGACTCTTCATGACCCCATTGGGCACTTTCTTGGCAGAGATACTGGACTGGTTTGCCTTTTCCTTCTCCAGCTCATTTAACAGATGAAGAAATTGAGGCAAACAGGGTGAAGTGATTTGTCCAGGGTCACACACTAGTAAGTGTCTGGGGCCACATTTAACTCTGGAAGATAAGTCTTCCTGATTCCAGGCTATCCACTTTGATACTTAGATGCCCAGAATCAGAGAATGTGGGTCCAAATCCCAGCTCAGATACTGACTGCCAACTGTTTCCTCAGGCTCAGTTTCCTCAGTTATTCCGTGTTCCAAACATGGTTTAAGTTTGGGAAAGGAGTAGGTCAAGTCTCTTTATTGTCATTTTATTTATTTATTTAACTTATATGCTGAGGACATCATGGGAAATGCCAGCATGGATGAATGAAAAACTGGAAATAAGGTTGCCAGGAGAAATATCAACAGTCTCAGATATACAGATGACACCACTTTGATGGCAGAAAGTGAAGACACATTAAGAAACCTCTCGATGTGGGTGAAAGAAGAAAGCTGGGTTGAGGCTTAATATCCAAAAAACTAAGATCTCAGCAACTGGTCTCGTCAAGTTCTTAGCAAATGGAGAAGAAAAAGAAGCAGTGGCAGATTTTATATTCTTGGGCTCAAAGATTACTGCAGACAACAGCTGCAGCCATGAAATGAAAAGGTGCTTGCTCCTTGAAAGGAAAGCTTTCACAAATCTGGACAGCGTATTAAAAAGCAGAGACATCACCTTATGGACAAAAGTCTATATAGGGGGGGCTGCTAGGTGGCGCAGTGAGTAGAGCACTGGCCTTAGAGTCAAGAGGACCTAAGTTCAAATCCGACCCCAGACACTTGACACACTACCTAGCCTTGTGACTTTGGGCAAGTCACTTAACCCCAATTGCCCTCCAAAGAGCAAAAAGAAAAAAAAAGTCTGTATAGGCAAAACTATGTTGTGTTTTTTTTTCCTATAGCAATGTGTGACTGTGAGATTTGGACTATAAGGAAAGCTGAGTGAGTAGAATCAATGCTTTTGAATTGTGGTGCTGGAGAAAACTTAGAAAAAAATTATTTTTAAAAAATTCACTTTAAACTTAAATAAAAAACAAGGAAAAAAAGAACCTTTCTGCATACACAGCAGGACATTAAAAGAGGACTCAATATGAAACAATAAATTTCCTTTCAAACTGTTTACTTTTTTGAGAAACAATAATAAGTACTATACGTTGTTTTCAAAGCTATCCAGCTTTTCTGTGTTTCCAAGTTTTCTTTTGTTCTCTGCTGTGTACTTTTTCCCTCCCTCTCCCCATCCTGCCTTATTAGAAGGCTACAATTAAACACAAAAATATATATAAACACACACACATACATGCATATACATATAACACACATATACATATATGTAAGACCGTGCTGTATGTATTTATATTTGTCAGTTCTTTTTCTGGAGGTAAATAGCATCTTCCTTCATAGGTCCAAGTCTTGCCATGTTTTTCTAAAATCAACCAGCTCATTATTTCTTATATCACAGTAGTATTCCATCACAATCATATACTGCAACTTGTTTAGCTCTTTCCTAATTAAAGGGCATCTATCATTTCCACCAATTTAATAGATGTAAGATGATATCCCAAAGTTGTTTTAATTTACACTTCTCTAATCAATAATGATTTGGAGCATTTGACCATATATGTATGTGTGTATATATATATACATACATATATATACACACACACACACACACATATACATATATATATACATACATACATACATGTATACAGACATATGTGTGTATATTTGCTGAAAAACTGCCTGTTCATTTCCTTTAACCATTTATCAGTTGGGTAATAATTTGTATTCTTATAAATTTGACCAAGTTCTTTATACAAAGAAGTGAGACCTTTATCTGAGAGACTTTCTATGAAAGTCTCCCCCCAATTTTCTACTTTCTGTCTAATCTTGGATTTACATGAGTTTTTTTTGTACAAGAACTTTTTAATTTAATGTAATTGAAATTATCCAGTTTACCCTTCCCAATACTATCTCTTGTTTCTTCACAAATTGTTTTCTTATCCATGAGTCCAGTAGGTAATATGTTCCACGTTCTTCTAATTTTTCTTGTTTAATTTCCCTTTATATCTGACTCATGCACCCATTTGACCTTATTTTGGTACAGATTTTAAGACAGTGGTTTATGCCTAATTTCTGCCAGATTGTGTTCCAGCTTTCCCTACAATTTTTACCGGGTGATGAATTCTTATCCCCCAACCGGAAATCTTTATATCTGTCAAGCACTAGGTTACTGTAACCATTTACTACCGTGTGTGTCTGCTCTGTTCCATCGATTTTCCTTCTATTTTTTTTTGTTTTGTTTTTTGGAGGGCAGGGCAATTGGGGTTAAGTGACTTGCCCAAGGTCACACGGCTAGTAAGCGTTAAGTGTCTGAGGCCGAATTTGAACTCAGGACCTCCTGACTCCAGGGCCGATGCTCTATTCATTGCACCGCCTAGCCGCCCTTTCTTTCTGTTTCTTAGCCAGCACCAGAGAGTTTTGATATTTGCTGCCTTATAAGATAGTTTAAGGTCTGCTATTGCTGAATCTCCTTCCTTTACATTTTTTTCTATTAGTTTATTCAAAATTCTTGACCTTTTGCTCTTCCAAATGAATTTTGCTTTTGTGTTATCTAATCCAGTATTTTTTAGTAATTTAATTAGGATGGCAGTGAATAACTAGATTATTTAGATAATGAGATAATGAGATAATGAAGAGGAGAGCATTCCAGGCATGGGAGACATGTTGTTTATGCCTCATTATTTACATATTTTCTTCCCCATTAAAATTCGAGCCTTTTGTGGGCAGAGATTGTTTTGTCTTTCTTTATTACCCTAGGTCTTAGCTCAGGCGGCTAGGTGATTAGAGTACTGGGCCTGGAGTCAGGAAGACCTGAATTTGAATCCAGCCTCAGATACTTCCTTGCTGTGAGACCCTGGGCAAGTCACTTCACCCTGTTTGCCTCAGTTTCCTCATCTGTAAAATGAGCTGGAAAAGGAAATGGCAAAGGACTTTGGTAGCTTTGCCAAGAAAAGCCCACACTGGGTCACAAAGAGTTGGAAAAGACTGAATAACACAAACAATAACATATCTTATAAATGAAGAAGTTTCTTAATGATGAATGTTTTTACTCTTATGTATTTCTGATGTTTCTTGAGAATATGTTGACTCCCATGTACTCTTCTGTGTCCTGGTATCACAAAATAGTAGCCAATCAGAATAGATGGACCCTGTCCTCTGACTGAATGGTAAAAGTACTTAGCCCGTTGCCTGGAACTTAGGACGGGTTTAATAGATGCTCATTGACTGACTAATTGAACTCAAAAAGGGAAACAGGGCCCCAAGTGATTAAGAACAGCTGCTGCTTTCCCTAGGGTCAAGGAAGAGATAGATAACCAGTGCTGTGGTGGAAGAGGGGACCAAGAACTACTTGGCTTCTGGAGATAGAGTGTGGGTGGGAGAATCACCTGGGCTCTCTGAGAACTGGGAAGGCTGAGATAGGAAACTTCCAGCAGAAACATGGGGAGCTAGGTGGTGGTGTGGATAGAGTGCTGAACCAAGGTCAGGATGATCTTCCTGAGTTCAAATCTGGCCTCAGACACTTACTAGCTGGGTGCCCCTGGGCAAGTCACTTAACCCTATTTGCCTCAGTTTCCTCATCTGTCAAATGAACTGGAGAAGGAAATGGCAAACCACTCCAGTATCTTTGCCAAGAAAAGTCCAAATGGGGTCAGGAAGAGTTGGACATGACTGAACACCGGCAAAGAGGAATTCCTTCAATTAAATTCAGTAAGATTTTGCTATGCACATTCTGTGAGTGTGGGCATGAAGAAATGAAACAGCTCCTGTCTTCAGGGACCTTCCCTGGGGCTTAGTCCTTGCTACACATTCTAATGTGCACAGATGAATAAACTAGGAGAGAGAACAGGAACAAGCAGGGGAACCAGAGCTGAGGAGGTAGCTTTGGAGCCAGGCTAAGGATTCTAAGAAGCAAGAAGGAGGAAATATGTGTTCCTTGAAGTCTATGCAAACCATAGAGAAAAAAAAGGAACTTTGAGGGGGAGTCATTAGAAACTGGGGTAATCAGGAAAGGTCTCCTGGCAAATGTGGAATTGAGTTGAGTATGAAAAGAGTTAGGGCTTCCAAGAGGCAGTGGTGAGGAGGGAAGGCATACCAGGACATCCTTTGTCTGTACAAAGGCATGGAGTTAGGAGATGAGAACCTCTCCAACCAAGAGGAAATTCCCTTCTCTAGGTAAGTAAGTTAGAAATCAGGGGGCAGGTTAAGGAGCCTTTTCCCCTTCCTGAATATCTGCAACTACCCAAATCTCTGTCTCCACATGTCTGACCAAGAGAGAGTCTGAAACCAAGAATGTCTTTCTTGAAAAAGAAATGAGGAACCTCTCTCCTCTTGAAAGCTCCTGTATCAACTCTTCTCCTCCCAAAGACACTCAACCTTGAGTCAACATTCTCTCTACTGATACAGGGCAGCAGCATGCAAAATTTCCCTGGTTGGTCCAAAGCTTGGGTTATACCTGTTTATTCCTGGCTAGGAACTGCTCTTGGTTTCCTCACTCCAAGATATTAATCAACCACCACCCGGAGGTAGGGAGGGGAGGAAGTAACTGAATGCCAAGGATTCCAGCTGAGGTTTACGGTTCTGAAGGGGGCCATCTCCAGTCGTCCTGATCTATATCTCACCGCTGGACCCAGATGGTTCTGGAGGAGAGAATGAGGCTGGTGACTTTGCACAGCCCTGCCTCACTTAAATCCAATTCACTTGCAAGTAATGACATCACCTTCCTGGCGTCATGGTCCTCTTTGAGAATGAAGGACAAACGACATGCTGTAGGGCATCATGAAATGTTGGTAAGAGCCTCACTACCAAAGAGAGGATTAAGGCAGGTTGGTTTAGTATTAGGACAGTTGATTTGGAACCAAGAAGACCTGACTTCAGATCCTGCCTCACATACTTTTTAGTTGTGTGACCCTAGGCAGGTCACTTTAGTATTTTGTGCCTCTGAGTTAAATCAAGGGATTTAACTCAGGGCCTCTGAGGTTCACCCGACTCAAAGTCTGAGATCCTATGATATCCTGTGTGATACCTTTGATGGCAGAGCCTGTAACTCTGAAATGACAACTTGATCTGACCACTCTAGTTTTGGATTTGGAGGTTGAGGCCTTGGGTTTGAATCCTTTCAAGGACCTGCTTACTATCTGAGGGGCTGCTGTTGCCCAGGCATGTAGATTGGATGGGTTTCAAGTTGCTTCATGTGCAATTTTCTTTAAACAAATGAAATTTTGAAAAAAAAGTTATTGATAGCTTTGGTTTTTATGTCACCTTGATTTCCATATGTATTTTCCACCAGTCTAGAAAGACATCCCCAAAACAAAAGATGAAATAGAAAATTAAAAAAAGCATGTAGTCAGCTAGCATCATCGAGGGTTTTAGGGCTCACCAATCACTCTACGTGTATTATTTCATTTGCTCCTCACAGCATCTCTTTCTTTGGGGGTAGGTGCAATTATTCTCCTCATTTTTATAGAAGAAGAAATAGGTTGAAAGTGATTAAACAACTTGGCAGGGGTCACACAGCTAGTAAGAGTCTGAGGCAGGATTTGAATTCAGGTCTTCCTGATTATAAATGTAGAGAAAGAGAAAGAAGAAAGGAAGAAGAAAAGAAGAAAGAAAAGAAAAAGAAAAAGGAAGGAAGAAAATAGAAAGGAAAAAGGAAAGAGAAAGAAAAACAAACAAGGAAGAAGGAAGGAAGGAAAGAGAACGAAAAAGGAAGGAAGAAAGAAGGAAAGAGAAAGAAAAAGGAAGGAGGAAAGAAAAAGGAAAGAAGGAAGAAGGAAAGAAGGAAAGAGAAAGAAAAAAGGAAGGAAGAAAGAAGGAGAAAAAAGAAGGATGGAAGAAAATAAAGAATGAAAAAGAAGGAAAAAGGAAGAAAAGGAAGGTAGGAAGAAAAGAAAGAAATAAAAGGAAAGAAGTAAGGAAAGAAATAAGGAAGGAAGGAAAAAGAAAGAGGAGAAAGGAAGGAAGGAAGAAGGAAAGGAAGAAAAAAGAGAAGGAAGGAGGATAAAAATAAAGAAAGAAGGAAGGAAAGGAAGAATAAAAAAGGGAGGAAGAAAGGAAAGAAAGAAGGAAGAAAGAACCTCAGCAAAACTAATCTACACCTCAATCAAGTCTATAGTATTCTACCTTTATAGTTCTCTACTTCTCCAAAGAAGGGAGACTCATTCATTGTGTAGGCACACGTTGAAGATTTTGCCTGTTTAGTTCCAGACTGCCACAATAAAATAAATATCGAAATAAAGCCAGTCACGCTAACTTTTTGTTTCCCAGTCTATGTAAAAGTTATGTTATACTTGTTCTGCAGTCTATTAAGTCTGCAATAGTATTATGTTTAAAAAACAACCTACATACCTTAAACTAAAAATACTTTATTACCAAAAAATGCTAACCACCACCTGAGCCTTCAGCTAGCCATAATCTTTTTGCTGGTGGAGGATCTTGCCTCCGTGTTGACTGACAGCTGCTGACTGATCAGGATGGTGGTTGCTGAAAGTTGGGGTGACTGGCAATTTCTTAAAAGAAGATAACAATAAAGTTTGCTACATCAATTGCCTTTTCCCTTCACAAAAGATTTCTCTGCACATGGGATGCTGTTTGATAGCATTTTTCCCATAGCTGAACTTCCTTCAAAATCGGAGTTAATCCTCTCAAACCCGGTCACTGCTTTATCAACTAAGTTTATGCAATATTCTGCAATATTGTTGTGTCTCAGGGAATAGGGAGGCTGGAAGACAGGGAGAGAGATGGGAGAACAGCAGATAGTTGGAGAAGTCAGAACACACAACATTTATTGATTGGTTGTCATCTTATATGGGTATGGTTCAATGCACCCCAGAACAATTACAGTGATAATATAAAAAATCACACAGAGACACTATAAGATATAGAATAATAACGAAAAAGTTTGAAATATTGGGACAATTGCCAAAGTGTGACACAGAGACACCGTGTAAGCACATTGTTGGGAAAATGGGCCAAGAGATTTGCTCCATGCAGAGTGGCTACAAACGTTCAATTTGTAAAAAACAAAACAAAACGAAAAAAATCCCCAACAAACCCAACGATATCTGCATTGTGCCATGCAGTGGGATGTGCCTGTGTCTTTTCTGCAGGTCTTCATGTATAATTTGAGGAGGCAGGACAAGATGACGTCTGTAAAATGAGGAAGCTGGACCAGAGGATCTCTGAGGTCTCCTCCAGGCTTAAATCTATGATCCAACTTTATTGTCTTCTCTATTCAACTCAAGATGACAAATGTTGATGCATCCCAATGACTAATGCCTAAGCCTTATCCTATGTACACCTCGGAATCCTGTTGATTCTGCTGGTACTTGGTAAATATTTGTCTGTCTGTCAGAATGTGTGTGTGTTGGGGAAGGGGGATAGGCAGCTTTTCTGTAGGGGTTCTTCTCCTAAGAGATGAGGGTGTTCTCTCTACTTTCTACCAGCTCATGTCCTGTTAACCCCAATTGGGACTCCTGGCTCTTATTTGTCAGGTCTGCTTTGGGACTTTAGCAAAGCCATCTATCTGGGGCCTTATGGTTAAGGATGCCCTTGGTTTTGTTTTTTTTTTTTTATGGTGGCAAATCTCTTCCTGTTTCAGAAATTCTTCAGACTAGGTATTGCCCTACCTGAATCTCTCAGCCTCGTTAATTAACTGTAACCAGGGCAAACAGAAATGAGTGTGGGGATATTCAGGATTTACTGAGTGAGCTCTAACTCCGTTCCAGATTTAATATTCTGTGATCTAACTTGGGAAGGATGATAAAACAATGAAGATTAAGGAATTGTTAGCTCTGTGGCTCCCCCTCCCCCAATCTCCATGGACTTGGGCAAGATAGGAACTTGTTTTCAATTCAATCCCTGTAACAACTAAACATAGTCAAGCAAAACTAATCCCCATGTTGGCCACATCCAAAAACATGGGTTTCATTTGGTCCAGTCCATCACTTTTCTGTGGGGAGGTGGGTCACATGCTTTGTCTGTCCTTTGAATCACAGTTGATCAATTCAATTTCAATTAATGAAGCCTTTGTTAAGTGTCTATGATATGTAAGGCTCTGTGTTAGGCACTAGAGACACAAAGACAAAATGGAAAAAAAAATGTTCTGCTTTCCATTCTATCGAGAGGTCACAGTGTAAACACAGATACCAAAAATAAGGGGATTGGAGGCAGAAAAAGGTACTGACAACCAGAAGAATCCAGAAAGGGTCCAAGCTGTCTTGGGGCATTCTGGGTTAAAGAAAGCTAAGCATTCTAAGAGGCTGTTTAACGAGTGGCTCTTAATAATTAAGTTAAATATGTTAAATGTTTAACAAGTGACTCTCCTTCTGACACATTTTTAAGTTTAATCTAAATGGTTAAACCACTTTCTAAACTCTAGACAATCAGTGTTTGGAAAAATAGAAAGTATTCCACAAAAGTCACGGGTTATTGTTGTTGCTTCCTTAGGGATCTGTCCTAGTGAAGTGAAAAACAAACCCAAAACACATTGCTACACAAAGCACAATCCCCAAATAAAAGACCAGGAGAGAGAGAAGGATGGTGGGGAGAGAGGGCAAAGAGAGAAACAGAGATGGGGGGACAGAGAGAAGCAGAGACAGGGAGACAGAGAGAAACAGAGATGGGGAGACAGAAAGGAATCAAAGGAAAAAGGAGGAGAAAAGGGGGGGAAGAGAGAGAAGAAAAAGAGAAAGGAAAGTGAAAGAGAAAAAGGGAAATAGGAGAAAGAGAAGGGGGACAGGAGAAACAATAAGAAAAAGAGACAAAAGGAGAGAAAGGAGAAAGGAGAGGAGAGAAGAGAACAAAGATTGAAGCTGAGGCTGATCCATTCTTCTATATTTCTTGAGAACAGAAGCAGCCAGAGGGTAGTGCCCAGGCACTGCCAGGTCCAACTTGAATATTATCCATTGTGCTCTTCCTTCAATAAACCTTCCCTTTTCTCCTTCTCCCTCTCTCCCTCTACAAAAAGTAGTGTTTGTTGACCAAGCTGGGGCAAAGGTAGAAAAC
Source organism: Pseudochirops cupreus (assembly GCA_028627135.1). Taxonomy (NCBI): domain Eukaryota; kingdom Metazoa; phylum Chordata; class Mammalia; order Diprotodontia; family Pseudocheiridae; genus Pseudochirops; species Pseudochirops cupreus. The sequence goes on from CM053584.1 coordinate 366,127,883, forward strand.
AGGGTTGTTTGTCCTCAGTGGGTATGTTGACCACATTTTTCCAAGCAAAAATCAGGTACAAAGTTTGCCAAAGTAGACTCCTTTAGCAGGATACCATTGGAAGTGTGCTTTCTGTCTTTGAACTTGGGACTTTCAACATCAAATGTCTTATTGGCCACATAGAGAGTTCTGTGTTTAGTTGGGGATAATCCCTAGTATTATTACACCATTAGCTCATACATTCCTGAAACAGGTAAGTGGAAGTGAGGCTGATAAGCCTTGTAAATTGGACAGGTCAAGAGCAAATCCGGGTGTCCTAGGAGATTCTCAGTCTTGCAAGTTGAACTATGATCTGAGAGAAAGAATTTGTTCCTTAAAATTCTTGTTAGGAGAGAATGGACAATGCTGACTAAAATCGGTTCCCTCTGTGGGGATGGTAGACACAGATAAGAAGAGTTCCTAGAAAGAAAGGGGATCTAGCCAATGAATGGGTGGCATGACTTTTAGGAAGTGTAGCCCCAGAAAATTAGAGGGAAAGCCAGCTGAGATGAGGATACCATCAGATTGCCAAGCTAAGAGCAGACTGGATTTCTGAAGAAATGGGAGGACCCCACCTTCTTCTGTGAAAATATCCTAGGCTTTCAGAGCACTGTCAGCTTCTGGGCCTCTTGTTTTAAGAGGGGAATTGACAAAGCAGAGTTTATCCAGTCAGAATGTGGAATCGTTGATTGAGAGCTAGAAGGAATATTAAAAGTCACTCATTCCTTCATTTTACAGAGGAGGAAACCGAGGCCCATAGAAATACCAATATACTATCTATGGTCACACAGATCAGGGATTTGAACCGAGGTCCTTTTACCCTCCAATCCAGCAGTATTTCCACTGTACCCCTCTGCTTCCCATGTCTTATGAATAATGATCAAGGGGATGAGGAGATGTAGTTAATTTCCTAGATGACAGGATTGGGATCCCCAACAGTCTAGTTGGATGGCCTGAAATTGACAGGATAAAATTGAAAACAGTAAAATAATTGTAGCATCCTTCACTCAGGCTAAGAGAATAACATTCATAATTAGAGGATCGGGAGATGCATCTAGAGAGTAGGTCATGACAAAAAGAGTTAAGAAAATGACTAAAATGGCAACTCTTTGACCCCAAAGATAACCAAAATTTACTGAAAGATGTCAAAGAAAGGTCCCAGGGGCACCAACATATTGTGTAGTAGAAAGAAGGGCAGAATGGGATGGTGATTAGAAAGTCTCTCTTGGAGTCAGGAAGACCTAGGTTCATTGTGTGCTTCTGACACATACTGACTATATGACCCTGAGCTAGTGAACTAACTTCTCAGAGTCCCAGAAAAGTTCCTAAGTCATGGGGCTGCAGAAGAATGGTCCAGCTGCATTGAGAAGCATTGACAGAGGGATTTTCCTCACCTGGTCCAGAGGAAGAAAGAAAAGAAGGAGGAGAAGGAAAAGGAGGAGAAGAGAAGAAGGAAGAGAAGAGGAGGAGGAAAAGACGAGGACATGCTTAGGGACTGGGAAATGGCATTTGAATGTAATAGAATATTACTGGCTTTGTAAGAAGTGATGCATATGATCAGAGAATCACGTGAAGACTTATCTAAACTAATGCAGAGTGAAGAAATACAATATACATAATGAGGCAGTATACTGTAGTACAGAGGTCCCCAAATTTATTTGGCCTACCACCCCCTTAAAAAAATTTCTCAGTGTCCCTTCCCCCCAGAAAACTACTTTCTATAATCCTTTCATGTTTTTTTAAATTTGAGTCATTTCAAAAAAATATAAAATAAATTTTAAAAAAATAATGCATCTTAAATTTAATAATTTAATGTAAATTTGTGGGTTTTTTCCTGCGCTGAAATTTTGATGATGCAATATTGCATCATGTAACTATATGGTTTATTGTAAACAAGTCATTACACGCACATATTCCTGCCAAATTTATATTGGATTTCCTGACAGTGCGTGACAGGCTCACTTGCCAACACTTGTTAAGACCTGTCATTGGTTTTGACCACTAATGGGTTGTAACTTGCATTTTGTGTCTTTATTTGGAAAATAATGTAATCACTATGATTTTAATTCTGTTGCATAAATGAAACATCTACAAATGGTTTTTCAAAATTTTCTTCTCTTCTCTTCTTATGCTTCCACTGCCCCCTTACTTTTCAACACCCCTTAATTATACCCAAGGCTACTACCTCCCCCCCCCAGATCATTCCAGAGCCCCCCCAGGAGGTGGTATCACCCACTTTCGGAACCTATGGTGTAATAGATTGGGCACTCTATTTGGTGTCAGAAAGACTTGGGTTCGAATCCTGCCTCAGACACTCATTAGCTTTATGACCTTGGTCAAGTTGCTCCATCTTTCTCAGCCTCGGTCTCCCCTTCTGTAAAGATGATCATAATAATATTTACCTTGAAGGGCTGTTGTGAGAATTTCTTGAGCTAATATGTAAAGTTCTTTGAAAACCTTATTATAAGGCACATGTTATATGGATGTTAGTTATTATTGAAACAAAGTAAATGGACTGAACAGAAAAAAAACAAGCCAAATCCAGTGTAATTACAATGATCAAACTTACCTGGGAAAAGGAGATGAGAAGATAGTCTTCTTTACAAAGGTGGGGTCTACATTGTAGATGTTGTTGGGCTCAGTTGATATGTTGTCTAATTTTACCGAAATGCTTTGGTTTCTTTCTCTGCCCAGCGGACAGAGTGCTGGGCCTGGTGTAAGGAAGACTCATTTTCCTAAATTGAACTCCAGCTTTAGACACTTAGTAACTGTATGACCCCTCATCCAATTTGCCTCAGTTTCCTTATCTGTCAAAGGAGCTGGAGAAGGAAATGACAAACCACTTCAATGTCTTTGCCAAGAAAATCCAAAATGGGCTCATGAAGAGTCAGAAACACCCGAACAATTTCTTCTTTCTTTTTCTTTGTTACAAGGGATTACTTGCTGCATAAGGAAGGTGGGAGAAATATATTCAGAAATGAACATGATAACATGATATAAAAATAAAATATATCAATAAAATTAATAAACTGTTAAGAAGAGAGAGAGGAAGGCCACATAGGGGCTTTTAATAGACTACCTTCCTGGGGTCAGGATGTGGAGGAATTGAAAAGCTAAACAGATCCTAGCATCAGTCAACAAGTATGATTAGATACCTACAATGTGCTGGCAATTGTGGCAAGCATTGATGATATACAGAAAGTAAAAAAAAAAACAGTCTTTACCCTCAAGGAGCTTACAATCTAATGGGTGAAACTATGCAAACAACTATGGAAAGAGATGACAAGTTCTCAGGAAAATAAATATACGTTATAGTTTTTAAAATATTCTGTGTTTTGGTGGAGTAGAGCACCAAAAATTAGGGAAACTAATAAAGGCTTCTAGAACAAGGTGGCCCTTGAACCAAGTTTTGAAATAAGTTAGTTTCAAGAAGCAGAAATGAGGAGAGACGGTGCTCCAGACATGAGGCACGGCTTATGCAAAGACATGGAGACTGGAGATGGAATGTTTCAAACAGGGAATGGCAAGAATGCTAGTCTGGCTGGCCTGGAAACATAGGCTGAAGCCAGATTGTGAAGGGTTTTAAATGCCAAACAGAGAAGTTGGCATTTGATCCTAGAGACAATGGGGAGCCAGTGAAGTTTTTAGAGCAAAGGAATGACACCATCAGGCCCTTGCTTTAGAAATATCATTGTGTCAGCTAGGTGGAGATTGGATTGGAGAGAAGACTACAGGGAGATTACGGGAGCAGATGGCTCAGTTTATAGTTGAATTAATAATTACAGCCGCCACGGAAATGTAATGGACAATTAATTCCCCATCACTGGAGGTGGGAAAGGAGGGGATAAATAGATGCTTTCCAGAGATGATAAAGATGGGGATTCTTTGGTTGGGAGTTGGCCTACATGGCTTCTACCTTCCCTTCAATTCAATTTCATTCATTCTATTGACCATTAAACTCCTATTATGTGCAGGGCCTGTCCTCAGGGAACTTACATTCTACAATCTACAAGGATAAATAAATACAAGACAATTTGAGGAGACAGAAAGAAGTGTGATAATAATATAATAAAAGGGTCCAAGGAAGGTTTCTTAGGAGGAAGACAAAGGATAGGAGAGGCAGCTGTGGAGAGGGAGGGCATTTCAAGTCCAGGGTACATCCAGTCTGTGCAAAGGCATGGGCTAGGCCAGCTTGTTTGGAATGTAGCATAAGTAAAGCGAGGAGTAATGTGAAATAAGGCTAAAAAAAAGCCAAGTTGTGGAAGGTCTTAAATACAGGGCAGAGGACTTTGAGCCCTTCAAGTTTTATGATGTTATCAGCTGAAATGGGAGTGTTTATCTTGGACAGCAGTAGACTCCAGGGAGCTGGGGATCAAGGGAAGAATTACATAAAGCAGTCTCTGAGTAGCTGAGTGCATGGCATAGACTGGTTCTACCAGTTTCCAGAAGTTAGCAATGATCTCTCAATGGTTAAATCCATGGCCTTTTCTCAGTCCTTATCCTTGACTTCTGGGTAGCTTTTGACACCCTTGGCCACTCCCTCCTCCTGAGAACCTCTCCTACCTGTCTGACTCCTCCTTAGTCTCCTTCCTTGCATCGACATCTGTGTCTTGCTCATGAACCTTGGCTAACTCCTGGACCTTCTTCTCTTCTCTCTACTCTTTTTTTAGGAATCCTATAAGGCTCAGTGATCATCTTTATGCAGATGACCCCCATGCTATATATCAAAGCCGTACACAGGGCTAGGGATCCTGTGGCCTCGAGGCCACATGTGGCCCTCTAGGTCCTCAAGTGCAGCCCTTTGACTGAATCCAATCTTCATAGAACAAGTTCCTTTAATAAAAGAATTTGTTGGGGCGGCTAGGTAGTACAGTGAATAAGGCACCGGCCCTGGAGTCAGGAGGACCTGAGTTCAAATATGGCCTCAGATACTTAACACAAAAACTAGCCTTGTGACCTTGGACAAGTCACTTAACCCCAATTGCCCTGCAAAAAGAATTTGTCCTGTAAAACTTGGAGGCAATCAAAGGGCTTCACCCAAGGACTAGAGGGCTACATGTGGCCTCGAGGCTACAAGTTCACCAGCCCTGCTCTAGGAAAAATCAAGCATGCTTGTCTTCCAGACAGTGAAATGCAGTTGAGTGGGCACCTGTAGAGCTTGCCCATTAGTGTGTGGGATCTTATCCATCTCACTATCTGTCTACCTATCATCCAGTTATCTCTTTCTACATGCATATCTCCATCTGACGTGTATCTCTATTATCTCTCTGTATATTTACCCATCTATATCTATTTACCTATCGGTTGCTTTCTCTATCTGTATCTTTATTTGACTTTATATATCTCTTATCCATTTATATCTAGTCATCTGCCTGGCTATCATCTATCTATTCAGCCATCTCATTTCTCTCTATATCAATTTATATCTAGCCATCTGCCTATCTATCCAACAACTATCTCATCTATCATTTTTCTCCCTTCCTCCCTCTCTCTCTCTGGGGCAATGTGTGGTTGGCTAGAGCAGACTGGGACATGTTACAAACAAGAGATTATACAGGAGAATTAATCTAAAGGATCTCATCAAAAGTTGGCTCCGAAGAGAAGTTGGGGGGTGGCTAGGTGGCACAGTGAATAGAGCACCCGCCCTGGAGTCAGGAGGATCTGAGTTGAAATCTGGCCTCAGACACTTAACACAAAATGAGCCTCGTGACCTTGGGCGAGTCACTTAACCCCAATTGCCCTGCCCTCCCCCCTCCAAAAACCAAAAACAAACTAAGAGAAGTTGTGTGGGTTGCGCAATGATAGGAGCTGATAATAACAACTTACATTTTACCCATGTGATCTCATTTGATCCAAACTGCAGCCCTGTGAGATAAGTGTTATTATTATGCCCCCTTTACAGATGAGAAGCCTGAGACACAGAGAAAGTAAGTGACTTGCCCAAGGTCACACAGCTAGTATATGTCTGAGATAGCATTAAAACTCGGGTCTTCCTCATTTCAGGTCTAGCACTCATGGAGGTCGGCTTTGATGGTCATCAGTATCCTTCCCTATTAGGCGAACGAAGGAAAGGCCCTTTGCTCCCCGGGTGATCCTGCCGTAGTAAGATCATGAGAGGTCATGAGCAACATTCACAGAGGGTGGGAACCAATGGGTGCATGGCTTGTGAGCTGCACTGTCGGATGGAGCGCTCTCACCTAGGAGATCTCAGCTCAGACAGAATCCTGGAGCTCCAGTCCTGTATTATCTATTGTCTTTGGGTCCTGATCATTGAGTAAAGCTGGCAGAGTTGTAGAGTGGGAATGGGGCCTCTGGGCCATTGGGTACAATTCCCTCATTTTACAGATGTAAAGACTGAGGGACAGAGAAACGAAGTGACTTTCACCTGGCTTGGAGAGTTTCTAGTCAGCTTCTTGTGATTAAGCAAATGAATTTACAATCTGCAGTTCATAGCTCTGAGGCCTGATATCAGAACTTATAATCAACACCCCTATGGAATCATATCTAACTGATTAATACTGTTGGGAATAAAATAGGGGTCCAATTAGTCCTCTACCCCAAAGGAGGAGGTACAGATCCCAAATCTGACTTCTATCCACGTCACACGTGGGCCTGCCATATATCACATCACACAACTACCAATCACCTCTCTACATACTCATCTGGTTAAAAGTTGGATCCTACCAGTAGAAGGGAAACCCTTTGAATGGAAACACTTATCTTTGTCTCTTTATTTCCAGCACCTAGCACAGCACCAGGCACAGAGGAAGGGCTTAATAAATATTGATATATCAGGAGTTATATCAGGAGGGGCCATTAAAACCACCTACTCCAACTCCTTCAGTTGATGAAAGAAAACCCTGAAGCTCAGAATGGGACCCTGCTTTTTGCCCTGTGGCAGTCAGGTAACAGGTAACAGTGTCTGCATCTGAGATGCTTTTCTGACCCTGGAAGATACTTTCTGTTGTGCAATCGAGCTGTTTATTTGCCTAAAAGATTTCCCACTGACAGGTCATAAATGGGAACCTCTCAGAGCACACCTTGTCTTATGTCAAAGGGGAAAACACCATTGGTAATCATTTTGGTGACAAGGCTGGCCTTTGTGGTTACACTTCTGGGTCTGAGAAAATGAGAATTTCAGGGATACCAAGAAGGAAGGCCTTCAAACCTAGAAGAAGTCTTGGCCAAAAGACTCTTCCCTGACCATTGGTGACAACCAGGGTGTTGTCAGATTTTTCTCCCCCTGAATGATCAGAGTAAACAGGGGCAGAATGATGTTTGACTCAAGGGTCACAATGACATTGTCAGAGTACTGCTCTCCCTTTCTCTAGTTGCCCTCACCCCAACCCACTTCCAATCCATCCTTCACACAACCACTAGCAGAACCTTCTGAAAGCTCAGCTCTGATCATGTCACTCCCCAGCTCAAAAACACCTTCCAGTGGCTCCCCAAAGCCTACTGATGAAAGATGGGAGACATGAAAAGCCTTCCACCATAGACGGCCAGCTTATCTTTCCACCCTCTAATAGGCTCAAGCCAAGGTAAAATTGCTCCCACTCTCAAAGAGGATATATGAATGAATTCCACTTATATAATCATAGGATTCAAATTTTTGAGTTTTGAGTTTCAAATTTTTTCTCCCTCCATCCCACTCCCCAAGATGGCAAGCAATATAAGTTATACATGTGCAATCATGGAAACACATTTCTACCGTAGTCATGTTGTGAAAGAAGGAGCAGAACAGAAGGAGACATACACAAAAAACAACCAAAAAAAAAGAGAAAATAGCATGCTTCAATCTGCGTTCAGTCTCCATAGTTCTTTCTCCAGATGTGGATAGCATAAAATCATAGCATTTAGAGCTAGAAGGTAATTTGAGAGATCATCGAATCCAGGGGCTCGTAACATATTTTTGTGTGTCTTGGCAGTCTGATGAAGACCATAGAGCCCTTTTCTGAATCATATTTTTAAGTACATAAAATAAATAGGATTAGAGAAGAAGCTGGTTGTATTGAAATGTAGTTATCCAAAGTTCATGGATACCAGGTTAAGAACCCTTGATAGTCTTGCTCTTTCAATCAATCAGTGTCAATCGATCAATATTTATTTTGTTGTCCTTGTTGTTATTGTGCTGTTTCAGTTGTGTCTGAGGCTCTGTGACCCCATTTGGGGTTTTCTTAGCAAGGATACTGGAATGGTTTGCCATTTCCTTCCCCAGCTTATTTTACAGATGAAGAAACTGAGGCAAAGTGCCTATTATGTGCCAGACACTGGGGATACAAAAAGAGGCAAAAGTCCCTGCCCTTAAGGTGCTCACAGAGTTGTAATTCGACAAATGTGTATTAAGATCCTACTGTGCTTAGGTCACTGTTGGATGCTGGAGTAGATGCAAAGTGCAAATAAATTCACTGGAGAGGTATAAAGAAAATGCAGTGGGCATGGAGACTAGGTGGGGCAGTAAATAGAGCACCCCCCCCTCAAGTCAGGAGGACCTGAGTTCAAATTCGACCTCAGACACTTAACACACACACACACACACACACACACACACACACACACACACACACACACAAACTAGCCATGTGACCTCGGGCAAGTCACTAAACCCCAATTGCCCTACCTTCCCCCCTCCAAAAAGCAAAAAACAAACAAACAAAAAAAAAGGAGTAAAGAAAGTCTTTGTCAGTTGGGGGCCAGGGGAAAAACTTCCTAGAGGAGATGACAATCGAGTTAGGCCTTAAAGGATAGGCAGGGACTGAGTAGGTAGTTTAGTGGAAAGGGATGATGGAGGGCTGGCCTGTGAGTCAGTATGAGCAAAAGCTCAGAGAAGAGAAATTTCGGGACATGTGTAGGGGATGTAGGCAAGGAATCTTGGGAGCCTAGAGTAGAGTTGGGTGGTATTGTTGTGGTTTAGACTCTGCCCACTCAGGGATGCCAAAAACTGCTGCAGTTTCGTGATATGTTGTGGTGGAACCGTCTCAAAGAATTCAGAGTCAGACCATCTCCACTCCAAGCATAGGCATTTATTGAGATTGACACCTCTAGTGAACGGTTAAGGTTAAGTTCCAAGAAGAACCAGCAACTTCAGAGGAAGCAAGATGGATTTTTATAGGGTAAAGGTGCAATTACCTAACAGAAATTATGAATATTAAAAGACAGGAGGAGTTTGGAAAGGGATTAGAAATAGGGGAGGGGTTATGTGATTACCCACCATGCATACAGAAAACCCATGGGGGGGGGTATGTATCTATGATGATGATATTATAATAAGCCTTTCTATGTCCTAAGTTCACTCTAGGTCAGTTCTTTACTGTCACTGCACAGGTGCCTACTTAGGGAAAGTCCCTTCTATTGTTTTGGCGTCCACATCCTGCTCCTGCATGCTGGTGCTGCTGCTTTCTGATTGGCTGACTATCGTGGTCCTGTCTGAGACTAGATAGATGTGGTTGTGGTTGAGTGCATGGACGCACCTGCATTTACAGTACCTGGCAGAATTAAACTCTCAATACATGTTCATTGATTGATTGAAAAGGCCTGAGTGATGGTATTCTGTTTTTTGCTGAGTCCTGGTGGGGTGGCAAGGAGCTCTTCTAAAGGAGATACTGAGGGAATCCTAATAAAGCTGCCCCCAGCCCCAGTATTCTAACTTCCTTCTAGGTCCCACTGAACAGCAGGCCCACTGTCCCTGCCTAGCCACTCACTGCCACCTCCCCCCCCCCCCCCCCCCCGCCCCACGTACACACTCAATATCTTAACTTCTTCATATAGGCTCACTAGAGCAACAGGTGTGTCCATGAACTCATATTTCTCACAGAGTAGCAGATGTGTCCATGTGACAGGATCCCAGCCACTGCCTCTACCTGGCCTCTGCCCCCAGAACCATTCCTCATTCTGCCCACAGAAATAGCAGGATGTCAAAGAAAGGTAAAGGCAATCTCTGCCCTCAAGGTGCTCACATTCTAATGGGGGTTGTTGTTCAGTAATTTTCAGTTCTATCTGCCAATTTGGGGTTTTCTTGGCAAAGATACTGGAGTGATTGACCATGTTTGAAGGGGGCAGGGGTGTAGAATCTAAATAAATAGATAGATACAAGCTATCTATATTTAATGTGGGGGCCTGGCCAGAGCTTAAGCGGAGTCCTTTTTATCACACGCAAATCAGAAATCACACTAAGGACAGAGATTTACTAATGGGCCTGGAACATTTTCTTCAGAGTTGAGCCTAAGTAAGGAGTCCCTGGGGATGCCTGAAACCTCTTCTGCCTAAACCACCAATCTGAAGTCTTCAAGGGATGCACCCTATCAGTTAGCTGGTGGCACAACTGATAAAGTGCTGGGCTTGGTATCAGTCAGTCTATCAATAAACATTTTTAAGTGCCTATTATATACCAGGTTGAGTGATACAAAGAGAGGCAAAAGGCAGCTCCTGCCCTCAAGGAGCTTACAATATAATAGGGGAGATGACATGCAAACGAATATATACAGGTGGGCTATGTACAGGATAAATCCAAAATAGTCAATAAAGGGAGGCATTGTACTTGAGAGGGATTGGGAGAGGTTTCCTGTAGAAGATGAGATTTTAGCTGGGATTTAAAGAAGCCAGGAGGCAGAGATTAGGAGGGAGAGCATTCCAGACATGGGTATAATCAGTGAACATGCCTGAGCCCAGAGATGGAGAGTCTCATTCATTGAACAGCCAGGAGGATGGTATCGCTGGATTGTAGAGAATGTGGAGGGTGGATTGGGTTGTGTAATGTGTAAGAAGAATGGAAAGGTAGAAGGGGGCTAGGTTATGGAGGGCTCGAAATGCCCAACAGAAGATTTTGTATTTGATTTTGGAGGTGATCAGGTTTGCTATTCAGCTTGAAATGGAAATTTGCAGATAGGGAAAGACAAGGAAGAACATTTGGAACTATGATGCCTGAGGAATGTGTAATCAGCCTAGAAAGATAGACTGGGGTCAAATGGGAAAGATTTGAAAGGCTCAAAGAGAGGAGTTCATTCATATTTGATTCTCTAGGCAGCAAGAAGACATTGAGACTTCCCAAGAAAGGGAGTGGCCTGGGATCAACAATGTAGTATTCACAATGCCTACAGTAACTATAAATATGCTGATATGGTGATTAATCACAAGATGTAACAGGCTCTCTTCATGGGAAAGATAGCTAGAACATTTGTTCAAATACCAGAAAACTGAGTCCCCAAACCAGAAAGTCAAAGCCATCACAGAAGTCATGAAGTTGGCACATGTAGTTAATGGAGTAAACATTCACATTCTCAAGCCTTCAAAACAGAACAGGCTACCTCAGGCAAAGATCCTCCTCTCCTCACTCATGGCAACTGCTTTATGAATTATATTATATTATATATTATATATTATTGTATATTATATTATATTATATTAGCCTGATGGAGGATGGATTGGAGAGGGGAAAACCTGATGCAATGTTGAGAGTGGGGAGGATTCAGAGGGAGCATGATGATGATGCAAAAAAAAATAGAAAAAAAAAGAGCATCAAGCAAAAATTTTAAATATGCATGGAAGAGAGGACAGCTAGGTGGTGCAGAGGTCCTGGAGTCAGGAGGACTTGAGTTCAAATCTAGCCGTAGACATTTACTAGCTGTGTGACCCTGAACAAGTCATTTAACCCTGATTGTCTCCCCCAAAAATACATGGAAGAGAGAGAGAAATAAAGTGGGGGACACAGAGAAGGACACCAGCTACCATGTTAAATTTAACATACACTTTTGAAAATAAAGAAGTTGTAGTAGAGAATCATTTTTTCATATAAAAGCCTCCTTCCCTGTTCTTTGTGTAAATACTGACAACACTCAATAAGATCCAAAACCTGAACTAAACAATCAGACTGCTTTGCTTTGCTCTAAAAATGCCCTTTCCTGTGTCAGGAACTTAAAAGACCAGATAGGTTGAGCATTCTTCCTGTTTGTGACAGGATGCCTGCAGTCAGGATAGGAGGACTTCTTTTATTTTGGGGCCATATGCCATCTGGGGGGAAAGCTCAGATATCCTGGGATTGTAATTTCCAACTGACTCTACTTTGTCAATTGTCTTGTCTTACTGTATTCAATTAAGAAACTTCTTTTTCATAAACATATAGAGACCATAAATCTGAGACATTCTAGGATTGTCCTACAACAAATAAAAGAACTTTGCCATTCTTGTATCAGGTAGTCAGAACTTAGGTTTTGGTTCTGTGTAGCATGTGGCTGCTAGCTTTAAGTGAATAAATGATAAAAAATGTATAATACCTAGCCTGTTTGTGTCCTTTAGCCAAACTTTCAGGTCAACAGTAGTTGATTTTAAAAAAATATCTCTATCAAGTTCATGATTTTAGAAAGAAAACTTATGTAGCCCCTTATTGGCAAGGGGGCTGATGGGAAGTGTAATGTTTGGAGGGAGGGACTAAAGGATCATGGGAGATGGAGGTCAATGACGGGGCTATGGGAAAGCTTGGGAACTTTTAAGCCACAGGAGAGCTGGGTAAACATTGGCATACCAGTGCCCAGCCAACTGCAAGGGGAGTGCTACCTTGAAGTGAACCTAATCATGTTTGGAACCTTGCCTGGCCCACTGAGACCCTTCAGGAGCGACTGTATGGACACAATTCCCTGCTGCACTGGGACTTGGTAAATTTATCCTCTCTTCTAATTCACCCCCCTTTTCTTCCTCACTATTACCTGGAAAATTGGCATTGCTTAACTCTAAATCTTGATTGTAATCTGTAGAATGAAGTTTGTTTACAGATGAGGGTAACTTGACTTTACATAGCTTTATTATTTTATTTACGATATTATGACATTATAATTCCAAGTGATTATTTACTATAAATGAGTGGAGCATAGCAAAAAGCTCTAGACTTACCCATAAGCCAATGGTCCTGGCTCTTATCACTTCACACCTAGATTATTGCAATAGTTTGCTGTTGGGTCTGCCTGCATTGTCTCTTTCCCCTCTAATCTATCCTCCATTCAGTCACCAAAGTGATTTTTCTAAAGTGTAGGTCTGGCCATGTTATCCCCTTCCCAGCGCACTCAATAAACTTCTATCACTCCCTATTGCCTCCAAGATAGAATACAAAGTCTTGTGTTTGGCATTCAAAGCATTCAAAAGGGAAGGAAGAAAAAGAGGAGAGAGAGGGAGAGGGAGAGGATTGCAGAAAAGAGGGGGGGAGGAGAGGGAGAGAGAGAGAGAGGGAGAGGGAGAAAGAGAGAGAAAGAGAGGGAGAGGGAGAGGGAGAGAGAGATTCAATCAATGAATCAATCAATCAGTAAACATTTATTTAGCCCCTTTTTATATAACTTAGCCCCCTTTTACCTTTCCAGTCTTCTCACACTTTACTCTTGATAATCATGAAATATCATATTTTTGGCCAAAGTCTGAACTAATCAGGCGGACTGCATTCCTTTGCCTTAAAAATACCTGTGTCAGCAACCCCAGACAACCAGCAACCCCAACCCCTTAAGGGAATGAGAAATAAATGATGTAATTGTATATTACTATTTGTTTGTCTCCATTAACCAAACTTTTGAAATAGGTTGACAGGACGTACTTCATACAGGAGGAAAACAGAGACATCCTGAGATCATAACTTCCAAAGGGACTCTGCTTTGTCTTTGCTCTCTGAGTGAGCTTGGAGAATACCTTTTCCTATGTCAACAAAGCCAGATGAGGCTTACTTTATGGCCCTTAAGGGTGAGACTCTTAACTCGAGGCATTAACTTGCGTGATGGGACTTTTTCTTGTCTTAGTGTTTTTGGACATATATGATGTTATGGAATGTTAATGGTAAAGAAAACCAACATCCTGAGTCATAATTTCAATTGACACTTCGTCAGCTCTGTTATTTTATTGTATTTACCATCTATTCAATTAAGAAAATTCATTTCCCATACAATGGTTAAACATTTACGGAGATCATAAATTTGTGCGATACAGCTACCCTGAATTGGGACGATTCTAAAACGTATTTAAGCTTTCTCATTCTTTTGTTCAGACAGAACTTAGCTTCTGATTCCTTGTAGGCACAAGTTCTCTAGTTTTAAGGGAATAAAATACTTTAACTGTATATCACCTAGCCTGTTGTCTACTTTAACCAAACTTTTCAGGTTCACGCTCTCTACCTAGACTTTTTTTTTTTGAAGTTTGGTTGTTTATTTTTTTTTGAGGGAGGAAGGCAGGGCAATTGGGGTTAAGTGATTTGCCCAAAGTCACACAGCTAGAGCCCATTAGTATCTGAGGCTGGATTTGAACTCAGATCCTCCTGACTCCAGGGTCCGTGCTTTATCCACTGTACCACCTAGCTGCCTCTACCTAGACTCTTTGATTCAGTAACACTGGCCTCCTGGTTGTCCCATGAACAAGACACTCCATTTCTTGTTTCCAGGCATTTTCTCTGATTGGTCCCCCATGCCTGGAATGCTCTCCTTCCTCATCTCCACCTCCTCACTTTGCTGGCTTCCTTTAAGTCCCATCTTAAATCTTACCTTTTACAAGAAGCCTTTCCTACCCCCTCTTAATTCTAGTATCTTCACTCTGTTAATGATTTCCTATTTATCTTGTATATAACTTGCTTTGTATAAATTTGTTTGCATGTTGCCTACCTCATTAGATTGTAAGCTCCTTATAGGCAGGGACTATCTTTTTCCTCTTCGTATTTCTAGCACCTAGCACATAATAAATGCTAAATAAATGTTTACTGATTGATTCATTGATTAAATCTCTCTCTCTCTCTCTCTCTCTCTCTCTCTCTCTCTCTCTCTTTCTCTCTCTCTCTCTTTTCTCTCCCCTCTCTCTTTCTCTCTCTTCTCTCACTCTCTCTCTCACTCACTCTCTCCCTCCTTCTCTCTCTCTCACTCTCTCACTCTCTCTCTTTCTCTCTCTCTCCTCTCCTCTCCTCTCTCTCTCTCTCCCTCTCCCTCCCTCCCTCTCTTTCTCTCTCTCTCTCTTGCTCTTCCTCCCTTCCTCCCTCTTTTCCACTATCTTCTCCCTCTCCCTCTCTCTCCTTCTCTTTTTCTTCCTTCCCTTTTCTCCTCTCTGCGCATAGCTGGTCCAGGTGAAAGGTCACAATTGCCTAATCTAGGAGAAACATGGCATGAGTAGACAGAAAAGGATAGAGACAAAAGTGATGAGGAGACAGAATTAACAAGACTTAGATAAGAGGGACGAATGAGCAGAGGGATTGGGGTAGCCTTCCCAGGGAAGTCAGGAGAAGAGGCGGTCTTAGAGACATATGAGTCCTACTTTTGACATGTTATGTTTGAGATGGTGATAGGACAGCTCTGGGTGGATCCATCCACCAGACACTTGGAGATGGGGAACTGGAGCTCAGGAGAAGGATGGGCACTGAGATGTAGATTTGAGAGTCATTTGCATAGAGATGACAGTGGAGGCCATGGTAGCCAATGAAATCACTGAGAATATATAGAGAGAGGAGAGGGCCTAGGACAGAGTCTTGGGTTACAAATACATTTATGGGGTAAGAACTGAAGGATGAACCTGAACTTTCATTCCTAACAAAATATTTTTTAAAAGTTTTTGTTAAAGTTTTGCTAGTGATCAACTAGAAATGATGAAATATACCCTTCCTTGCCCAACACTGAGGTGGAAACCTATTAAATCAGAATATTATATACATTGTCTGATGAGGTCACTGTACTGAATGTGTGTTTTTCATGCGATATTTTTGTCACCAGGATAGAAGGTGTGTGCATGTTGAAATGACAGTGCTGTAAAGACAAAAGGCATCGACAGAACAAATATCCTTTTAAAGAACAGGTTATGTCAGACTAACCCCTGTTTTCTTCTTATTTCTGTTTTCATCAGTGAAAGCCCACAGCATTTACCTGGTCTCTATACTCTTGATCATGTTATACCTTAACCCTTTTCTTGATGTAATCTTACTCTCCTAATTCCCATGATTCTTCCCACTCCTACCCAGCACCCACCCTTTCTCCAACTAACATTCCCATTGTTTCTAGAGAGAGCCAAGGCAGTCAAGTTCCATTCATCATTCCCAGGACTTTCCAGAACAAAATTCCCTTCCTACTGTGTCTTCCCAATGCAAAATGCTTTACGAGTAATATCCCGTTTGACTCTCACAACAATGTACTTGTACTCCCAACATTTAGCACTATTTTGGTCACGTAGTAAGCATTTAAAATCTACGTTTTCATTCATTCATTCATTCTTTTTTTTTTGACAGAGAAGATCAGAAGAATGTTGTATGTGTACAGTTAATAGAGATTTAAAGAAAAAATTTGACAAAGTGTCTCATGCTCTTCTTATGGAAAAAAATACTGTGGGCTAGATGAAAGTACAGTTAGGTGGGATTGACAAATGGCTAAATGTTCAAACCCCCAAACTGGTCAGTCATTAGGTGTCCAATGTCAATGTGGAAGGAAGTTTCCAGTAGATGGCTGCTGGGCCCTGTGCTTGTCCCCATGCTGCCCACAATCTTTATCAATGACTTAGAACAAAGACTAGATGATATTTTCAAAAAATCAAATTGGCACAAAGTTAGGAGGGAGAACTAATGTGTTGTATTACAGAACCAGGATCCTAAAGCATCTTGACAAGCTAGAGCATTGGCTTGACTCTCATCCAATGAAATTTAAGGGGAATAAACATCCAGTCTTGAATTTAGGTTCAAAAAGTCAATTTCAGAAGTGCAGGATGGAGGAAATATGTGAACATTGCTGTTTATTTGGAAATTTTAAAAAATACCCAAACCTCAGGTTTTAGTGGATTATAATTTCAATATGAGTCAACAGAGTGATGTGGCAGTCAAGAAAATCAATCCAATTTTAATAATTGATTGTGTTTTTATAGCATTGTGAGGTTTGCAAAATGCTTTATGTGTGTGATAAAAAGATTTTAAATCACTTGGAGACAATCAAGGTGACTAGAGAAGGGTCTCTTTATTAGAATCTTGCAAGAAGTGGGCAGTCCGACCACTGAACAAAAAGTTCCGGGGCAGGGGGGGGGGGAGGGCCGAGGGCCCCAAGGCAGAAGGGTTAATTTATGCTAGCCAGGTG
>CM053584.1:366145454-366161004 GCA_028627135.1 Pseudochirops cupreus
CAAAACAGGAAAATGACAAATGCTGGAAAGGATGTGGAAAAATTGGAACACTAATGCATTGTTGGTGGAGTTGTGATCTGATTCAACCATTCTGTAATGTAATACCACTTCTAGGGTTGTATCCCAAAGAGATCATAGCAGTGGGAGGAAGACCCATATGTACAAAAATATTTATTGCAGCTCTCTCTGTGGTGGCAAAAAATTGGAAATTAAGAAGATGCCCATCAATTGGGGAATGGCTAAACAAGTTGTGGTATATGAATGTAATGGAATACTATTGTCCTATAAGAAATGAGGAGCAGATGGACTTTATATTTACCTGGAGCCACTTATACAAACTGATGCTAAGTGAGAAGAGCAGAGCCAGGAGAAATTTGTACACAATGACAGACACAACACATGTGTGACAACCCACTTTGATAAACTGGACTCTTCTCAGCAATGCAAGGGTATAAGACAACTCTAAAAGACTCAGGATGGAAGGAGATGTCTACATTCAGAGAAAGATCTAGAAAGAACAGAGTTTAAATGGAACCTGAGACAAACTACATGTTGTCTTTCTTTTCCATGTTTGGTTTTGTTTCCTCTTTCCCAGACGGTTACAACGCTTCTATACAGCCAGACTAATGTCCAGTGTGAAAGTATTTGCAGATCCTATACTTGATTGCATGCCGCCATGGGAGGGGGGAGGAGAGGAGAAAATTTGAAACTCAAGGGATTGTGGAACTGAATCTTGTAAACCAAAAGTAAATAAACAAATCAATTAAAAAAAAAAAAGAAAGAAAGAAAAAGGAGGGCATGTAACTAAGGTAATCCCAACCTTTATTTAAATAAGTTATTGACGCAAAAAAAAATATGGGAAGTGGATAAAAGAACAGACATCAATAGAAATTATCACCATTTTCTGAGGAAATTTAATTGGTATAAATCAATTAACACAATAAGGAGATC
The DNA here is from genome assembly GCA_028627135.1 of Pseudochirops cupreus. Taxonomy (NCBI): domain Eukaryota; kingdom Metazoa; phylum Chordata; class Mammalia; order Diprotodontia; family Pseudocheiridae; genus Pseudochirops; species Pseudochirops cupreus. Next base: position 366,146,406 of record CM053584.1, read on the forward strand.
AAAAGAGGCTAGAAACTACCTAAGTCATCAAACACTTGATCTCCTTACCAAGCAGAGAGAAATAGCAGCCAAGGACATCAACAGTTTAGAATATGAACTTGTTTATTGATCTTATGGAGGATGGTGGAACTTTATAAGGAGTATTGCCTCATAAAACAGTAAAAAGAAATGAAAAAAAATTTTACAGAAAAGATGGAAAGAGAAACAACTAAATCAGTGCATGCCAAGGACACTGAGAGATGAAACTGGAATGAATTTAAAAAAATCTGTGAAAGTCTATAACAAATTCTTTTCTCCATCAGTGACATTGAAGCCACCATTATTGTATTCTAATATCAGAGTCCCTCATGTGCTGCCTGAAGAAGTAGAAATGGCACTCTTTTTTGTGAATAGAAATTGGAAGAACAGCTGAACTGGATGAAGTATACTCTTGGAGAGACAAAATTTTGAGGGCACTAAAGGGTTAATTCTCAAGCTTTGTAAAAGAGGGAAGGATATCAAGTGCCTAGAAAAATTTTGTGATTTTCTTATAATCCCCAGATTACAACTATGAAAACATTAATTATTATTGACCTACTTTGCCATCTAGACAACATTTTTAGTAAGAATAACTTATACACATGTCAAGGATAGCTTTGATGAAGACATAAGAAGGGAACAGGTATGCTTTCGCAAGCCCTGTTCTACAACATACCATATCTGTATGATCTCACAATTGACTAAAAGGTGTTGAGAATGCAAGGTTGTATTCTGTTTATTTTTTCTTGGTTAAAAAAAAAATGTTTGATTTCCCTCCTGACAGACGCTCCTCCAAGCCAAGTTTCTCCCATGCCTAAGCCAAAATCTTACAAGATTCCAAAGAAGCTACAGCTTTATATGATGATCCCATAAATCTTAATATAAAGTGAGCTATAAAACAAGAAGATATATGCTCACCAAGATGTCTGCCACTGTCATGGAGGATGTCCAAGGCAGAGTCCAAAGGAAAGAAGGATTCCCAAAAGCAGGGGAGATCCTTCAGATTCTTCTGTTTATGGAAGAAATTGTGATGACTGCAACAGACCCTGAAACTTTGCAGAGCCTCTTAAATGATACCATTGGTCTCTCAAGAATCTGCTCTAAAGAACCACATAGAAAAAACTAAGTAGATGAAAAACACCAGACTAAAATGAAGAACTCATAGAGATGATCGTTTGGTGCATAAATCTTGCACAGACAGTAAAAATGGGTGATGAACTGGGTCAGATTGCATGCAGGAAATGAGGCAGGGCTTTTGGTGATTTGAAGCTGTTCCCTAATTGAAGCGCCATCTTTTTAACACCAGGATTCCTTCAGTTCTACAAGTAATGAAATACCATAGTCTATAGAGAAATGTAGTTGTGAATCACCCAAAGGGCAATGGAGGGGAAGAGGGGGAATAGACTGCAACATATTACTAGTGAAGATCTATAAGAGAGAATATATATGCTATAAAAAATGTGTGTGTGTGTGTGTGCAAACACACACGTTATATATATTAAATATAAAAATATATAACATATATAAATATATATATTATATATATACATGTATATATATACATATATATATATATTGTGTGTGTGTGTATACATACCATGAAAGAGTCCATTGGAGAGAGGTATGACTGGAAAAGAAGTTTGGTCATATAACAAGACAGCTCCATTGGGACCCAGGAAAGATTAAGAAATCTAGAGAACCACTCCCTCCTGCAGAATTTGGGGGAGGGGGGGAGGACAGGAAGGGAACCACCTGTAGAAGACTTATGGTTGGATGGGTTGCCATATGCATTAATAAAGGGAAGACTTACATCAGTGAGATCATAGATCATTTAAAGTAGCAAAGGAGTCTGAATAAACAGCCTGGTACAATGGAAAGCAGGCTGGATTTGGAGTCAAAGAGCATGGGTTCAAATCCTAATGCTGCTACTTATTGGCTCTGTGAGCTTGGACAAATTATTTCATTTCTCTGAGCCTTAAGGCAGTGGTTCTCAACCTTCCCAATGCCTCAACCCTTTAATACAGTTCCTCATGTTGTGGTGACCCCCAACCATAAAATTATTTTTGTTACTACTTCATAACTGTAATTTTGCTACTATTATGAATCATAATCTGATATGCAGGATGTATTTAAACTGAACATAACCCACAAGTTGAGAACCACTGCCTTAAGGTATTCTTATCTGAAAATGAAGGTGTTTGAACTAGATGGCCTCTGCTTCCTTCCAGCTCTAAAGCTACGATCCTGTAAGTCATTAAACACTTCAAGAGAAGTGATACGACCGTATTTGTACATAAGATTAGTTTAGCAGTTTATGTGGTGGAATGGGAGGAAGGAGAGAGTGGAGAGATGATTCCCTGGTATGAGCAGGTATAATGAGGAAGGTAAAAGGCATGCCCTGCTCTGAATCTGGTCTGAGAATATTGTACACAGTAACAGCAATGTTGTGTGATGATCTACTATGAATGACTTACCTCCTCTCAGTATTACAATGATCCAAGACAATTCCAAAACACTCATGATGGAAAATGGTAACCACACACCCAGAGAAAGGGCTTAAGGACTCCGGTTGTACTGGAGGATGCCTGTTTGCCCAGAGCTACACTGAAGCACATGGTGGTTCTTGGAGCTGGAATTTGCCTGCTCCCTTAGCTATGTTAAGGCATGTGGAGGGGTCCTGGTGTTGGCATGTGCCTGCTTCATCACACCACCACCAGGATCTCCCACTGGTTTGCTGGTACACTTCCTGCCTTGGAATGCCCTCTTTTTTTACATGAGTGAGATGGACCTTTCTTTATTTTTAAAATTTATTTACTTATTCATTTTTTTATTTTCAACATTCACTTTTATAAGATTTTGAGTTCTAAAATTTCCCCCTTCCCTCCACCCGTCCTTCCCCAAGATGGCATGAAATCTGGTATAGGTTATATATACACAGTCATATTAAACATATTTCTACAATTGTCATGTTGAGAAAGAAGGATAAAAAAAAGGGAAAAACCATGAGCAAGAAAAAACAAAAAACAACAGAAGAGAAAACAGTCTGCTTCAATTTGCGCTCAGACTCCATAGTTCTCTCTCTGGATGTGGGTAGCATTTTCCAACACAACAGAGGGATCTTTCTTGCCAATCTTCCAAGTTTCCTGGGCTAAAAGATTGTTTTGCCCCATCTTTTCGGTGGTTTTGCTGTTTCAGGATTTGTTTTGGGGTGCTATTCTATAGTTGTTTGGAGGTGAATGTAGGAAAGTTACAGCAATTTGCTGTTTGCTCTCTCTGCTCCTGGAAGTGTCTCCTGATGGACTTTGAATGTAGATTGAAGCATACTATTTTCACTTTCTTTATTTTGTGTGTGTGTATGTGTGTGTGTGTGTGTGTGTGTTTTGTCTATTCTTTTTTCACAATATGACTAATATGGAAATGTTTTACATGATTGCACATATATAAACTATATCAAATTGCTTACTGTTTTAGGAAGTGGGAAGGGAGAGGGAAGGAGGTAGAAAAATTTGGAACTCAAAATTTTGTAAATATAAATGTTTAAAAATTGTTTTTACATATAATTAGAAAAAATAAAATACTATTTTAAAAAAGAAAAGAAAATACTTTTAATCAAGTCAGGGAGACACAGTACATACATTAAAATGAGTAAAAATGCAAAGCAGTAAAAAAAAAAACAGGACTTAGATTTGGAGGCAATCTTCTAAAGGTCCAACCCCTTTGTCTTTCAGATACGAAAATTGAGGCTTAGGGGAAAAGTGAGGAAAAGATCACATATGTCAATGGCAGAACTGGAATTTGAACCCATGTTTCTTGTATTCCAGTCATAATCACACATAGAACATGGAGCCAATATGACAGTACACCCTGGGAAGACATTTCTATTGACCCTTCCCACTCTTTTTATTTTTATTTTTTTGGAGGGGGGAAAAGCAGGGCAATTGGGGTCAAGTGACTTGCCCAAGGTCACACATCTAGCGCATGTTAAGTATCTGAGGTCACATTTGAACTCAGGTTCTCCTGACTCCAGCCAAGGCTGGTGCACTATTCACTGCACCACCTAGCCACTCCTTTCTTATTTTTTTTATTTTGTTTTACCTTTCCCCTTCTTATTAAGGCAAGACACAATGAGAATGTATGCAGAAGTGCCATTATACAGTGAATCACAGTGACTTTCTCTTTTTTTGTTTTAATTTTAATTTTTTTATTCATTTTGAAATTAAATACAAAAAGACCAAAAACAAGGGAACATTTCCATGTACACAGCACAACATAAAGAGAGAATTCAATATAAAACCTTGAATTTCCATTTCAGACTGTTTCCTTTAAAAAAAAAAACGAACTATGCAATAAATAAATAAATTGTTTTCAAAGCTACTCTGCTTTTCTGTGTTTCTTTCTTAAGTTTTCTTTTGGGTTTTGTTTTGTTTTGCTGTGCACTTTTTATTTTTTTCTCCCTCCCTTGAAAGCTACAATAAGATACAAACACATACATACGTATCTATCTATTTATCTATCTAATCTATCTGTAAAATCTGTAAAATTATACTATACATTTATTTGTCAGTTCTTTCTCTGGAGGTGGATAGCATCTTCCTTCATAGGTCCTTTGTAGTTGGTCTGAATATTTATGATACTCAAGATGAATTAGTCATTCAAAGCTTTTCTTAGGACAATATTTCTGTTACTATGTGCAAAGTTATTTCATGCTGGTCTTTCCATGTTTTTCTAAAATCAATCAATTTATCATTTCTTATATCACAGTAGTATTCCATCATAATCATATACCACAACTTATTTACCTCTTCCCAAATGAAGGGCATCTATCATTTTAACCACTTATAGGTATAAGATGATATCTCAAAGTTATTTTAATTTGCATTTCTCTAATCAATAATGATTTAGAGTATTTTTATATGACTATACATAGTTTTGGTTGCTTCACCTATAAACTACCTGTTCATCTCCTTTATCATTTATCAGCTGGGGAATGACTCATATTCTTATACATTTGATGAAGTTCTTTATATATTTGAGAAATGAGATCTTTATCTGAGAGACTTTCTATGAAAGTTTTTCCCAATTTTCTGCTTTTCTTCTAAACTTAGCTACATTTGTTTTATTTGTACAAAATTCTTTTAATTTAATGTAATCACAATTATCCATTTTCCACCTCATAACGCTCCCTTTCTCGTGTTCATTCATAAATTGTTCCCACGTACATAAGTCTGATAGGTAATATGTTTCATGTTCTAATTTTCTTGTAATCTCTTTATATCTAGGTCATGTGTCCATTTTGACCTTGTCTTGTTAAATATTTTAAGATATCACTTTATGCCCAATTTCTGCCAGACTACTTTCCAGCTTTCCCTACATTTTTTCCCAAATAATGAGTTCTTAACCCCAAAACTTAAAGCTTTATTTTTGTCAGACACAAGGTTACCACAACCATTTACTACTGTGCTTTGTATATCTACTCTATTCCACTGATCTACCTCTCTATTCCTTAGCCAGAACTTAGTTTTGATGTTTCCTGCCTTATAATGTAGTTTAAAATCCAGTACTGCTAAACCTCCTTCTTTTACTCTTTTTTCATTAGTTTCTTTGAGATTCTTGACCTTTTGTTCTTCCCAATGAATTTTGTTATTATTTTTCTAACTCAGTGAAATAATTTTTGGTAATTTAATTGGGATCGCATTGAATAGATAAATTAATTAGGTAAAATTGCCATTTTTATTATACTGAATTTGCCTACCCATGAACAAATAATATTTCTCCAATTATTTACATCTGACTTTATTTGCATAAAGAGTGTTTTATAAGTGAATAGGGCACCAGCTCTATGCCACCACCAGCCCTGGAGTCAGGAGGACCTGAATTCAAATGTGGCCTCAAACACTTAACACAAAAAACTAGCCCTGTGACCTTGGGCAAGTCATTTAACTGCAATGGCCCTACCTTTCCCCCTCCAAAAAAAAAAGAGTGTTTTATAATTATGTTCATGTAGTTCCTGGGTCTGTTTAGGCAAGCATACCAGCAGGTATAACTGTCTACATATATATATATATATATATATATATCTTTTTTGAGGGAGGGAAGGTTAAGTGACTTGCCCAAGGTCACATGGCTAGTTAAGTGTCAAGTGTCTGAAGTTGGATTTGAACTCAGGTCCTTCTGACTCCAGGGCTGGTGCTCTATACTGTCTATATTTTCTATATTTTTTACTGTCTCTTCTTGCAAGGTTTTCTTGGTGATATATAAAAATGCTGATAATTTATATGGGTTTATTTTATATCCTACTACTTTGCTAAAATTATTAATTGTTTCAATCAATTTTTTAGTTGAATCTTTAGGATTTCCCAAGTATGTCATCATATCATCTGCAAAAAGAGATAGTTTATTATCTTATTTCCCATTCTGATTCCTTCAATTGCTTCTTCTTCTTGTATTGCATTGCTAGTATTCCTAAAACAATATTGAATAAACAAAGTGTAGTTTCCCTGTTTATCTCTTTTAACTAAATCTATTTTAACTTTAACTTTGTCTGAAATCATGATTGCTACCCCTGTTCTTTTCACATTAGCTAAAGCATAATAAATTCTATTCCAGCCCTTTATTTTAACTCCATGTGTGTATCTCTCATTTTTAATTGTGTTTCTTGTAAACAACATATTGTTGGATTCTGATTTTTAATTCATTCTGCTATCCATTTCCTTTTTATGGGTGAATTCATCCCATTCACATTCACAGTTATAATTACTAGTTGTGTATTTCCCTCTATACCATTTTTCTTCATTAATTATTCTTCTCACCCTATTTACCCTATCCCTCCTCCCAAGTCTAATTTACTTCTAACCACTACTTTAATCCCTTCTTTATCCTTTCCCCTTACCCTCCTATTCTTTAATCTACCCATGCTTCTATGAGTCCCTGCTTCATTCTCTCCCCCACTATCCTAATTCTTCATCTACACACCCTTCTAAAAGTTCCTCTTATCCTGTTCTCTTACTTTCTTATTTCTTTATAATTTTAGAAGACTTTTATACCCCTCTAGTTGAATATGTTGTTCTCTCTCTAGTGCCAGAGTAAAGTTTCAGCACTACCAGTCCTCCATGCCCATTTGATATAATTCTTGCTGTTTATTTCTCTCTACCCAATTTTATTTTTTAGAATCACCCCGTCATACTCAGCCTAGCCCAAAACTTTCTTTCGTACTATCCAAGTAATGATGACAGTCATAAAAACACTGATGACATTTTCACATATAAGAAGTAAACAGTTTGACCTTATTGAGTACCTTATAATTGGTCTTTAAATTTTACCTTACATTTCTTTTGGATTTTATATGTGAAATTTTCCATTAAGTTCTGGCATTTTCTTCACAAATACCAGAAAGTCTTTCATTTCATAAAATGTTCATTTTTTTTTCATTCAGAATTATACTTATCCTTTTCTGGGTAAGTTATTCTTGGTTGCAATCCCATCTCTTTTGCTCTTCAAAATATAGTGTTCCAAGACCTATGGTCTTTTAATGTAGAAACTGCTTGGTCTTGTTTGATACTGATTGTAGCTCCTCAGTATTTAAATTACTTTTTTTTTCTTGTTGCTTATGATATTTTCTCCTTAACCTGGGAGCTTCAAAACTTGGCTATAATATTCTTGTCAGTTTTCCTCCTAGGATTTCTTTCAGGTGGTAATCAGTGGATTTTTTCTATTTCTGATTTACCTTTTTTGTTCTAGAACTTCAGACCAATTTTCATTAATAATTTGTTGTAATTTTTGTATCAAGGTTCTTTTATTTTTATTGTAACTTTCAGGTAGTATTTATTCTTATGTTGTTTCCCCTTGACCCATCCTCTAAATCAGTTGTTTTTCTAATGAAATGCTTCACAATCTCTCCTATTTTTTCATTCATTGATTTTGTTTTATTATTTCTTGGTGACTTATAATGTCATTAGCTTCCTATTGCCCAATTCTACTTTTCAAGTAGCTTATTTTATTCCTTAAGTTTTTGGATCTCTATTTCTAGTTGGTTGAATTTCTTTTCATAATTTTCCGAATTTTCTTGGATTGCTCTTATTTTTTTCCCCTGGTTTTTCCTCAATTTCTTTTATTTGATTTTTGAAGTCTTTTTAAGTTCTTCCAAGAACTCTTTTTGGGCTTGCATAGTATGGGGAGGAAGGTAGAGGAAGGATATGGACAAAGGTAACATGAATGTAGCTATGGAGACTCTGGAGGTCCATATCTCAACTTCAACTCACATTTAGTCAGGTCCCCCAGAGTAAGACTAGCTAACTACATCTTCCCCCAGACTTCTAAGGGAATCTAAGGAACATTGTGGGGCTCTTCTATAAGGCTATTAGTTCAAGATCCCATTCCTGAGTATTCTCCCTAATATCAATTGCCGGTTACTATAACCTTCATAATCTTCATAAACTTGATGATTAGTACCCCCTATCATTTAACCAATTAATGTCAATTAACTTTTATAAATAAATATTTACTGAGAAGATATAGCAAGAATAAATGTTATAAAGCATTAGGACCAAAAAGTTCACTCCCAAATTTAGCATAACTGATGAAGGAGTCACTCTCTCTTGGCTACAATCCATCCACTACTAAGCTGGGTGAAGCAGGTCACTCTTCTCTGAGAGTTTGACAGCTGGCAAACTCTTCCATGGACTTCAGTGCCTGGACCCTGGTGATTTCTAGACCTTTCAAAGTTGGCAAGGTCATAGCCTAACGGGGTGGCAAACCTGCAGCCTCAAGGCCACATGTGGCCTTCTAGGTCCTTGGGTGCGGACTTTTGACTAAGTCCAAGTTTTACAGAACAAATCCTTTTATTAAGGGGATTTGTTCTATGGAGTTTGGATTCAGTCAAAGGGCCACACTTGAGGACATAGAGGGCCACATGTGGCCTCGAAACTACAGGTTCCCTACCTCTAGAATCTGTTCTGTCTCCAGCACTCATTCCTCTCCAGACTACTCTCCTGACATTCCTCCTAGACTTTCTTTACAATTTCACAGAAACCTCTTCACCCCAGAAGCTCACTCCAGCCTTGTACTTGAAACCTTGAAAGTACCCTTCACCCCCTGCAGACTCTCCCTTTGATTGGCTGATTCTTCCCAGAACCTCCATTTTAAAGAGGCCACCTATGTCTTCATTCCTCTCTAGGCTGTATTCGAGACTCTTCTTCAGGACTTTCTCTACAAGGCTCTCCCTCCTCCCCCACCCCACTTCAAAGTACCTTCATTCCCTTCCTTTCCCCGTTCCAGTGGAAATGGTCATGTTTCTTGATGACCATCAAGTCCCAGAGACAGGAACCAGATTATGAATGGTTATGGATAATAAAGAGTCACTAGATCTGGGTTTTTAACCTGCAGCTCACAGACCCTCAAGCTATCCATGGATAGATTTCAGCAGGTCAGAAAAAAAATTGTATCCTGATTTTCACTAACCTCTAACTAAAATTTAACATTTCCTTCAATTATTTAAAAACATGATCCTGAGAAGGGATTCATGAGCTTTACTGAACTGCAGCCAAAGAGGTCTGTAACATTAAAAAAAATATTAAGAACTCCTACACTAAAGTTGCTTGATAAGAGGGTATCATGGGCAGACCTGTACTTTAGAAATATCAGTGCAGGGCATCTTCTTTGGGCTTTTGCCACAATATATGATGGTTGGGTGCCCTAGAGGATGATCAGTACATCATATTCAAATATAATTTTTGGATCCATCTTCCTTAAACCATAGTTCATAAGCCACCACCAATGAACTTACTACCTTTAATAGTCATCTAGAAGACATAATTAACTCAAAGCAAATGCCTCTAATGAGATAGCATAAGAACAATGTCTATAAAAAGAAAAATCTCTCTCTTCTCCCCCCTTATAACTGGAGCTTACTCTCCAAAAAATGCATACGGTAGCAAAGGGAAGAATGGATGCACATATAGTGTCTGCTGGTAGTGAAACACATACGTAGGGAACACAAGTGGCCAAAGCAAATCACATCTCTGGTATTGCAAAGCCCCAAAGTCCTTTTTCTTCTTGTGGTGTCCTCCTACTGCTACCCTCAGAAACAGGCTCTGTGCTAGGCATGTCACTCAGCTTGGCTCCCTGTGCCTGCTGCTGTCTAAAATTCAACTCTGGTCTGCCAGGGCTAATTCTTATTTGAATCAGTAGCTACCTTTTTTTGTATGCTGCCCTGCCTATCTCCTTGACTCGCTGGGCATTCTTTTTGCTGGGTGCCATGTGAGTAACTCCAAGACAAATGTCATGATCAGTGGGGTTTGGGGAGGAATGGAAAGAGAGAGAAATCCTCTCTCCCAGAAAAAGAGGGCAATGATTCCCTCTTAACCCTTGGGTCTTCTACCATAGCTGACTGTCCTCCAGACTGTCAGAGTCACAATCCTTGGAGCTGCTTCTTTCTAAGACTGTCTCTCTCTAAGGAGTCTGTAAAGGACAGAAGGTGGAAGAGCGGATAGAGTGCTGGATCTTGACTCAGCAAGACCCCAGTTCATTATTGTCATTCCCTTGAATGAAGTTACTGATTGTTTCTATGATTTGTTGTTTTACCCACTCATTCTTTAGGATTAGATCATTTAGTTTCCAATTAATTTTTAATCTATCTTTCCATGACCCTTTATAACATATAATTCTTATTGCATCATGATCTGAAAAGGATGCATTTAATATTTCTGCATTTCTTCACTGGACTGTGAGGTTTTTATGCCCCAATACATGGTCAATTTTTGTGTATATGCCATATACACAAAGAAGGAGGTATATTCCTTTTTAAACCCATTCAATATTCTCCAGAGGTCTTTCATATCTTACCTTCTCTAAAATTCTATTCACCTCCTTAACTTCTTTCTTGTTTATTTTGAGGTTAGATTTATCAAGTTCAGAGAGGGGGAGGTTGAAGTCGTTCAGTAATATAGTTTTGCTATCTATTTCTTCCTCTAACTCCCTTAACTTCTTCTCTAAGAATTTGGATGCTATACCACTTGGTACATATATGTTTAGTAATGACATTGCTTCATTGTCAATGGTACCTTTTAGCAGGATATAGTTTCCTTCCTTTTCTCTTTTAATTAGATCTATTTTTGCTTTTGCTTTGTATGAGATTAGAATTGCTACCTCTGTTTTTTTTTACTTTAACTGAAGCATAATATATTGTATTCCAGCCTTTTATCTTTACCCTGTGTGTTTCATCCTGTTTCAAATATGTTTTTTATAAACAACATATTATAGGATTATGGTTTTAAGACCCCACTTCAAATTCAACCTCAGACACTTACTAGCTATGTGACCCTATATAAGTGAACAAGTCACTTAATCTCTGTTTACTTGTTTCCTCATCTATGAAATGGGGATAATAAATAACAGCACTGCCCAGAGTTGCTTGAAGATCAAATGAAATAATAATTATAAAGCACTTAGCATAGTTCCTGGCATGTAGTAAACACTATATAAATGTTAGTTATTATTAAAGGTCACCAAGTCTATAGCCTGTTCTTTTTTTTTTTTTTTTGCTTTTTTGGAAGGCAATTGGAGATAAATGATTTGCCCAAAGTCACGTGGCTAGTAAATGTGTCAAGCATCTGAGGCCGGATTTGAACTCAGGTTCTCCTGACTACAGGGCTGGTGCTCTATTCACTGTGCCACCTAGCTGCCCCTCTATAGCCTGTTCTTGATCAGTCCTTCTAACTTCATCAAGTAAAATCTTCACATTCTATAGAGGGGAATATATAAACACCCAATTGTCTCTGTTACCTGCCACTGCTGTGACTTTATCAATGGGTAGGGGAGAAAAGGCAATGGAAACCCAGTGATGAAGGGCACCCTGACCAACTCAGCCCTAGCCCCTTTCCTGTACCAGTTTGGCAGCTGTGTGGAAGAAGGATCAGAGAGGAGAGTCTAGTTAGGGTTGTAGATCTATATCTGGTATGATGGGTCACTTTTACCCCTGGGTAAAAATAATTCCCTTAGGTGATTAAAAACAACTCAGGCAAATGAAAACAGAGAAAAGCCTAGGAAACATAAGTTAAAAGCAGTCAGCCAAAAGGTTCCCCAGGATATCAAGAGCTCTCTGCCAAAGTCTTAAAATTTGATTTTATTCTTTTTTGTCCAAACGATTCACAACTGGGTCCCATTTAATCCAGACTACCCCAGATCTGCATCATGACTTTCTTGCTCTCAACAATCTTAGCTTGGCATTGTGAGGCTATGGGAGGTTAACTTATCCCTTCCTAGTTCTATTAATACCCTGGCCCATAAGTCTTAAGTCCAGGTGGTGAGTTAAGAGGCTAATGCTTATAATTATGCTTTTTTTTAAAAAGTGATTAAAATGAGAGATTCCACCTTGGGCTTACACCCCAAGGGAGTTAAAGACAGAAAGAAATACCCCAATACGACTTCATCCTAGAAGCTTCCCCTGTCCTTTCAGATGGAATAATCATTTCTCCATTTTGTGAGCTCTAAAGACACTTGGATAGCAGTTCTTCAATCATTGAAGACTTTTTGTACCATCATTATCTGAGTACCTTATCTCTTGTATAGAATTGTAAAGTCCTCAAGGGCAGGGGATTTGTTTTGTTCATTTTAGTATCCTTTGAACCTAGTAGGTATTGGACAAGTTTTTCCTGAAGGAATGAATGAAAGACTGAATAATTCAGATAATAAATTCAGAAAAAGGAAAAATAACCAGAGTAATGGAGAAAACCTTCATGAAGAAGTGATAGAATTTGATTTCAACTTTAAAAAATGTATAGAACCCAGACAAACAGAAATGAGGGAGCAAAGGAATGCTGATAGAGGGGATGAAAGAAGCAGAGCTTCAGAGGTGGGAAGGAGAACTTTGAAGGAGCTTTGAAGGAGTTATATCTAAGATATAACTGGGGGGGGGGGGAGGAAGTATGCTATCAGGTGGTTTTCCATTTTTACTAATTATTCCTAGTAATCAGGCACTAAGCTTGATTGTTTCATATACAAATTGTCTAAATTTCAGTACTTTAAGACAAAGTCCCAATTGCCCCACCCTGGTTACAGTTCTGCATAATAAAGAAATCTGCATAGAACAAAATTTCATCTATAAGAAATTTGACACTGTATCTCTCACACTTGTATCTAGAGTTTATCTGCACCTCTGCTGGGAAACATGCCATTCCATTTTGATAGGTCTAATTCTTAAGAAAGAAGGTTGTCTTCAAGCCTAAATTGACCTTTTTCCACACTTCTCCTGGCTACTCCCAGTTTTGCCTTCTGGGGACAAGCAAAACAAGCTCCACAAAATAAGTCTTCAGTCAGATAGTCAATAAATAAGCATTTCATTAAGCTCCTATCATGCAGAGCTATCCCACTCCCACTAAGTCTTCTCTTTTCCAGGCTAAATATTTCCAGGTGGTTTTTTTTTCAAAAAATTCTGACCCATCATGACCCTGATGCCCTTACCCATTCTGGTTGCCCTCCTCTATTCACTCTCTAGTTTATTCATTTCCTTCTGAAAAATGTGACCATCACCACCTCCAACTCCAAACTGAATGTGATCATCAAATGTGGTCTGACCAGAGCAGTTTGATCTGCTCAGAAGGACTATTATTCCTCAGGTTCTAAACACTATGCCTCTCAATGCAGCCTGAAAGAGAGAGGAGGGTGGGAGGGAGGGAGGGAGAAAGGGAAAGAGAGAGAAAGAGAGAGAGAGGAGAGAGAGAAAGAGAGAGAGAAGGAGAGAGGCAGAGAGAGGAGAGGAGAGAGGGAGAGAGAGAGAAAGAGGAGAGGAAAGGAGAGAGGGAGAGAGAGAGAGAGAGAGAGAGGAGAGAGAGAGAGAGCTAAGTGGCATAGTAAAGTGCCTCAGACACTAACTAGCTGTGTGACCCTGGTGAAGTGACTTTAACCTCTGTTTGCCTCAGTTTCCTGGTCTGTAAAATGGGGCTAATAATAGCACCCAACTCCCAAGGTTGTTGTGAGAGTTAAATGAGATATTACTCATAAATGTGTAGGATGTAGTGTGGTCCTCTCATCTGCTAAAGTATATAGAGCCTTTGGCCTTAGGGCCATAAGGAAAATAAATAAATAAGAGAACTGGCGCTAAGCTGTGATTAATGAGACTTGCTGTTTGAGGAGAGGAAAAAGGCTTTTGGGACCATAACTAAATTTTGTCTGGAGTTTGAATCCGGGTATGGTGGTCTGCATAAGTCAGTGCCTGCATCAAATGCCCCACAAGCTACTTAGAGGGAGTGTGATCCTATACTGATAACAGGTGGAAGTCTCCATTTGGTAAAGGCCGAAGGGGCAATTGCAGTCTCAGCTGCGATAGGACCCCTCTGGCAAATTGCCCATGAAATTCCTTTGAGATGGGAATGTGTCCACCTATTCCCAAGTCTAGCTGTGAGGTGGTACCTAATACTGGATGGATGGATATCTGTGACCTTACCTGAATTTAAACAGAGCCAAGGATGGTTATCCTGTCATATTTGGAATGTCATATGTCCCTGCTTATCCCTTCTATAGCGAGTTTCTATGATCAGAGCAAGTAGTCAGTAAAAGATATGAACCATCTTGTTTTGAGGTTGGCAAA
>CM053584.1:366161504-366177308 GCA_028627135.1 Pseudochirops cupreus
TTATAGGGAAGAGGGACAGGCACTTGGAGTCAGTAAAACTTGCTTTTGACTCTGGTCTTAGTTCAGCCTGGACAAGTCCCTTAAATGTCTCTGAGCCTGTTTTCTAATCTGCAAGATGGAAATAATAATAGTTCACAAGTTTTTGTGGGGACCAAATGAGATGATGTATATAATACGCCTTGAAAACCTTTAAAAGCTATATAAATGCAAGCTGTAAGTATTCATTCATTTCATGCACTTCACAATCTTGAACAAAGCAAGTCAGAGAACAGATCTTTCAATCCTGGCTGGATCACTGAGGAGAGACTGGGCAGGACACACACATTCTTTGAGCCTCCCTTTTCTGACCTGTTAATGAGAGAGGTGGAATTCCAGGCAGGAGTGGTCTGGAGCCACTACATACAGCCTTGTGATTGTTAAATTTTCAGTGTGAGCAATTTAAACCTCCCAAACTGGCAAACGTTTCAAACCAGGACTTGATTTATTATTTGTTTGGTTGTCTAGAATTAAGAATGTGATGCAGAAGATGTTATTAAGGCAGATCAAACGTAAATATGATACATATTTATATACACATACGTAAATGTTTTTCCAGAGAGTTGTTAAGCATTAATCAACACTGCTCCTTGCAATTTGAGAATCCTAGGATTCTAAGCATTTAAGATAAGACACAATGGCCACTTATGGGAAATGCTACAGAGGCTTGCCTAAGGCTCCTTACAGCTCGAAACCTCAGATCCCACGGTCCGAAATCCCACTTGTCTCCACCACAGTATACTAGGATTCCCTGATGGACAGTTGCTTGGTCCTAAGGATATGTAGGTTCATAATAGAATTTAGAGCTGAAAGGGGTCATATAGACCTAGATGAAAGAATATGGACCTGAAAGGGATTCTACAGGTCATCTAGTCCAAGCCACTCATTTTACATATGGGAAAACTGAGTCCCAGGAAGAGGCAGTCGTAAGTTGAATCAAGGCTTGAACTCAAGCTTCTTTATTTCTCCACAGCACAGTCAGGTCTTATCTGTAAGATGAGAGGATTGAACAAGAAGTCAAGGGACCCTAACCTTTTCATGTGACATGCACCCCTTCAGGCAGCAGTCGGTGAAGTCTATGGATTCTTTCTTGGAATGTTTTTAAATAAAATAAAATAATAAGATTATAAAAAAGATAAATTATACTGAAGTACAGTTATAAAAATATTTTTAATTGCAAGGTCACAGTCTCCAGCTTAAGAGGCCCAGGTAATGAGCTCAACAGGTCTTTCTAGTTCACTCCCATTCAATAAGGATTTATTAAGATTTCCAGCTCTTTTATTGAGTTTTTTTTTGGTCACTAATCCAGCATGTTTTATTACAATCACAGCCAAAAAGGGAGTGGGAGGAAGGTTCTGACACCACATCCATTGGGCCTGCCAGAGGTTCCTCAAGGCCCGAGGAACCAAAGCAACTGCTGAAATCAGTCTCCCTAGAACCATGGTTATGGAAAACCCCCCTCCCTGCTGCAGTGGGGGTGAGAGAGCATTCTTTGGTCCTTTCTCCAGCTTCTCCATCCTCTAACTCGTCCAGGTTCATCCCAGGTCCTTTCTGCCCTAAAATCTGCACTAAAATCTGTTGGGTACCTTAGCATGTGCTAAGTAAGTCACCTTTAAAAGCTTCCGTTTTCTCATCAGCAAAATGGGACCAACCAGACTTACCCTTTCTACCTACAAAGGTTGTTCTGTGAGGATTAAATGAGTTAATATAGGTAAAAGTGGTTCCAACCTTCCCTATACACACACACACACACACACACACACACACCCAACACCACCACCACCACCACCACCACCACCACCAACCAGGGCCAGTCTGTACCAATGTAAGTTAACTATCAAACCGAAGGATAGCCCCTGAGGCATCTGGGCATTTCATGCTGATGCTCCAGTTATTCTGGCCCTAATAATGGTTAATCACAATGTGGTCATTTCCCACTGGCCCTTCAGGCAGCATCCAGCTCTTTCTTCCCTCCCTCCTCCTCTCCCCACAGGGCTGATCACCCTGGAAGTTCCATCTCCTGTGTCTCAGAATTGGGACTAGACAGACTTCCACTTCCATCTTCATTGGGTCCTAGAGCTTTTTATGAGAGATGCTGCTGTCTCCTATGGACTGGAGGATCTCTGAGGGCAGGGATTGGGGGCTCCTCAAACTTTTCTTATCTACCTCTTGTTTGCCCAGAGTGGGAGCTTAGAACAGTGGGTAGGGGCCGTCTTATTCTCTTGTATTTGTATGAGAAATGCTTAACACCATCCTTGGCACCACATGCGTGCCTTATTTAGTTATCTATCTTACTCAATGGGAGAAATATTTATGTAGGTAGCACTTTAAACTAAGGGCCCTCTTACCAGGAGCCAACCTGACCTTCTCACTCCTAGAATCCCTGGTTTCTTCCATGATTCAGCTCAGGCTTCCCCTTCCAGGTATCCTTCCTACTCCTGCTGCTAGAATCTTCCATGTATGTATCACATCTATCATGTCTCAACCCATTTGTATATAGGTTGTCTTCCCTTTAGAATGTAAGCTCCTTGAGGGCAGGAACTGTTTCCTTTCTCTTGTATCCCTAGCATTAGGCACAGAGCTTGGCAAATAGTAAGCCTGTAATAGATGCTTGTTGAATGGCTAACACGGAAATGTGTTTTGCATGACTTCTCATGTGTTATAGAGATGGTACTGCTTGCCTTCTCAAGGGGTTGAGGGAGAGAGAGAGAACTTGGAACTGAATTTTTTTTAATGAGTGTTTAATAAATAAACTATTGATGATTGATCAGATAGAGTGCTGGACTGAGAGAGAAGATCTAGGTTTAAGTCTTGCCTCTACTAGCTTTGAGGCCCTGAAAGTCAATCAACCTTGATGTGCCTCAGGGTCAATTCCCTGGAATTTTTCTCTTAAGTTTGGAGTTTGTGAAGATGGTTCTAGAGATCAGGTTCTTCCAATATTCCCCAGAACATTCCTGGGAGATAGGCCATAGGGTGACAGATTGAGAGCCAGAAGGGACCTGAGAGGTCATTGAGGCCAATCACCTCTCGTTTCATAGATGTGGTAACTAATTGTAGGTCACTCCCCCAGTGTCACAGATGTGCAGTCAGTAACCACAGTAAACATTGAGTTAACAAGTATTTATTAAACATTTAAAAGAGAGAGTAACCAACCACCGACTTTGCTGAAAGGACAAAGATGGATCTGGACCTGGAATTGTGTGAGTAGATGGTAGACAATGGCTGGTATTCATCCAGGAAGACTCCCTGGAGGAGGTGACTTGAAGCCTTGAATGAAGTAAAGGAGAAGAGAGATGATAAGTTGCATGATGAAAAGAAAAGAAAGGTAGGACCCACATACAGAGAAGGGAAAGAGACGGCAAACAGCGTAAAGGGCCAATTTTATTGGCCTAGAAAAGGTTGCTGAGTCAAGCAGATAAGAACAGGGCTGGCCCTCACTGGCTCTTTGTGGCTGTCTGAAATGGGCTTTTTAGAATCTTATTTTTATTAAGATTTGGTTCCAAATCACCTTCATTCATTTCAGAGTGACTCCTCCCTTTCCCAACCCCATGAACCATCCATTGCAACAACATTTAAAAGGAAAGGGGAAAAACAGCCCAGAAAAACTAAGTAATATGACAAGTAGGTCTAACAATGGCTAGAACACAAACCCATAAACCCCTTCACCTCTGCAAAGAAGGGGGGGATACATTTTCCCATCTCTTTTCTGGAGCCCAGCTTAGTTGTTATAATTCTACAGCATACCTTTTCACCTTCCTTCCTTTTTTTCTTTCTCTCTTCCTTCCCTCCTCTTGCCTTTTCTTCTTTTCTTCCTCCCCTTCCTCCATCCTTCCTTCTTTCCATCCCTCCTTCCCTCCTTTCTTCCTTCATTCTCTCTCTTCCTCTTTTCCTTTATTCCTTCCCTCCCTCCTTCCTTTCTCCCTTCCTTCCCTCCCTCTTTCCTTCTTCCTTCCTTCCTTCCTTCCCTCCTTTCTTCCTTCATTCTTTCCCTCCTTTTTCCCATTATTCCTTCCCTCCCTCCTTCTTTTCTTCCTTCCTTCTTTCTTTCCCTCTCTCCTTCCTTTCTTCCTTCCCTCCCTCCCTCCTTCTTTCTTCCTTTCCTTCCTTCCCTTCTTCCTTCTTTCTTTTATTTATTCCTTTTTTCTTTCTCTTCCTCTCTTTTGTTCTTTCTTTCCTTCCCTTCTTTTCTTACCATTCTTCCTTCTTCTAAAAAAGTGTATTTTTGACCTACAGATCAGAAAGGAAGCCCAAGCTGTCAGGAGTCTTGCTTACGATAGCCAAGAGGACTTCGTGCCTGTATAGCTAGAGACAAGGGTGCCAAGGTCCACCCAGGGGCCTAGGGTTAACTGGTGAGGAGAGGGAGGAATTCTGCTTTCCTTAGAACCCTCTTTTCTGGCTCACTGAATCATAGATTTAGACCTGTAAGGGACCTTAGAGTCATCTAGTTCAATCTCCCTCATTTTTATAGATGAGAAAATTGAGGTTTCAGGAATTCAGTGACTTGTCCAAAGTCACACAGATAGTAAGGACTCTGAATTCAAGATACTTTCTACTGTACAGTTATTCAGTCAGTCAACAAACACTGAGTGCCCACTGTATACAGAGCACTAAAGCAGATTCAAAGAGGATTCAACCAGATAGAGAACTAAAAATCCACGTCCCTGCCTGCTTTAAACTTTTCTGATTTAGTTTCAGGAAGGACCAGATACCAATATGTATATGACAAGTACAGGCTGTTCACCGAAGCACAGAACGTTAGGATAAGGAAAGGCCCTTATGGTTCATGTGGTCCTTCATTGCCCAAAAGAGGAAACTGAGGCCCAGAGAGTAGAGGTGACTTGCCCAAGGTCACCCAGTGAACTAGTGGCAGAGCCAAGACTAAAGCCCAAGTCTCCTGACCAATTTGCTGAGGGCATGGGGTAAAACAGTGATCAGATTAAGGTCAATCTTAAAGCATCATCAAAACGTGAGTAGTTGGTAATCAGGGAAGGCTTCTGGGAGGAAACAAAACTAGAACCATTTTGATTTAATAAGCATTAATGCACTCAAGTGCCTACTCTGCCAGGACAGCCAGGTGGCACCATAGTTCACAGAGTGCCCAGGGCAGTCAGGAAAACCTGAGTTCAAATCCAGCTTTGGACATTTACTAGCTGCGTGATCCTGGGTAAGTCACTTATCCCGTTGGCATCAATTTCCTCAAATGAACTGGAGAAGGAAATGGAAAACCACTCCAGTATCTTTGCCAAGAAAACCCCCAAAAAGGGGTCAAGGAGAGTCAGACATGACTGAAATGACTGAACAATGACAACAAAACAATGGACTGGGCTAGATATGGAGTCAGTTGACAAGCATTGATTGAGTGCTCACTGTATACAGAACCCTGTACTAGCTTCTGAGGGAGGCAGGGAAAGGAGGTAGAGAAATCACAGTCTTTTAAAAAGCTTACATTCTACAGGCAGGTGGGGAGCAGACACTACAAGTATACATGCAAAGTACTAGGTAGGAATGAAGGAAGTGGCATCTGAGTGGAGCCTTAAGGTGAGAAGAGATGTCTCAGAAACTAAGGTGAGAAGAGAGTGCTTTCTGGAATGAACCAATGTACAGGATGTAAGAGCACCGAGGAAAATGTGGGCTGGGATGGAAAGCTGGTCTTCCAGGGAAGGAGAAAGAGGAGAAAAGGGAAGTAGAGGGAGAGGGTATGTGTTGGGGAAGCAGAAGGGAAACCAGATCATCTGCAAGCCAGGAGGGAACTCGGAGACCAATCCCCACATTATACAGATGAGAAAACTGAGGCCCTTTGAGATTAAGCAGCTAAATTCAACTCCTCCAAGCTGGGGCAGAAGGAACTGGGTGCTGAGTATCAAGAGAAGGGATCAGAAAGTCTGAAGAGGAGAGGGAGGGGAGAAAATTTGAAATTCAAGGGATTGTGGAACTGAATCTTGTAAACTAAAAGTAAATAAACAAATCAATTTTTAAAAAAGTCTGGAGAGACCCTAGAACGGGGTGTGTCATGGACCCCTTTGGCAGTTAGTGAAACCTATGGGCCCCTTCTCAGAACAATTGAAGGAGATGCTACATTTCAATGGAAGGTGAATGCGAATAATAATGAGACTTACAGACCTGCTGAAATCTGGCCACATTCTCCTCGGGGGTCTATGTGCCCCCAGATTAAGAAATCCTGGCGGAGGGTCCATATCTTGTACCCAGAAGCTAGGCTGGAGGCACTGTGGGGATAAGCACTCTGAGCTGTAAATCAGGAAGGTCGGGGTCTGTTCTTGGCTTGGCTACTAAACTGTCGGGTGGCCTCGGGGAGATCACTCCTCTCCGTAATGATCAACAGAATAGGCAGACAGGAAAAAACAGACAGATAGAAAGGTGGATAGGAAAACAGGTGATAAATCGATGGATAGATGGGAAAATAAAGACAGGGATGGATGGGTGGATGGGTGGATGGGTGGATGGATGGGTGGGTGGATGGGTGGATGGGTAGATGGATGGGTGGATGGATGGATGGGTGGATGGATGGGTGGATGGATGGGTGGATGGATGGATGGGTGGGTGGATGGATGGGTGGATGGGTGGATGGGTGGATGGGTGGATGGATGGGTGGATGGGTGGATGGATAGATGGATGGATGGGTGGATGGATGGGTGGATGGGTGGATGGGTGGATGGATGGGTGGATGGATAAATAGATATGGATGGGGAGATAGATATGAATAGAAAAGGCAGGATAGATAGGTGCATGGATGATAGGGATATCCTACTATCTATAAATATCTATTTACTATCAATAGATACTAACTATCTAGATGGAGAGATAGGTAGAAATAGGTAGGTAGTTAGATAGAAAGAGAGAGAGAGAGAGAGAGAGAGAGAGAGAAAATATTGAATAAGCTAGGGATACATACTACAAGCAGGTCAGACTGTTGTTGTCCTCAAGAAGCTTTCACTGAAGTAGGGGAAAACTATACATAAAGGGGACCATAAGTCCCCTTTCATGCTGAAGTCTCATCTTCCAGGTGTGTTATCTTGGGGGTAGGGAGAAGGGTAAAAATTTAGGGAGAACTCCCGTTTTACTGATGAGCAAACTGATGTTCACAGGGGCAAAATAATCTTTCTCTTGGAAGGAAGAAAAGGAGTCTCCAGTCCCCCATTGCCTCCTCCCCTTTTCCCTTCTTGCCACAGGAAGCTGAGACCTTGACAAGACTTCCATGGGAGAAGCAGAGCAGGGGAGGAGAAGGTCTGGTCACAGAGTCCACAGGGGCCCCTGCTACTCTGCCTGCGCTTGGCCAGGAGAGTTGATAGAGCTGGGCCTATGGGTAACTGAGCTGTTCAATCATTGCAAAGGCAATTAGAGGGAAAGGGACCATGGGATCAGCAGAATACCTCACACCTTGTGGAGAGAAGACAAAGACAAGAGTTGGGGGGGGGGGCAGGAAGGGGGAGTAGAGCTGGGTTCAAGGCAGCCCCAAGGACAACGGGTACATGTGGGGAGGAGAAAGAGAAAAAAACTGGAGTGGGGGCCTTCCCAAGCTAGGGAGGGGACACTTGGGGGACCAAGTCTGCCCATATGACCTGGCTCAGCTGGCCCTGACTTGCGATAGAGGAGAATGAGTGCCCCCCCCCCACCCCCATCCCCCACCCCACTCCGTTAAGACCAGGCAGCTCCGCTTTGCCCTGAATTCCCCAACCCTGCCCCAGCTCTATTCTCCAGCAGGAGATTCAGGTGGTTTGGCAAGAGGACAAACTGTACTTTTCTTCTGCCAAAAAAATGGCTCAGCAGGGAGGGGACTGAATCCCTACTGGGCAGCAACTCTCACACGGGATTAGAATCTTAAAAGCATTCAAGATGTTTCTTCTGTTCGCCCACAACTACCCACTGCTACAGAAACACGGCCTAAACTGCACAAGAGATCCCATATGCTGACGAATCAGTTCTCCCCTGACCTCCCCCCACCCATCCTTTGTGCTTCTTACCTGACCTACCCTTACTCCAGCCCTTCCCATTGCTGCCACACCCCTCCCACCAAGTCAGATGCTCCTGGACTATGGCTGTAAATTGTGTCCTGGGGACAAAACCTTTGGAAAGTGTGACCTACACCCCAGGGTGGCAGGGGGTGCCAATTGTTCTTGTTACATCGATTTAGTCTGCGGTTTTCTTGGCAAAGATCCTAGACTGGTTTGCTATTTCCTTCTCCAGCTCATTTTACAGATAAGGAACTGAGGCAAAGAGGGTTAAATGACTTATCCAGGGTCACACAATTAGGAAGTGTCTGAGACTGGCCTTAAATTTATGTCCTGGCTTCAAGGGCTGGTGCTTTATCCGCTACTCCACCTACTTGCCCAACTCTCTTGCTAACGCTTTCCAGCTATCCCTCCCAAATGACCTGAGACTGTACGTAGCCTTAGATCTCTTCAGTTTCTTGATACTGTATTCTGCTTCCCCTCCCAAACCCTCAGTAACTCTGACCCTCCCCAATCTCCAGCCCCCCCTCACCCAGCCTTGGTTCTTGTTTTCTTCCCCCAAGGTGCTCCCTGCCCCTGTCTTCTGCCCTCGGGATGCCCCTATCACTATATTCCTTTCCCTGAGGCAATCTTCCAGTTGCTGCCCCTTCTCACAATATGACCCCAGCTCTCTCCACTCTTCAGCCTTGCTCTCATCCTCAGATCCTTCTTGCTCGAGAAGTCAAACCAAACTGATGAATATCAATCACATTCAAGGCTGAATGCTTCAGCTGGAAAAGGAACATCTTCCTCTATTAGAATGTAATAATGGAGCCTTGGTTCTCTCTTAGGGTAACAGAGGATTTGGCCTATAGCTCTGATATTGTAGGAGTCCAATCCCCAAACCTCACCTTGCCCCACCCTGGCCTCTGGCTCAGACCTCAGCACTGTGCTCCCTGGGGAAAAGTTGGAATAGAAACTACTAAAGAACAGAAACTATTATGTATTTGTATCTCTAGTGGCTGGCAAGTAGATCTCTCATAAATGATGGTATATTGATGGTTGGTTAGATGGATGATGGATGGATGAATGGATGGATGGATGAATGGATAGATGGATGAATGAACAGTTGGATGGATGGATAGAAGAATGGATTCCCCCTCCACACTGGGAGATCCTATTGTTTGTTACTAACTGCTCACCAGACCATAATCTTTCCCCTTTTCCTCAGCTCTCCAAACTCTCAAAGTTGGTCCTTTCCTTTGAACCTATACTCCACTCAAAAGGCCTATTTCCCTTGTCACCAGTTTTAAACAGCAAGAATCTATCCTCTTCCCATATTTCTGAGCATGAAGACTAAAGGGAAGTCATGCCATGGGCTCTAGAGGGGACCATCCTATAGAAGAAAGGGCAGAGATAGATGGTTCATTAGAAGAATTTTTTTTGGTTGGGAGTGAGCACAGGACAGCAAAAGTGTCTCTATGGCCCCTGACCCCTCTCTTTACTTCTGCCCCTAGGAAGCCAAATGTGCCTACACTATCATCCTCATGGCGCTCTTGTGGTGCACAGAGACCCTGCCACTGGCAGTCACTGCCCTTTTCCCCATCATCCTCTTCCCCATGACAGAAGTCATGGACGCATCGGAGGTGAGTCTCTCTCCTCACTCCCACCTCTCCCTGCCCATCCAAACTCACACATCCCAAGAGGGATTTGGGGGAGAGTGGGAGTCTGAGAAAGGGCTGGGCAGGCAACTCTAATGGATAAGAAGTAATCATAAGCCCTTAAGAATAGTCAATACTTTTTTAAAAATCCTCGTGATGTGCACTCCTTTGTTCCTGAGAGGTTGTTATTATTCCCATTTTTCAGATGAGCAAACTGAGGCTCACAGAGCCAGAGGGATTGCCCAAGATCACTCAGCTTGATGACTCAGGCCTCACACTGGCATAGTACTGAAATCGTGCATTTGTATTCCATTCAAAGAGTACTGAATTTGGAGGGAGGAGAAAGCATTCTAACCCCTCCACCTAACTCCCTACCACATACACACACCACCACCACCTGCCACTTAAGTGCTGTATGATCTTGGGAAAGTCATTGAACTTTTTTGGGGCTGGGCAGCCGCATCTGTAAAATGAGCATGATGACAGTTTCTTTGCCTAAAAGCAGGGGGTCAGAGATGTTCTCTGGGAGTCCCTCTTAGCTTTAAGATTAATGACTCAATAACAAGCAACCCAGGGCTTTCTATTACTACCCTGCTGATAAAGCACTGGGCCAGTAGCCAGCCTTTGTCTTTTGGGAGTGGGAGAGGAGAATCCTGTTAGCTGAGATGCTCCTGTGTGGCTGAGATAGTACGGACACTTGGAATGAGGGAGCCCCCTGTGGTCCAGTTACTCGGTTACTGTCTAGCTGACCACTGGCAAACCACTTAACCTCTTCAGAGTCTCATCTATGAAATGGGAATAATATTATCAACCCTAAGGTGCTACATAAGTAGCAGTTGTTATTAGCTTCAGGACCTATTTGGATTATGTTGACATCCAGAAAAAGCTGTCACCCTCTCCTCTCCCAAACCATCTCTTAGAGTCTTTCTCCTTCCCCATCCTTAACTAGAGGAAAGTCCATAAAGGGTTTGACTCAGGAGGTCATTTTTAATGCTCTTCATAATTGAGTTTTCAAGGCTGAGTTTGTACAACTTCAAGTGCCCATGGAGACTCAGAAAAAAAATTACTTCTCAACATTTTGTACTCTAACCCCTAATAGTTAAATGACATTGTAGTTTCCTAATTCTTGATGTCTTCTGGAGCTTATTTGGCCATGGAACTCATTGGGGCTTGAAACTTGCTGACAGAACCTGTACATGCCAATAGGGCATGAAGGGGTAGAGTGGTTTGAGCAATAAACATCTGGGGGATAACAGGACAGACTGGGGGAGGGGCGGGGGCAAGGAATGTTGAAACTAAAAAGGAGAAAGTGATTTGTTTCCTTTGATATATACATGATCCCATGTTTACTATTTTAGAAGGAGAAGTATCATGGCCATTGACTTTTCTCCCAGAAGCCCTATTCACCAGACAAAGAACATCAAGGTTCCACAAGACACTATCTTAGAGGCTTTTGGGGTGGGAGGATGTGAAACAGGGTCACTGGTTCAGTTGCTTTGAAGATCATTCCATTTTATGGAGTTCAGGCAGAACCCTTTGTAATTTGGCAAAAACGTGATCAGTGAAGCTGGTCTTTGGCTCATAGGATCACTGATTAAAGACTAGAGAACTTAGATGTCATAGACCAGTGGTATCAGACTCAAACAGAAATGAGAACATAAGGATTTCTGTGGCTTGCACATTGGCTTAGTTTTAAAATGTAGTATCACCTATGTTTTATTGTTTTTTTCTTTGTCTCTGTTCAATGTTTCCCAATTACATTTTAATCTGATTGGGGAGGGCCCTCAGGACTGAGAGTCACTGGCAAGTGTTTGACACTTTGGACACAGTCTACCCCACTCCTCTAATTTTACAGATGAGAGTGAAGTAACTTGTCTAAATCCACAGAGGTCATTTTTACAGGTCAAGAAGTGATCCAAATTGACTTGAAATACGAAGCTACTTCTCAACTGTCTCCTCTCTTCAGGAAAGAGGAGGGCATAGATCTAAAACAATGATTAATAAGAAAATTATTCGCATTGGCTTTGGGACGCATTCTGATTGTTGGTTATTTCTCTTCCTCATTGTGTCCTTTATAGGATTTAAATTTAATATTTAAATATCTGAGTCCAATGAGTACATCAAATCATTCCTGGGGCAAGGCTGATATTTCATCTCGGAATAAGCCACAAAATTGAGGGTCAAACTTATGTTTGAAATTGTAAAGCTGCTGTGACCCCCCCAAACCTATAGTTATCCTGGTAATTGGGGATGGGGGTGGGAAGAGTTTCAACCCTTTCTGTGCCCTTTTGGCAGCAAACTGGTGAAGCCTATAAAGCCCTTCTCAGAACTATATTAAACAACACAAAATAAAATATACTGAATTACAAAGGAAACCAGTGAGACTGAAATACTGCTGTCCACATGTTAAAATACAAATTTATGAACTCCAGGCCAAGAAATCCTCACTAAGATTGGGGCAGGGGATGATGCTCACTTTGCCTCTCACTCTCCTCTCTCCCCTGGGGACTTGGTACCAGGTTTCCGTCGAGTACCTGACAGACACCAACACCCTCTTCGTTGGGGGCCTCCTGGTGGCCATAGCCGTTGAACACTGGAACCTGCATAAGCGAATTGCTCTCCGAGTCCTGCTCCTTGTTGGCGTGAGGCCAACATTGTGAGTCCAGGAGGATACCACAGCCCAGGAGGAAGGGAGGAATCTGGGTGGTGAACACGGCGGGGACTGAGGTGGGGAGGTGACAGGGGTTGAGGGATCATCCCCAGGTCTCCGAGTGTTTTTCAAAGAGGCAAGGAGTTATTACTGATAGGGCACTTGATTTGAAGTCAGGAACACCTAGGTCCAAATACCACCTCTGATACCGATTAGATGTTTGCCCCTGGGCAAACTTAAACTCTCTATGCTTCAGTCTATTCATATGTAAAATGGGGAGGTAGGACTCCATGGGCTCTAAAGGCTCTTCTAGTTCTAGGTCTATGGTTCCATAACACCCATACTCTCCCCTCCCCAGCCCACCCCCACTGTTTATCAGAAGTTTGGGGTGGTGACGGGAGGGGACAGACAGAAAGATAGAGACAGAGAGATATTAAAGTGTCAGTACTTACCCAGGAAGATGCTCTCCTCACCTCTTACTGGAAAGGGGAGGAACTGATTTTGTTGGTCAGCCGTCTGACTCTACCTGATCCCATTTGGGTTTTTCTTGGCAGAGATACTGGAGTGGTTTGCCATTTCCTTCTCCAGTTCATTTTACAGATGAAGAAACTGAGGCAAATAGGGTGAAATGACTTGCCCAGGGTCACACAGCTAGTATGTGTCTGAGGCCATATGTGAACTCACAAAGATGAATCTTCCTGATTCCCTGAATCACTTAGGTTCCCTGACATAGCAGGCACTTAAATATTATTAAATTGAAATGGTTCTAGCCTCATTTCCTCCCTTTCCTTCCCCAAGATTGATTATATGTGTGTGTGTGTGTATATAGAGATATAACATACATGTGCATATATATATACATATATAAATGCTAGCTTTTTTTTTTCTTACAGTTCTGCAGGAGTGGTCTAGGGATGTCAGGCAGGCAGGGAGCATTGCTACATATGACAGAGGGAATCAGAAGCTGTCCTGGGAATAGTGAATTCCAGGGTGTGGAAGGAGTATCAACACTCATGGTGGATAAGTGCTTCAGTGTAAGAGCAGACAGTGAGAAGGTGCCATGGTGACCCCTTGAATCTCCTCCTTTTGTTGGATCCTTGTGGTTTGTGAAGGAGATAGGGTATTCTTGGGGGTGGATTAGTGGCCTGGCTGCACACACTCCCACACACAACTTATATCTACAGGCAGTGAGCAGTGATGAGAACTATAGGGTTAACACCAGCTAGTCCAGATGCCCTGCATCTAGGGTCGGGTTGAGTTTGTCCCTGGGTTTCCCAAGGAGGGAAGTGGTCCAGGCAACCTAATACCATGTCTCTCCCTAGCTTGATGCTGGGCTTCATGGTCGTCACAGCATTCCTCTCCATGTGGATCAGCAACACTGCCACCACAGCCATGATGGTACCCATCGCATATGCCGTACTGGAGCAGCTGCACAAAGCCCCAGAGCAGAAGGATGTGGAGGCAGGCAATGTCAATATCTCTTTTGAGCTCCAAGAGCCTAATTACCCTGTCACTGAGAAAGAACCACCAAAGCTGAGTGAGAAGGGTGAGAAAAGCTCTTGGCCCCTTCCCGAATGCCTTTGATTTCCAGCTCTGGGAGGGAGGGCACAGGGACACATAGTATAATATCTCAAAGCCAGAGGAAGATTTCCCAAGGCCTCCAAGTCTGTGTAGCCCTTGGAAAAAGAAATTGTGAGGAGGTTGGGGAGTGGGAGACCTGCCACCTAGACCCAGTCTGGCACTTACAAGCTCTGGGACCCTGGGTCTCTTTTTCCTCCTCTTTACCATCAGGTGAGGGTTGGACTCTAGTTCTCTGAGATCCATCCTGTCTCTAAATTTATGAGCCTAAGGCTATTCTATCAAGTCCTTCCCAGGTATTCTATGATATAGAACCAAAGCAGACCCTCCTTTGAACTAGGAGCTCTCAGCTTGGCTTTATGGGCAGTGGATGAAGAGAAACCCACCTCCTCCCATGGGGTCCATTGGGCAACACCCTCCACCAGGCTAATGGGCCCATCCTTAAGTGGCAAGTGAAAGATGAAATGACTGAGGAAACAAGGGTTAGTCTTCCAAGTATATCAATTTATTAAGTAATTCATGCAATTCATCTTAGACCTGAACACCAAATACAGGGGAAGACATTACTGAATACATTATATTTTATATACAATATATATACATTAAAAACAATTAATGAAATAGGCTAATTAATTAAAAGGAGGCAATACAACATTAGGTAATCTGATTTCTAATTGAGGAAAGATTAGAGACTTTCCAGGTTGGGAGGGGGAGAGGGAACAGGTGCAATTTCCTGAATTCAGAAAAAGAGATGTCCCACTCCCCTCAAGTGCCTATAAACAATCAAAGGAACATGGAAACAATAACTGATTGATCACTCCAGGGTCAGTTTTCAGATAAGACATATGGGTTGTTTGAGATGTACAATTGCGAGAAAATCCTTTGATGCCTTCTTTGGAGCTGTCCAGGGTTCTGCTCAACATAACCCAAGTCCTTGGTTAAGGGTCTCTAAACAGCCACACAGGGCTAAGTTCAAACAACACATTGAGTTTTCTCAATTCTCACAAGTGAGTCATTTTTCACAGGAGGGAAGTTGAACTAAACCCACTATTGAATAGAAAGGGACCTGAGCCAGCTCCAGAATTGAGTCACAAGATGGAGTCAGTGTGGTTCACTCACTTTCCACAATTACATTTGCTGTCCTAACCCCCTTCATTCCCTCACTTAAGAGGCAGCACAGAATCCCTAAATAGATCTCAAATCAGTTCTCTTCCTTCCCTCTCAAGAATGCCAATAGAGCCTATCCCTTCTGCTAAGAGCTGGAAGATCTTGACAAATATCTCCTCTTACTAACTCCATTATTTTACAACAGAGAAAACTGGGGCTTAGAAAAGTGTGACCTTTGGCAAGGCACCTCTCAACTCCTAGGTCTCTTCTCTCTTACCTCAACTACCCTGACCCCCTTCCTTCTCCTCCACCCCACAGATAGCAACCCTGTCCCACCACCAGTGCCACTGGATTGCCATCAGAAGGACAGGGAGCATCTCAGACTCTCCCAGGGCATGAGCCTTTGTGTCAGCTATGCTTCCAGCATTGGGGGTATAGCCACGCTGACGGGCACCGCTCCCAATCTCGTGTTACAGGGCCAAATGCACTCGTGAGTATAGGGCCCCAGGCACCAACCCCTCCAGGGGACTCTTGTCCCAAGATGTCCTCGTGGGACCAGCAACACTTATCTAAGGGCAAGGCTTTCTATGTTCTATGGCCAAACCTCCCAGCTCTATCATACACTTGTCTACTTCTTGTACTCCCATGTTCTTTGTTCCTTTCCACCTCTGATATTTGATGTTCTGTAATGCCATGCACCAGCAGATTCCCAAAGGAATGCTACTGTGAACAGCCTTTAGAGTTCAGATTACAAAATATAGTGAACACTCTGTTTATTCCATTACAAATCAAGACAAACATTCAAAACATTATAATATTCACAACA
>CM053584.1:366177808-366219726 GCA_028627135.1 Pseudochirops cupreus
TCATAACTATGCAATATGAAATCAATGATAAAATACAACTATTGCATTATGTATTGCTGTATTACATATCATTGTAGAAGAAAATAACTCAGTCCCAGAATGGATGATTTGCGGAGTCTAAATTTCTTTTTGCAGCTATGATTCCCCTGCCCCAGCTTGGTCCATAGTAATACTCTTGGAGCTTGATGGCCCAGGTGTCTCATAACCTCAAATGAAAACAGCATCTTCCACTCCTGAAAATCCCCAACTCACTTTTAGGATGCCCACACTGGGCTGTCCATTCTACATTCTGAGGAGAGTGGCTCTTCCCGTCTTATAATAAATGCCATCATTAAAATATATAAATAATAAAAATAGCCCTGCATTGGGAGCCAGAGGGAAGCAGTGTTTGAAACCAGGCTCTTGGCTTCCTCCCTTCAGAATCCAGCCCCTGCAAAATGAAAGAGTTGGTTGTTGTTGTTCAGCCCTGTCTGACTCTTCATGACCCCATTTGGGGTTTTCTTGGCAAAGATACTGGAAAGGCTTGCCATTTCCTTCTCCAGCTCATTTGACAGATGAGGAAACTGAGGCAAAGAGGTTTAGGTGGCTTGCCCAGGGTCACACACCTAGTAAGTGTTTGAGGTTATATTTGAACCCAGGTTTCCCTGACTCCGGATCCCACATGCAATGCACTATGGCACCACCTACCGGCCCCTGAACGGGTTGGTGGATACTCCAAAATTTCCTTCCAATTCTAACTATTGTTCAAAAATCTTATGAACTTGAGAAGAGAATAGAAAGAACAATCCCATTCAAAGCTAATCCTATGATGAAAGAAAGAAAGAAAGACAGAGACAGAGACAGAGAAAGAAAGAAAGAAAGAAAGGAAGGAAGGAAGGAAGGAAGGAAGGAAGGAAGGAAGGAAGGAAAGAAGGAAGGAAGGAAGGAAGGAAGGAAGGAAGGAAGGAAGGAAGGAAGGAAGGAAAGAAGGAAGGAAGGAAGGAAGGAAGGAAGGAAGAAAGGAAGGAAGGAAGGAAGGAAGGACATTCATTTAAAAACATGATTCTGAGAAGGGAGCCATAGGCTTTATCAGACTGTCTGCCCAGGATGTCCAACACATAAAAAAACCCATTGACCCCCTTTAAGAAGGAAAAAACATTGGGAGACAAGCCAACGGTTTTCTGTGTGACCTTGGGGGAGTCTTTTCCCTTCTTTGGCATTAGTCTACCAGTTTATGAAAGATAAGCCCAGTCTTGCTCTTGGAGCTGTTCTGATTGAGGACATATAAGTATGAATGTGTCCCTTTGCCTGTAGCTTCTGGAAGAATTTCAGCTGTAAAGGGAAGGCTCATGAAAAGGAGAAAGCAGCCTACCTCGTCATCCAGACCGAACACAAGAAGTTGGGCCCCATGAGCTTTGCTGAAAAAGCTGTCACCTTCTTCTTCCTCCTCTTAGTAGTGCTGTGGTTCACCCGAGAGCCGGGCTTCTTCAATGGTTGGGGTAATTTGGCCTTTCCTAACCACAAAGGGGAAAGGTGAGACGTGGATGGGAAGCCTCGTGCTTGGGGGAGAGGAAAGGGGATAAGGAAGGACCCTGAGGGAGATGACAAGAACAGTCACAAGAGTGAGCAGGAAGATCCCACCCAACTGAGGCTTAATGGGCATCCTTCTACCACAGGAAAGGAAGGAGGGATATTAGATGTGGGGAGGAACTTCCCATGAGTGGTGGTCATGGAGGTCAAAGAAGTCTTCAGAGAGAGAACCAGATGAGGAGAGCCCCAAGACAGAGCTGAAGAGGACTTTGTTTACCCCCTAGGGCAGGTGCTTAGTCTGGGATCTGTGAACTTGGGTTTTTTTTCTTAATACTTGGTTTTTAATACCTTAATATTAATACTTAATGTTTGGGTTTTTTCCTTAATATTCTAATAACTATATTTAAATATAATGGTTTGTTTTTAATTTAATTTAACTTAAATTTCAATATAATTGTATTTTATGTACTTTGAAACATAAAGAGGGATCCATAGGCTTCCCCAGGTAGTGGTCTCCAACACAAAAAAGTCTTATGGGATGAGAGGGAAGAGAGGGAGTTGGGAGTAGATGTGTCTGAGATGAGGAGATGGAGAAGGGATGGATTAGGAAGTAGAGGCAGATTTGTTTTGACGTAATAAACATTTATGAAAAGCCTACTATGTGCCAGGCACTGGAAATACAAAGTCAAGACAGTCCCTGCCCTCAAGGAGCTTACATTTCATTGGGAGAATACGACACACAAGTAGATGAATAAAATAAGGTAATTTGAGGAGGGAGAGCAATCTAATAATTATAATAGTTGCCAACATTTACACAGTGCTTTTAAAGTTCTCAAACCTTTCATCTCATTGACTATAATAGTAACAATTTAGAGATGTCTGTCAAGATACCTTCACTGTACCTTCAAAGAAACAAAGAATTCTGAGAGTAGGAGATGAGAAGGGACCAGGTTCCAGGTTCAGGGGATAGACTAGATGAAAGCATAAATAGGAGATGAAATACCCAGTTCTGGGGAAAGCAAAGAAGTCAGTTTGGTCATAATATACAGTACATGGAAGAGAGGAAAGTATAAGACCCTGGAAAGGTATTAAGAGACAGGTTGTTGAGGTGGCCAGTTCAAGAATGGAAAATGCTTGCAAATTCCCTCAGGTTCAGTTTAGGTAAATTCTTGGGTCCAGTCACATCCCACCTTCCCCAGAAGGCCTTTCTCAATGTCCCCACTACCTCCCCTGCCACTCCCACTGCTAATGCCTTCCCTTCCATTTGCACTGTATGTGTATAGCCTGTGTGTGTTTGCACGTTTGAATGTTCCATTAAACTAAGCTTCTTGAGGGCAGGCACCATGTTCTGGTCACTCGATACTTAGAGCCATAATAGATGCTTAATAAATGTTTATTGACTGACAGTCAGATACCAAGGGGTGGCTATCAACTGCTACAACATACTAGGGAGGGACAATAAGGGAGGAGACAGCCTCAGGGAGCCGGATGGAGACAACAACATATGCACATGGAAAACCACAGGTATAGAACTGCAGAACAATAATAGATGAGAATTAATGTCCTGTCAGCCAAAGCCCCAGCTTCTGAGGAGGTGGGCTTCAAGCTGGGAAGACTTCCTGAAGGAGGCAAGGCTTGGATTGGATCAATCAGTTGACTGAACCACTCATCTTGGTGGAGCATAGGGATCTCATGTGTCTAAAGCTGTTAAAATTGTACAAAGCACTTGACCTCCAACCTAGGTAAGGCAAGTATTCTATTACCTGGTCCTCGTCAGCAATATAAAGGTTGCCCAGATACCGGGTGTGGTCACTGCCTTCATGGAGTTTACAATCTAGCTGTAAATAAGGAGGTGTGTGATTGCCATGCACAGTGAGTGCCGGAGCAGAGGAAAGCCAGTGAAGGCTGTGAAATGTTACATTTACATGTGAGACTTGACCTGAGCCTTGAAGGATGGGCTGGATGGAGAGGTGGAGGAGACCCTCTGACCCCCTTCTCCACAGGCCCTCCCCCAAGCCGTTGCACTCACTGCTTACCCACTGTCCCTTGCAGCATGGTCTCAGACGGCACCGTGGCTATGTTCATCGGCATCATCCTGTTTGTCATACCCTCAGAGCTCCCTAGCTTCTCACAGCAGCAGGGTAAGCACTTGGTGGTAGAAGAGGGAGGAAGAGAGGAAGATGGTGGGGACCAAGAAGTGGGGCCAAAATCAGCAAACCTTAGAGAAGGAAGAGATCCCAAAGTCATCTGGTCTGCATCCCATCTCCCTCCCTTCCACCTTTAGGTAAAGTCCCCATTTCACAGAAGGGGTAAACAGAGGCCCAGCAAAGTGACTGTCACATACGGCCACTTGTAGGTGGGTGGGCAATAGAACTTGAGTCTTCCAGGTCCCAGCTTAGTGTTCCTTTTCCCACTTCACCACAATGGAAGGAATTAAGTTCTGATGCTCTTCCCAATACCTGGGCAGAGTGAGAGGAACAGGACTGGGGAGAAGGGACCAGGTCATCCCAGGGCTTTTTCAATGACCCCGCTCCTCTCTTTGGGGACCAGGCACCCAGGGGAAGTTCAAGGCCCCAACCGCCCTCCTCAACTGGGATACTGTGAGTAAGAAAATGCCCTGGAATGTTGTCTTCCTGCTGGGTGGAGGCTTCGCCCTGGCCAAGGGCAGTGAGGTAGGCATCCCCCCCATCCCCACCCCCATCAGCTCCCTCTCTGCTCCCTGGCAGAAGAGAGAATGAATCTGGAAGAATGAGGACCTCACTGGGTGGGGGAGCTCACATACCACAGGGGAGGAACTAACTTCTACTCAGAAGCTAGAAGTCTTAGGGGGAAGATGAAAAGAAGTAAGTTGATTGAGACACAATATATCTCATATATGTTATATACATAAAATATTACATGTGTGTATGATGTGTATATTATACATGCACGTGTGCGTGCGTGTGTGTGTGTGTGTGTGTGTGTGTGTACATAACGTCCACACTTGTGATTTCATCAGTGTAGGGAATTTCTAGTGAAGAAATTCTAGGGCAGCACAGTGGAGTCTGGCCTGGAGTCAGAAATACTCTTCTTCCTGAGTTCAAATCTAGCTTCAGATACTAACTGTGTGTCCCTGGGCAAGTCACTTAACCTGCTTGCTTCAGTTTCCTCATCTGTCAAATGGGCCAGAGAAGGAAATGGCAAAACCACACCAGTATCTTTGCTAGGAAAACCCCAAAAATGGTCTTGAGGAGTCGGATGCAACTAAACAGCAAGCATTTTCATGACCTTTTAAGGTTAAAAAAGTATTTTTACACTTGTTATCTCATTTGATCCTCACAACAACCCTGTGAAGTAGGTGCTATTGTTATCCCCGTTTACAGATGAGGAAACTGAGGCACATAGAGATTAAAGTGACTTAGCCAGGGTCACCTAGATAGTAAGTGTCCAACACAGAATTTGAACTCAGTTTTTCACACCACCCAGTTACCTCCAGGAAAAGAAAGCACGAGCTTGTTCTTTGGAGTCAGAAGGTCAGGTTCAGGGGCCTCTAGTTCAGCTTAATCCAATAACACTGAAATAATACCCTTGCCCCCATCCCACCCAATGATGACCCAACTCAGAGAACTGCTCTCTTATGAGTCGGAGTGGACGCATTGCCCGCTGTGGCCACAAGGGGACGATAAAATCACATTCAGGTTGCAGGGGCCCTCTATGGCCTTGGGATCTGATCGCACCTGAGCCAGCTGTGAAGAGAGGGGACCCCTGATTCAGCCTCCCCCTAAGCCCAGAGCTCCGTGTCTGTCCCACCACGGACCGGGGCAAAGGGGACTTCCTCAGGGCACACATGATTGGGAATGTTGTGCTGGAAGGACTTTAGGCAGCAGCCAGGCCCCACCACTCTCCCCATTGTACAGTTGGGGAACCTGTGCGTTTGATGGGAGAAGGGTAGCATTTCTAGTCACCTGACTGCAAGGCATGGAGCCAACTTCCAATGGTCTCAGCAATTCTTTTCTGAGTTCTTCGAGCAGGGGGATGGCCGGGAGGTGAGGTGGGGGAGAGATGGCAAAGGTAGATAGAGAAAGTCTCCCTGGCCTGAAGGATGGGGTCCTATCCCTTCCTGCTTAAGAGGCCAGCTCATACAATGCCCCTTCCCCTCCCCACCTAATGCTCCATGGGCATTTGGACTCCATGCCCAAAGACAAAGGGGAGCTGGGGAGGGTTGGGGGGAGGGCAGGGGTGGATGACAACAATAGGGAGTAGGGGCAGAGACAACCAAATGAGCCCCCTTTTAAAGGAAGATCTTTTTCCCATCTCCACCCCACCCCTTACCATTGCCCCTTTTTTCCTGCATTAAGATGTTTCCCATTGTCCTAAGAAGTCTCTCCACAAATACGGAACCTGGAGATGCTACCTCCAATGATATTTTGGTCTTCTCCCTGTCTCGATTGCTCCTAGGCCAAGGAAGGGGCGGGAGTAGGGGGGTTGGAACCCCTATCTATTCTCTTCTTACTTAAGTCACTGGGCCCGACCCCCTGACCCCCTGACCTGCCAAAATTCAAGCAAGATTCCTATTGCCTACTTTCCTTGGGGAAGCAACAGGCAAAGATAATGAAGCTTTGTCACACCAAAGCTGTCAAGGGCACCCAGCATCTCAGCCCACCCCAGGGCTCCTGGATGAGACGACCGTGCTCCCCCAGTTTCTCAGGTCAGCACCATGTCACTTCCCACTGCTTGCTCCCCATAGGTATCTGGCCTGTCCCGGTGGCTGGGAAGCAAGCTGACACCTCTGCAAAGCATCCCTGCCCCGGCCATTGCCTTCATCCTTTCTCTCTTTGTGGCTGTCTTCACCGAGTGCACCAGCAATGTGGCCACCACCACCCTATTTCTGCCCATCGTTTCTTCCATGGTAAGCCACCCTTCAGCCCCATGCCTCCTCCTATCCTGCCTTTTAGAAGCCCCTCTCCCCTCACGTCCCCTGGATCTCTGAGTTTCTAAACTGAGGGACAGGACCCTGCCACATCTATGATTTGTGGAAGAGAGTGGAGAATTCCCAGCTTTCTTGAGCTGCCCAGCCCCAGTAACCTCTGGATGCCTGGCTCTTTGACCCCTGACTCACCTCCACCCCCCTACCCTCCCACCCCCATTCCTTGTCCTGGCTGACATCACCAGATGAGAATCTGGTCCATGGTTCTGTCATTTTCCCCCCTCCCAACCCCTCCCAATATGAGTCTTGGTCACCCCCAAAGTGACCAGGTGAGATTTCTCACCAGGGGCGTCCCTGGGCCCCAGCCCTCTCAGGGAGCGTTCCCACAGCCCTTTGATGGAATCCCTGTGGTCCCTTTGAGATTGGTTTTATGGGCCCCTCCCCTCTGCACACCTGAAGGGCAGGTCAGCATAGTCATCCACTGGAGATCTAAGGCCCAGAGAGGGGAAGGGCCCCTCTTAGCCCACAAAGCACCTTCTTAAGTGGGGAACAAGCCCCAGAGCCCTCCTGAGAGCTTTAGGCCTGACGAAAGGGGCTCCGTCCATGTGGACAGAGAAGGCAGGGGCCAAAACTGGTCCCACTCCCCCCTTGCTCTGGCACTTTCAAGGACTCCCCATCAGTCTCCTTTTTCATCTGTGAAATAATGGGATGGGAGCAGGTGGTATGGACAGATCTCTTCCTGCCCCCTCCCCACCTCACTTTCGTGAGGCCAAGGCTACAACTTTTTTATTTCCTTCCTCCCATTCCCTGGTTGTTCTGACCTCTCCTCCCCTTTGTCTTCCCTGATAGGCCCAGGCCATCTGCCTCAACCCACTCTATGTGATGCTCCCCTGTACGATGGCGTCCTCTCTAGCCTTCATGCTTCCTGTGGCCACCCCACCTAATGCCATTGTCTTCTCCTTTGGACAGCTCAAAGTGTGTGACATGGTGAGTAGGGGAGGAGAAAGCATCGGGAGAGAAGCTGCCCTCTCCTATACACACACACACACACACACACACACACACACACACACACTTCCATTCTCTCTCTCCTCCCATCCCACTGCATGGGAACAGGCTAGAGGGAGTAGGGAAGAAAAAAAGTGGAAACAGAGAGTCCTAGTAGACCACAAGCTAGATACTAGCCTCAGCTCAAGTGCTCTCCTATATGATGCCTTTTGCTTTTCCCCCTTAAGTCCCCTCCTCCTACTTCTTTTCCAAACCTATTCTTATACATATTATCTCCCCCATTAGAATGCAACTACTTGGTGGGGAAGGGAGAGGTTATCTTTGCCTTTCTCTGTCTACCCAGCTTTTAACAGGATGCCTGGTACAAACACTTAATAAAACCTTGTTGATTGATGGATAGAAAACTTGGAAAGATCACATTTTGGGGTCCAGATTAAGATGCAAGGGAAAGTACAGCACGGAACAGTCCAAAGAGTGTTGAACCGGCTCTGGGTTCAAATCCCAACTCTGCCACTTACGCTCTGGGTGACCTTGGTGTCAAAATGTTTCCCCTCCCGCTGGTTTGTTTCCCTCCTCAGTAAAATGAGAGGACTGGGCTCAGCCAGGGCTTCTTAAACTTTTTCCACTCTCGATCTCTTCAACACTTCCGAAACTGTGGGTCATGACCCCATTTGGCTTCTGTGGACTCTTCTAGCTTTAGAGCCACAACATGGAAGTATTTGCTTATTGCTTTGTTCTTCCCTCCCTTCCCTTGTCCCTGCAGAATGTAAGCTCCTTGAGCGGAGACTACTTTGAATCCCCTAGCACCTAGTGCTGTGCCTTGTTTATGATAGACACTTTAACACTTAATAAGTCTTTGTGAGATGGGATGAGAAGAGATGAGATGAATGGAACAGGATGGGATGTGAAGAGAAGAGAAAGGATGAGACAGGATGGAAAGAGAAGGGATGAGAGAGGATAGGATGGGATGGGATGGGATGGGATGGGATAGGATGGGGTGGGGTGGGATGGGATGGGATGGGGTGGGATGGGATGGGATGAGAAGAGAAGAGAAGAGACAGAATGAGATGGGATGACATTCCATTCCTCCCCTGGACTTGAAGTGGGGAGGACCTGGATTCAAATCCTGCCTCAGACACCTGTTGGTTTCCAAATCCAGGACAAATCATTTAACACCTCTGTACCTTAGTTTCTGCATCCGCAGAATGGAGTAGGGGGTGGCCTCTGAAGAAGGAAGGACACAAGCATGTATTAAGCACCTTTTGGTGTCAGAAGGACTGTATACATATTATTTCATTTGACCTTCTCAACAGCCTGGTAGGTAGGTGTCATTTTTATTCCCATTTCACAGTTGAGGAAACTAAGGCAGACAAACATTAAGCAACTTGCTCATTAATAAACTGGTGAGTGTCTGGGGTTGAACTTGAATTCAGGTCTTCCTGACTCCCAGCCCAGGACTCTGGTTTTTTTCAGTCATGTCCCACTCTTTGTGGCCCCATTAGGCCTTTTCTTGGTAGAGATACTAGAAGGGTTTGCCATTTTCATCTCCAGCTCATTTTACAGATGA
The DNA here is from genome assembly GCA_028627135.1 of Pseudochirops cupreus. Classification (NCBI taxonomy): domain Eukaryota; kingdom Metazoa; phylum Chordata; class Mammalia; order Diprotodontia; family Pseudocheiridae; genus Pseudochirops; species Pseudochirops cupreus. Next base: position 366,186,799 of record CM053584.1, read on the forward strand.
GGAAACTGAGCCATATAGGGTGAAGTGACTTGCCCAGGGTCACACAGCTAATAAGTGTCTGAGAAAGCTGAGTCTTTCTGACTCCCAGCCTGGCACTCTATCCACTGTGCCATTTAGCTGCCCAGGGCCCTATCTACTGCTGTTTTAAGGTCCTTTCCAATTCTAAATCTGTGATTCTACGACCTCACCTCCCCTACTCTATTCAACCAATCAACCAACAAGTTACAAATCGAAGCCCTAGGGATACCAAGAAAAGCAAAGACACTCCCTGCCCTCAGGGAACTTACATTCTAACATCATTCCAATCAGAGTGGGAATCCCACTGAGCCACTCACAAAGCCCTGCCATCTCTCTCTCCTCTCCTAGGCCAGAGCAGGATTCCTTCTCAATATCTTGGGCGTGCTGACCATCTCACTGGCCATGAACACGTGGGCCTACCCCATCTTTGGCCTGGATAAATTCCCCGACTGGGCCCACGGCAACATCACTGCCTCTTGCAAAGTCAACAGCCAGTTCAACACGAGCGTGGGCCTCCCTTAGCCTCCCTGCGGAGGGAGTCGGCTCAGAGAGGGAGGCCAGTGATGCTCACCGAACCCATACTCCCAGGCCTTTCAGCCTTGGTGTCTGGGCAGGGCTGGGGATGGTGAAGAGGAAATCCCAGCATAAGTGTGAATGGGCACGTGTGTACATGTGAGTGTGCTTGTGTTACATAACATGTGTGTATGTCAGAGGGCATGTGTGCTCATGTGACATGGTGTGTTTGCGTGTGCTCGTGTGATAGCCGACTGAGGGTGTTTGACACCAAACTTCCTTCGGTTTCTCAAAAGACACAGCTGCAGCCCCTTTTGATTGTATTTATTGAGGCTCTGGGGAGGGTCTCGTGGAAGTTCCCAGGGTCTGAGTTTCAGCCCCTCTGCAAGGAGCTTAAGCAATTCCAGCACCTGGCTGGACAGCTCCTCCCTTGAAGAGTCTGGGAGTGGGATGGGAGGGAAGGGTCAATGGATTTGCCACATTAAAGACTTTTCAGTACTATAGACTCTGCACTCATTTAAGGGACTACCGCAGTGCCTGTCTCTGAACAAGCCAACCTGCACATGGGCCCCCAAGTTTGGGGGCCTGGGCAGTGGGGGAGGGGGAGAGGGAATGCCTTGTCCTGAGGCTAGAGAGGCCCTTGGTCTAGCCTGGAGCCTTCTCTGGGGTCCAGCAGAGAGCAGCGGGAGGAGTTCTGGCTGACCAGTCAGAGGACCTGAGTTCATATCTTGCCTTCACCACTTAAGCCCTGGGGCCATTTGGGCAGATCACAGCCAACCTCTCTGGGTGTCACCTTACTCATAGATCGCCTTTGAGGTTCCTTCTAGATCTAAAAATCTATGCTAGAACTTGGGGCTAGCGGAGAGATGTAAGAGCTAGAGAGGAGGAAGAAGGAGTGGAGGAGAAGGTGCTGGCTCTGCTGGGCTTAGTCATAGGATTCTAGGCTTTGGGGCTGAAAGAGTCCTTAGAAATCACCCAGCTCAATCCCCTCATTTTACAGATAAGGAAACTGAGGCTCAGAGACCAATAGCTTACCCAGCATCACACAGCTGGCAAATGGTCAAAGCAGGATTCAAACCCAGGTCCTCTAACTCCAAATCTAGCACTTTTCAAACTGCACCAAGAGTCAAGAAATCAGTTCAGCCTCACCATAAGGCACCCACCATCCCAGGCAGCTGCCCCAGGGAAAGATGATCCAAGGGAAGCCAGGGGAGGTGGGGAGGACTCCCTCTTCTGTAGCAAACTTCATCTGTGGAGGGTGGGGGAGATGTAGAACAGCAGGTCTGAGCCCTTGGACACCAGTGGCCCAACACTGTGGGGGTGTGCAGCCCCTCCCCCTGCCCCCATGCCAGCCTCACCCCCTGGCATCCATAGCACAGAGAGAAGGTAAGGCCTGGCACCGTTGCCAGGGCCAACCAGAGTAGGCGCAGCCACCCAAGGAAAGCAGGGCTGACATCACCACAGCAGGGCTAATTGGGAGCTGCCGGTCCCTGCCTGTCTTTGGGAAAACCAGCCTACCCCTTCCCAGAGCACTCCCTCACCATTTACATAAAACCCGCCATCCCTGCCAGCTCCAGTGAGCGCCGTCATCCAGACCCTTTCTCAGGCTGGTAAAACCGGTCCTGGGCAGGGAGGGGAGGTAGTGCCACCCAAAAGGAAGGGGCACGATGGTTTGCAAGGCAGCCCCTTTCCTGCTTCCCTGCACAGAAATAGGAGAAGGGAGAGAAGGGAGAGAAAACATGTTATCAGCCCCATTGAGGTTTGCCAAAGACTTCCCTAAAGTAGCCTGTGCTCTGAATTGTGCCCATTTCACAGAAGAGGAACTGAGGTTTAGCTTAGATCCAGAGATTTTAGAACCAGAAAAATCCTTAGAGCTTCTCTGCTCCACACACCCCCTCCCCATTTTCACAGATGAGGAAACTCAGGGAGAGAGAGATTTGAACCTGGGTTGCTGTAGTCCAGACTTGAAACATGACAATAGAAAGAACACTGACTCTGGACTTCAAAAACCATCTTTGTGACCTTGAGATGTTACCTCACCTTCCCAAGTCTCAGTTTCCTCCTGTTTAAAATTAGAGGGTTGGACTACGGCCTCTGAAGTCCCTTCCACCCCTAGATCCCTGAGCCTATAAAAATGTCTCAGAACAGAGCCCAAGGCCAGGCAGCTGCACCCCACAATCCCTTCTCCCCTCCCTGGCCCCCAGATTCCTTCCCTCTTGTCATTTGTTACTCTCATTGTTAGTCTCTCACCATCTGGTGGCCCCTTCTTATGTCTTATTTCTGCTGTATTTCGCTGACCAATATCACTACTAAGCCCACTTCCCTCTTATTAGGAGCCTCCAAAGCATCCCATCCGATTGTGCTTCCTGCTGCATTTAGGTGGGCTAGAGTGAGCAAGGGGAACAGGGATGAGCAGGAAAGCAAGAGAGACCCCAGATCACTGCAGCAGCCTGGGAAACTCTTTGCCCCAGGCTCCTAAGCCTTAGCACGGAACACAACAGCTTCACTCACCTCCAGCAGAAGCTGGGTGAGGAGGGGGGGTGTCTGATGGGGACTGGACTGAGGGGAAGAGATGTGCCTGGGGGAGGAGAAGACAGAAGAGGTGAGAGGGAGGGGGCTGCTGAGATGGGGAGAATGCAGCTGTCCCCTGAGGGTGAAAGGGGGGCATCCTGACAGTACTTGCCACAAGATTCCCAGAGAAGTGAGTTCTCTGGAGCCAGCTGTCCTTGGTCCCTGGGGGCTGGCATTCCTCACCCATGAAGTACAGGGATATAAATCATTTCCCCCACCCCCACCTCAGAGACACAGCCACACCTGGGAACCCTACCCCCTTAAGAGACAGCCCCCATGCTAGGGAGAGGGTATCCCCACCCTCACTCCTCTTTCCCAGGTTTGGCTTCTCTATTTTCATACAACCCCCCTCCCTTATTATCACCACTATGCCCCATAATTTCAGAGTATAGTGGGCTCTCCCAACTCTGGGGTCTCCTTAGGAGCAGCCCCCAAACTCTAAGCTTAACATATATCCATGGTTGAAAAAACAAAGCCCCTCCCTTGATCTCCCCCTAATTAGGCTAAAATTAGTTCACCGAGCATTAGACAATTTTTTTAAATGGTTCTACTTTAAATGTGGGTACTCCCAATCCCTGCCCACTGTCCCCAGTCTCTCTAAGTATCTGGTCCCAGAAGGAAGACAAAGTCACTCTCTCCAGGGGAGTCAACCCACTTTTCCAAGGAGCTCCAGTATCTCTCCCTTTTCCTTCTCCCAAGGCAGGCAGGGGAAGAAGGATGGGGGTACCCAAGAAGACACCCAGATAATGGTACACAACAAACACCCCCCAGAAGAAAGGATTGTTCCCTGGGTCCTGCCAGGATGGGGTATGGGGAAGGGAGGTGGACACCAACCTAGAACCTGCAGTTCTACCCTTCCTCCACTGTTGGGAGATTTGTGGATATGGCAGAAACAGCCTGGCCCTGGGTTGGATCATGGTGGCCAGACCTGGGGTTTCTCCTGAGTTCAGGTTGCCAGGCCTATGTGCTCTCCTGGGCTCAGGCTGCCAGGCCTCACCCAACCATTCCAAAAACAGCATTCTCAGCAGCAGCACCTGCTGTACTAATCACCATCATTAGTCCAGCAATAAATCGGGCACCAGGACCAGAGATCCTTTGAAGGGCCTGTCTGCCTCCGGCTAGACTTGTACTGACATCCCCCTGCCATCTAGGGCTATGACAGGTGGATAGAGCCTAGGAAGGAGGCCAGCAAGCAGGAGAGAAACCCCTTCCCCCATTTCCTGCTGAGATTTTGGAGGGATTTTGGCAATAATCAGTTCAGTGAAGAAGGAATTTGTTGGTAGAAAGTAAGCATCTAGCAATTGCTTGTTAACTGACTGACTGACCAACTACCTTAGAGCTGAATTGATTGCCTGGGGTAGGAAGAAGTGGCGAGCTCTCCATCACTGGAAATGTTCAAATACAAGACGGAAGACAACCTGTTGGAATGGTATAAGATTCCTGCTTTAGACAAGGGTTTGGGGGAGTGTTGAATTAGCACATCTCTGAGGTCCTTTTTTATCTAGTATGCCGGGGGGACTCAGGAAAGCATCCTGCAGTCTCTGGTCCCTAATGCTCCAAACTGAATAAACCCCCAGGGGGCTCATTTGCTCCTTGCCCTCTCCCCCCTAGGCTGTCTCCCCAGGCAAGATGTATCAATGAAAACTCCATCTACCCCACCTGAAAGTCCATGCTTGGATCTGCCTCAGTCCCAAGGGTGGGGGACAGAGGAGAGGAAGGAGAAGAGAAGTGCCCAGTGGTGCCTCTCCTGTGCCCAGCCATGGAGAAGGAGGAGCCTCTGGGAGGAGGGAAAGGCTCTTGGGCCCAGATCAGGGAGAGAGGGAGGGGAGCTGGGTCTCCCTCACCTCTCACTCCCATGATTCACCCCTTCAGCCAATGCCCAAGCTTCTAGCTCCCTCCAATCTTCCTTTCCATCAGAGACAGTGCCAGGGGTGCCAATGAGAGGCCTGGACACCCAAACTGGGGGCACAACAGGGGACTTCTCCCTCAAGCCAATGAGCATCTCAATAAGGGTGGAAATCAGGCTTGGGGGGAAAGGGACTAAGCATGTACAGTGCCCCCTATGTACCAGGCGCCGTGCTGAGCACTTTTTACAAACATCGTCTCATTTGATTCTCACGACAATCCAGTGAGGCAGGTGCTGTTCTTATCCCCATTTTATAGCTCAGAAAAAATGAGGCAAACAGTGTTTAAGTGACTTGCCCAGTAAGTGTCTAAGGTCAGATTTGAACTCAGGAAGATGAGTCTCTCTGTCACTCTCTCGAAACACTCTCTCCATTTTGTCATCCACCCAAGGTTGAACAATATGGCTTCCGAAGTCTCTTCCAGTTCTAAGACAATGAGCCAATGATATATTTCAACTCCCTCATTTAATTAAAAGTTTTTATTCTAAATTTAAACATTAAATACCATGAGAACTTCCATATCTAAAGTAGAACTGAAGAAAAAGGATTGTGCATAAAACTGCAGATATCTGTTACAGATAGCTTCCTTTCCCTTTAAATAGATAGCAAATTCAGCATAGAACTTTCAAAGCTGTCCTGCCTATCTGTGTTTCCTTCTGATCTTCCTTCTCTTCTCTTCAAGTGCCTCAACTCCAACTCACCCCCCAAATAAAGAAAAGAAAAACAAAGTGACTTTTCCAAAACCACAGAAAGAATAAAGATTAAATGTGGGATCTGACCCCCAGGTCTCTGGTGTTTAGCTCTGGGGATCTTTCCAGTTAAAGGACTCAAGAGAACAGAATCAGAAAATTGGATTTAAATGAGAGGCCAATTTGAGCTGATCTGGAAGGAAGAGAGAGAGGGATGGGAGACCATTCTCTCTCTATTAAAGCTTCTTTATATAAGAACGGGAGAAATGGATCTATTTGAGAGAACCCAGTTGGAGTGAGGAAATTGAGCAGGAAGACATTTCCCTCCCACTCAGACTTGAGTCTACAGTCCCCTTCTTTTCCATTGTCCCTTCAGCCTGCTCAGCCTCAGCCATTTAGGAAGTCACCAGGGCTCCTTGCAAAGCCAGCCCCTTCCCTCGGGTGCTTAGGGCCCCAAGCCTCCTGTCTCAAGGTAGGTGTGTCCCCCCCAATTCCCAGGGATTGTCCTTCATCCCCATCCCCTATTAATAGGTTGGTCCAGGCTGGAGGTATCTATTAATCCTGTCAGCATGATCATTAGGCAGTAATAGAGGCCCTGGCTGTTTCCTCCAAGGCCCCCGAGATGGAGCATTAGAGACCCTGATCTGTTCCATAGGAGAGTCACAGAGATGTCCTTGGGGGTGGAGTGAGGACTGGGTGAAGTTAGAGGCCCTTGGGCACTGAGGCATCCTCCAAGACCAATGGGGAATGAGACCCAAGTCCCCCTTCTGGACCACTAGCACATAGGAGAGAATGGGAAGCTGGGAAATGAGTGGATAATGCCCCTAAGGTGAGAAGTATCCCCCTGGCCTCTAGCCTGGTTTTGTAGAAGTGACAAGACTCTAGAGTTTGCTTCAGTCTGGATCACCCTCTGCCTGCCTGGCTCAGAAGGGCTCTTTCTGCCTCATATACATCACCTTCTCCACCAATGAAGGCTTTTGCAGCCGGAGGGGTTGAGGCCAAACTTCAGGAACCCCCTCCAGCCTCCCAACATTGCCCCTCCCTGCCAGACCCCCTCCAGCTAACAGCTCGGAAACTCCCTGGTTTTCCCCAGGCAGGCCCTAGGGTCACCCAACCAGAACCAGCTCAAGCCTCCAGCCCCAACTCTCCCTGGTGCTCTCCACCCCCACCCTACACTGGTTCACTCCTCACCTGCCAGACAAGAACCACAGTTTGCTCTGGAGAAATGTATCCCCCAGTTCTCAAGTACATAGAGCCCACCAGCCTTGGGTTCAAGAGCTGACCAGGGACCAAGTCCATTAACTTAGAAGTAACTAATAGACCTGACCCGTTCCCCCCAGACCTTTCCACTATGCCCCAGATCCTCAACCTTACTCTTCTCTGCTCCTTTGAAGAAGCCCTCTGTAACAAGGCCCCTCCTTTCTCTCCTTTTCAGCTTAGCTCATTTCTGACTCACTCGCTGCCTCCAGGAAGTCTGCCTGTCTTAACCTCAGCTCCACTCTGATCTTGTCTTTATTATGTGTCCTTTTTGTGCTTAGCTCACCTCAACCTGGCTGTTACTCAACTAGTGTCTTATCGTTCCTCATCCGCTCTCTTCGCCTCCAGTTTCCCAGTTCCTGGGCCTAGAATTGTCTCTCTTTTCACTTTTGTGTCTTAGAATCCCTGATTTCCTTCAAGGCTCAAGCTCTACCTTCCACCAACCCCCAGCTGCCTCCCGAGTCACTTTATATCCAATATGTATGTTTTCTAATTTAATATTTTTTATTTTCCCCCCAATTACATTCACTTTATGTCCATTTTGTATACCTATTAAATCTATATTTATATACATGTCTCCCTTGCCTAAACTGGATACTCTCAAAAGACAGGCACAGTTTCACTTTCATCTTCCTAGAATTGGAAATGGAGAGGATGCCCATCAATTAGGGAACAAGTTGTTCTATGTGTATGTAATGGATTATGATGACGCTACAACAAATGATGAGCAGGTGGATTTCAGAAAAACCTGGAAAGACTTACATGAACTGATACAAAGTGAAGTGAGCAGAACCAGGAGGATGTTGTACACAGTAACAGCAACACTGTTTTGATGATGACTTTCTTTGTTGTCTCAGTGTTTGGCCCATAGTAGGTGATTAGTAAATACTCCTCATTGCTTTCATCATCGATTGGCTACCTGCAGTTGTTCAGTCATCTTGGGAGGTGCTCTCAAGTCCCTCTCAATTCATTAAAAGTTATCTGAGTGTTGGTTTCCTGCAGCTCGATTCAGGGGCAATAAGAGAAGGATAATAATCATAACTGACATTTATAAAGTGCTTGGGGGTTTGAGAAGCTCTTTATCTCAAAATCTCGTGAGTGCGATTATTATTCCCATTTTGCAGATGAGAACACTGAGGCTCAGAGAAATTAAATAGGTCACATAGCTAGTTGTGTCCAAGGCAGGATTGGAATCCAGATCCAACTCTGTATGCACTCTACTAGGTAAGCTTCTTGAGGGAAGGGACTGTCTCTTGCCTCTTTTTGTATCCCTGGTGCTTAGCATAGTGTAGTATTAAGCACACAGCAGGTGTTTAATAAATGTCTATTGATTGATGGATGATGCCTCTCAGCATAAAGCATAAAGTGTGCTCTTATGAAAGGTGCTTATAATCTAATCAGAGGGGTCAATCCTGCATAGAATTAGAGCTATCTTGTCTATAGTTTCTGAGATTTACAAACCACTTCTCTCAGGCAGTCGTGCAAGGCAGACAACAGGAGTATTAGCCCAGAAATTTTACAGATAAGGAAACTGAGCCTCAGTTTCCCACCTTGTAAATTGACCGGTTTGGTCAAATCTAGGGGGTATCTTGGACTCCTCCCAGCCCTGCCATTCTATGGCTGTGATCAAAGCTACAGCAGGAAGGAGTGAGTTGAGGCCCTACTCCAGTCACTAGCCAAGTCTTATCTTTTCCTCAAGTCCCCAACCCTTCTCTCCTTAACCCAGCCACCATCCCAGTCCAGGTCCTCATCACCTCTTACCTGGGGTGGCCCCAACACTCTCCTTATTGGTCTGCCTGCATCCCCTCCCCCAATCCATCTTGCACACGGCTAACAAATCCATATTCCTAAAACACAGGCCCAAGCATGTCACTCCGCTGCTCAAAAACCCTTAGTGGCTGACTATTTCCTCAAAGATAAGTAATGAACTCTCCCGTTATGTACTTAAAATCCTTCACAAACTGACTTTATACAATACCCCATCCCTTCCCCAAACACATTCTATCACTCAAACTAACCCACTTTCTGGTCTCCAATACGGAACATGTCATCTTCTCCTTCTGGGGAGTCCTTCTCCAGGCAGCCCTCCCGTTCCTGGAATACTTTCTTCCTCAGTGCTATATCTCTCAGAATCTCTAGCTTCAGTTCAAATATGAACTCCTAAGAAAGGTCTTTCCAAGTCTCTCATTCGCTAGTGCTTTTATGATAAGAAGCTTCGATCTGGAAAGGACCACCTTAAATGACAGGAAGGACAACCTTCTTACTTTACAGATGAGGAAACTGAGGCAGGATTCCAGGTTTTCAGTTTGGGTTGACAGGAAGGTGGGGGTCTTACAGGAGACCCCAAATGACTTCTGGAGCGCCCTTTCAGCTTGAACACCGGGTTTTCCAAGGCTCCAAGGCCGCATCTCCTGCTTGGCAGGGCTTGGGAAGGAAGTCACGCCTTCCAGAAGGTCAAAAGAACTGAGCTCTGCCATTCCCCCGGCAGAGGTGGAGTCCTAACTTTAGAGAAGTCCATCAGGAACCTTAGCCTGACAGACAGAATGACAGACACAGACAGACAGGCAGACAGAACCACTGACACATTTTTGCAATTGAATCCCTGGGGCTCCTGCCTTCTGCCCAGGGAACCTCCCTAACCTGTATGTAACAGAAATGGTGGGGAGGAGTGAAGCTGTTCATGTTTTCACTTAACGATGGCTTTGTAAACACCCCTGTTTCCTTATCTGGCATCCTCTTCTGGGTCCCAATTAAAATTTTAGCTCCTTGAAGGCAGGAACTGTGTTCACTTTTGTCTTTGTATTGCGAACCTGGCACACAGTAGGCACCTAATGACTCCTTGCCAAATTTAATCGTATTAAATCAGTTAAGGTTGTTTGTTATAGTTATTTTCTCGGGCTTCTTAATGCTGTACTAGATTCTAAGCTCTGTGACGGCAGATTGGGTCTTATCTAAACTGTGTGAACAGCAATTAAGTGGCACAGTGGATAGAGCACCTGCCCTGGAGTCAGGAGGAGGACCTGAGTTCCAATTCAGCCGCAGACACTTACTAGCTGTGTGACCCTGGGCAAGTCACTTAACCCCAATTGCCTTCCAATAAAATAAAAATAAATAACCTTTGTATTCCCCACTTCTAGTCTAACAAAGTGTTCAGTACACAATCTATGTTTATTGAATGAATGAATGAACTAATAAATGAATATCAAAGGTAAAAAAGTCAACAAATTGTGAATGATAATCATCTCAAAGGGGAAACCAGCTTAAAAAGAACCGAGAATTTTCAATTCTCAAGTTAGTCTCAGTTGACATTTATTTAATTCAATTCAGTTACTTCAAGGGGCCACTCTCAATGGCATGGAGCTACTCAGGTGTGACCCTCCATCACCCAGCAGACACACACACACACACACACACACACACACACACACACACACACACACACACACACACACACACACACCACAGCCCAGACCACCACCCCCATGGCTTCAAAGTCTGTCTTCCACAACTGCTCGTGCTGACAAATTCAACCCCCTGTGGGCCAGACTGGTCCTCAGGAAACAGACCAGTTACTTGGCACCTACTTACAAGGCCCATACTTGCTCCGTTCAGACATACCAGTGGGAATTCATTTCTTACCCATCACCAATGGGCTTTGCCCAGACAGCAGAGTTTAGCTAGCTCAGACCATCAAATCTTTTTCCTGGCCTCACAGAAGTATAAACAAGTTCTCCCCAATGCAGGAATGGATTCCCATTCTGGGAGACAGTCCCAGACAATCTTGGGGTCGCCGTGTTCAGAGTTGGAAAGGACCCAGAAACCCAACTAGTTCAATCTCTTTGTTTTACAGATGAGAAAACGGGAGCTGGAAAAAGAAAGTGATTTACCCAAGGTCACTCCTGAGCTTGCTATGGGAATGCCACCCAGACCAGGGACTCTCCAGCTGTTTTGGTCCTCATTCCCCACCCCATTAATTGAATGACTTCTCCTAACTTTCCATGAGACAAGGTAAAAGGTCTTTATGGGTTATGGACATTCATGTGGCATAGAGCTGGCCTTGGAAGCCTGGAGTGTGTATGTCCCTAAACAAGTTACTAAAACTTGTGTTTGTCCTTTGTTTTCGAAGAGGACTGTGGCATCAGGGAAATGATGATGTGACTTGCAGTTGACTTTGATTTCAGTGAGGGACTTTGATTTGAGTGAGGGTACTAGACCTTAAACATAAAATGAGGGGGTTGGGCGAGATGGCCTAAACCTCTAAAGCTATGATCATATGTGGAAGGAATGTGTCCTGAAGACCCCTGGTGAAGGGAAAGGAACACACAGGGGCCACACCCAGAGACCTTGAACTTGCCCTCATCTCTCTTCAGTACTCACCCATGGACTTAAAGAGGGGTATGTGGACAAGGAGACTAGGGCAAGGAGAAGGAGAGAGGATGGGATGGGGAACAACATGGGAACCAGAGAGGGAGGCTGACTGCAGGGAAGAGGGAGTATCAGGGAGGAAAGGAGTCTGCTAGAGAGATGGGAATTAGAGGCAGGGAGAGGAGAGCTAGTGGCTGGGCATATAGAAAAGACAGGGTTAGGACCTGAGCCTGGGGGTGAGAAGGCTCATTCCCAAGATAGATATTCCCCCATAGGGCTCCACCTTTTGCAGACTCTGTGTTCCTCAGTGCTAACAGCCTCACAGTCCTAAATCAGAGTTCTTCACAAATGGGCTACTCAGGCTAAGCATTAATAACATAGAGACCCAAAGAGGTACCCAAGGCAGAGAGACATGCAGACAGCACAGATAAAGTTGGAGAGAAGGCGAACAGAGTCAGAGAGACAGACTCAAAATCATGAGAAAGGACAACCAGCAAAGGGTCTTAGTTCTGTGCTCCCTACCCCAACAGCCTCAGCCCTAGCCTGGACCAACACGAATTGATTCTTTGCCTTGGGCCCCCACCACCACATCAAGAGAACTGTGCTCACTGGGGTCTCTCAATTCTGTCCCCTAGCCAGCTTCCCCCACAACTCCACCCTCCCACCTTCTTCATGGGTCCCAGGTCAATGTCACTATTAGGCCCCCATCTTTTTTCCCTTTTCCTAGGGTCTCCTCAAATATACGTGTGGCTGGGCCTTGGCTCTCCCAAAACACATGTGCAGGCCCTGGCAGGCCCTCGCCCCGCCCGTGGGACTGGCATCCCGGGAGAAGGGGCTGGTGGGGTACAGATGAAGGTGATGAGGGAGGGCTAGGGAATGATGTGGGAGGGGAGCCTTCACTCATTCTCTCTCTGACCACCAGGCATCAGTGGGTCTGGGTTTGGGGAAGGGGGTACGGCCTGGCACTGGGAGGGGCAAGGGTGGAGTTTTGGGGGTGTGTGGAGGGGGGGGAAGAGGGCGAGGCCAGGGCTGCACGGGAGGCCAGTACCTGTCAAACAAGAGTGAAAGAGCAAACGGGTGCTTAGTCATTTTTTTTCTTTTCCCATTTTGGCAGGCTGGCCCCCAGGGCGAGGGGAAGCTGATATCATAATTATTGGCTCACCCTGGCAGCTGCCTCCCCTCACCTGATGTCAGCGCAGAACCCCGGCGCTCCCCAAGGCCTGCGCACGGCTTCTCCCCCCCAAAAAAACCCGGCCCCCTGCCGCCCAGCCCCCTGAGCCTGGCGCGCCCCACGCCGACCTGCTTCGCTGAGAAGGTAAGAAGAGACCTGGCCCAACTCAGCCGTGGAGGCCAGAGGAGGCTGGGGCCCAAGGGGGTGGGAAGAGAAGCAGGCTACTTAACCATCGGCTGGGGGCTGCTTCTAGCGAGCTGGCCTGGTGTTCACCCCACCCTTCCATCTGAACATCCCTCCACCTGCCAAAGGCGAAGAGGGCTGCAGGTTGCTGTCCGGGGCAGGTAAGTGCCCAAGAGCTATTGCAAGGGGAGGAAGAGGTGTTGTTTCTGAGGGGTCCTACCCACCTCATCCTTCCTCTGCCTTCTCATTCCCATCCCTGGTCGTCTTATCTCTGTCCTGATTGATGAAACCAATTGGTATTCGGAATCTATTGCTTGGTGGAAGAGGAGGGAGGAAAAGTCGGGGTGGATGAACTCTACGTCGCACAGAAGCGGGGCATCAGCAAAGTTTGCCGGGGAAGGACGGAGACGAAAAATCTGAACAGAAGGATGGGGCTACAGGTTTCCCCAGCCGTGCTATGCCAGAGTTGAGGTTGGGTGGAGGGTTAGGTGAGAAATGGAAATTAGGGGAGTGGATCTGGGATGGGGATGTGCCAATTCTGAGTGGGGATCCCATTAGGTACTGGATTAGCAAGGGACCCTGGACATCGAGGTCTGTTGGGGCAGCGATGAATGAGTGGGAAGTGAGGACAGCACCTTACTGTGAAGGCAGGTGGAAGACAGACCAGGCCCCCTCCTTATTCAAGGGGACTGTGCATGCAAGAAGAGCAGCATGATGGAGACCATTGTTTGGGATTTTAGTGGACAGGGAGTACTCAGGGAAGGAGAGTGACCAACAAGAGTCAGGAATCCCTGAAGTCCCAGTAGCCCTGGGGACAGAGAACCCAAAAGGAAACATGCATGTGAGGAAAGTGGTGAAGGGGAACATCTGGGTTGGGTTTTTACCATAGTGTTGAGAACCTAAGAGTGAAGTGTAATTTGAGATTGTGGATTTTGGACTCATTGAGAGGCAGGGGGATCCCAGGGCAGAAACAGTAGAGACAATCTTCTACCCATCCCCACTGTCCTTCACTCTCTCTCAGATAAAGCCGAGGCATTCTCCAACTCCCCCTCCCTCTTTTAAAAACTACCCTCACTCCTAAGCCAACCCCTGCTAAATCTTTCAGTCTCTTATTATCACCAAGGGAAAGAAACACAAAAAGCTGAGGGTCGATTTCCATGGGCTGGAAAACAAGGATATGTTTTCTCCTTTTCACTGTCACGGAGAGTGAGCTTGGAGGGGACAGAGAAGGTGTCCTGGCTGAGGGGGGCTCTCTCTCCCTATTCCTAAGGGGAAGCTTAGCGTCTATACTAGCCGTCCTCTCCCTGGTCCAAATCCTGAAAGAAGACGATTCCAATGGCTCCCATGAGGACATATCCCTCAAAGATCAAAAACTCTAGTATAGTGGGAAAAGTGATGAAATTAGAATCACAGGAGCTGAATGTCGATCTTACCTTTTACACTTACTACCTGAGTGACCTTGGATAAATCCCTTAACTTCCCTGGGCCACATCAGTAAAATAAGGAAGTTAGGCTCCTGGCAAGCCTACTCCTGCAAATCCTAGCCCTCACTTCTGAGCAGACGGGAGCAAGCACAGTTCCTTTGGTATAGAAAGATATTCAGGAGGTCTTGGGGCTGGGGAAGGTGCCCAAATATCTCTGGAATTTGGAATCATCCTTCCCCCTTAACCTCACCTTCACCCACCTGTCCAGGACCCATCTCAATCATTTCCTCATCTCTCCCCAACTTACTCAGTTCTTGGTCTTCAAAGGCCATCAGTTCACTGTGTACCCTGGAGCAAAGTAATTCATCCCCTCTGGGTCTCAGTTTCTTCCTCTGTCAAATGAGAGTATTAGATTAGATGGTCTCTAGCCTAGTTTTATCATATGGAACTCTCATTTGTGAAGAAGAACATAAGAAGCAAGTTCATGGCTGTGAGGAGGTAGGACCCCCAGCATCTGGGACCTCCAGCCTTAGCCCAGCCCTCCTATGGAACTAAACTGATTTATAAGATAGTATCATGGATACATTGCTATAAGGGGACTTCTAGGCCATCTGTCTCATTTTACAACTAAGGAAACGAAAGTCCAGAATGGTAAAGTGATTTGTCCGTGACTACACAGCTAATAAGCATCAGAATCAGGGTTTGAAGCTCTGTCTGACTCCAAATCCTGAGTTCAGTGTGGGAAGGGGCTAGGGGTGGCCCAGGTTATAGACTGAGGAATTCAGTCCTGCTCCAGGCTTGGGAATCCCTAGGGGTCCTGGAGAGGGGGCTGTCAGAGGAAGGGGGTGTGGCCCCCTCAGAGCTCCCAGCCCCTGCCCTGCCCCACCTACCCCTCCCCTCCCACTGTCTCTACACAGCTCAGCTCCAGGCTCCTGGGGCTTGCCAGGGCATGCCGACCCCCCTGGCCGTGGTCCCTTGCCAGTTTGGTGAGCCAGGAACCTGTTCTCCTGGGAATGCCAGAGAGTTCTTGAAGGACGTTATTTCCCAGCGGCTCAAGGATCCCCAGAATCCTTTGGGGATAGTGAATCTAAGGAAGGAAACAGAATTCAGGGGCATTTTGAACATTCACCCACACACAAAAACACATCTTGGCACTTAGCTCCTAGTTCAGCCCCCTCCTCCCTAAAAACAAGCAATTCAGCAAACATTTATTAAATCCTATCAAGTGCAAGAAACTTTGTTATGTGCTGGAGATAAGTAATGCCAAGTTTCTGCCTTCAAAGAGCTTATACTCTGTTTGGGGGGAAAACCCTCAGTGCCCATCCCTAGTATTTAGCTCCATCAACTTCCATGGAACCCCCATCACCAGCATTTCTGCTCTATTCCTGAAATTTCACCTTTCTCTAATACGCAGCCCCTCTTTAATTCTCCGTCAGCCAAATTAACCCATCCACACAGGAGGGATTAGTAGCCATTTAATTCAATCCTTACCTACAAGAGAATCCACTTTATAAAGCACCGGGAAGTAATCATTCCCTTGAATACTTACAGGAAGGGAGGGGAAACCCACTACCTTCCTAGGCAGCTCAAACCATGAGAATCTTTCCTTATGTCAAATCCAAATCTGTCTCTCTCTGTACTGCCACCCCCAGATCCTAGCTCTGCCTTTTGGGAGAGAGCGGAACAAGCCTAATCCCTCTTCCACATGGTCTCCACCCCCCTAAATCTTCTCTTCTCTAGGCTAAACATTTCCAGCTCCTTCAATCAGTCTTGAATGGCATCGTTCCAAGTCCCCTTACCGTCCTGGTTGCCTGCCTTCGGATGAGCTCGTCTGTCAATGCCCTTCCTAAAACAGGGCACCTGAGATCTGAGCGCCATTTCCCAGACAGGGTCTGATTACCCTCACCCACTCACCCTCCCTCCTTATTTTGGACACTATGCTCTCGTAATGCAGCCTAAGATTACATTAAGTTGGGGGGGGGGGGCGCTACCATTTGCATCATTGACTCAGTACAGTCTGCTGAAAGCCTCAGATCTTTTTTCATACTAGCTACACTTGCAGAGTCGATTTTTTGAACCCAAGAAAAGGGCTTTTTTATATTTCTTTCTATTACATTTAATCTTAATAGATTCTGTCCCAAGTTCTTATCTTCAAAGATCTTCTTCTGTTATCCATTGTTCTAATAATCCTCATTCACCCCTTTCCAACATTCACATCCTGAATCCAAATCACTCACTCATCCCCACGGCCATCCTTCAGTCCCCAGAATATAGGTTTCATCCCCATTCCGTAGCCCCCATTCCCATCTTCAATTTCCATTCCCATTCCTCAGTCCTTCTTCCTATCTTTTAGTTCACATCTCCAAGCATTCATTCACTCTCTCTAAGCTTGTTTCCCCATCACTCATTCATTCCCATCCCTAAGACCCCATCTCCAGCACTTAGCTCACTCATGGCAATGAGTGTTGTAATGAGTAAAGGTCAGAGAAGTGAAGTACATTGAATTACAACGTCACCTTCAAAGCCATCTTGTCTATCACCCTGCCTATGGGCAGGACATCTCTTGAAAACTGACAATGTTTTGCCTCTGAACAAGTGATATTATCACTTTTCTCAGACTTCCCACCCCCTCTCAGCCATCAAGTCCTTCCTAATGTCTAATTTCCATCCTCCTTTCTTGAGTCAAAATCTATTCCTTTAAGCATTTTCCTCAAGGACTAGCAGGTAACTCCATCTGAAAAAATAATCCCTACACATGCCATTTAACACCTTCACCTAATGTGAATTGTGGACCTACAGTTATATGCTGAATCTGCAGAGGTAAAGGGGTGAGTTATCTTCCTTATCTCCTCTATCCTCTTGAGCCTTTAGGGGCTTTTAGGAGATTTTCCCCTACTTTGTCTGACCCCCATAAAATAGAAAGCGTAGGTGTAGAGACAAAACTGGAGAGAGGAGACTTTCAAAGTCTGTCCTTTCTTATTTTCTAGAAAAAGAACATTAGGTCTTAGCAGATTCCCCTCCCTCCAATGACTTCCAAAACCACAATTTCATCCTCCCCAATCCCTTAGTTAAGGGAGCAGGAAAGAGCATAGAGGGCAAGGAAGATTGGCTTTTGTAGCAATTGGGATAAAGGTTGAATTTCAGGAAAGGTTTTTCATCACTTGGAACAGATGAGATGATGTTACCAGAGAAGGTAGTTTCCAAAATGGAGTGACATCTATTTATCCTGGGTGAAGACTCATTGTGCACCCAGAGGCAGAGTACAGTAGAGGATGACCTCTTGGAAGGGTTCTCTCCAGTATTCCACTCAAATGTCCCTGAGATCTTCCCTTCTCCCTCACTTCGGGACCCCAGATCCAGTTGGGGGGATCTTCAAGGATCTGATGGAGTGACTAGTTTTGTAACAGCTGTTACTGATCCAGGAACTAAAAGCAAAAAAGAGAATTTCTCTGTCCTCCCAGAACTGTGGTTTCTCAGTTCTTCAGCTCCTCTGCCCTAATCTTTCACACATATGAAGGCTCTCAATTAATAATTGTTGTTAATTGATGATTGATGCATGAGGTTCCTCAGACTCTTATCTATTCAGCTCCATTTGCTGTCCCCCCCACCCCGTCTCTTCAATCCCCTTCTCTTCAGACCCATCTCATTAATCTCCTATCTTTTCAGTCCAATCTCCTGTCTCCCTCTTTCTAAAGTTAGCTTCATTTTCTCAGCCTCCTCTCCCCTGACTTCTATATCCATCCCTTCAGTCTCTCATCTCCTCAGTCTTTTCTCCTTATCTCTCACACCCCTCATCTTCTCCATCTTCAGCCCTTTCTCAGCTGCAACTGCTTCTTCTTGGTCTCCCGTCTCCTCTCGGCCTCTCCAGTCCCATTTTCCTCAGTGGCATCTCAGTATCCCATCTCATCAGCTTCATCTCCTATCCATCTCCCAGGTGGGGAGGTCTGTCATCAGCTTCATCAGGTCTGTCACCCATCTCTTTAGTCCCATTTCCCGTCTGCATCTCGTTTCCTTAACTCATGTAACATTCATATCTCCCCAGCTCACTTTTTCTTCTTTATCCCCCTAATCTTGAACTTTCTTTCATTCTTGAACACTTTTATCCTCTGTGTCTCCCTCCTATTTTCCTCTCTCAGACCTACCTTCCTAATCTGTGCCTCCCCATTCCTAGGACTCTTCTCTGAACTTCAGCCTCCAGTCTGAAAACCCCCAGGTTTTCTCCAGACTTTGAACCAAGGGTTTGGAATGGTTCATACCTAAAGAATTCCCAGGCTGCCTGGAGCTTGAGGCTGTTGGGTCATGGTCCAGTCACAGGAAGAGATAAACTGGAGAGAGATGGGTTGAGGTCAGAACTCTAGAAAAGTTCCTCTGATTTCAAGAGGAAAGATGGATGGAGAAGGATGCAAGGGGAAGAGAATAGTAGAAAGAATGCTGCATTTGGAGTCAGAGAACCCGGATTTAAATCCCATCTCAGCCACTTAGTACACATGTGACATTGGGCCTCAGTTTCCTCATCTGTAAAATGAGAAGTTTGGACTAGCTCTAAACTTCCTGCTCTGAATTTATGATCCTATAAGTTCCTGGGTCCAAAAAGGGAAGCTATAGCATCTAGGAAGGATTGACCAATTGGATTTAGGTGTGGTCTAATCCCAAGAAAGCTAGGGAGATGGGCAGAATGACACTCACCCCCACCCTGCCAAGTCTTCTTCTCCTCTTCCCACCCTCCCCCACCCCCAATGAAAGAGCAGGGGAGAGAAGGAGGCTTGCTGAACCTTTTAAAGATGACTGAGGTTCTGAACATCCTTGGGTCTCTACCCCACCCGAAAGTCCTGCTTAGTCAGCTCAGATTAATGGAGCCGGCAAATGAATTAGCTGAATAGTGCTCTCTTGGAAGAAGTTAACTAGAGAGACAGGCCGTGAGTCACAGAACCTGCTCCCACCAATAGTGCCAACCTGCCAGAAGAGCTAGCAAAGAGTGGGAACAGAGTGGACAGAGATACTAGATTTTGAGTCAAAGGATCTGGGTTCAGATTCTGCATCTGCACCTAACCTGTGAAGTCTGGGGCAAAGCTTTTAATCTCTCTAGTCCTTGGTTTCCTCATCTGGAAAACTTAGAGAACCTTTGAAGATTCTTTTTAGCTTTAATTCTGTGATCTAGGATCTTCTGATGGAAGGATCTTCCAGGGATCCTGGTAATGTTGTGAGGGGTAAAGGGGCAGACAGTGTAGTTTTCTGGGAGATGATGGTAAGTTATTTGGAGAAACCTAAAGTACCAAGGAAGAGGGATTTAGGATGGAGTTCTCCATTCCCACCACCCCATCCCCACCCCCTGCCCCACCCCACCGCCTCCAGGCAGGCTCCCAGCTCCACTGGGTGCCTGGTCTTCTTGATCAGTAAGAATATGGATTAGGATTCTGCATCCAAAAGTCCGGGATTGGCCCAATTTCCACCACATTAAGGACCTGGGGAATAAGTGAAAGAAGGGCATGACTTTAGGACGACCCCACCAGGCTTTCCTGTCTCCCTAGTGAAAAATCAGAACGATTGGCAAGAGCTTCCCCCATCCTGCACATACACACCCAGAATGGGGTGTGTCCCTGGAACTAGATCACCCTGAGACTGTTGGCCACACCACCTACCCTTGTAAATTCCACAGCCATGTACCAGTCCTTCATCAGCCAAATCACCTTCAGAAGGGATGGGGTGGGTACACAACAGGGAGAGTAGTGATGGGGTGGGGAGAGGGGGAAACACCAGCAGCAGCCTTCTCTAATTTTCCAAGCCATCATTTTCAGGCTCTGCTAAATTCTCTCTTCAAGAAAAAAGGTAGATGCTATCCTTAGCAAAGGTAAATTGTTGTTTTCGTAGAAGTTATAGAATCCCAGAATGTCAGTGCCAGAAGGGACCTGGAAGGCCATCTATTCAAACCCACATTTTTAACAAGGAGAAAACCAGAGCTCAGAGAGAAGTGTTCTGTTTATAAATGACAGGGCTAGGATTTGAGTCTCTTGCCTCCAATACCAGTGTTCTTTCTTCTGCTTTATGCTTCTGTCTGTCTCCTTTTGAGGGGCACAGAACTAAGTGCTTTTTAGGGACTAAGTTCTCAGGGTTGGGATGTAAATGCTACCGGAACTTTGAGAAGTTTTTTGACTTTTCTGTGCCTGCTAAACAAATATCTGTCCAGATCAGGGCTAAGATGGATATTGGTGAGACAGAGGTTTGGGATGAATATGCTGATCTATAATAATAACAACAACAACATTTATACAGTATCCACTGTGAGAAAGGCACTATGTTAAGCATTTTACAAATACTATCTCATTTAATCCTCACAACTACCTTGGGAGGTAAGTGTTATTATTATCCTAATATTACAGATGAGAAACAGACAGAGGTTAAGTGACTTGGCCAGGGTCATACAGATAGCAAGTGTCTGACTGAGGGTGGGCAGGAGAGTTAAGGGTAGGGGTATGAAAAAAAAAAGGAGCAGGAGAAGAAGCCAAAACCCCCCAGATAACATAGGCTAGGTGATGAGGTGAGTCCATCTAGCTGGCCCTACTGCTGAAGGGAAAGAAGAGAGGTAAGGGAAAAGAAATACCGTTAAGAAAAGAGCATGGAGGGTTCTCTAAGAACCATTAACTTCACAGGACCACAGGCTTCTGACATGAAAAAACATCTTCCAGGTCATATAGCCCAACCCCCTCTCTTTAAATATGAGGAGACTGAGGTCCACAGAGGAGGACATAACTTTTGTTAGCAGGGATTAGTATCTATGATCTTCACCTGAGAACCAGTTTGGAAATCTGTCATTCTCTGGTCATGGCGGACCAGGCTATTAGGTCATTGAGATCTGTTGCATTTGGACTGAGATCACATGACAGAGGAGAAGGGTCAGTTTTGGAGGAGGGAGCAGGGGTGGGGCTGAGGGTATTTGTTATTATAGTCTTCCATCACTGTTATTGGCAGGACCATTAATATATCTAATAATGGTACGGTTAATAATAAGTACTCATCCTGATAATCATATGTGCCCAACATCACTTGGGTAGGAGGCCTCATTCATGACCCCAGAGCAGGAATTCTTAACTTTTTTTTTGGTACCATGGACCCCTTGGCAGTCTGATAAAGCCGATGAACTCTTCTCAGAATAATGTTTTTCAATAATTGAAGGAAAAGCTAAGTTTCAGTTAGAGATTAGTGAAAATAAAGATATCATTTTTCCCCATCTAAGTTCACAGACCCCCTGAAATCTATTCATAGACTCCTTGAGGTGGGTGGACCTAAGGTTCAGAAACCCTACCCTAAAGGGAACCAGGATTCTAGCCTTCTCCAGGATACCAGTGGAGAAGAGCAGTGATGCAGAGCAAAATTGGGGGGGAGAATTGTGAGCTCCTTTTTATTCCCATTTCTTTGTATCACTAAATATTCAGCATAGTGCCCGGCATAAAATAAGGGATTAAAAAGTGCTTTCTGATTGATTGGCTTGGTGCTGTCAGACACAAATCAGTTAAAGAAGGACTCTGGGCAATCTCCCCTGCCTCTATCCTAGCTGGGATGGGTAACCCAGGAGGAAAGATATCATCAGCCAGGTTTTACAGGGAGAATAGCTTCCTGAAAGGAGCAATGGCTGGGAAGGGCCTTAGAGGGGAGAAATCCATTGCTTTTTGTAACCAGATAGACACCTACCTGACTACTGCCTGGGAAACTGCCTCGGGAGAAGGAGGAAAGACAGCATAACATGAAAAATATCAGCATAGTTTTGGGGGGCGTTCACATCTATCAACACAACAGTGGAGGTTGTAAGGTAGGTAGGGAGGAGGGTTATTATTCTGATTTTAGAGAGGAGAAACTGAGGCCCAGAGAGGCCAAGGTAGCATAACTAGTAACCAGAAGAGCCCAGGTTTCCCTGACCACCACGATCAGCCACCTCCAACACGTCTGATTCTTTTTGCCATGACAACATGTACATTATTGACTTTTTGTGAAATGCAAGCCTGGGCTGGACAGGCGTGGGGCTTGGGGGAAGGAGATTGGGGAGTAATATATAAGGCTGGGAAAAGGAAAGAGAATCTCCCAAATCTTTCATGACAGCGTGGGGGTAGGGCTGGATGGAGGCTTTAGGAAGAAGTTGAACTGCTGAGGGTCTTGTGGGAGAGGATGAGATCATTCACAAAGGAAGTACAGAGAGGCAGCCCATGACCTCGGCCCCATAGTATGAACTTTTTGAAGCTTGGGGAAGGAGGGTGATCAGTGGGGAGGGAGAGGGCAGAGCTCCCTTGTTTTATGATGTCACTGGGGGGGGGGGGCAGGGCCTCCAGCTGGGGAAATCCAAAGACCTGGAGCAAATTGTCCTCTAGCAGGCCCCCTCTCCCACAAATATGTCCTCCCTAACCCCACCCTCAATACATCCTAGCAGAAAGTGAAATATGATAAGGATGATAATTGATGAGACAGCCTCTTTCTTCCTCTAGCCTCTTCATCTCACTCCAGAACTATCAAGTCAACATAACCCATCTCTCCCCAAACATACACACCCAACCCACTATCCTATGGAAAAGGCTGTAGTCTTGACTTATTTCAAAGCTTAGTAGACTGATCCTAGAGGCAATTCATCCTTCAGGAGCTCTGGGATAGGCCTGTCTCTAGGGGCTCAGTACCCTCCTGTACATCTGGGGGTGATTTTCCATCATCCAAGCCCCCTTTGGAAGATATTGTCCCCATTTTGTCCATACAAACCAATCACTCAAAAATGATTAAAAAAAAACTTGGATGGAAAGTGGCAGTAAAAGGCCATCCTATCCATTTTGCTGATTTTAAGGGGACCCGCCCATTGTGGTGAAAAGATCCCTGGATCTGGAGTCAGAACCCTGACTGGGCAATTGACTATACAACCTTGCACCAATCCCTTCCCATACCTAGTCCTCAGTCCTTCATCTCTTAAATTGAGGGGATTGCATTAGGTGGCCAGTGAAGTCTCTGCCAGCTCTGGTTCTATGACTCTGTGATCCTCACAGTCACCTATTTATACCTCAGTTTCCTCCCTTGAAAAATGAGGGTATTAGAGTTGATCACCTCTAAGATGATTCCACTTATAGATCTTCAATCCTATGATCCCTTGCGCATATATGTACTTCCAGTGCTAAAGACCACTGGTATGGAACTCCTCATTGGTGGAGATGCTCTTGCATACCAAAGGTTTTTGGGACTGGGGTGACAGATGTAACAGTTCATATTCCATCCTATCTTCAAGGATCTCTGTCCACCATGCCAGGAAAGGAGGTATTCCTAAGCTGTCTGCTGTATATCCCTTTCGAATGGAGAGATCTTAATGATATTAGAAATTAATTCCTACCGTGACAGTTACCACCTCCCCTAACCTTTCAGAGCAGAATTAGTCAAAGATCAAGTCATAACTTTAAAGGAAGGCCACATAAAACCAGGAATAGGAAAGAAGGGAGGAGTCAGATGAGATCCAAGTACCTCCTCAGGAGCTATACATACATGAGCGGGCCCAAGGGAAAGTGGAATCCTAGGGAGAGAAGATTCCCGGTGGACCAAGAAATACTATTGGTGCATGAGAAATCCCAGAGGAGTAGATTTTAATTACACCCCCACCCCACCTCCCAAAGTAGGGAGTAGATTCCAGATGTATGGAATGGGGCTGGAGAAGTAACAGAGTAGAACTCATAGGGAGTGTAAGATCTCAGAAGTATAGAAGACAGAGGAGATATAGGTCCAAGAGGAGTGGATTCCAGGGAATGAGAGGTCCCAGAAGAAATCTTAGGATAATGGGAGGTTGCAGAAGAATGGATTCAAAAGGAAGGTGGATCCCAGAAGGAAAAGGATCTTGGGGGATTGGGGATAGGTCTGGATGGGTTAATCCAGTTTGATCCTTTCCAATCCTTTCTCCCCATCTATCAGCTGAATATTCTGGGGTAGATCTATTCATCCACCCAAGGAAGGAAGCTTTTTGCCCCACAGGTGGCCTCCTGGAGGGTCAGGTTAAAAAGCCATCCAGGCTGCTGGAAAGAAGCTGTGGTTGCCCACGGCATTTATGGGGCATGTGACCCACCCGGCCTGGGGGAACCAGTCCAGAGCTCCACCCCTCAGGGAGGGGGCTGGTCTAGAACATGTGGGAGTATTTATATGGCAATGGAGGCTCCAGGGAAGGCTGCTGGGCAGCATTGACACCACGAAGCCCAAGACGGATGGTCATGGCCTGGAGCCTGCAGTAGGTGCTTAGAAATATCTCCTAAGGGGAGTCAGTGGGCATGGGTAATGGATGCTTTGGTTGGTTAGATGTGAAGTGAAGTTATTCTGGGGAGCTCTTAGAGTCCCTAGAGATGGGGGCAGGAGGTGGGACTATCTTGGGAAACATAAAGGAGATGGGGGAGAGGGGCTGGGAGCAAGGAGAAGGATGAAATGTTTTTTGGAATCAACATTTTGAGGCATTGTTGGAATCCCACAAATGGAGAAAGGAAGGTCTAGAGAAGTTTTCCTAGCCTTTGCCTATTCTCTGGAGGATTAATGGATGAATGTCTGGCAGTGGCCAGCCTTTGCTTCCAGGACTGGGCAAGAAAGATGAAACTGCAGCAGGAAGGATTGAGATTAGACGGCAGGAAAAACTTCCTAACTGTCAAAAGGCGTGAGCTTTAGGGAGCTGGCTGATTTGCTTTCCTGGGTGTCTGGAATGCTTTGGGGCCATCTTGTCCTGAAAGGCGGAGCAATTGACTTTATTTCCATGGAACTTTGGGAGTATTGGCATCTAAAATTTGAAGAAACTGTCAACAACAAACCCGATCATCAAACATTCTCTACTTGTTGTCTCCGCGGCCCTAGGGGGATGGGAGGGGCAAAGAGCCGGGGTTTGGGATGTGCCAGTGCGCTGCTGACTGAGATCTAGGAAGGGAGAATGTGACTCGTCTTCTGTTGTCTCTTCCTCTTTCTCTTTCTCCCACCCATCCTCCTCTCCCCCATACACCTGCCCCTCAAAGCACTTAGGCAATCAGGACAAGTCAGGGAACTTCAGACAACAGGTGATAGATGGGGAAACTGAGGCACAGGGCCAAAGCTGGAAGCAGCTGGGCTATGGGCAGGAAATGGAGAACCAAGACTTTCCCACCTCCCTAGTACTCACCATTGCCACCCCCGGCCTCCATCCCATCCTGGTCCTCGATGACCATACCCTAAACTCCTCCCCTAGTCAGGTAATTACAGAGCTCCCTAAGGGGACCCCTCCCAGCTGCAGGGCGGGTGCGGCCCCAAGGTGGGGCCACAGGGAGAACTGGGCAGCAAGAGCCCCACCCCTCGTAAAACATGCTCTCGCAGCCGGCAACAGAAACCATTAAGGTGGAACAGGGTCTCCACCTCACTCATAAAGAAAAGGAGCCGGTCTAGGATCCCAGCGTGAACTCAGCAGCTCCCGGAGGATCACCCTCGGTGTGACTCACCCTCCCGGGAGTTGGGGGAGAGAAATGGGGGTGGAGCAGCTGGGGAGGAGGAGCCTGGGCCTCCTTCCTACCTCCAACCCCTCAAGTATCTGCGGACCTTTATACTGTATCTGGGTGGGTTAGAGGTGGGGCACTCCTAGCCTGAGCCCCAGGACACTGCTTGGGAGCCTAGACTTTCCCAATGATTGGCAAGTGGCTTCCTCCCCCAGCTTCCTCTCGCTGAGATTAGAGATAGAGTAAAAGAAACGCTAAAAGGGGACCTGGCCAACAGCTGCGTTTAGCGCCTCTGCCTACAAAGGGATCAGAGGTTCCCCCGAGGAAGGACCAATCCCTCCATTCTCCTGCCGCAAGGCAGGAGTTGCTCACTCTGGTTCTTCCAAATTCTCAGAGAAAGAGATTTGTCCCTGAATGATCTTGTATCCTCCCTGGCTGGGGGGTGGGAAGAGAAAGTTCTCCCTAATACCCAGATTAATTTTCTCTTACTGAAGACACAGCCCAGGTTCTTGAAGAAGTCCTGAGCCAGTGAAGGGCTGGGGATGCTTTTGCCAGCTTTGGGTCACTACAGGGCCTGTCACTGGTGCTAACTTCCCTCCCTGGTCAGTGCCCTCGTATTCTATAGTCTTTGTGGCCCGTCCTCCTGAAAGCTTTTTATTTGGTGGTGGTGGTCGTTGGGGGAGAGGCCAGAAGAGGTACTCAAGTCTGGCTAAGGTCTCTAAGCTAGGTAGTCTCTGACTATGACCTCAAATTTAGAAACACACGACAATCCTTCACTAGGTTCCCCTTCCTGAGCTATGTAGGAGCCTGAGAGGGCAACGATGCCATCCTGTCTCATTCAGACCAAAATCCAGTGAGATTCTTCATCAGTCAGTCTTCTGATTCTCCTTGTCCTGTACTGAGGCTCTCCCCCTACACTATTCTCTGTAGAATCCAGGGATCTCATCGGAGAAATTAATTAAACTGGCCTGAATCACACAAAATGGGACAAATATAAGCAAAGCATTCACCTGTCTGTTTATTATTATCATTAATGATAACAATAATGTAAATGTTTACATAGCTCACAAACGCTTTCTTTACCACAAGCCCGTGAAGTAAGAAGCACAAGAATTATTACTCCCATTTTACAGATGAAGGAAACCAAGACTCAGAGAGGTTAAATTTGATGAGTAAAGCATTTATTAAGTGCTTACTGTGTTCCAGGCACTGGGAGATTCTTCTTCCTGTTTTCTATATTCCTGGGTGGTCTTGATCATGGAAAACCCTCTGGGTTTTAGGAGTTTAATCTCTCCACTAAAGAATCAGGACCCAGGGAAGGTCTCAAATCCTCAGAAAAACTTTTCGGCTTTCCAGAAAGTGTCCAGAAAGGACATTGAGGCCCATAGGCTTTGTCCAAGGTCATACTAGACAAAGGTGATCAGAATCCACTCGTTACAGTAAAAAGAGTAAAAGTGGACAGTGTCAGAGGACTTGGGTTCTAATCCTGACCCCATCACTTATTACTTGAGGGACTTTAGGGAAGGTCCACTTCGATTTCCTCAACTGTAAAGTGAGTTTGAGCTAAATGGCCTCTGAGGCCTCAAGCTCTTTGATATCCTTCTCTCTCTAGGGTCCTTCATCTGTAAAATGAGGGTCTTGGGCTAGGTGACTTCTAAGGTCTAGATCTAGGTCTATGGACCAGCCAGGCTGATTATCCATCAAAGGGACCCCTCCCCCAAAGTGCATGGGATTTGAATATGATTTGCATTCAAGATTTCAGGATCTTAGTTGAAGGCAAGAGAGGCAGAGGGGCTCAATCTCTGAAATGCTAAAATGTCAGAAGAAACTAGGAAATTCCTCCTCACCTTTTGTTTCTCTAAATAAGAGTTGCAACCAATGAGTGTGTTGGGAACTGAAAGGAAAAAATAGAAATGGAAAAGTAAAAGAAAAATAATAATAAATGACCGTGTTTGAATTGAGGTTAGGAATAAAAAGGGCTTTGGACTAGGGGTCAGAAAATCTAGGTTTGAATTCTAGAGACCTGGGTTTAAGTCTCTTCTCTGGCACTTGCCAGTTGTTCGACCCTGGGTAAGTCACAGGCTTCCTAAGGCTCAGCCTCCTCAGTTAAAAAAAAAAAAAAAGAAGTTGTTGGATTATTTAGAAGTCCTGTGTTCAAATCTCAGTTCTTCTACCAGCTATCTTCGAAACCCAGGATAAGTCCATTTCCTTTACTTCTCTAATTTTCTATGCCCACAAGGGGTGGGTGGAAGGGAAATGTAGCTAAAGGGACAAGCCCTGGCCACTTGCAGGGTTGTACCAAGAATCAAGATGAGATGACTGATATGAAAGCACTTAATAATTATTATTATATGTTTAATAATTTTTAAAAATTTTGAATTCCAAATTCTCTCCCTCCAGCCCCTCCACACTCATTGAGAAGGCAAGCAATGATATCCGTTTTTACCTGAAGCATTTGATAATCTTAAAGATTATCATATTATTATATTGTGTTATTATTATATTATTATACAGATAAAAGGTTGCAAATTTATTTGGTTTGGATCTGATTTCAGTGGTCCAGGGAATTAACTATTCCAGTGAGGAAACTCCCTTTACTAATGCAGAAAAATTAATAGTCTTAGAGAGTTGTCTGGAGTACCAAGAAGGTAAGTGACTTGCCCAGGGTCAGACAGTGAGAAGAGTCAGCAGCTGAACTTGAACTCTGATGCTCCTATCCCTGGGGCTCATTCTCTATCATGACAGGCTCCGTCCCTCAAATGTGCTTACAACAATAACAGGATCTGTGATTTCATCTGAATCCCTCCACCAGTGTGTCACAACCAGATGCTTTCCATCTGAGGTTCAGGGCATTGAAATGTCTTGCCCAGGGTTCCAGAACTCAAACTCAGCTCTTCCTCACTCCAAACCCAGCATTCTATCCACTACAGCTACCTCCTCCTCTTTCTCCTCCCCCTCCTCTTCCTCCTCCCCCTCCTTTTCCTCTTCCTCCTCCTCTTCCTCCTCCTCCTCTTCCTCCTCCTCCTCTCCCTTCTCACCTTCCTCTTCCTCCTTTTCTTTCTCTTTTTCTTTTTCTCCCCCTCCTCTTTCTCCTTTCTTTCTCTCCTCCTCCTCTAATTATTATTTCTTCTCTCCAGAATCCAAACTCCCTAAAACTCCAATGCCAGTTTCCCCTAGGGGAAGCAGGAATCTTCAGAGAAAGAAAAACTGGGTCAAGAGTTATGAACTAAGAGAGAAAAAAAATGAGGATTGGAATTCCTTTTAATCAGGGCTCTGCCACTCACTCCCTTTGTGACCTAGGGGCAATCTCTGAAACTCAGTGTCCTTAACTATAACAGGAGGGGATCTGGTAGATAACCTCTCAGGTCTCTAGCTGTGTGACCAGGGGCAAGTCATTTAATCTCCCTGAGCCATGGCTTCCTCATCTGTAAAATGGAAATGATAATTGCCCAACCTCCTTCATGGGACAGTGGTGAAGATCAAAGGAGTTAATGGTGGTGGAAGCTCTTAGCAAACCGTAAAGAATGACATCAATGTCAGCTATTATCTTGGGAAGCTGCATGGGGTGGCAGAGAGAACACAGCACTTAGAATTGGGGGACCTGGGTTCCAGTCTCATCTCTAGCCCTGAGCCCAAGTCTCGGCCAGTCATGAATACTTTCAGAGCCTCATTTCTTCATCTGCAGAAATGAGGCCGTTGGACAAAATTGGTTTAGCAGAAGAGGCATTGGCTTTGAAGGACGCAGATTTAAATCCAGCTCTGTCACTGACTACCTATGTAACTTTAGGCAAGTCACTTCATTTTTATGGATTATAATGTCTTTACCTGTGAAATGACATTTTTAAAAAATCTTCCTCTCTGGATATAAATTGTTTTTGTCCCAGTAGAAGGGAAGTCATGACAGCAAGGACTCTTTGTGTTACCAAAATGCCTAACATAACATCACGCACATAGTAGGCACTTAAATGCTTGTTGAACAAATAAATGAATTAGTTGGGTGAGAGGATGGCTAAGGACTCTTCCAAATCCTGTAAACTCGAACCTGCCACTCATCAGCTTGTTCTGAAGCAACCCTTATATAAATATGACTGGCAGTGTTTCAAAGTAGAAATAGGGTTGGTCTGGAAGTCAGGAAGACCGAGTTCAAGTTCTCACTCTGGCCAAGTGACTTAGCCTCTCCATGCCTTCGGCCAAGTTCTAAGTCTATAAGACACAGATCTGAGTTGCAAGCCTGAACCCTAGGAGATTCTAGGTACTCACCTCCAGAGTTCCCTCAGTGATGAATGAGGGTGGAAGGCTTCTCCTTCTCCTAAAAAAGGGAGGTCATGATAGAGGAGTGGGACTGGGGTGGGAGTGGTAACAACAGTAAGGGAAGACCTCTGGCTGAAAATGAGGCTTCTTACCTCTTAGAACTGTGCCCCACTTCCTTTCCTACCCTCCATCCACCTCCTCCTACCATCCTTCCAGAAATGTTATAGGGGTCAGATTTCTAATCAAGCAACAAGAATTAATAAACACCTACTATGTTCCAGGAACTATCCTAGGTACTAGGGATAAAATGAAAGTAAAGCAATACTTGCCCTCAAGAAGCTTACATTCAATCAAGGAAGACCATGTATACACACACACACACACACACACACACACACACACACACACACACACACACACACACACACACACACACACACACACACATAAAAAAAGATAACTACTGGAATTGAAAGACTCCAGCCCTGGGAACTGAAAGAAGTCAGATCATTGTATTAAACCTCCCTGGAGGAGCCAAAGGAACACTGGGAGGTACCTCTACCCCTGAGATTAGTCTGTGAGGGTACTGGTCCTGCTGCAGGGAGATGGATGAAACATCTTCCAAACTCTGTAACACTGAAAGCCCTGGCTTGGACAAGTATCAAAGACTTCCTTCTGGACTCAACTTCCCCAAGAAGGCAGCTGTCTTGCCAGGACTCAGGAGTTTAGAATGAGAGCTGAGGTGAGGAAGAAGTGATGGTAAAGGCAGTACTCTTTGGCAGGAGAGGAAAAAGCTTACCACCACCACCCCCCATCACTGGGAAGGTGGGAAGCTTTAAGCTACTAATTAGCACTTTAGAATCTCTAGGTTTAGCCTGAAAATACTACTAATCCTTTTCCCTCTAAGGGAGTCAACTAGTAGGCTCTATAGCTACCTCCGTGATCCCTCACCATAACCTCACCCTCTGAGTCCTTCTCCCTAGTGCCCCAAGAGCTCAGGCAAAAGTAAATTACTTTGTAAACCTTAAAGTGCTATAGAACTGTAAATAATTATTATTAGCATCAATATGGTTAGCATATTAATAACAATTATTATGATAGTAAAAATAAGAATTGCATTATAGGTCTAGAGTAAGCATTGATATGTTTATTGAATACACAGCAAGAAATCCATGCCCAACTTAAGGAAATTGGAGAGAAACCAGCCTCAGATGAAATATTTTCTGGGGTGACTCCACAAGTCAGTTATTCCACTTGGAGATGACTTCGTCATCATAGACTTCCAGCTTTGATGATCTCTCATTGGCCTGAAAAGGGTTTCAGGTGAGAGGGACTCTGGTCTCTTGGATTTTCTGGGTTTGATAACTTGTTAAGGTTTATATACTCTGGTACCTAAAACCCAAGAAAATTTGGATCTCCCCGGAAACTTATGGTAGTGAAGGCATCTTTTTTTTCCTCTTTCCTTCCCTCTCATCTGGGTGGTAGATGTCAGAGAGAAAATTGAAAGCTTAAAGAGAAGAGAAAAAAAGAAGAGTTGGGGGGAGAGAGAGAGAACAAAAGGAAAATAAAGAGAGAAATGAAGAGGACAAAAAAAGAGAAGAAAAGAGAGAGGCAATGAGAGAGGAGAGCGTTAGTGAGGGGAAGGGAGGAAGCAGCAGACAGACCCAGAAAGAAAATAAGAGGGAAAGAAAGAAAAAAGAGGGGGGAGAGAGATAATGAAGACAGAAGGAGAGAAAGAATGAAAAGAGAGAGGGGAGAAAGAAGAGAAGGAGGGAGAGAGAGAAAGAAGGAGAGACGGGAGATAGAGGTGTTACATGTGGTTCTCCACCACCACCCCCGCCCTATCCCTCAACCCCCTAGCACTGAAGAACAGGCGTAATGAGAGAGATGTGAGAAAAAGACATGAGAAAGCTCTGAGTTGGTGCAGTTCCAGGGCAGAGTCCCTCACTAGGAAAGGGAAGGGCAAATGTGAGAAAAGCTAGGTGGAAACCCAAAAAGGCTTCATAGGGAACTCAGACTCCATAGCAGGGACATGGAAATGGGGAAAGAGAGAGGTAAGTGGTGGGGAGAAGGATATGAAGAGGGAGAGGGAGAGAGAGAGAGAGAGAGAGAGAGAGAGAGAGAGAGAGAGAGAGAGAGAGTGCACACATGGCAATGGACAATCATTCTGAGGAAACAGGTCCCCAGGCTGGCAAAAAGACTGGTGAGGGGCAGCTAGGTGGCACAATGAATAGAGCATGGCCCTGAGTTCAAATCCAGCCTCAGATACTTGACAAACTCACTAGCTGTGAGACCTTGGGCAAGTCACTTAACCCCAATTGCCCTGCCTTTTCTCCCTCCAAAAAAAAATTACAAAGAGAGAGACTGGTCAAATCCAATCCTCCATGGGGGTCCCCTTTGCTTTTTTCTAGTCTTTCCTCAAATGTTAAGGTCCCTTCTGGATCTTCCCACCCTTGTCAACGTGTAGAAGGAAACAGAAGACTATCTGACCCACGTCTTTCCTACCCAGAGTCTCCATTACTCCCATGGCCACTCCAGGCCCAGTCCTACCTATAGGGAGGTTTGGAGAGTCCGGCTGCTCTGTGGTTTCACCCCACTCCCACCTCTCACCTTTGTCATTCATCGATTAGACCTTACAGAGGTCAAAACAGTTCCTTGGGGATAACGTGGACGGAAAGGTTGAGAGCCCCTTAGTCTGCTGGGAAATCACATCACAGGATTATTATTGTACACAGGGGCAGCCATCATTACCTCACTGTGCTCGGGCAAATCACTTCCTCTCTCGGCCTCAGTTTCTTCATCTGTAAAATAGGGGGGGGTGTGATGTTCGGACTAAACGATCCCTAAGGTCCCTCTTTCCAACCTTAATATTTCATGGCACTGAGTCTGTGATATGAGAGTTGCTTTTCCCAACAACCTAAACTCCCTCTCTCTCTCTTTTCTCTCTATCTGTCTCTCTCTGTCTCTCTGTCACTAGCTATCTCTCTTCCTCTCTCTCTTTCTCCCCCCTCTCCCCCTCTCTTCTCTCTCTCCCCTTTTCTCCCTCTCTCCTCCCCCTCCCTCCCTCCTTCCCTCTCTCTCTCTCTCTTTCTCCTTCTCTCCCCCCCCCCCCCCACTACAGCTGCGACCTATGAAAAG
>CM053584.1:366219826-366240595 GCA_028627135.1 Pseudochirops cupreus
GAAAAGTGCGAATCCTGACTCAGCCACCTTCTGTCTGTGTAACCTTAGGCAAGTCACTTCCCTTTTCTGGATCTCAATTTGCACATCTGTGAAATGGGAGAGATGGACAAGATGACTTCTAAGATCACTTTCAGATTTAAATCTATAACCTTATATATACAAGTGAGTTAACATTATCATTACAGAGAAGGAAACTAAGGCTTATGGCATTGGGCAAATAAATTACTTCCCTCTATAAAACAATGGGCCTTGATTAAATAACCTTAAAGTTCTTGGATTCAGCCTGGGGAATCCCTCAACTCCTTTCCTCCTCCCTCTGCTCTGACCTCTTCATTCCATCACTCTCCAGCTGGTAAAGGTCTAGGTTCCTGGCCAGGATGGGAAGCCCAAGATTACACAGGGAGTCGGTTAGTGGCAGAGAGGGGCCTGGACCCTAGGGGTCCTGGCTCCTCATCCATTATGCATAGGATCACTTAGAGCAGGGAGGGACTTTATTGGTCATTGACTCCAACACCCTCATTTTACAGATGAGGAAACTGAGGCCCAGAGAGATGAAGTAATTTGCCCATCATCATATGAGTAACAGCCAAGACTTGAACTTGGCTTCTCTAATTTCAAATCCAAGGTTCTTTCCAGTGGACCAAGCTGACTCCCTCAATCTACAACTCAAAGTTTCTCCCATCCACGATAACAGCATTGTCTTGGGAGCAATGTGATCCAAGAGGAAGGATGCTGGGTTTCAAATTAGAAGACCTGGGTTTGAATCTCTTCTCTGCCACAACACCTGTGGGACTTTGGAAAAGTCCCTCCTTGGGACTGTTTCCTCCACTGTCAAATGAGCTGCTTGATTGGATGACCTTGAAAGTTGCTTCCAAGTGGAAATCTAAATAAGGGCTGAATTTGGAGTCAAAGGCTCGGGATTTAATCCCAGCTGAGCTGGTCGCTACTGGATGCCCTTGGTCATCGGGCCCTCTCGAACTTGCCGGAGTTGGCCTGGCCTCTCAGCTTTAATGAGCACTTGGGGAATGGGCTGGGGGGGAGGGAGGAGGGAGGAAGGAAAGAGCCAAGGATGGTGTCATTCCCCCCGAGGATGAATTAGACCTTGGGGCGAAGCCAAGGCTCCTCTGTCCTCCTCCCCTCCTCCTGGAAAGCTGATCTTTGCCTCGGGTCGCTGGATGCCAAGCCCCCTCCCTCCTCCCCTGCAGCAGGAGGCAGAGCCGAGAATCTGGGCCGGGGCGAAGAGAGAGTGGGGCCATGGTAGTCATGCGGAGCCGAGCTGGAATCGGCGGCGGCCGAGGAGCCAAAGGAGCCTCCAGGCGCGCTGGATCCAGTTGCAAGGGTAGTCTTACCTGGGCGGACCCCTTGCTTCCCCTCCATGGTCACGCCACATTTAGTGCCGGCTGCGCCAGGCGGCGGGGATTCTCAGAAGGGACTGATGGGCACTCGCCAAGGAGAAGGAGGGAGCACAGTAGGGCCCAGAGCTCCGCTAGCCCCACCCCCACGGCCTCGAGCCCCCGAGGGAGGGGGTACAATGGGAGAGGCAAAGACTCGGAGTCAGAATCCTGGACTTGGAATCTGCCTTGGCCACTTAGAGGCTTCACCCTTCGTAACCTCAGCTCCCGGCTAGAACCACAGCCAGGCGTTTACCTGAGGGGTCCTCTGGTCATAGGAGCCTTGAAAGGAAATCTGAAGCCGGATTTGTCTGAAGCACTAAGTGCCTCTAAGTTAGGATTTGAACCGCAAGCTTTTGGGTCCTTTCTGCCTACTCCGTGCCTCAGTTTCCACCTCTGTAAAACAAGAGAGATTCGGGGCGGCTAGGTGGCGCAGTGAACAGAGCACCGGCCCGGAGTCAGGAGGACCTGAGTTCAAATGCGACCTCAGACCCTTAACACTTACTAGCCATGTGACCTTGAGCAAGTCACTTAACTCCGATTGCCATGCCTTTCCCCCTCCAAAAAAAAAAAGGCAAAAAATAAAACAAGAGAGGTTGGATTAAATTATCTGGGAGGCCCCTTACTTCTCTAACCTTATCTCAGCCTAGAATACTCCTTAGGACTCTTCCATCTCTTCCCACACTGAGCCCTTCTTTCTATGTTTCTCATTGTCCTCAGGAGAGGGTCAAGCTCCTCCTGCCCATAGATCTCGGAGTCCCTAATGCTCCCTGAGTTTCTTGAGAGTGAGATCTGTTTCTTATCCATCTCTTCCCCCCAAAATCTGCCCCAACATTCTACAAACAACAAATGTTAAATATTTGTTGAGTAAATTGGATAAATCCTCCCTGACCTCTGGACAACAGCCAACCAGGCAAGGTCCTCCTCAGATTCCCAGGGACATGAGTGTCCCATGCTCCTCTGAGTAAACTGGGTCCTGTCTCCTTTCTCCCATGCTCTTACTTAACCAAGCTAGGGGCCTCCCTACGGCTTCTTCTATCGGAGACTTCTCTCCATCTGCCAGGAAGTCAGAAGTCACCTCTTGAGAGGAAGGGTGAACAACCGACCCTCTCCTGCTACCCCATGGGTGCCTGGCCAACAGGGTGAGCACAGTGACCTTTAAGCTTTAGCTCTGAGTGACTGGTTATCCTAGAAGTCTTAGCTGCTGCGCAGTCACACCAGACACACTGTGTCATTTGTAAAAGGACCACAGTGCAATCTAGATAGTCATCCTGCTCCCCACAGCCCTGCTCTGGACCAGCCAGTTAGGATACGAGCCATACTAGTGTATTTCTGGTTGCCTAAACACAACGGACCAGACAGAGATATAGTCAGGCTATCGCTAAGTGACAAGGGCCTCAGGCAAATGACACTATGCAACATTCCTTTTGGCCCATACACCTAAGGGTCAAATCAGGGTAAGAGGAGGGACCATGGAAATAATGAGGGCATCCCTCACCTTTTCCAGGATGGAAACACCTGCTTTAACATCTCTACCCACACCCACACCACTTAGATGGGCCCCCAGCATCGAGGACTCAGAATCATCTAAGGCAACCAGGGGTCACGTCACTTTACACAAACAAAGGCATCGGGGTTACAGGCTGCTCTCTCAGGGTACCACACAGAGAGCCGATGGAGGGGTTACGCTTTTTCAAAAGTATTCTTGGAACCCCGAATGGTAGAAGTTGTACTGTCACTCCTAAATATATATGAAATTACACGAAGACAATTGATCAGTCAATCTACAAACATTTGTTAAGCATTTACTATCTGCTAGGCATTGTGCTCAAAGCTGTGACTAAAAGGACAAAAACCATTGGTTCCTGTCCTCTGGAACAGACAAGATGAAATACCATGCACATTGTCTAAATACAACGCAAATTTTGGGAGGTACGGAGCACCATGCCTGGAACATAGGAAGCATTTTAAAATGCTCTCTTGTGCGCTCTCTCTCTCTCTTCTCTCTCTTCTCTCTCTCCTCTCCCTCTCTCACCTTCTCTCTCTCTCTCTCCTCTTTCTTCTCTCTCTCTCTTCCTCTCCCTCTCTCACCTTCTCTCTCTCTCTCTCTCTCTCACCTTCTCTCTCACCTTCTCTCTCTCTCTCTCACCTTCTCTCTCTCTCTCTCCTCTCTCTCTCTCCTCTCTTTTCTCTCTCTCTCTCCCTCTCCCTCTCTCACCTCTCTCTCTCCCCCTCTCTGCCTCCCTTTCCTCTCCTCCCTCCCTCCCCCCATCTCTGTCTATCTCTTTCTGTCTCTCTGTCTCTGACTCTGGGTATGTGTCTCTCTCTGGTTCTCTCTCCGTCCTCAGCTGGAAGCAGAAGTGTGCTGATAAATGTGTAACAACCAGCTTTTCAGAAATGAATGCAAGACACAGTTTTAAGTTTAATCTTCCTTATTAACATTGTCTCCATCACCTTCTTAAGACTAGACAATCAACAGAACAATAAATCAAGCTCTGATTTGTAGTTTGCCGATAATAAAGGTATAAATTTAACAGTTGGCTCTCTGAGAGCTGGTTTGAGCTGGCTCCAGCACATTCCTTGTGCTCCTTGCTATAAGAATCATAAAAGTTTTATGCAGGTATCACCTGAACAGAGGGGTTTTTTTGTTTGTTTTTTGCCGGGGGGCTGGGGGGAGGAAACCTAAAGATTCTAAGAGGTGGGAAGAGTAACCATTTAAGAGAATTTTAAAAAATTATTCACAGCAGAATCTATATACATCTGACAATGAGTAAAAGAGACTGGCTTAAGCAATAGACAGCAGATCTCAAGGGTTCAAATCCTGTCACTGACACATGCTGGTTGTGTGACCTGGAGCAAAGCCTTAAATCTGTCTGTGCCAACAATCAGCTTTCTTTTTCTTTATTTCTTAGGCAATCAGGATTAAGTGACTTGCCCAGGGTCACACAGCTAGTATGTATCTGAAGCTAGATTTGAACTCAAAACCTCCTGACTCCAGGGCTGGTGCTCTATCCACTGCGCCACATAGCTACCCCTACCTCAGCTTGCTAAGACTATCAGTTGTACTTCAAGTGCTGATTTGCATTGGTGGAAGGAGTTTCCACATTGAAAGTTCTTTATGCCAATGGAATCACAGGGTCTGTCCAAAAAGCCCAAATTGACATGTGAGACATTATTCAGCCTACAAAAGCATTCAATTAATTTATTCATGGGCCACCCCACCCCCACCCATCTCCAGGCATCTTTGGAACCTTTGGTATAATCCCATGCCATAACTTGGAGGGGTGATCAGGGCTTCAATCCACAGAGTAACTTTGGTCCTCTGCCAGACTATTCCTCCCAGGGTTCTTGTTGCATCTCTTGAACTTCTCCTGCCTCTTAGCCAATCCCCTCCACCTCGGCCTCTGCTATTTTTGACCCAACTAACAGAATTCTTAGTTTGGGCTCAGATACCTGGATTTGGAGTGAGAAGAATCTAAATTCTGCTACCTGTAACTCATGGAGACCTTGGGCAAGTCACTTCCCAACTCTCTGGGCCTCTCTAAATGTCTCTGTTTTGTGTATCGAAGGTACCTTTAAAAGAGAAGAGAGGCCATAGAAGGGCTGCCTGAAGGGGTAGGCCATGGAAGAGAGGTGAGGCAGTCCTCCATTCAGGGACATGATCTGGGGTCTGACCTGTTGTGTAGGAGCCATGGCTTCTTTGTTCTGTTTGAAACATCTACAGCCTGGAGGCCTTTTCTGCATTCCCCAAAGTGAGGACCTCAGGGGGTTACCCTAAATCTCTGCTTTTAAACAGGATTAATTCAAATTAAAGATAGCTCTTTAACCCTGTCCTGTACATACTCCCATGCGCGCGCACACGCTAGTGAAGCCTGGATTCTTAGCCTCCTGCTGCTAGGGAGGCTGGTGACCTACGTTTGATTTACCAAACCATGGAGGCCCAGGGAAGGGAAGGGAAGAGAAGGGAAGGCACCTGCCCAAGATTAAACAGTTTTGGGCCAGCAGAGCTAGGATGAGGACCCAGGTGTCCCGACACGAAGGTCAGTGCTTTTTCTGAATGGGTTGCAGCAGCAAGATAAAGACAGTCTTTCCCTTATCCTTCCTATATCTTCCCATTCCTTTTGCTCAGTGATTCTTCTCCATGCCTGGGGCCTATATGAGGGTTTAGAGGATCACAAGATCAGAAAGATTTTAGAGTTGAAAGGAATTTTTAAAAATCATGTAGTCCCAATAACTCCCATTTTACAGATGGGAAGACTGAGGGCATTTATTGGTTGCAGTTCAACAGATTTTTCTTAAGCATCTTGTTGAATGGGTTCCTATGTGCCAAGTATTCATCGGGGATAGAAAGAACTAGACACAACCCTGGCCCTCCAACTTTCCAGCTGCTAAAAGAAATGCACAGTTCATCCATCATCACACTGTCGATTGTTATTTTACTATGTGCCAGGCCCTATGCACACGGGGTGGGGAGGTGGGGGGCAGGCAGGGGGAGGTGGGCTCAAAGAAAATAAACATTCCCCCCAAGGAATTGACTTTTTCCTGTCTTCTGTCTCATCCACTCCATACTCCAGTTATGGGGGGAAGGGTTTTAGGCAAAGATTATGGTCACAATAACAAATCACATTTCAACCAACTAATTAACAAGCATTTCTTTCCAATTATAGCAGGAAATTTAACAAGTATTTCTGTCTAACACTGAGCCAGGTGCTGGGCTAGGTGCTGAGGAGAAGCAGTCCCTGCCCTCAGGGAGCTGACATTCTTTCAGAGCAGACACCATGCACACATATAAGTATGCGCCGAATAAATACAAGGCAAACACAAAGATGCCAGATAATTTGGAGGGGGGGACTAGCGGTTGGGGAGATTAGAAAAAAAGGCCCCAGTAGAAGGGGGTGCTAGAGCTGAGCTTGGAATCTGGGCTATCGAGGAGGTTCCAGGAAAGTGCTTGAGAACCATGTCCTAGGAGAAGATCACCAGCCATCACAGGGCCACGATTGTGGGGCAGGAAGATGAAGGCTGGTGAGAGCTCCCAGGTTCATGCATAGTTACCAGTGGGGTTGGGGCATTGGGGTCTCATTGCAGCCAACTTTCTCCGAAGCCAGGATTGGGTGATGGTCTCTCTGCTCCAACAATCATCTGAGATCCCACTGACCCCCCCGGAGAGCCTCGAGGGAGAGCATCGAGAAGACCTCATGCAGACCCGAAGGGCCACGGGTTCCCCACCCTCACAAAATGTAAGTATGTGGGGGGCATCGGGCCCTGGGCCACTCCCCCAACTTTGAGTGACAGTGGAAAGTGGGAAGAGCTCCAAACTTGGAGTCAGCCTGAGATCAAATCCCAGCTCTTGTTAACTA
The DNA here is from genome assembly GCA_028627135.1 of Pseudochirops cupreus. NCBI lineage: Eukaryota > Metazoa > Chordata > Mammalia > Diprotodontia > Pseudocheiridae > Pseudochirops > Pseudochirops cupreus. Next base: position 366,226,575 of record CM053584.1, read on the forward strand.
TGTGACCTTGGTCAAGTCCTTTCCTCTCTCTAATAAATAAAGGGATTGGACTCTGAGATCTCTTCCAGATCTAACTCTATAAGTCACTTAGCCTCAGTTTCCTCATCTGTAAAATCAGATGATTGACTGGGTTGGGGGGACCTTCTATGATGCTGATCAGTTATTTGGTGAGGATCAGAGGGGACCATCTGGGCAGCACTTAGCATAGCAAAAAGCCTTCTACAAATGTCAGCCATTATTGTCACATAATTATAGATCACAGAATGTCAGAGCTGGAAGGGGCCTTAGATGTCATCCAATCTGAACCCTGCATTGGGGTGCAGAGTGCAGAGGGTTGGCAGCAGATTCAGGACCAGAGTACTGTAGGTCTCCTGAACGCTAATCTCACATGTGTTCATGGCTTCAGAAGAGCAGACATTGTGTGTCCCCATCTGCCTCAGAGCAACCCAAGGGCAGGTGCTTCCCCTTTCCCTTCTCTGTGTCCTCAGTGGCATGTCCAGGGGTCCCACCTAAAGCTGCTGCCTCCAGAGCCAGCAGGAGTCTTCATCATTTCCTTCCTTTTCCAGGAGAACCCTGGCTTCAGCTGCCCACCCTACCCAGGCGATGTCCAGCCAGAGCCAGAGCCCTCCATTTCCTCCCACAGTCCCAGCCCTTCCTCCCCATGCCCGGAGCAGCTCCAGACTCACTTCCCCGCTGGACCAGGCCAGCCAGCATTCCGACTCTCCCAGACGGAGAAGTACCAAGGCTTCGGTTATGAGGATGGGCCAGTGGCAGGGAGCCCCGGACGCTTCCTCAAAGGCAGCCGTGTCCCCTTCCATCCTTACAAGCGGCAATTCAATGAGGACGTTTTTCTGGAGGCCCACCAAGCCCTTGGCCTGGATGGCCACTCCTTCAAGAACCCGGGGTGCATGGAGAGTTTTGAGGATGTGGCCAGCGCCGGGGACACGGAACCATTCGCCCCCAGCTACTCAGCAGAGGCCACCACCTGGTGCAACGGCCCCCACTACCCCAGCCAGGAGCACAGCCCGCAAATGATGGTGAGTGAGAGGCCCTACCTCTGTCCCTGCTCCCCTGCCTCATCCCCAGGCAGCAGCCCAACTCAAGGTCTTTGGAACCAGATGGCTCTGGGCTCCCCCTCCATCCACTAGCACCCACCGCAGCACCCAGGACAAGTGGGAGCCAGGACGGAGGAAACTCCACTTCAGACTTCCCTGGGCTCCCAGCAGAGCATGAAGCAGGAATGGGAAGGAAGGGGAGGGACGTCATGGCCAGGTACAGGAAGGTGGGGGCTGCCAGGGCAAGGAAGCTGGGCAGCTTCCCAGCTACTCCTGAGTCAGGTTCTCTGTGGTGTGGTTTCATTCCTTTTTGTTTGAAGTGTCATGATTCTCCAGCATATCTGACACACCCATATGCAAATGTCGGTACAACAACACATTCCTCAAGCACAGAAGAAGTCATTTTTAGGTTATCCACATTGATTTGTTTGGGGTATTTGATGGGTTGCAATCAGCACTGGTGGAGGAAGCAACTACCTCAAGGAGTTCACCAGTCTGTGGACATATTGATGCGTATAGGTTCTAGAAAGAGAAGGGGTTTCAGGATCATATAATCCTTAGTTTTACAGAGGGAACAGAGGTCTCTGAGAAGGGAATTGATTTATCCAAGGTAGTAAGTAGAGCTAGGATTCAAACCCAGGTCCTATGGACAGTAATTTCCTTATGTGATAAATGAAGAAGTTGACTAGATGTTCCCTAATGTCCCTTCTAGCCCTCTAAGATCTAGAACCCCTCTAGATTCCCTCTAGCTTTCAGTCCAAGGCTCTTTTCATCCATCAGCCATAGCAATCATACAAGAGAACATACAATTGGGAATGGAGTTGAGCCACTCCCTTTGGCTTCCAGCTCAGGCTTCAGGTGTATGCACAGACCTCCCTGGAAAGAGAACTGTGGAGGTCATCTTGTCCATCCCCCTGTCTCCAGGGAGGATTTCTCCTGAGTCGTCCCAGACCACTGAAGCTGTCCAGAGAAGTCTTTCTGGCCTCCCACCTATCCCATTCCTATGCATCAAGGACAGAAACAAAAGCAAACTATGTTCCTAGGCATTCATTCCTTCTGGCCCACCCTTACTGAGTGATCTTGCCAAGGTCACTCACATAAGACCCTAAGAGCATAGCCCAAGAGCTGGAAGGGACCTCAGGGCGTCTAAGCCAGCCTCTTCATTTCTACAGTGGAGGAATCTGAGATCCAGGGAGTGGAAGGGACTTGCCCAAGGTCACACAGAGGCAGGATTCAAACCCAGGTTCTCTGACACCAAGCCCAGCTCCCTTTCCACTGTACCACTTCCGTCTCTGTGATTCAATCTCTTATTAAGGCCTCAGATACCCTCATTTTGCAAATAAGGATCCCAAGGCCCAGGGAGTTTCAACTTGGTTAAACTAACTGGCAGCATAGTGGGCCTGGAGTTAGGACAACCTAAGCTCGAATCTGTCCTCAGACACTTACTGTGAGACCTTGCCCTAGTCATTTAACTCTTGCCTGCCTCAGTTTCTCCATCTGTAACATGGTAGTGATAATAACACTTACCTCCCAGAGTTGTGGTGAGGATTAAATGAGATAAAATTTGTAAAGTGCTCAGCCCAGTGCCTGACACATAGCAGGCGCTAGCTCTTATTAGACATTTAGGTAATAAGCATCGGGGGCAGGATTTGAACCCATGGTCCCTGGCTCCAGAACCAGAGTTTTTTCCATCATCCAAAGCTGGCTCCCTGTTTCGTCTTGTGATCATCACCCAGGTACATTCATTGACCTCCTGCCTACTGTGTTCTGGACACCAAAGGGTCACCAAAGAGGAACGGGATGTGAGTTCTGCCCTCAGGGAGCTAATAGTCAATAATATTACTAAATAATATCAACAATAATCTGATTAATTAATAAAATTAAATAATAAAGGTAGCAGGAGCTAAGGGCCAGATGAGGGACCAGTGGGCTATGGGAGAAGCACTGAGCACTGAGGAGGGGGCATTTCCATGCAAGGCAGGCATCATGGAACAATTTGGACATGGCTGTTTCAGCTTTCCTGAGATGGTTCACATGGTGAGGAAGTGAATGAGGGATGACGGAAAGGGAAGGAGAGCTAACATTGGATCGACCCTTCTCATTTAAGGGAGCATGTCCTTTCCTATAACACCAATCATAGGAGAGGCAGTCTGGTCTAATCTAAGAAAACCAGCCTCAGAGTCAAGAAGACCCAGGTTTGAATCCTGCCTCTCCACGTACTGGCAGTGTGACCTTAGACAAGTCACTTCAATTCTCAGTGTTCTGGGTAACTCTCTAGGGCAATAAGTTGCTAAGAAGGTGCCAACCTGCTTTGGTAGAGGAAATTCCTTTGGCCAATTAAACCATACATTTAATTCCCTCCCTCCTACCAAAATAATAACTGTCATTTATATAAATTATACAAAGCACTTTATTTTCTTTTTTCAGCCTCACGGTAGCCTGACAATGTGCCACACAGTAGATCCTGTAGCTAGTATTGTCTCCGAGTCATTCAAGAAGATACTGAGATTCAGAGAGGTTTAGCAATTGCCCATTGTCACACAGCATCCAGGTCCTCCAAGTGCAGTATTCTCGACATTTCTGAGCAGCTCATAGCTTTTCTGTTGGAATCCTGGAGACAGTACCCACATTAGCTGGCCTTTGAGTCCTGCTCTCTGGAAATTTGGATTTGGGGGCTGGGGGTGCCCTGCCTCTCCCTCTGCTGGGGAGCCGGTGGTGGGAACTCCTGAATCAGATGCCAGCTGAGTGTCGGTCCTCTGTCCTGTGGCCCTTCCTCAGAGATGCTGTGGCCCTCACCAAGTCGGTGCATTTGGGGGCCTCTATGGCCATGATTCTGACACCCTAATGAGCAGTAGGGTGGTAGGAAAGACTTCATGATGGAACGAAGAGAGCCCAGGACCAGGGGTCACTCTGCCTCCCATAGCTGTGTGGCCATGAGTCAACTGCCTGCTTTCCCTGGGCTTCCTTTCCTTCCTAGGTCAAAGGAGGGGGTTGTGCATGACAGCTGGGACATTCTTTGGTTCCATGACTCCCAAAGGCTGTTTCAGCCGCATCCTCATCTTCCCTCATTTCTCTGCCAGCCAGAGGAGGAGAAGAAAAGTGAGAGCAAGGGAAAAACCATGGGAAAAAGAGGACTTGGCTGAGTTTGGTTTGGGGTGAAGCACTGGTCCTTGGACGTGGAACCTCCTTCAGGTGCTCCTGGGGATGGAGATGGGCCCATTATACAGAATCATAGATTTCAAATTAAAAGAGACGTTAGAGGCCCTCAAGTCCAACCGCCGTGTTTTATAGATGAGGAAATAAAGTCTCAGAGAGATTAAGGCCCTCTCCAGGGTCACCTACCTGGTATTTGAACCCAGGTTTTTCTCCCTCCGACCTTGGTGCCCTGTTCACTGATTCATGCTGCCTCCCAAAGTAACTTTCCATTTCTTCTTCCAGCATGGGTCGGAGGTCAAACTCAAGCCATCCCCTATGGAGGGCCCACCAGGACTGTATTGTTACCAACCCCAGCACATGTACTGCCCCTCACAGCCCTTCCACCAGGTAGGTATAAAGGGCAGGGGAGAACAGAGGGGCCTCACTGGGGACTAGGAGATAATAGAGACCCTGAATCTCAATGTAGGAACCAGGCAGGAGTTTTGCCTTCCTGAAATGCTCCAGGGAGGGTTAGGAGAGTTCTCTAGGAGGCAACAGAGTGAGAGGCCATGGGCATACTACAGGGAGAAGCTGGTCCTCTTGGCCCTTCCTCAGCGTGACAAAGGAAACAGCTACAGACTAAACCCTCAGATGCTCAACCTCACATGTAGGCCCCAGGGACAAGTAAAGCTCACTTGGCCATTTGGGAGAGAGAACTTTAACCCCAGTGTGGGGGAGGGATTTTCTGCTCCAGTTATGAAATCCTGGTTAGGGGCTGGTGGTCTCACCCTCAAGAGAAGCCAAGTCAACAGCACTAGGAACCGAGGTACGCATTCCAATAGAAGGAAAGATAGAAACAGAGCAATCCATGGATAATGTCGGGGAAGGAGAGGGAGAAACGGAACAAGATCCAGGAGCAATTAAACATACTCGGTTAGTGTTCGATAAATGCAAAGGAACCAACTAGATCCCTTCTTAACAAAAATTTCTGAGAAAAGGAAAGCAGTCAGGCAGAAATTAGGTTTAGACCAACATCTCACACCATACGCCACAATGAGTTACCAATATGTCCAACAGAAATATAAAAGGTCATGGTGTAAACACATCACAAGGAAAGGGAAGGAGTTAGTTACCTTTCACAAATATGGAATGGACAGTTCTTGACCCAGTAAGGGCTAGAGATGATGATAAAAGGTACCTAAAATGAAGGGTTGGAGGACAGTAAGATGAGAAGAGATGAGGAGAGTGTGGTGACGTGAGGGAGGCCACATAGCATGATAAAAAGACACTATACACTAGTATAGTCAACACTTGTGTTCTTACCCTAAATATGCCACTTATTCACTGTGTTACCCTGAGCAAGTCACTTCTCTCTGGGTCCTAGAAATATGAGGAGGTGTAGTGAGATGATTTTTGGTGTTCTTTTCAGCTCTGATTTATGTGAGAAATGCCCCTCTGATCATGACTAACTGTGGGACCTGGGCCATGACAATTAACCGCCTTGGTCTTGGTCTAGAAAATGAAGGGATTGAACTGTATGGTCTCTGTGGCCCCTTGCAACACCAAATCTCTGAAACCTAAGCTCTCTTCCTTCCTTGCTCCAGTCCCTTCCAATCCATCCTCCTTTCCCAGCTTTTCCCTTGGCCCATCCTCCTATAACCCTGGTCTTAAGCCCCACCCCTGATGCCTAGGAAGCCAAGTGATTACCCCACACTGGCATTGACTGGATGTAGAAAAAGTTTTTTAAAAATCCCCACATTGGAGGAGCTCAAACGCTTCCCGGGAGTAGCCGGGCAAGACAGAGCAAGTGATGTGCCCTGCACCCATCTCCATCCACCTGCAGCCTGGCGCTAGGACAAGACTTGCCTGCAGAGCAGGTTTCATTCCCTAGCTCTCCTGCAGCATTTGTCCCGTTTGCAGTAAAAGCAGCAGTGCCAAGTGTAGACTAGTGGAACCCTCCCTAACCAGCAGAGAAAGGGACAGAGAGAAACCTCAGACCAGAATGTTCAAACTGGAAAGAAGACTTGGACAGTATCTGGTCTGGATGGAGAAGGGAGGGCACAGGAGACGGACAGAGATGCTAAGCAGCTTTTTGGGGGGCTGGGAGAGATAGAGGTATAGGGGAGCTTCAGGGACTAAGTCCCAAAGCTCTAATGAGGGTTCAGCAATAGCCAGGCACCATCCTAATTGGGCCTCTATCAGATGCCTCAGAAAGTCCAGTGCTGCTTTGATTCCAACCCCTGAACCAGATGGCCCCTCCCTGGGCTTTATGGGGCCTGGGGTAAAGGGTGACTCAGCCCTAAGTTCCTTCCAGGTGACCTGAAAAGCTCAAGAGACAGGGAGCACCTTAAGCAGGTGAAGTCTCCCACCCCCCCATAAAAGGCCCGTCCCTGACACTTCACAGCCCTCGCACGCCGCATAAAACCAGCCCCCTCCATCCCCACCCCATCCCTGCCACCACCTCCTGCCCTTCCAAGGAGCCACTGAAACTCATAAAAGAACTAGGAAACTGATGAATGCCCAGGCCCTGCCACTGTAGTGGTGATGGCAGCATTGCAGGGGCTACTGGCTTCCCCCATGGTCAGAGAGGTGTGGGCAAGGGCCCAGAGCAATGAGGAGCAGGGAAGAGAATTGGGTGACCTACCAAAAGGGGAGGACAGAAGACCCCAGGGTGCCCCATGTCACCCATCAGTCCAAGGTGGGACCGTGTCTTACCTGTGTGGTTGTAGTCACCAAGGAACAGCTGTAGGGAAAAGGGGACTGTGAGTGATCTGGAGACCCAGAATCGGATCCCAAGATGCCCAAAGTTAGGTCAGACTCTATCTCAGGCAGAACAGAAGAGCATTGGATTTGGAGGCAGAGACCCTGGGTTAAACTCTGCGCTGCCTTGGGAAAATTACTTGCCTGCCACCTGAACCTCACTTTCCTCAGCCATAGTGAGGAGGAGGTTGGGCTAGAAGAACTCTAAGGTCCTTCCAGCTCTAAAGTCATGACCTCATTACTCCCTGCAAAATTTAGCCATTTTGTGATTAGAGGGTGTCAAGTTAGTGAAAGCAAATGGAGGGTATGTGAATCAACAAACAAGGATATGAGGGACCCCCCACATATATGCCCCCCATTCTTGATCACAAGATCATAAATTCAGAGCTAGAAAAGTCTCTCAGAGAGGCAACCACCTAATTTTGCAAATGGGGAAACTAAGGCACAGAATGGTTACATGACTTGTCCAGGGTCTCATCACACTGATGATATGTCTGAGGTGGGATTTGAACCCAGGCCTTTCTGATTTGAAGTCCAGTATTCTATTCAGTACAGCATCCTACTTTTCGAATGTTGTTCTCCTCTCTCAATATCAGTTCCTGCCTGCATTTTCACTGGACATCAGGCTAAAGGGCTTCTGGGGGTGTCTCTATGTTAGGGAGGAATCAAGGAGAAGGGTCACTATCTTGATGGAGAGGCTCACGTTCACCACCAACCCCATCATGCTGACTTCCTTTCTCTCCACAGTTCTCCCCTGGCAATGGCAACTATCCTCTGACCTACCTCCCGTCCCCACACTATGCCTACCAGAGGATCGCCCCTCAGGCCAGCATGGAGTCTCAGCAGCCACTGTTCCCCAAGCCCATCTATTCATACAGGTAACCATGCTCTGACTTCTCTCTGACCCAGGCAATGCATCTTCCCTCCCAACCCCCCTCTCCTCCAATTACTGCCTCTCTTTCCATTTCAATCTCATCTGCACCCAACCCCTCGGAACTCAGGATGCTGTTAGGATACAGTCAGGTGAGATGGAAAGAACTCGAGACTGGAAATCAGGAGACCTGGAATGGATACAGCAGAGTGAAGAGACTAGTCTTAACATTTAACACCTTGTGTGACCTTCAGCAATCTTTTTCTTTTGCTTTTTTTTTTGGAGGGGGAAAGGTGGGGCAATTGGGGCTAAGTGACTTGCCCAAGGTCACATAGCTCATTTTGTGTTAAGTGTCTGAGACTAGATTTGAACTCAAGTTCTCCTGACATCAGGGCCAGTGCTCTATTCACTGTGCCACTTAGCTGCCCCTCAGCAATCTTTTTCAACAAGCTGAGCCTCACCTTGCCCTCTCAGTAAACCTGGGGGCTGATGGGCCTCTAAAGATCACTTCCATCCCTGGATCTGATGCTTCTAGTGACCATTCTGCCACAGACTTACCCAGGAAGCTGCGCAAGTCACTCAATGTAATTCCCTACTCTGTAAAACCAGGGCTTAGACCTATATATTGTGGGATATTGGAGAGTGTGGAATTTAGACTCAGACTGCTATTGAGTGCTTGTGTGCCCTTCGCCAAATGGCCAAACCTAGTCAGGCCTTGGGTAGTCATCTGTAAAATGTTGGGGTTAGCCTAGATGACCCATAGGCTACATCTATGACTCTGAGCTCCCTTTCACCTCTAATACCATATAAGAACTTAGAATGGGGGTTCTAATCCTGACCCTTCCTGCTACAACCTCCCATCTCCAGCACTGGCTCCAGTATTCAGATGATAGAAAACAGCCTAGAAGGATAATGTTGGAGAGAAATAGGGTCAGATTTCACTAAATCTCAGAGTTAGAAAGGACCTCTGAAGTCCAGTGTCTAGTCCAGCCTGCAAGTTACTAAGAGTCCCATCTACAACATTGATTGGGCTCTGTGGACATTAGTTCCCAAGGATTACTGACTCTTGTCAATCCTCATACTGTAGGCATGAACCAATGCTTTATCCTGTGGTTACAGGCTCTGGCTTTGGTGGCTGATGGGTAGGGTCGATGAAAAGAAGAGTACCCATTGGTTCTCTTAACACCCATTACATTTCTGATGCTATCTTCCCTCTTGGTCAACCTGAGCTCAGCTCAGGTTGTGGTGGGGAGGTGGTATAACGCAAAGAGGCCCAGGAGTCTTGGGGTCTGATTCTAGTTTTGCCACTTAACCTTGACCTTGGGCAATTCACACCCCCTCTCTGGGGTTCGGATTCTTCCACTGTCAAGTGAAGATGAAAATAATAACAATACTTACTCTACTTATCTCACAGCATAGTAAATGGTAAAGCATTAGAGAAATGCAGGCTATTATTACTGCTTTTACTAATAAGAGCCTAAGCCAGATGGAATTAGGAAGGCCAACTGATGTCCAAGGATCACCGAATGCTCTCTAAAAGGAAAATTGTTTGGGCATATTTGGTGCTTGAGGTGATCCATCCATGTCCTGGCATTCTGCCATTGGTGCAGATCGTTAAAAGCTAGGCGGTTATCTCCTAATCACTGCAAGGATCCCTCAGATTTCCAGCTTCCAAAAAGGCTCAGAGCAGTGGCCCTTCTTCATTTAAAAAAAAACTGACTTTTTCATTGATATCTTATATTTTTACATTGCCCAAATGTCCCCCTGTATCCTTCTTCCTCCTCTCTCACAGAGAGCCCCCCTTTTTTTGTAGGGGGGAAGGCAAGGCAATTGGGCTTAAGTGGCTTGCCCAAGGTCACACAACTAAATAAGTGTCAAGTGGTTGAGGTTAGATTTGAACTCAGGGCTTCCTGACCTGTTTTTTTAGGGCTGGTGCTCTATTTACTTCACCACTAAGCTGCCCCTAGCCATCCCTTTTAATAAATCATTTTCTCCTTTCATTTTATCCTCATAAGAGACATTTTCTCCTTGTTCTCCAGATGAGATAGATGAAGCCCAGAGAGGTGATGACTTATCACTGAAGTCACAGAACTGGGATAGATTTCCAAGTCTCCAGACTCCAGTTGCAGGGGTGGAGAAGCTGTGTCCTCAAGGCCAAATGTACCCTTCTGGGTCCTTGGGTTCAGCCTTTTGACTGAGACCAAGTTTTACAGAACAAATCCTTTTCTTAAGTGAAGTTTGGATTCAATCAAAGGGCCGCACTTGAGGACCTAGAGGGCCATATGTGGTCTCGAGGCTGCAGGTTCCCCTCCCCAGCTCAAGTGCATTCATGCAAGCCCAATATGCTGAATTGAAACTCAGTTTCATTCTCTTCATTGGACAAACATTAACTGAGCACTTGCTCTCCTGGCTCCCTATACTGTTATGCCTTTCCTCTGAGAAGTCCTCCCATCTACCCTGTATTTATCTTGTATGTTCACAGTTATTTACACGGTGAGAATGTGAGCTCCTTGAGGACAGGGACCATGTTTTTGCTCTCCTTTCTATCCCAATCATTTAGCACAGTGCCTAACACATAGTAAGAGCTTGTGACTAGCTTATTAAAACAAGCATAGGATGGGAGACAGAGAGGGGAAGAGGAAACAGTCCCTGCCCTCAAGAAGTTTGTATTCTGTGGGCCCACTAAGCAGGGCTCAAGAAGAATGGGGTAGAGGGGCAGCGTAAAAGCACGGACTTACATAGGTCTCTCTCTTCAGCATCCTCATCTTCATGGCCCTCAAGAACAGTAAGACTGGCAGCCTTCCGGTCAGTGAGATCTACAATTTTATGACGGAGCACTTCCCTTATTTCAAGGTGAGCCCAATCATGTACCTGCTTGGCTTTGACATTCCCCAAGCCCAGACCTCCCTGAGCTCATTCTCTAAGAGCATCTTATTCCCCTGAACCGGGAGGTAGAAACCCAGTGCTCTGCCTCTGTTATCAGACCTATCTAGAGCAGGAACTGAGACAGCAAGGAAGCATATTGTCTTGGTTTTGTCCTCTTCCTCCTCATCCCTTGGATGATGATCAAGTTCCTGATGTCATCAAAAGGGCCTCTGTTAGGCCTTGTTCCAAAGAAAGGTAAGACAGCTCTAGGTCTCCCCAGATGGAGAAATGGGGAAAATAGAGAGGGCAAGACACTCAGACTGGACACCTAGGTTAGAACTCCTTCCTCAAGGAAAGGAATGAGAGGCTCCAAGAAATGACAGATTTTTCCCACAGCTCCCCACCTTCCCCCTCCCCACACACACACACAGGACCCTGGCAGCTTGGTAGGGAAGATCATTGAGAGCTTAGGGAATTTGGCTGGGAGACAGTTGTGAAAGATGCCATGGGATGCCTGGTTAGTAGCACCAATCTCCTTTTCTGGAAAGAGAAGGATCTCTTGTGGGTGGCAGAGATGCAGTCCTGCCCAGAGGCAGGGCCATGGACTTAATGTCTGTAGAGGCCCTTCCAAGCCCAGGAATCATGCCTACCCTGCCAGCCACCTAGGGAACTGAGCTTCCAATGTCAGCAAAGGGGCTTGGAGTGTGGGGGAACAAGCAAACAGGTTTTGTTCCGGTGGCATGGACAAGATTCTCTCTAGATGGGAAAGAAGAACAGATATGAAGCTTGCGCAGGAAAAAAAACTAGATTAGAATTTAGGGCCATGGCCAACCCCATGAGTTGCTTTGATGGGGAAGCCTCCCTTCCCACTAGCCCAAATCCACAGCACCTTCTGACCTTCTAGCCACATGTCTCTTTGTCCAAGGTACTCAACAATTTCTCACTGAGAGGACTGCGCCCATCCCCATCCCCTGCCCACACTAAAGCAGCATGGTGGCTGGGGGCTCGGGTTTCTTTGCTGCTCTCCATCACTCATCTTGAGAAGAGGCTAACAGGCCAAGTTCCTCTCACCAGGACCTTCACTCTCTCCCTTCTCCACCTCTTCCCCCCCTCCAACATTCACCCATAACCCCCAGGGACCTGCCCACCAGCAAGAAACTAGGGAGCTGTCCATAAGCCAAGAGTCAGAAGTGCCCTTCCCACTTCCCAGACCACATGTCCTTGACTCTCAGGAGTTCCTGTCTTTGGGACGAAGCCCCCATCCTCACACTCCCTCTGCCCTTTCCTGTTCCACAAGGGAGAAGAAATTCCTTTCTTTAGGGAGTCAACGACAACACTCTGCCAGGAGTACTTACTTAGGCCTCAACCCTCTTAGGCACAGATTACTCTTGATTCTGTCCTTGATAAAGGGGAAAGCGTAGCACGGGTAATCCAAAATCGCAGATAATAGTAATGATATAATAATAACAATTGCCATCTGCCATTTTGGAGTTTCTACCTCCCACCACATTCACTTTCCCAATGTTTTTAAGTGAATGTTCACAATGTTATTGTTGTTCGGTCATTTTAGTCACATCCGACTCTTCGTGGCCAAATTTGGGGTTTTCTTGGCAAGGACACTGGACTGGTTTGCCATTGCCTTTTCTGGCTTATTCAGTTAAGCACCTACTAACTTGGGGGACGAGGGAGCTGGCCTGAAAATCAATAACAAAAATAAAAAGCCAAGAACCACAGATAATTCCTAGAGCTTTTTGAAAAATCTGTAGATCCTGCCAAGACCTTTGGGAGAGTCTGCCAAGATAATACCAGAGTTCCCAGGGTCCCTCAGGAGCTACCCAGTCCATATAATCATCGGCAAGACAGAAAGGATTTTACATCCACCCCCTCACTGAGGAACCAAGGAGCTCCTTCCCTTGCCCCCACTGTATACCTCAGTGGTGTGGTAGACAGACAGCTGGCCTCCAAGCCAGGAAGACTCAGTTCAAAGTTAGTGTTGTGTGACCTTGGGCAAATAAATCATTTAATATCTCAGCCCTCTAGACAACTCTAGAAAAAAATGATCAAGACAAGAGGAGGTGCTGACTTGCATTGGTAGAGGGAGTTTCCCCACTTGGGAGTTCCCTATACCAAGGAAATCACAAACCCCATCCCTATCCTTTTCTTCTCTCAAAGCCCGTTTTTCCAGGGGCAGAGCTGAAGAAGCGAGTGGGCATCTGTCCAAGTCCCAGCGCCTCACTGCATCCTCCTCAATCTTTCCAAGGTTCTACTAGAAGCAGTCTGGAACTTGGGTCCTCAAGGAGCCAGACCATTGAGAGAGGAAGGCAAACTGCCCCCTCCCAAAGCCTCCCCCAGGAAGCCCAGAGCTCCCTGCCCTGCCTCCCATGCTGCCTCCTCCTGCTTCTCTCCTCCTTCCCTCAGCCCTCCCCTCCCATCCCATCTTCCTGGCTTAATTATTTTTACTAGGAGACATGTAATCCCTGTTTTATAGGGTTGGAAATAGAAGAGGTTGGACGGCTTTTTTTTAATTCCAGTTTGTTGTTCTTAGCCAGTTACATCACTCTCTGCTACGTTTACCTTTGACTTAAGGGAGAAAACATCTTTTGGGTTTACCTTTGACTTAAGGGAGAAAACATCTTTTGGGTTGGGGATGGGGAAATCAGAGGATTCTGGCTCCAGAGCTGGAAGAGATCTCATTTGACAAAGGAAGAAACCAAGGTATGGGGAAGTGAAGAATTTTAGGGTCCTCAGTCTACAACTGACAGGGACCCCAGATACCATCTAATCCAATTTTTTCATTGTACGGAGAAAGAAACTGAGGCCAATTCAGAGGCCATCTAGACACATTCTTATTTTACAAATGAGATAAAGGAGGTCCAGGGGACTTGTCTAATGTCATACAGCTAGTAAGCCTCAGAGGCTGGGGTTGAAGCCAATTCCTCACACCCCAGAGCCAACTCCTGTCCCATACTGGCTCCCCAATCCAGATGGGCAAAGGCAGAGCAAGATGGTAGACAAGAGGCAGGAACAAACCAAAGATGCTTAGGTCAGTTATCAAGGGGTAACATGGTCAAGGGGACAGTCCCATCAATCCAAGAAGCCAAGCATTGCCCTCAACACCAGTCCTGCTGCTTGCTCTCATACTAGGTGCACTAGAGTGCATAACCTGGCATGAGTTCTCCAAAGGACTTTGAGTTCCTTCAGAAGGACTGAAGATAGGGGCAAAAGGGGGTGGGGAATGGCTGGCCAAGGGAAGAAAGGCCTCCATATTCCTGGCCAAAATGGCATGAGACAACATGGTGCCATGGACTTGGGCGGGGGGGGGGGGGGGGGGGGGG
>CM053584.1:366241095-366345019 GCA_028627135.1 Pseudochirops cupreus
AGATAGAGATATGTGTGTACATATATTTAGATAAATTTATATCATTATATCTTTAATAATACCTATGGTCCAGACATTTAAAGCAGGATATAGCTGATATATAATACAGGCAATTAACTGTGTATAGTTAAAAAACAAACCAGGTCCAGGGTCCAGGGAGTTTTCCCATAGATAAGCATTATTCTATATTTTGCATTCCCAGCAATTCTCTGATTTCTTAACACTCAGATGGCGTCACCCAGGTTCAAAGTTAGCCCAACTCCATTTGTAAAAGAGAACATAGTAAGATAAGAGCTGTTTGAGAAAGTGCCGTTTCAGGGTCCAAGGAGTAAAGATCACTCCTGCTGGGGATCTAAGGGAAGGTTTCCCTGGAGGAGGGTCATTGGAGCTGAATCTTGGATTAGCATAAATGTAATAGTACACGGGGCAGAGAAGAGTACATTTTATCTGTGGCCTTCTCAGGCTGGGAGAGTCAGCACATCCGCTGACAGTGTACATAATATCCTATACCCATAATCCCCCACTTTTGCAAAGATGGGAGGGATGGCCGCAGTTTTTAAAAAGATCACTGATTTTGATTCAGGAATCACATCCACCAGCTCTTTAAGTATTGTGGAAGGCAGTTTGCCCAGAGCTGGTGACCAAAACTAACTGGGGGAGGCTAAGGCCATCTTGTGTATCTTGGTTTTGAAAGCCCCGTGAACCATTTTTGTTCTCTCTTTCCCAGCCTGATGAGCCTTCTCTTGGTAGAAAAAAAGACTTCAGGATTAGTTCTGCCTTTTCTCCAAGGCACCTTATCATCATTGTCATCCCACCCACCCCAAGGAGGGTTGAGACCTGGGATAGTGGATCAGACACCAGCCTTGGCATCAGGAGCAGCCAGGTTCACATCCCAATTCAGACACTTAATAGCTGTGTGACCTTGAGCAAGTGACTTAACTCCTCTGGGCCTCATTGCCTTATCTGTAAAATTAGAGGGTTAGACTCAATGGCATCTGAGCTTCCTTCCAGGCCCAGATCTATAATCCTGTTCCTCCATCATCAATCCACAGACACGTATTAAGTGTCTATTATACACTAGGCTCTGTGCTAAAGATACAAATGCAATTACAGGTTTGAAAACTGTTTTCTTAGAAGTATCTATAGGTTTTACCAGACTGCCAAAGGGTCCATAAGATTAAAAAAAGTATTAGAATCCCTCCTCTGGATACACAGCTCAGTAGTGGTCGATAAAGAGGAAAGAGGGAATGTGGTCACTCAGGGCTGTTGAAGCAGACAATCTCTGCCCTCAGGAATCTCTATCTAGTGTGGGGAGGCCCAGTTCTGGCCATCAAAGTTAGTCAACAAGCATTTACCACATGGCAGACATTGGGCAAAGTGCTGGGGATACACAGAGCCAAATTGTTTGTATATGTGTGTATGTATGTGTATATATAAGTATGTATGTGTGTATGTATGTATACAGATAGATAGATAGATGGATGGATTCCCTGCCCTCAAGGAATTTATAGTCTAATGGAGGAGGCAGCAAGCAAACCCTTATCTAGGAACAAGATACCTTACAGGGTAAGTGGAAGGTAGCCTTGCAATGAAGGCACCAGCAGTGGCCAGGCCCACAATGGCTGCTGGAAGGTACGATTCCAACTTGGTCTTGAAGCTTCAGAAAGCTCTCCCTCTCAAGAGGGGACACAGCCCCTGCTCCCAGGGACCTCCCTATATGGAAAGGAGATTCTATCCCTATCCTTGGGCAGCCCAAGAAGGACACAAGATGCCTGTACTCGGAAACTGGATTTGAAATCAAGAGGACCTGGGCTCACATCCCAACTTTGCCCCTTTAAACAAATCTCCCTGGACTTCAGTCTCCACCCCACCCCATCCCCAGGGTTCAGTTTCTTTATAAAATTCCTGCCATGACATTTGATGATCCTATGATCTTCCCATTATGATAGGAAATAGTGGGAACAGACAGTCTTAGCCTTCAAGAGCCTTCCCTGACAATGGAGGGGCCAGAAAGGATAGACAGGACTCTCCCAAAAGCTCCCAGACAGGATGCAAGATTGGAATGAAGAGTGGGAGCTGAGCAGGGCTTACCTTCTTTAGCTTTCTCTGAAGTGTAAATGATCTCATGCCCAGTAAGTTCTGCCCCCTTGGGGCATTGATTCCTACACTGATTGAATTCATACGGAATTGCTATGGGTCTCCTTAGCTGACAGGGTCATGGGGCAAAGTCCAAAACTTGCTTAGGAGCTAAGAAGGGGTGAGCGAGGTGGGATTTGTCATTCACTCTGGTTAGTTTGCAAAGAGAAGCAACTTGGCTTAGACCAAGACATCAAACTGAAATAGAAAAGAGGGCTGAACCATATGTAAGGATCCCTGTCTGTGCACATTAACTTAGAAAACCACATATTAACATCATCTATGTTCTATTGTATTTTTACATATTTTGTTCAGTATTTCCCAATTGCATTTTGATCTGATTCTCACTGTATTCAGGGGTCTGAAATGGTGGCCAGCAAGTGGGCCAAGGGCTTGACACCTCTGATATAATGGATAGAGGTTGGATTCAGAAGAACAGCTAGGATTGAATTCTGTCTCTGATACCAATTGTGACCTTGGTCAAGTTTCTGAGCCTCTGTTTCCTTAGCAGCAAAATGGGGATAATAATATGTGAAACATTTTCATACGTCAGAGAGAAGAGGACCTTTTGTGGCATTAAGAAAACTTGGATCTGAGTCTTGTTTCTGACTTAACTGTGTGACTCTGGGCAAGTCACTTACTTTTCAATGTACTATGAAACTTTAACATTTTAAGTTATAGCCCAGTTGGTAATTTGCATTGTTGGAGGGAGTTTTCACACCTGGAGTTCCCTAGCCCTTGAAATCACAGATCTAAATTCCCTTCCCACCCCATCCCCTAAAAAAAGAATGAACAAAGCAGGTGATCCACAAGGCATGACTCCAAACCAGTTGGAGAGGTTCTCGGCAAACAGAGCAAAGCAGAAATCCCTCTAGAACCCTTAGCTAACATTTATATAGGACTTTTAGCCCTTTGTAAAGCACTCTGCATACATTTGATACTTGCGATAACCCAGGAAGGTCCGTGCTGACATTATCCCTATTTTCCAGATGTGTGAGCTTCAGAAAGCCTATGGTCCCACAGCTATTGAGGGCTAAATTAAGAGAGTACATTTGGGGGAAGAGAGAGAGAGGGAGGGAGAGAGCGAAAGAGAGAGAGAGAGAGAGAGAGAAGGAGAGGAAGAGGGGGAAAGAGAGAGACAGACAGAGAGAAAGAGAGAGAGAGGGTGAGAGAGGTATATAGGCATATATGGAGAGAGAGAGGTAGGGGTGTGTGTGTGTGTGTGTGTGTGTGTGTGTGTGTGTGTGTGTGTGTGTAACACCATTTGGGGGCTCTGAGCTGTGATTTCATGGGTATAGGGAGCCCAGAGTAAGGAATTTTTTTATCAAGAGATTTATCATTTCATTATTTCTCCTTCCAGGAAGCCTCTGGGAGGAACTGAAGGATGATGGCCTGGCCCTAGACCCCCTGGTGCTGGTCACATCATCCCCAGTGGCATCTCACTGTTTGCCATCCCACTGCCTGGCAGGGTCAGGAGGCAGTACCAGCGAGCTAGGCCTGCAGGGCAATGGCGCCCCCAGTGGACTGAGTGACCTGCACCTCACTACCTTCTACTCAGCCTTAATGGACCTGGACCCAGTGGCCCCAGCCTACCTGAACTCCAGCTCCAAGCCCATGGGGCTTGTGTGAGCTGTCCCTGGCCCCTCCTGCAGATTGCGGCATCCCCCAGGGGCCAGATCTCTGTCTGGGGAGAACCGGTGACCAACAGATCGATCACCTTTCCCCCTATAAAGGAAGGAAAAAAGGCTTCTCCCTCCCCTCAAAAAAAAAAAAGGAAAAACCCTAAAAAAAATCAACATGACTTTGCCAACTTGGCTTTTAGGAGAAAGGCCTGGGGAAGTGAGGGGCTTTTCCCCTGCCTTCTCTGGTCCTGCTCTGCCACCACTGACCCTAACCCCCAACAATTTCTGCAGCCTCTGACTCAGGGTCCCGAGAGCACCCCCTTTTCTCCCAGTTATTTCACCTCTCAGGGCCCCTGGTCACTTTCTAAGACCCTTGAGTTAGCTGCAAACCAGATGCACACATTCCGTGTATGGCCCAACATTCAATGGCTCCACGATCTCATTCATGCAGGTGCTCTGTCCACCATGTCTTCCTGTGTAGCTAACACCTGTGCCAATGGATGTGCCATAGGTGTCTGACAATGTACACCCACCATACACATGCCTTGTAGACATCATGTATACTTCCCACAGGATGATCATACGTGCACAGATAACATCTGCATCTGCACGTATATACAGAAATGTAGGAATGTCTGTAACATGCATGTCATATACACACATGTACATGTACCACTTGTGTCCAATATGTTCGATGGTGTGTACATATGTGCATTGTATTCCATATAGATGCATACATCAATCAATATTTATTAGGTGCCTACTATGTGCCAAGGTCTGTTATATATGATATTTACAAGGCATATGTGTAGTATATATACATACAAATATGTATGTATGTACTGGCAGACTTTGACTTGGTATGTGGGTCATTTGTGTATATGTGTGTGTTGTGAAGAGAGAGAGAAAGAGAGGAGAGAGAGAGAGAGAGAGAGAGAGAGAGAGAGAGAGAGAGAGAAGTATATATACCACATACTAAGGCAAAGCTACCAATAGGCATCTGCTTTTGATTCCCATGTTCAGAGGCATCAGCTGCCCCACCCCCCACCTGCCCCACCACCCCCCCCCCCAATCCCTTCTCTCCTGGCAACATTCTATATTTATTCACCATGTTTCATCCCAACATGACAGGGAAGAGGTAGGGGTGCCAGGGTAGGGTCCCGCCCCTCTGAGGCAGTCCTGAGTAGAACAGTCTTCAAAGTCAGCACAGTGTCCTGATCCTGATATTCCTGCCAGGAAGGGACAGTGTAGCCATCCCATTGTCTGCTCTGGCAAGAAGAAAGACCCACCCCAAATCAGATGCCTTAGGAAAGGGAATTAAAAGGCAGGTGAGCTCAGAAACATGGACACCACTGGAAACTTGGAAATGTCTTTAGAGATTTAGAGATTCATGGAGAAGGAAGCCAAAGTCGTCCAGGTCTCTTTTCTTCTCTTTAAAGAAAGCTACATAGCTTAGAAATTTATCTAACTTCTTCCCACTCTTGGAGTGGGCTCTCCTCCTGGGGCAGCAGATGCCCTGGGAAGCAAGGGGTTGGCCCCTCTTCTTGGCTATTGAGAAGATGGAACCCCTTGGCTCCAATTCAAAGCTGCCATATAGATCTAGGGTTCTAGAGTACTGCAGAGCCAGCTCAGCCCAGAAAGGGGAACTGGAGGAACCCTACTTTGTGGTCTGATATCTGGCACCTGGATCCCTGCCCAACTGGATGCTACGATACCAAGTCTTCAGAGACGTTTGTCCTCAGCCCTATGTACTCTGCTGTTGCTGTCCCTTGGTCACCCACAGGAGGGACACCTGGGGCTGGGATTGGGTCAGTGGGGAACCAGCCAGAACTCAGCCTCAGGCTCCAGATGACAGAAGAGTACCTGGAGCTGGTCTGCCCCAGGGCCCTCTCAGTTCACTGCCAGCCTATAACATGTACTGTAGAAATAAACTTCTGTCTTCTTGGCTCCTGGTCACTTCATTTCTGGTCTCTCTTCCCTGGGTAGACAGCCAGGCCCCAGCTGACAGAGGAACCCCAACTAACTCTAAAAAAAACCTGTCCCTTCACACCAGCCCTCCCCATCCCCCAAAGGGTTAGCTTCCACAACAGAGGAAGGTCTGAATGAGACTTCCCAGGAGGACTCCCTGTCAGTCAGTCAACAAGCATCAAGCTATGTGCCAAGCATTGTGCTAATTACCCTTGGGATACAAATAAAATCAAGATAAGGCCTGCCCTCAAGAAGCTTACACTCAAATGGAGGAGATAATATACAACTATGTAGCTGGAGAAGAATTTGTCACTGGGGCCTGACTGTGAGAACAGGCTTGGTGTCTTCCCACAAGAGGTTTCCAAAGGTCGTTTCCAATGGCCGCCATTCCAGTGGTGAAATGATGATGGCATCTACTTGGGCAGCCCCTTGCAGGCAGGAGAGAACAGGGGTCAGAGGATGAGTTGACTTTCTTAGCAGAATTTGTGGCCACCCCTCTTCCAAGTGCCAACAGCTGCTCCCAATCCTCCACCTAATGCTTGTTGTTCCGTGGTTTCAGTCATGTCTGACTCTTCATGACCCCATGGAATGGTTTGCCATTTCCTTCCCCAGCTCATTTTACAGATGAGGAAACTGAGGCAAACAGGGTGAAGTGATTTGCCCAGGGTCACATAGTGTCTACTTGTGCACACATACATGACATATGGACATGCACACAAATGTGCAATGTATTGATGCAGTATGTACATATATAGAAACACATATATGTATGTGTGTATACATACATACATACACATACACACACATACAGCTTCCCAGGGACTTCAAAACTTGTGAAAAACTCCTGAGTGTCCTGAGAAGATGCTACCATTTATACCATTCTACCAAATGAACGTCTCCCTGATTTTTGGGCCTATACTGCCCCCTTCCGGCCACCCCCTCCCACAGCAACTAGCCTCTGCAGAAGACATATGAGTTGTTTGCTCAGTGATTGACAAAGTGGTCATAACCGTGATTCTCCCTGACCTGATCAAAGAAGGTACTTTTTCAAGTACCAGAATGCTTCAGGGTCTCCTTCCAGAACCCATTTCCCCTTCAGTCCTCCAAAAACCTTCTCCCCTTTATGGCTTATCTCTGGTTTACCCTGTCTGCATCTAGTATGCATAGATGTTGGCACATTGTCTCCCCCATTCAAATGTAAGCTCCTTGAAGGCAGGGACTGTCTTTTGCCTTTGTGTCCTCAGCACAGTGCCTGACGCATGATAGATACCTAATGCTTGTTGATTACGTGACTAACCCCAAGCCAGGGCATCAACCCAGGTGGCATCTCCAAAGTCAGAAGCACTTGCTAATGTCTGGGATTTGGAACCCTATCCTGTGGTGGGGCAGATATGAGCCCTTTGAGGGAGCCAGCATTCCTAAAGAAGACACTAAGCATCCAGCAGCTTCTATCAGTGTTTCTGGAGTCAGGATTGCTAAGTATGGCAAAGGTAACTACTAGACCACGTTGAGGAAAAGAGTGTACATTGCCAGAGTTTGGTACCTGAGCAACAAAAAGGAAATTTAATGGATCTGGAAGGTATTGATTTCAGAAAATGAAATATGATAGAATCCTGTATGTGGTAGAACAACAGGCCAAATTCACAAATCTTCGACATTCACCAGAATGAGCAGCTTGGGACTGAGAAACCACTCCCAGATGAGGGAAGGGTCTATTCCCAACACACAAGTGGTCGAAATGGTACATCAGAAGTGGAACACAGAATGGGGAATCCTGAGGGGAAGCTGGGATGGCAGGGAGAAGGTCTGCTCCTTACCCCAGCCCCAGTCAGACAGAACCTATTCAAGGTCTGACCCAAACACTCTAACCTAAGCTCTAGCCTGGCCCCAATTGCCTGACAACATAAAAGGCCTGAACAATAACAGACTATGTTCAAGCTGGAAGAGACCTTGGAAGCCATCTAACCCACCCACCATTTTACAGAGGACACCGAGATTGAGATGTGAAGTGACATGCCCAAGGTCACACAGCTAATTAGCAGCAAGGCTGGCATATGAACCCAGGAGCCCTGACTCCTCACTCATGCTTCCGCCACACCATAGCATATTACCCCCATATCGCTCCCTACCCCTAGCCCCAGCCCCAACCCCAGAGGCAGGTTCTCCTAGAAACTAGGAACAAGGTCCCTCCTAGGAGAGGTTCTCTCCCTCTCATCCCCAGCCGCTTAGAGGTCTCTATCCCATCCGGGACGCTGCCTTCACACAAAACCTCCCCTTGATCAGATGAGATAACGGATGTAAAGCGCTTCGGAAACCTTAAAGCCTTATGCTACCTGTTACTGTTATAAGACCCTTTCCTCCTCTGAAAATATACCCATACACTGTGTCTCTCCCCCAATTCCTTTGTACTTTTCTGTGTGTTTGCTCTCTCTCTCACTAGAATAGACGCTGCTCGAGGACAGGGACTAAACGGATCCCTTTGATCTTGGTATTACCAGTGCTTGGCACATTGTAGCTCTTTAATAAATGTTTGTTGTATTGAAATAGAAAACACACACACACATACACTCCTTGCCTCCTTAAGCCTCTTGTACCACTGGGGGGGAAAGGGAGCAGGCAGCATTCTCTACTGTCCCCGTCTCTTCCAAATTTTCAATCCCTAGCACTCAGCTCAAACCTTTACGCCTAATTCCAACACAAATCCTGTACCCCTAAGTACAGGGGGGTACTCTGGGATAGTCATTTCTACAGGGATAACTCACCAAAGACACATACACAGGTACACACACACACACACACACACACACACACACACACACACATCTTGCTAACCATCCACCTCTCATACTGGAGTAGAGAAACTAAGGTTTTGCTTTTGTGCCCAGAAAGATCATGGATCCAGAGCTGGAACGGACCTCAGAGGCCATCAAGTCCAACCTCATTTTACAGATGAGCCACCCGAGGCCCAAGGAGGTCACACAGGTAATAACAAATATTAGGTTTGAACCCAAATTTTTTGACTCCAGAAAGAGTCCAGTAGTTCTTACCATACTGCCTTTGTCTGTCTGAACCAAAGGACAGATGAACACACTTTCTCCCAGTCCATTCAGTGCTTCACACACACACACACACACACACACACACACACACACACACACACACACACACACACACACACACACACACACACACACAGAGGGTTCTTCCCCCAGTACCCTCTGCAGTGCCAACAAGTCTGCTCTTGTCCCTGTACCCTTGGGAAGTCATCCTTGGTTTCAGGCCAATCCAGAGACTTGTCATAAGAGCGGAGGAACTATCCTGAACACAGATGCCACATCCACCTCTGGGCTGCCCATTCTCCTCCCTCCACATTTTCACATGGGGAAGTTCTTCCTGGCCTCTCCCCTCAATCTGCCTACTGTGGTGGTTTCAGCCCACACCCCCATCATTGTTTTTGGTAGAGCTAAACAGCACCAACCTTCCGCCCTCCTTCGGTTTGGGTGTTAGAGCCAAGGACTGATAATCCCAGTCCTACAAGAAATTGCTTTCATTGCAGGTATCATTTTCCCCTTCCCTCCTACTCCTTCCAAGTCACCTGGGTTCAGGATTGATTCTCCAGCCCCAAGCTAAAATGATCAGAGTTGACCTTGCTAGCCAGCGCCCATCTTAGTGGTGGAAGAGTTGGAGAAATGCTCTCATTGCCCAAAATATCTCCCTACCTGGGTCACAATGTCTGAAATACCCTTCTTACCCCAACTCCTCTTTGGATCTATGAGAAAAAGACAGTGTAGGGAAGGAGAGCATCTCTGCATTGCTTCAGCAGATTTCTTTCTGGAATGATGCATCCCAATCATTTTCCCTATAAATCCAATCCCCACTCATTCTGACTAAATCCTGTCCAAAGCATGCCTCTAGCCACCCTTTCCCTGTCTGTAGTCTTCCCCTATTAGAATGTAAGCTCCATGAGGACAGAAATTATCTAACTGCTTATACTCCTATCCCCAGCTCTTACACAGTGCTTGGCACTTAGAAGGTGTTCGATGATTCACGGCCTGGGAGAAGAGGAGGCTGGGAAGAGTTAGAAAGAAAGCAAAGACAAGACATTGACCCTCTTCAATCATGCCCAGTGCCAGTCCTGCAAGAGTGATCAGCCAGCCCAGCCACCTTCTCTCTTTCGATGGGGGAAAGGAGGGGAGAAGGTATCCTATGAGAAAAGGAGGGAGGGACCATGGATAGGAAGCATGAAGGAAGGAGAGGATGAGCAATGGCCAGCTGCAGTGGAATGTATTCTAGCCCCTGGTCTGTCCAACTGTGAGCCTCTTCCCCTCTCCTGGCCTCTAAGGGAACTTAGATGTAAAATGAAAAGGAATTTGGCTTCTAAGGGTCCTACCTCTTTTCCATCTCCGTGCACCCAGGCACCCATAGTGCAGGTCAGAGTAGGAAAAGGAGGGTCATGTGTGGCAGAAATGAATGCTGGTGCAGTCAGTTCAGGACTGGGGCAGTCTACAGCTTCATCACTTATGCACACACAGACCCTACCTCGTCCCCATCACTCCCCCCACCCTCACTCCCAGGGCCTACAGAAATCTATACACAGCCCTGTTGGGCTATATGCAACCTGCCCCCCACCCCCAGCTTTGCATCCAGCCTGACCCTCCCTTAGCTGCTGGTTCCTTAATTTGTAAAATGATAACATTTGATTCAATGGCCTCTGAGGTCCCTTCCAGCTCTAGAACAATGATCCTATGATCCTGGCCATCATCAGTGAGCTAGAAGGAAGAGGGAGGTGAGGAAACATCTCAAAATCCTGGGAAGCAGGAGTCACTAAGCTACGGCAGTTTATCAAAGACACCCACCCTGACACTGTCCCCTGGTGCCATGCCTGACAAACCCACAAAGTTTTCTTTTGCAAACCTTGGTGTATATGCCGACCACCCAAGAGGAAACGACCAAGGCTTTAGGCCCCAGACTATTCCCCTTCTTACATAAGGTGCCTACCATAAAGGCCAGGCTCTGTTCCCTTCTTAGGTAAGGTACCTCCCAAACTGGGGCCTTCAGGGGAGATATTTCTAAGCACAACCCCATCACCACCCCTGATGGCCCAGAAATGCTGGGAGGAGGGATGGGGAACTCCTGCATTGGGTCAGGAATGACAGCAAGGACAGAGATGCCTATGGGGATGGAGGGGCTGAGGCAGCAGAGTTGGACTACTTGGGGGACAGGTCTTCCCAGAAGTGCCACCCCCACAGCAACCAGACAATGAGAAAGACTGTGGAGATTTAACACAAATGGGGTCTGGCCCCTTCCCTGGGAAGACACTGGGTGGGAAGAACAAGAAAGGTAGGAAGAGGAGTCATTAGTCATTAGGGGGCTGGCTGCTACTGTCTCCAACCCTCCCCCTACCAGGCTGGAATGGAAGCATTACCCCTATCCCCCCTATCCTGCTACCCTAGGTCAAGAGAAGTCTGCCAAACTTCTCTAATGCCTAGAATCACCTAAGTACCCTAGATCCTTGCCCAACAACCTCCCCCCCTCCCTAAAGCCTTCCTGGAACAGGAGGACATGCTTTCCCCAAACTAGAATCTGAGACCACAACAAATACATCTGTCTAGCATCTGGGGAGAGGCTAGCAATTGAGATAGCAGGGGAGAGATGCCGCTGAGATGGAAGGGGACCCCATTTCTCAGGGACCTTAGGGATCCCTGTGACTTTCAGCAAAGGGGATATATGACAAGGTAGGACCCACCCCTACACCCCCAGGCAGCAGAGAGCAAATGACCCCATCTGCTTGATGGAGGGAGGGGCCAGGAGCTAGGATGGAGGGAGGGTTGGAGGCCTCAGTTTGGGGGAGGTCATGGCCCCCCACTGTATGAATAATCTGCCTTGTTGTGCATCACCAGCTTGTTGTCTACAAAGTAAAAACTGTCCGACTGCGTCTCGTAGGGGTGGCGGATCATCTCATTGACTGCAAGAGACCAGAAAGGGGACCGGAGGTTAGGGGCAGCTCAGAGAACAGTTTGTTTGATGCTATTACTATTAGAAGGAGGCCAGGGGAAAACCAAGAGCCATTCCAGACAAGAGAGAACAGAGAGTGTCTCCATCCTCCAGGCAGAGAGGAAAAGGACCCCCGGGACAGAATGGACCCCAAACCAGACCATGGCTACGGAGCAAGGCCCTCCTGCTTAGGGTCCTTCTCTACAACCAGAAAGGGCTGGGCTTGGAGGCAGGGGGTGTTCTAAGAAATAACTGTGATATAAAAAATAAAATACATCAATTAAACACATATCTTTTAAAAAGGGACTAAATGAGAAATGTATAGCATTGGGCAGTTAGGATCCAAACCCCAACTCTGCATAATCCTAGGGAAAAATTACTGACCTTCTCTATGCCTCAGTTTCTTCACCGACCCACCACCCTCACCCCAACATAGAAGTGGGGAGAATCATGCACTCATGTGCACACACACACACACACACACACACACACACTCAAGCCTGCCCGTGTCCATCCCATAAACTCACTTAGCTCCTCCGAAAGCGGGGGAAACTCATAAATGTGTTCACAGGTGTTCTTGCTTCTGGGGATGCAGAAACCAAATTCAAAGTCAAAACTCTTGAGGAGTTGGTTCCAAAAGTAGTGCCTCTCGATCATCCGAAAATTATTGATGGGCTTGTCTCCCACTGTAAACTCCACACTGTGGAAGGATGGGGAGATGGGGAGGGAAGCACAGTGGAAAGGGGTGGGTGAGGAACCAACATTGGGAATAGGCTCTTCCCCCCGCAGATGAGGGTCATCTCCTGAGGCCAGTGCGAGTGGCTCCCAGGAGCTGGAGGCTGATCGGCCTGGCTTTCTGGAGCTCCTTTAAAGGATGAACAATGCCCAAATGCCCTTGGAGATGGGCCTCCTCTGGAAGGCAGGGCATAGTTCTGATGCCTTCCCAACCACAGCCCTATCCCACACCCAGATTTCCCAGTAACTCACGTGGCTCCGACCTGCCGCAAGCGGAGGAAGGCTGGGGTGAACTGGTAGCGGACAAAGCGACCGGCATTGGGGTCCACATCCCGCTTTTCACTAAGGTCCCTTTCTGCAATGGCAGATCCCCACCACCCCCAGTACCCAGGGGTGAATGGCTGGGAAACCAACACCCACCCTTCCTGAGCACAGCTCCCTGGGCTGCCCTCAGGTCCCACTTAGCCTTCCCTTCCCTTCCCTGAGCCCTATGTTAGCACTCAGCATAGTAGCAGCTGTGCAGAGGCCCAGGCTTCCCTTCGCTCTCTATTCCAACACACACACACACACACACACACACTCTCTCTCTCTCTCTCTCTCTCTCTCTCTCTCTCTCTCTCTCTCTCTTACATATTCACACATTCACACATACACTATACACGCTCTTACACCTATCACACACTCGCACATATACACACTCCTCACACACATAAACATACTCTTGCACATATTCTTACTCATTCACACACACTTTTACTCACACTCAAAACACTCTCACACTCATACCTTACATACTCTTACACACACACATACACACACATTCACATACATAATCTCACATAAACAAATTCTCACACACATTCTCACACTTCTCACAAACACATTCTAACAAATACACACTCATACACATACACACTCACTCAAATATACACTGACACATACCTCACCACTCTTACACACATACATACATTCACATCTCTCATTCACACACACTTACACATAGTCTCACTCACACATACAAACACAACCCTCTTACACATACTCACATACTCACTCTCATACCTCTCACACACCTCACCACTCTTACACACACTCATACCTCTCACACACACACCAACACTCTTACACACACATACTCACACCTCATTCACACATACTTACACATACTCTCACTCACACATACAAACACAACCCTTACACATACTCACATACACACTCACACCTCTCACACCTCACCATTCTTACACACATACTTACACTCACATCTCTCACACACACCAATACTCTTACACACACATACTCATACCTCTCATTCACACACACTTACACATGCTCTCACTCATACAAACACAACCCTCTTACACATACTCACATACACACTCTCACACCTCTCACACATACACTGTCACACACACACACACACACACACACCCCTTATACCCTTCCTCTTACCTAGAAGTATCCATTGATCTCCCCACCCTCCAAAATCTGCCAGCTCCTAGTGTCTCCTGACTCCTAAACCCAGCTCTGTCCAGGGCACCCTCCTACCTCACTTCTCACTCCCAGGGATTTCTGGACAAAAGGAAAAGAGAAAGGCCAAGGCCGAGGTCCTGTCTCTCCCTCGCTCACAAGCTTCTGGGAACACAGCTGATCAAACAACACACAGACATGCCTCCTATCTGACCGGCCCCGTGCTAGGTTATAAAGGATTATACAGAATTCTAAAATTTAGACATGGAAAGAACTCATTTCACGGATGAGAAACCTGAGGCCCAGAGAGAGCTTAAGTGACTTATCCAAGGTCTCACACATAGCAAGTGATGGTGCTAGGGATATGAAGACAAAAGAAAAGCTCAACTTGCTTCTGTTCCATCAGGGACAGGGGGATGGACAGGATGACCTTCTGAGGTCTTCCCTGGCCTCTGTCTTTAATCTTACTCTTCTAGTGTGGTCAATTCTGCTGCAAGCACAACCAGTCACACAAGAGGAATTTAATCAATGCTTATCAATTGAGTATTGATCACGGCCAGTGAGGCCTTGGGGAAGGAGGCACAACAGCTGGCCCAGGAGTCAGGAGAACTAGAAGGCAGCCCTGGGCCTGCACATCCACCAACCGTGAGCCCTTGGGCAAGTGAATCCACCATTCTAGGCCTGTTTCCCAAGGATGAGAAATTCCCAGTGAGTGAATCTGTACCACCACTACTAACTGCCCTTCAGATCCCACCCACTACTCACCTGAATTAGGCGGCTTGCTGATCTCAAAAAGAACAGTGCCCGACTCCATGTCCCGAATCTTGAACCTGGTAAAATCAATCTTGTAGATGTTCTCCTCGGGAGAGCAGAGGTAATCTGTGGCAGGGAAGCAGGAAGGGGAGGGAGACCAGAGAAGTTGGTGTTAACTTCCTTGGTCTGCAGTATGGAGTCTCCAAGTGGCCCTGGGCAAGTCACTTCCCTCCATGGAGGGTGTAAAGCTACCACCATTTGTCCAGAGATACCCAAGGAAGAAACACAATATCAGAACAGGAAGGGACCTCAGAGGCTTCTGGTCTGGTCCAGGGGAGGAAACTGAAGCCCAGGGAGGTGAAGATTCTTAAGATCCTAGCTCTACAGCATTTTACAGAGAAGGAATATTCTGTGTTCTAAGATCCTTCCAGCACTAACATTCAATTCCATCTTTCAATGTACTAAGGTCCCTCTTAGCATTCTAAAATCCCTAAAATTCTGGGTTGTAAGAGTAGTCATAAAAGGAGGCCAGCCCCCATCCTCAGGAACCTTGGGTCCAATGAATGGGAGCTCTGGGGTCTGAGGGAGGACATACACAGCCCACATGCCCTTGGGGAGCTCCCAGTCTCAGGAAAGAGATAACACACTGGAGAAATTGGCAAACAACTCCCCCGCTTTATAGACAAGTGTCAGTCTCGCTCTGGGGCTCTATGCAGCTGATGGGGGGGGGGGGGCAGCAACACAACGTACGGGTGGTAGAAGCAAAGGTAAGGAAACAAGCATGGCTTGCTAGACCACTTCACGTGTCCCAGGCCCTGCTAGGCACTCAAGAAATAGGTCATGTGAAGGAGGTGACTAGAGCCATCCTCCTGAAAAGGCCAAATCTGAACCAGTTTTAAAGGGAGGGGTCTGGAGAAGGAGAAGGCAGAGGGGTGCAATCTTAGTGAAGACCAGGACACATATGGGAACTAAGTCATTAAAGGGACAAGATATCTGTGGGGCCTATGAAAGGTCTGAAAACCCCCAGCCACTCCTGCTTGAAAAGCAGGGCCTCTCCTGAAAACGTATGAATTTACTTATAGAGAAAGAAATACTTCTGCGTAGGATTTTCTGACATTTAAAATACTTGCATTTATACATATATACACACACATATGTGTACAAACATACAAATACGTATATATACACATATAAACAACATATTATACATGTATATAAAACATAAAATATATATTGTATATGTTAACGCAAGTATTTTTAATGAATGCTGAAAAATCCTGCTCAGAGGCATTTCTTCCTCTATAAGTAAATAATTATGCAAAAATATTTTCAGTCATATGACAAAGGGTCACTCTACCCCAGTAGCTGCCTGTCTTGACTCTCCATAGGCCTGACTCGGTTAGCTGTTCAAACCTTGCCCCTTTCTCTCTTCATCTCAACAGGAAGGGAGGATGAAGCCCCCAGCCCAGATCCCCCTCACCCTCCCCCCCCCAACCCACACACCCACACACAAAATCCCTCCTGTGTCCTGAGTCATCAGGCCCTGGTCCTCCCCTCTTAAGAGGCTTAACCATCCCCTGGGCCAACATAAGCAGATTACCAGGAGCTATCAGCTGACTGAATGTAACTCAAACAGAAGAATGTCCTGGGGGGCAGGGAAGCCCAGCTTGGAGCCTCAGGCCCCATCCTCAGGCACCCCTCCACCTTCCTCTAGCCCAGTTCCAAAGCCACTCAGTGCTGCAGAAGCAGAGGGGGCTTCTAGAGCTGGGAAAATGTGTCCCTAGCCAGGCCCTGTGGCCCCAGGCAGGAAGGTAACTTTAGGTCCTTGCTTCCGGGCAACTCTGCTCCCAAACCTTTGTGGTCAGCTCTGGTCTAGCTTTAATCCTCCTTGCTGTAATTCGGGTGAACGAGTTCCTGGTCCAACTCTGATGATAAGGACTGGACCAGAGGGGGTAGATACTTTAACCACCAACACGCCTCAAAAAACCTCAAGCCTGCCTGTCCTCTTTCAGGGCTACCTGGTCCTCTCCTTCTTCCTGATAAGGTGGGGAGAGGACCTGGGGCGGAGTTGGGAGGCCCGGGGGGACCCTAGAAGGAAAAAGCCCAAGCGTGGAACGTCAGGGACAAACAGGAAGATGGAGTCATTGAAGAGCTGCTTAGGGCGATAAGGAAGTGCCACAAGCCAGGCGAAGAGGCAGCTTAGGACCACAGCTCAGCTCAGGAAGGGAGGGAAAGGTGGAAAGAAATTGTAGCAGGCCCTGAGAATAACCTCCCTCGCATGGGAGGGTGGGCCTGAGGCAGAAGCCACAAAAACCAAGCCTGAGTCTCCCTCAAACTTGTCCCCCAACCTCAGAGCCCTTAGAAAGGCAGGTTCTCGTGGGAACTGCAACCCCCAACCCCCACCTCCACCTCCTCAAGCCTCTTTCTGCCCCAGCCCCAACTTGGCCCTCTTGAAGCCTCCCCACCTTCCCTCTTTAGAAAGTATGAGGGAAATGCTGTCTCCCCTTCCCAGGGGTGGGTCCAGGCAGGGAACCCTGGAGGCCCCCACTCCTAGACTTGTCTTCTCTCTCTGACAAGAGATTGGCTTTTTTCCTAGTCCTAGGAAAACTGGTCAAGGCTGACCCTTCTCTCTCAAGGAGAAGCCAGGGCGCTACTGTGTCTGATATCTTACTGTATGTACTTGGACAAGTCACTTCTATTTCTGGGCCTCCTTCTTCTCCTCAGTAAAATGAGGGGGTTGGGACAAATAGCTCAGGTCTAAGGTTCTCTGGAACAATGACCACTCTCCCACAATCTCCCTCTAAGTTCGGTCCCATAAAAATTACAAAATCTTAGCCTTGGAGGGGAACTCAAAAAGACCTGTTGATCCCACCACTTCCCCAGTCCCTCCCCTGCGTCTGATCTACACCTGGGTTCCATAGCCCTTGCAAAGAGGCCCCCCCCAAAGCCTTGTGCCTACCCAGGGTGCTCAGGAGCTCCTGCTTCCCCATCCATAGTGAAAGACCTTTCCCCTCCATCCCTCCACCCGGGATGGTGAGGCAAGGTGTGGGAGAACAGAGGAGTCCTATCCTATCTCCCCTTTCCCACATGATCAGAAGGTATGCACTATTCCCAAAAGGCCCTCAGGCGCTTCGGGCCCAGAAAACCAGGAATGTCTCCCTCCTTGCCTGCCTCCCTCACATCCCTGCTCTCTGAGGGGAAGAAGTCTGACTGGGAACTACAGGTGTCAAAAGACTGGGGAAAGATCTAGGGGTAAAGGTGTTTGGGGCCAGTTGGAAATGGCAGACAAGTAACCTAAAGGGGAATGCGGTGCTTTGGGGGCAGGGATCTCCACACTTTCCCCTAGCCTAGGTTGCTTAGGTCACAAATGCTTCACCACCCTCTCCTCCCCCTAACTCTCCAGCCAAGAGCTCAAGACCTAGGACAATCCTGGAACAGCTGGCGTCAGCAGCCAACTGGGAGAGGGGGGAGGATCTCCCGAATCTCCAGGAGATTGGGAGAAGGAGGAGGCACAGGGGCAACAAGGGGGAAAGCTACAGGGCGGGAGCAGGGTCCTGCTGGCTGGCTGTTCGTTCTCCAGATGGGACCATAGGGATCTAGGTTAGGGATCTCAGAACTGAAGGGGGAAGGTAGTTTGGGAGGGATAGATGGATGGGGAAGGCAGAGGACAGGAGCAGGCTCCCACTGGCTGGCTTGGGTTTAGGATTTTTTGGTTTTGTGTGTTGTTTTTTTCTAAAGATAAGACTAAGGTGTGTCAGCTAGACAAGAAAGGGAGAAGGGCAATTTTGCTGAGCTGAGTTCAAATCTTAGCTCTTCCCCTTATAACTCCTGTGACTTCAGATCAGTCCTTAATTTCTCTGGGCCACAGAGACCTCATCTGTAAAATGAGGGGGTTGGACAAACCCATCCCTGATGTCTCACAGGTTAGTTCTAAATCCTACGATTCTACAAAATTGACTTCTGCTAGCAGTTGAGAAAATAAACTGGTCTGAAAGCAAGTCAGGAGGGACTGAGGTCAGACACAGAGAAGGACTTCCTGCTGCTTCCTTTCTGTCTTTGTAGCCCCACAGCCCACCACGGAGCCTGGAACACAGGAGGCCTTTAGTATGTGTTGATTGAATGAGTGGTGAGACTCTGGAATGAGGCAAAGTCAATCTGGCCTAGAGGAGGAGCTAAGTCCTGGTGCCCCATCCTTGGGCTGAGGAGGCAGAACAGAGGCTGGAGTCAAACCAGACAAAGCTAGGAGAGAGGCAAGGAAGTGAGGGAGAGGAATGCAAGAAAAGATAGAGACCTCAAGGCTCTAGAAGCCCACTCCCCAAAAGTAGCTGCTCCAATGAATCTCAAAGTCCTCAGAGCTAACCTGCATTCTGCACATGCCTCTCCACCCAGTCACAGAAG
The DNA here is from genome assembly GCA_028627135.1 of Pseudochirops cupreus. Taxonomy (NCBI): domain Eukaryota; kingdom Metazoa; phylum Chordata; class Mammalia; order Diprotodontia; family Pseudocheiridae; genus Pseudochirops; species Pseudochirops cupreus. Next base: position 366,260,172 of record CM053584.1, read on the forward strand.
GTCTTCTTCCATTACACAGGAGCTCCTAGAGGGCAGCACCTGTCTTTTCCCTTTCTCTATATTCCCAGTGCTTAGCACAGAGGTGCTTAGCATATAAAGGTGACTGATAAATGCCTGACCTTTCTCCCTGGTCCTACCACATCCAGCACTATACTCACATGTTCCTGTTTCTTCTCAATCTGGGTCAGAAGGCCCAGTGTCCCAGGGGAAGGGCCCAGCCTAGGTAGGCCCTTTCTCCTGTGTTAGGCCCCAAACCCCAGGGTAAGGGACAGAATGAGGAAAGACAACCAGGCCCCGGGAGACGAAGGAGGAAGGGATCTGCTCTAGCTTAGGGAAAGAACAGGCTTGTTTGGTTAGGGAAGAAGAGAGAAGAATCCTTGGGGAAACTTACCACCCTATCCTCTACCCAGACACTTTTCTCAGCAAAGAAAGTCAAGACAGGGGCTTGTGTGACAACACCTGGGTTCCATAGCCTCAGGACTATGAAGCAAAGAGGCCTAGGGCCAAAACCTTGCTCCTACACAGGGTGCTCAGGAGCTCCTGCTTTCCCAGCTATAGTAAAAGACCTTTCCCCTCCACCCTGGATGGTGAGGCAAGGTGTGGGAGAACAGAGGTGTCCCACCCTGTCTTCCCCTTCCCATAGAGCTCTCTGCCTTGTGACCTTATCTAGGCCCTCATTTTGGCCCTAAGCAGAGATCGCCTAGTGGCATGCCCTCTACCAACCGTTATGTAACTTCTAATGGGTGTGAGCTGTCTCAAAGGCTAGGCTTCGAGCTCCTTGAGAGATGAGATTGCTTCACATATCTAGGCATTCCTGTATACAGTAAGCACTCTCTCTTTTGATGATGGACAGACTCCATATTTCATTTCTTTTTCCAGACAGCAGGATCTTGGGGAGGAGGAACTGAGGCCCCAAGATCATTGCTTCAGAGGCATTCTGTAATACTTAGCCCCAGGACCCAGAATTCCCTGACAGTAAGAAACACAGCAAGCAAACTCAACAGATGCCTGATGGCAGCAACCAGGGGGCTACACTTAGACGCCCCCACCCCAGCCTTGGTTGTCCAGAGACAGCATCAAAGTCAGGTGGAACCTCCCAAATGCCCCTCTAGGGATTAGAAGATGACAGGAAATGCTTGGGTATAAGCAGCCCCTCTGTTTCCACAAAAAAGGCTAGCTATCATCGTGAGATGCTCTCTTGGGCTGGGGGCACTGGGCCACTGGCTTAAGATAGAGAGATTAGTGTTCAGGGTCACCTCATTGACCTCAATCCATAACAAGCAGATCAGAGACTGCTCGTGGGGCTGGGAGGAGGGGAGTGTACCTGGAGGGTCCAGCCAGCCCGAGACTGATTCTCCCCAACTGGCCATGCTCCTAGAAGGAACTGGTACTAAGCCCCACACTTGGCCCAAAGTGCCTCCCTCCACACCCAGTGCTAATGCCCAGGCGTAATGAGAATCCATTCAACAGTTACCGGGCCCTCCTTGTAAGTCTAAGTCTGATGTAGAATCTTGCTGGGGAACCCAGCTAAGCCATCCCATAGCACAGAGGGCACAAGAGAGGGGGAAAGACCACTACCCTCATTGCCTTGCCCCCTTTAGTCTAAGTGGAAACGGGGATGGGGCCATGCCCGAGGCTCTCTGCAATTAAGGAGCTATTTTGATACAGAGCAAAAGGCAGCTCCCTGAAGGGAGAAAGAGGATGAGATGGGGTCTCGAAGTGGAGAGAATGGGTGGGGCGCAGGGAGCAGAGGAGAAGGAGGGGCGCGGCTAGGGCACACGGATCGGGATGGGGATGATGGGGCTGGGGAGGTGCGCACAGAGGAGTCTTCCTGGGGCTGCATCCCTCCTCCCCAGCCCCCGCCTCAGCCCCGACCCTACTCCCCGAAGCCCCCCACTCCTCCCTCACCGCACGTGATGCGCTGGAGCCCCAACACATCTTCGGGCCCGATCAGCGCCTTCCTCCGCAGCGCCAGGGGCTCCGGCTCCGATTCCGGCTCGTCGTCCTTGCAGCCTGTGGCCCCCGGCCCGGGGTCCGACCCCGCCGTGGCCCCGGCCCCGCCGCTGCCTTTCTTCACCTTCATGGCCCCGTTCCCGGCCCCCTGCTGCCCCTCGAACCGCCGCGGCCGTCCGGCGCCCGCACAGCGGGGAAGGGGAGGCAGCACGATCTGCTGAGTCTGGCCGGCCCAGCCTGGCCTCTCTACTTCCCCACCCCACCCCACCCCACCCCACCCTCCCCCCGCGGCTCCCGGGCCGCCCCCTGCTCCGGGCCCCGCCCCGCCCCAGGTACCTGCTCTCTGCTCCACCCCTAGGCCCGCCTAGCTGCGCGCCCCTGGACCTACATCCCCAGCCTTCCTCCCTCAGCGCCTCTCCCTTCACATGCCCTGCGCTCGTCCCTTCTCCCCACCCCCAGACCTATTCCCGAGTTCCCCTCCCCCCCACTTCTCCGCTTCACCCCGAACGCGCAGGAAACACTCTCTCCCCCAGTGCCAGCCTCAGTGGGAGGGGAAAGGACAGTCCATTTGGGAAAGCAGATGGCTCAAAATAACGTTCGGAGGTGGCACCGGGGCCTGGGCGTGCGTGGGAGGAGGGTGAGGACAATTCTGGGCAGGGTCCCTCCCTAAAGGGGAACAGAGATCTCTAAAATCCTGTCCCAAGCGGTCCATAGGGTCCCGAGGGGCGCCTCTCCTCTGGTGTCCGTGCTCCGGACCACCCCCAGGAAGTCAGGTTCTAGTTCCTGGAACCATGGCTGCCCGTGCCCCACTCCAGAAAAAGGGCTTGGGGAGAGACCGAAGGGGTGGCGGGTGGGGGACGGCGAAACTAGATTTCTGAGGGACCAGTTCAGCCAACTGAAGGGGATGAGGGAGGGAACTGGGCACCCTAAGGCCAGCTGGCATTTTGCTTGGACAGTGCCAGCTCTGGGAACAGGGAAAGAGAAGTTACAAAGGCCAGAGCTGTAGAGACCAATCTCCCTTCTTCACGGGCTAGGAGCCTGAGGCTCAGGTCCACCTGCTGGACCGGACAGCTGTGGGCAAGGGGAAGGCCAGTGACAAAAGCTGTTGCAAACCTTCTCTTCTGCTGGGGACATCTAGGGCCCTCCCCCACCCCGAGGGAAGACGATGAGCCCCAACCTGGGCAAGGACAAGCGATTCCAGGGCCCGCAGCTAGTGATGTCTAAGCCATCTGTAAAGAGGCTGGGAGGGGGATGCGATTTCACGGGCAAACCGGGGCTCAGCTGTCATTTCTAAGGCAACACTAGCAAACGTTGGTCCTTTTCTGCCTGCAACATTCCACCTCAGGATTTTCCCAGCAAGGCAACGCCAAGGGCTCTCCCATTCTGTACACTTAGGGTGGCTTCCCCCACCCCAGGAGTCTGTCTTTCTCAGTCCAAGTTTGCAGACCCACGAATCAATCCCCAAACAGCAACCTGCCACCACTTGGTACCCGAGTCTCAGTTCAGAGCTTAGTTTAAACCAGAGTGACTAAAACAGGCAAATCACGGAGGGCCAGACGCCCCTAAGACTTTTATTTCCTTTTCAATTTCCTCCCTTTCTTCCCCTTTACCCTCCCAACCCCCACAGCACAGCTGATCCCTTCTGGGGGAACTAAATGAAAGAGGTCCCAGGACAGAGAACTTCTGGGAGGACCTTCCCTTTGCCCACCCACCCTCCCCCCCTCTCTCCCTCCCTCCTACCCACCCACTCGCCCACCCACCCACTTGCCCACCCACCCGAAGGCTAGGCCTCAAACCAAAAGGATCTGCAAGGTGAGGGCTCTCCAAAATGGGACCAGGCTACTCTCAGGAGCAATAATTCAATTATTATTATTATTATTATTACTATTATTATTATTCAGTAACTCTCCAAGCTACCACCCCCACCCGATCTCAGCTTTCATAAAGAGGGCACCCTTTGCCCCCCATTCTCCCTGCTTGGAACACTCAGTCCACCTTTTCAATATCCTTCCTGGCTTTTTGGTTCTCGACAATAATCTTGATCATGGAGAGAAAAATGGGCACTGCCATGGGCAGGAAGAGGGGAATGTAGATGGCAAATTTCTGATCATCAGGAAAGTAGAGGAGATGAAGAAGGGAGGGGTCAAAGAAGGCCTTCTCCGAGGACGTCACTGCCTCCCGGCTGGCACGGAAAGCAGATTCCAGGTTCCCATCGGACAGTTCCACTGCTGCCTCGTGGAAGGCATCCACTGCTCGGTACACCTGGGTAGGAGGACACCAATCAGCTGTGGGGTCAAAGTTAGGCTTGGGGAGGGGAGATGGTGCTTTGGTGCCTTCATGCCACTGAGGTACTGGGTCACTTTGGAAGTCAGTTAAAAGGATGACCAACCCCCTCACCTCATGGGCGCCCATGAGCTACTCTGAGCCCCTCCAGGCATCACCAGCACTCACTGGGGGGCTACCAACACCCTCCACAGCAACGTGCAGGGACTTCAGAATCATCACAGGACCTGGGAAGCTGAAGGTTCCAATTCAGTGAGTCCTTCCTCATTCTATAGATGATAAACTTCTACCCTGGGATCCCCAATCCCTTGAGTCAGATGCCACCTGCTAAGTAAAAAGTCTTTCTCCATGCTGTCACTTTCCTGGACTCTCATCTCTACCAACCTCGGCCCCTATCCTCCCTCTACACTGGCACTCAGGAAACCCCTGGCCCATCTATTGTTACTAGACTCACGCGCGCACACACACACACACACACACACACACACACACACACACACAGTAGGACTCCACTTATTACATATTTCTCATTGCCATTTCCAGATCCTCCCTCTTCCGTCACCACCCTTTGAGGTTCACTCAATCCTTCTAAATCACTTTGACCAAATTCTCGTTGCTGGAAGACTCCCGTCTCCAAGCTATATTCCAGCCTTTCTCAAGGGATTCAATCCTGGTTCACTGTCATCACCTCCACCTGCACCCATACTTGGGAACTTTAATATACATGATGTTCCCTTGAGCATCCAGAATTCCCCCAGTGCAGGGAGAGATGAGAGAGACACCAGAGAAGAGGCTCCAGGACAAAGCCCATAACTGGTGTGTGGGAGCTGTCCACAGACCTAGCAAAGGGGACGAGGGAGGGCTTAGGAACCAGCCTCCGCTCCCCACACTGGCCATCATTTCACTTCTGCTGCTCAGAGGGGTGCTCACACTTTAAACCGCACCATCACCTGCAATGGTGCCAACTCCAGTGCCAATGTCTGATGATAATGCACCGTCCTTCCACCTCCATCTGCTTCAACCCCCACGTCCTCTTCATCTGTACTTTGACCTTCAATGCCTTCTTCAGCAATCCTGGTCCTCCAAATCCATCCCCTGTGCTTGGGCCTCCCTTCTCTCCCCTTAACAGCTTGCCCTAGAGATGCCAGTCCAGCCAGGAACCATCCTCAACCACTGAATGGCCACACCCACTTGCCTTCTATGCCCTGACGCTGGCACTGCTGAACAGTGGCAGACAAGGGATCCAAGTGTATGTTCGTCTCACCTGGGCCTCCCAGTCAAATGATGCTAGTCTGAGTCTTCCTGCAGGATTCAATCACAAAGCTAGCTGTTCCAAACCTTCCCTCTCCTCCCTCCTAAGCTCCTTCCTCTTTCTCACGACAGCAGGTGGCACCACTATGCAGAGAGTGCTGGGCTTCAGACATAACTGTGTGATCCTGGGCAAATCACTTCACCAGACTGAATCAGTTTCAACATCCATAAATTAGGCATGAAACAGCCCTTACCTTCCACGGTTCCCATGAGGACAAAATGAGTTAATATGTCCTCACAGAGGGCAGAGCCTTGGGAACTCCACCTCTCCAACTTCCCTCCCCTGACCATCTCTCTTTGTCAAGGCTCCAGCAGTACCCTGGAGCCCATCTCCTCCCCCCTGCCTCCAGTCTCTGCCTTTCTATTGGCTCCTCCCATGGGGCTGACAAAAAATGCTGGGTCTCCACTAAAACCTCCACTAGACCCTGTCATCCCCTCGAGTTATTACGTTCCCTTTCAATGTACCAAGATGCTAGAAAGAGCTGTCTCCTTTCACCCCCTTCCTCCTGACCCCTCTCCCTAACCTAAACTGTTCTCCCCACAGTCACCATCAAGCTTGGCCCAATGAGTCATATGGCCCTTCTCCTGTCCCCTCCTCCTTGGCCTCTGCACCTTTCAGCCACCCTCCCTCTCCTCCTTACGCTCCTCGGCCAGCTCTTCAGCCGGCTCCCACACTCATCACGAGCATCTCTTGGCCTGGACCCTTTTTTCTTGTGTCATTCGAGGGTCTCTGGCAGTCTCAAACTCACATGGGTTCAGCTATCATCCCTACAAAATGACTCCCAAATTATAAAGCCAGTACAAAGCTGCTCCCTCCATCTCCAACCCTGAACTCATCTTGTCCAGGAGTTTCTCCCACTGTCCAGGGTACAGTCATCCCGACTGGACCCTGTGGATTCTGCTTCCTTCACCAGCCTCCCATCCATCCACTTTCCTCTCCCTCAGGGGCCACTCTGCTCCTGCAGGCTCTCATCCATCACTCCTCTCCTAGACACTGTAACTGCCTCCTCAACAGCATCCTCCCCTCTCCACCCTGGGCACCCTGAGAGCTGACAAAATACTATGCCTCCATTCTGGAGCACGCACAAGAAGGATCTGCAATGAAGTGCTCCAATCTCTGCCTCGAGAGCTTCTGCTCCCAGGCACAGGACCCAAGGAGGCCAGAGACGACGGTGAGGGCCCAAGGGCCGTGTCAGCCAAGAGGCCTAGGGAGACTCTGTGGTAGTAAAAACCTGGAAACAAGGTGGAGGGCTCGAGCATGGGGCATATAAATGGGATGGAACGCGAGGGAGAGGAGGAGTACTGCGGCTAGCTGCCATCTCAACAGTACGTCAGGGTTCACAAAGAGCCTGACACATCCTCTCCTTTGATCCTCACAAGACTATGACCAGGGACTGCGATTACTTCCATTTTACAAATGGGCAGACTGAGGCCAAGCAGGTTCAGTCACTACCCAGGGAGCCAGAGCTGCCCAGAGCCCACGTCTCACCTATGCGTCACTGTGCCCACAGAGCCGCAGGGACTGGTACCAATAGCAATAGAGAGTGAAGCCATCGGGGCCTGGGGAACAGAAACCCTGCCCACCCTTCACCAATGCTGACGTGCAGAGTCCCCGATGGTCAGCACTGCTTGTTGTCACAAGGCAGAGCTCATCTGGACAGGGTGATTGTTGAGAGAGGCAACACAGACAACTGACATCAAGAACAGGAATGCTGGCTCTGGAGGCTGAAGACCTGGGTTCGAGTCCTACCTCCACCATTTACCACCGACCTATTCTCCAGTGGGTCCCACTCCCCACCTGAGCCTGAGTTCCTCCTCTGTCAAATGTGGGAGTTGGACTTGATGGCCTGAGGTCAGTCCCAGCTCTATATCTAGGATCCTCCCCTACTCAACAACCTGCTGTGGCTCCCTATGGCCACTGTGGTACCCCAACTCCTTGGCCTGGCACCTGAGGTCCTCCACCATCCGCCTCTAAGCTCCCTTTGCAGCCCTGTTTCCATGATGCCCCACAAAGTGCTCAACGCTGCAGCTGACCCAGAACGCAGTGACCTCGCCTCTAGCATCTGCACAAACCAAACCCCAGGCCTGGCCATGCTCACTTCCCATCTGGGCCTCTATTCAAGCCGGGCAGTGGTAGCCCAGAGGTTTCCGGAGGACAGGGCACGGTGCCTACACACAACACACACCTCCGAAGCCACATCATCCTTGATCACAATGTTGCCGATCTTGTCTAGCAGCTCGGCGAGGGAGGTCAGAGTGGTGGTGACCGTAGCCAGGTTCTCCACGGCTCGGGCCCACAGCAGCCTGTCCAGCTCCCAGGATCTCAGCCCTTCACTCGGAGGGCTTCCCAGAAGGAAGTTTTCTGGCATCTGAGGGGGAGGGACCCCAAAGAGTAACCTAGAGAACAGGGAGAGATACAGGTAGGGATGGGGGGGGGCGGGTGAGAGAGCTGGGCCCTGATCCATGCAGTGTCCGGCCTTTGATAGGGGCATTAAGGGCAGATTTGGTAGCTGCCAAGAGATTATGGATGTGCCCAAATACCCCCAAGATCCCACACTGGGTCCTCCGTGAAGCATCCCCAGACGCATGGCGCCCCGCACCCTCCCACCAAGCAGCCAACACGCCTCCTCCCCACTCCCCACCTCATGGACCTTCCCTGTGGCACATGGCTCGTCTGCCTGGTGCCCACTCTCTGTGTCCTTACTTATTCCAACAGACTGTACATGGTCCCTGAGGGCAAGCACTCTATCTAATGCATCGCCTGGGCTCCCTCTCCCTGAAGTGGTCAGTCCTGTAATGCGTACTGTGGATATGCACCAGATGTTTGCTCAGTCCCAACAGGTTAGCTAAACCTTCCGAGGCAGAGAGGGAGGGTGGTAGACTGGCTAGCCAGGAAGACGTGGCCTCTGTGCCACTTAGGTGTGTGACCTTGGACAAGCTGCTAACCCCACAGCACTTGTGGAAACACTCTCTGGCTCTAATGCCATCCCTGACCTTCCTTAGAAGAGGCCAGTCCTCCCCAGCAGCTGCATGCACCAGGGACCTCCCAGAGTCTGCCTTTATCCCCAGCCCCTGCCCCTATTTCTTGGTTTGCACTGCTCCTCCAAGGTGAAGGAAGGAATCTCGTCTTCACAGACCTTTCTGGTGAGATCCGAGAACAAAGGGTCCCAGAAATTGCCTTCTGACAATGAGCCTGCCCCTCCCCTTGCCCTCTCAGGGGAGGGGTCTGGGCATGGAACACTCCCCAAAGGGTGACAGGGGAGAGCAATGGAACTCTAAGAGCTAATGCCTATTTTCCCAGCTAGGTTCCCCATCCCCTTCTACCCGGCAGAACTAGAGGCACCCAGGCCCTCACCGCATCTGGGACAGGAACACCTCCATCACTGGTACCATGTCCACATTGACCTTCACAGGGTACCTGGTAGTATTGTAGGCACTGGGGTCAACATTGTACACCTGGAGAAAGGAAGTCCGGTCACCCCATGCTGGCAGAGCCCCGTGCTAAGGCACTAGGGGTAATGGTGACAACAATGACCTATCTCAGTCCCAGAGAAAAGATGAGGAAAGCTGCCCCCCACCCTTGGCTGGAGAGGCCTGAGGGATATGATGGGGTGGAGGGTAGCAACCGCAGGTGCAGACCACCTGGGTTGTCAAATACAGCTGCTGAAGCCCCTAGATGTGCTCAAAGAGAAGGCTCACTATGGGCAAGGGGCAGGTCCTGAAATGATGGGGGACGGAAGAACAAAAAAGCCTCAACAAAACTTTAAGAAAAGAAACAGGGCAGCCCTGCCCTCAGGGACCTCCCAGTCTGGCAGGAATCCCATGCCCTGCTCTCAGGGAGGGCCCCCATCCAAGAAAGCCCAGGCCAAAGCCGAGGGCCAGGGCAGCCACTTCTGGGGGAGCAGAGCTGAGGGCAGGGGAAGGGTCCATTACCATGATGCCGCCCCAGCGGGGGCTATGGAAAGCATTGGTGGCCACCCGGGCCCCATCCTTGTCCTGGATATACAGCGGGGAATGGGCACGCTCGGGCACATACAACAGGAAGTTGATCACTGGGTAGAGGGAGGCAGCTCTGGATCCTGGAAGAGAAGGCCAAGGAAGGACACTGAGTCTGCTCTCGAGCCACACCACATGGTGTGACCCAAGAAACTGCTTTTCTCTCCAAGTGCCCCCCACTATCAAACAGCTCCTGGAATCTCAACTTTCCCACAAACTCTCCCAGAATAAAGATGAAGCTTCCCAGCCCCCATGGCTGGGCTTGTAACCCCCTGGACCAAGGAGGGGACTTACTCAGGCAGAAGAACGCAGCAACAACCCCCCACCCAGCACCTTGTAAGCGTAAACACTCCATGGTGCCAGTGTTGGATACCCGGGCTTCCACCATTCAAGATCATTTCTTTCCCACTACCCTCTTCCTGATATGCCAGCAGAGGGAGCCCTTTACATCACAAACACAACAGAAAGGAATTAATCAGACACTTTCCTAGAGAGGGAAATGGTGGCCAGAAGCCTTGTGGACTCCTGGGGGGCACAACATTCGAATTCTGCCCATGCTGCTTAGCAGCCTTCCTCCAGGTTCCTCCCCTCAGCCCAATTTTCCACCATGACCACTCATCCAAGCCCCTTCTAAGGTGTCTCCGAGGGAGAACCTGCACCGAAGAAATCCCAGGTCCTCAAAATGGTCACAGGACTCTCAAACTCACCTCCCCCAAGGAGTCGCTACAGGGGCTCAAGGTCTCCCTGCCACGCCTAACCTGGGGTTCCTGTTCTCATACCTGCTGCCCCTGTGCTCTCTAAGCAGCTCTGGATTCCACCTCTAGTCTAGACCACGAGTCCCACCATGGCAGAGATCGGACCTCAGCATTACTTTTTACAAAGTGCCTGAGCTGTGGGGGGTAATGACTCTCGGGGAACCAATCATCACCTGTCCAGGTAACACCCAGACCCCAGCTCCAGCCTTCCTCAGGTCTGAGCTGGCACCACCACCTGCCCACTGCAGACTCAACCCATCCAGAGCAGAAGCCACCGTCATCCCCCCAAACCCGTCTGTTTCCTATTTCTGTCCCCATACCCGATCCCCCAGGTCCACAAGCTCAGCCATCGTCAACTTTTCATCCCCCACTTACATCAGGCCCCTCCTTCCACTCTGTAACATGCCTACAGCACCAGCTGTCCAGTGTTCTACGTCACTCCTCTTCACACACTCTGGTTTAGCCACACTGGCCCCCCTGCTCTTCCTCACACACCCATCTCCTGCCACCACACTTTTGCACAGGCAGTGTCTCAGGCCAGGAATCCAGTCTCCTTTGCTCTGGGAATCCCTAGTCTTCCCCAAAGCACAGCTCGAAGACCCTTCCTACAAGGGGCTCTGCCTAATTCCCCACCTCCATCCCCCCATCTGCTACTGCTTTCCCAGCAAGATCACCTTACGTTTATTTAGTATTGACTTAGTGTTTTCTCCCCCAACAGAATGTCAGTTCTCTGAGGACAAGGAGCATTTCATTTTCATTGTTGTATAGTGGGGATGGGGAGCCTAAGAGTCTGTACGTGGCAGGGGCATATGTGACTGATGAGAGTGACAGCCTAGAAATATCACCTCCTCCCTATGCCAGGTCTAGCAGGGTCCTGACCCCCACTCCCCAGAGGCCTTCAGAATCTTCCCTACCCCCTTTCCCCATCACCAAGGGGGCACATGTACACAAACACACAGAGACTACTCTGTAAGCACCCTATACCCCCTCGTTCCCCATCATCACACATACACGAGTACGTATGTACACGCATACACACACGTACACACACACACACACACACACACACACACAGAGTCTCCTCCTTTCCCATCACCCCCACCCCCACAGAGGGTCTGTTTACCCAAACGGGCCTCCACAGGGTTGATGACATGAGGGAGGCTGTGAGCAGCCAGGGTGTAGCTGGAAGAGGCCACGTCAAAGCGAGGAGTCACTCCAAGCATGGCGTAGTACAGGATCTGAGGGAAACCGAGGGCCCAGCCAGTTAACAAGGACCTCAAACGTCTCCCCTGAAGCAGGAAGCCTCTAGTAGGCAGCCCCTTCCCCAGCACCCTCACCTGAGAGTCCATGGAGAAGTTGCCAATGGCACTGAGCAGCGACAGGAAGGGCTGCACATAATTCTCCACTGCCCCCTCTATATCCCAGTGGACTTCGTGGGACTTGGGATCAGGGTTCAGCAAACTGAAGGTGATCTCATAGCCTGTGGAGGAAGAGGAGTCAGGGAGGTCACAAAACCTCTGGCCTGGGGGAAGCAAACCAAGGGAGGGAGGAGATAGATGAGATACCAACTTCTCCATCAGCACCAGCAGATGGCGAGGCTAATCAGGGACCCCACAGCATCTATGTCCATCCCATTCTGAGATTCTATGAAGCCCACTCCACCAAAGGCACGAGGCCGGGGCCCTCTGGGCTTCTGCTCTGTCTGCCCCGCCTCACTCACAGGCAGCCTGGGAAGAAGGGAGAGTGTCACCTACCCAGGCTAGACTTGAGGGGCCGCCTCTTGTCCAAGCTCAGTCTGTCCTCTGGAAGGTGGTCGCCCAGGGCGGAAGCAAGGACCTCATCGGTCAGTGACATGGACTGGGCCACCTGCAGCACCCTCTGGCCAATCACCGTCAAAGCCTGCCGACCATGGGCTCCCCGAACAAACGCGGTCCTCTTGGGTCCAATGTAGCTCATCTTGTCCTACAGGGAGGAGAGATGGTAGGTATGAGGGAGTGTCCCAGGAAAAGGGGCATCACCCCACCCTGCATGAGATGGTGGTGCATGGAAATGACCCCCGTTAGAGAGACTTCCGTGGGATGCAAGATTTCCCGAGAGGAAACAGCAAGCTTCCAGGGCTCTTTACCTGGGGGAGCAGTGAGGATTTTTCAGAGATCACAAATATGTTGAGTGAGCCCAGTGAATCCTCCTTTGGTGAAGGTAACGCGGCTTCAGCCTCTAAGGAAAAGAGCAGCCAGTTGGGCAGGAGGCCTAATGCCCACACCCCTCCCCTCCAGAAAGCACCTCAACACCCCCAGGCCAAGGGGCATCCTCCAGGGCAAGGCCCAGTGTCCCTCCAGGGGCCTCCTCGGGGCCCCCTCCCTGCCTTTTTCCACAGAGACCACAGAAAAGCAAAGAGGAGAAGGCCACAGTCCCCCTGGGGTTCTCCATCCCGCACCTTCAATAGTGTCCATTTTCAAGGCTCTCTCCTCATGGGACCCTGCCATCCGATAAGCCTGCTGGAAGCGGCTTTTGAGCTTCATTTTGCCTGAGGGAAAAGGAAGTGTGGGCTCAGGGGCTGGCCCTCAGGACTCATCCCACACTCTCCCTGAGGTCATCCCAGACACAGCGGAGAGGTGAAAGAGGCAAAAAAGGTCAGTAAGCCTTGGCTATCAGCTTGGCCTTTTGCTCCCTACTCACCTGTCTCCAAATCTGCCTATGCTCCCCTAGTCCCCCAGCATGGTTCTGTCCTTCTGACTTAGAATGCCTTACTCCCAGCCCCCACCTCCATAAATCAGAGAGGACCTGACTCCATTCCCTACCCCCTCCCCTTCCATCCCCACTGCACCTTTCCTATTCTGAGGGTACTTATCACATATGCCTTAACACACTTGTGTGTCCTGTCTTAGCTGTCCTACTAATCTGAAAGAGTCATATGGTGGCTCCCCTCCTTGGCCTTCCTTCTCTTCCTCCTCCCCCAGCACAGAGATGGGCTCAGCTCTTCTTGGCTCAGATCCCACATCCCCCTCTGCTCCCTATGGTCACTCCGGCTGGCACTCTGGTCCACCCAGGCCACCATCTTGTAAAACCACTGTACCTCAGTGGGCCTAGGGGAAGCTGGAATGAGATGCTCTGAGAGCCCTCCCCCACCAGGGTCCAAACCAAGCAAGTTCAAGGTTCTCTTCTCACCCTCAAGTAGCAAATTCCTAGGGGATAGAATGTTCCTAACAAGGCTGAGGGCTGCCTACCAAGGAAGGGTTAAGTGCAATATTCCTAGGGGACAGAATGTTCCTAACAAGGCTGAGGGCTGCCTACCAAGGAAGGGTTAAGTGAGCAAAAGGCCTAATTCCCTTAGCCTTTCCTGGAGAGAAAAGTGTCTGTGGAGGCCAGAGGCAGCTCCCTGTGACATGGCCAGATTTGGCACAGACTAGGCACAATGGCCACCCTGGAGCTGAGCATCATCCACTCCAGGTCTTCAGATGAATCCCAGGGCAATTTCCCCTCCCCAGCATGCAGCCCTCCGATGTCCCTCCCTCTGTAGTCTCTTGGCGAGTGTTCAAGGACAAATTCATTCCAACATCAGTCTAAGCCTAACAGTAAGAAAGGGGGCATCTGCTGTGAAACTCAACTCAACGAAACTCAGCATTTATAAGATACCTACGGTGTGTGGAGAAATGGGAGGGAGTAAGAGAGACAGAGAGACTGACCAAGTTTAGATGAAATATAAAGTCTTCATGGAACTTTCAGTTTAGCTTTCTAGAAAAAAGACCCGCAAGTGTTTCACTTGAGGTATGTTACACAGCTTAATAGATCTATCTGAAAACTGGATTTAGAATCAGTGGACCTGGCTCTTCCTGCCCAACATCCTGGGTGCCCTCAGGCCAGTCACCTCATCTCTCTGGGCCTCCATTTCCCATTCTGACACTGGCCTAGATGATCCGTCCCTCAGGTCCCTCCAGCTTTAAGCGGTGACCTATGGATCCTGGGCCCTGGCCACTAACCCCTTCAACCAGACCATCACCAACCCTGAGCCTCGAGGAGGAGTGTACCTGGCTCTTGGCAAGGACACTCCCTCCTCGCTGGGGAATTTTCCTGGCTGGTCTGGCCCCAGAAGGGGATGTGGATAATTCAACAAAACAGAGAATCCAAACAGCACTGGTAATTCAGCTGAGGTTCTCTCTTCCCTACCACCATCACCAGTTCAAGGGTCAAGGAGCCTGGGCTGCTGCGGACGACAGGCAGTTTCTGGAAAGCTGTATTTGGGACCAAAGCCTAAAAAGTGTCTGTCAGCCTTCCACCTGCCCAACAGCCATACAGCAAGCATGCTCCTTGGAAACATCCATATGTTCTTCTTTTTATCAGGGAAATAACACTGCAGACCACAAGGGTGATGATTTCAGTGCCAACCCCAGGCCATGTCTGTGTGAAGTGCTCTACAAGCCTTACCATGCCACAGCAGCAGCAGCTATCAGCATGACACATGGTGGAAAGGCCAGAAGGTATAATCGCATCCCTTAGAATTTCTAAACTTCCTGTTTTCAAAATACTCAGCCAAGATCCTTGAATCCAGCTCTCCTGTTCCCACTCCCACCCAAGGCATCTCCAGACTGCAAGCATGTGAAGCAGCAGTGGGCCCTGGCTGCTCCTGGAAACTGCTGTGGGGCCTGGGGCTGGCCTTGGCAGTGGGTTCTGTTCCTCAGGCCTCCCAGGAGTATGCAGCAGTGTCTCCACTTCAATTTAACAATCACTGATCAAAGCCATACAAACAGTGCCTGGCCTCAAAGAAGCCACAAGCACTTAGTAAGTGCCAGCTGTGTACTAAGCACTGTGCTGGAGCTGCTAACTCTCCTACAGGAGGGGACAACATCTGCACACAGAAGGATTTCATCCAAGATAGCATTCGGTGGAGGAGGGACTAGCAGTCAGGGACCAGGGAGACTCAGGAATGGGCTCGGTACCATGAGGGACACAGAATAAAGGTTTGTTAATCTGCAAGAGGAGGCAGAGGCTGAGCTGAGCCTTGGAGGAAGAGAGGCCTTGAAAGAGCGAGAGCCAAGAAGGCAGGACAAGCAAGCCTGGGGAGCGGTCAAGTCATCAGCCAGTGTGAGTGAAACGTGAGAATGGATAGAGAGAAGTGCTATGAAACGAGACCAGGGAGACAGGTAGGAGCCAGGCTGGGGAGGGCGTCAAAGGCCAGCAGAAGGATGTATCCCAGGGGCACTGGGGAGCCACAGGAGATTTCTGAGCTGATGAGTGACACGGTCAGAGTTCCATTTCAGGAACAGAAGTAAAGAGATCAATCAATCGATTGAGAGGGTGGCCATCTTAGAGAGGAGCACCAGCAGTCTGACAACTACAATACAAAACAGGGCAGAGAGGACAGAGAGTGAACGTGGAGTCAGGAAGACAGGAGTTCAATCCCACCTCCCAGTACTTACAACTGTGTGACCCTGGGCAGGTCACTGCATTCACTGAGCCTCAGTTTCCTTGAATGTAAAACAGGAATAACCATACTTGTAGTACCCGCCTCATAGGCTTGTCCAGGGGATCACATAAGATCTGTACTTTCTCATTTTGCCAATGTGTGAATACAGTAGAAATGTGAGCTGTTATCATGACTCTCCCCCACGGACGCTGAGGAAGATCTCTCTAGGATTTTGGTGATGGATTTTTAAAACTATAAATTTAACATCCAAACAAATACACAAAAGGGGGTGGGGGGGTATAAACGAGACCATAAATTAATTTGTGGTGCTTTTAAAAGCACACATCAACTTTACCGTGGTAACAACAAAATCACCCTCAGTCAGCTTGACCAGACACCCAGGCTCCGGGGTACTGTGCCTTGTCTAACTCCTTCCCAAACCCCCAAAAGTCTGTCAGGGCATCGCCATGTTCAACCCTAGGAGCTAGAGGGAGGCAGAGACAGAGGTAGCTAAGGGTGGAGGAGACTCACACTTCAATGGGACATCTCGCTCATTGACAATTGTGAAGGGCAGTTTTTGTTGATCCACTATGGGCAGAGAACCCTGGACAAAGACCACGGAGACTGGAACTCTGAGCCGGAACTAAAAGGAGAGAGGAGATTAGGGGCTCCCAGCAGAGGCAGCCACAACACAAATCCCCAAGCTTCTGTTGCCCCCTATGCCTCCTCCAAAGGCCTCACCAGCAAGGAGTCCAGCTGGCTGATCTGGGAATAAGGCAAGGCCGCCCGGTAGGTCTCAGTTGTCTTCCACCACAGGGGCAGCCCCAGCATGACAGCCATGGTGGCAAAGCAGAGGGCGGCATGTTTGCCCCGGATCTTCTCTGGGGAAAGAGGTGAGATAAGGAAGAAGTCAGCCAGAAAACCCTTGAGGGAAAGCCCACAGACCTCTACGTCTCAATAATCAGTCAAGGCTCCCTGCGTGCCAGGCGGTGGGGCTGCCCACCCCTTCCGCTGCCAGGGGAGGTCTCCAATCCTCCCTCCTGCTCCCACACTAAGAGAGGTGGGGAGTGCTCAAGTCCCCTCCCCACCCCCCAAATACAAAAGGGAATTTCCAGTTCCTTCTTACTATTTTCCTTAAGCATATTTCAATATGTCCGGTATCTATGGCCATCCTATCTTGCGCATTTAAAAACCTTCTGCTGAGATCATGAGTCTCTCACTATGGGGAGCCCAGGCAATGCACGCAGGTGCATGAACACCCACACTCTAAGGGGAGCCTCCAGTCCAGGGGTTCTTCGTGTTTTTTCTTCTTAACATTTTGATATCTGTATTTCAATATTTATGGTTTCTCTGGCAATCCACGTAATATTCTGTGCATTTTTTGTTATGCTGAAAATGGGTCTCACACGCTATGGGGAGCCCACGGGCACACACACACGCACGTATACTCAGGGGCTTAGTCCCCACGCACCAGCAGACACAAGGCACGTGCAAACCCACACCTGCTTGCGCATAAGCGCACAAACAGCCCAAAGGCGCACGCACATAAGCACATCAACCCACACGCGCACACATGCATGGGGGCGCAAGCAGACACACACGCAGACACACACACACACACACACACACACGACGCATAGAAGCACACCAACCCACGCGCGTGCACGTACACCCAGCGGCACACGCACACACATGCGGGATGCACACGAGCCCACCACACACGCGCGGGAGAGGAGGCGAGCCTCTCCCCTCCCCCACCTCCCCTTCCCGAATAGGTCCCCGCCCTCCTCGGGGCCTCAGTTTCCCCCTCCCTCGACGGACGCCCCAGCGGGCTCGGATCCCCTCTCCAGGGCTGGTCCCTGCACACCTGGGTCCAAGGTCAGCGCTGCCAGCACTTGGTTCCGTTCCCGGTCTCCTCGGTCCACGCGAGGGCGTTCCACTCGAGCTCGCTCCAGGACCCTGCCTTCCGCCATCCTGCCTTCCGCCATCCCTCCTTGCCGCAGAGTACAGGCGGAGTCGTGGCGGGGGCTACAGCGGCGTCCTCCAATCAGAGCTCAGCGTGCCGCTCCCCAGGACGGGGCGGAGCCAAGGTTAGGTCTCCGCCAATCCTAGGGCGGTATCCCCTAGCAACACGCCAGGGTCTGCCTCCCGAGGGCGGGCTGCCGGTCACTACGGGCCGCGGCGAGAGACTGAAGAGCTTGGGGTGCGTGGGCCAAGGAAATGCGACTTCGGGCTGAATGCACCTGCTCCAGCGGCTCCTGGTCCAGACCCGGCCGGGAGACGCCCTGGAGTACGAGAAGGAGGCTCGGGGCGGCGGCGCAGACCTTGCAGACGTCATCCGTGAAGGATCGTGCAGAAGGCCGTCTGATGCTGCCCAAATCTGATGGACAAGCGCTTATTAATCAATCATCGGGGAGCCAAAGAAAGGCAGAAGGATTCTGCCGTCAGGGCGCTTACAGTCCAAGGGGCATCCCCGAGCATGTTAACGCTAGTTGCGAGGAAGTAAGTGCTCCCGACATCGAGCCTCAGTTTACTTCTCCTGCATTCTCCATCCTTTGCTTCCAGTCCTTAGCATCTTCGATTTAGAGCTGCAAAGAACCAAGGAACTCCTGACTCACCCTGTCCAGCGCACCCATTTTACTGATGGGGAAACTGAGGCCCAGAGGAGTTAAATGACTTGCCCAAGGTCACATGTATAGTTCAACCCTCTCCCATTTTACAGATGAGAAAACTGAGGCCCAGAGGGGTTAGATGAATTATCCTAGGTAAAACATTTAGGATGTGCCTGCGGTGGGATTTGACTGCATTAAGAGTCCATCCAGTACCCTTTCCAACACATAATGGTGGCTTCTCAATTCTGCCTTTCGAGGGCCAAGAAGCGCTTTCTCCCTTCAAGTACTTAAAGGCAGATATTATTCCCTGAGTCCTCTCCAGGATAAAATAGTCTCAGTCCTTCAACTAATCTTCATATGGCATGGACTGACCACCCTGGTTGCCTCCAGGCCAAATTACCAATACAATCCTAACATGTACTCCAGAGATACTGTGACTCATATATGACCAACATTATCGCCTCTCTGTAGCAGATAGATAATGTCTATCTAACGACATACTTCTAGGCGTATTGTCTTTCACCCGGACAATACACCTAATTGTTGGTGGGACCTAAGATTATGGATGACCAAACCTGCCTCAAAGTTAAAAAGAACTAGGTTCAAATCCAGCCTTTGACAAATGACTGGAGAACCTGGGAAAGTTAACTCTTCAGTGGCTGACAACTTTCTCAGCCAGTAAGTTGCAATGATCTGCAGAGATGGAGAGTATTCAATCACCAGGAATTCCATACGCAAATGAAATCACATATCCTGACCCTCCACTCCAAACTCACCCCACCTACGAAAATTTATGGCATTAGTTTTCTTTGTAGCCCCCTCACACTGTGTCCTACTGGACTGAGCAATTGCCTCGTTGTTTGTTCTTCATTTTCTGAGATGACCATGACATCAGGAAAATGATGCCATGACTTGCAAATGAGGGAGTGCTGTACAGAGTCTCACTTTCTCCTCCGGGGCCAACTGGGTCCAGGGGCAAGAAGTAGATCAGGATGACTGGAGATGGCCCCTGAGTTTCAGTCCTGCCTCAGAAACTAATTGTGTGACCCTGTACAAGTCACTTACCCTCTTTCTGCCTTAGTTGCCTTCTCTATAAAATAAGAATAATACTCAACAGGATTGTTGTGCGAGTCATGTGATATTTGTAAAGTATTTTGCAAACCCCAAAGTGCTACATAAATGTCAGTTATTCAGCTCTGAAGTACCAACTCACACCTATCAGACTGGCTGATATGACGAAAAGGAGAAAAGGAGAGAATGATAAATGTTGGAGGGGATGTGGGAAAATTGGGACACTAATTGACTGTTGGTGGAATTGTGAACTAATCTAACCGTTCTGTAGACAAATTTGGAACTATGCCCAAAGGCCTATAACATTGTATATCCTCTGACCTAACAATACCCTCCCTACTAGGTATGTATCCCAAAGATTTAAAAAAAAAAAAAAGAGGGGAGGGAAGGACCTATATATACAAAAAAATATTTACAGTAGCTTTTTTTGTGGTGTCAAAGAGTTGAAAATTGAGGGGATACTCATCAGTTGGGGAATGGCTGAACAAGTTGTGGCAAGTGATTGTGATGAAATACTGCTGTGCTGTAAGAAATGATGAACAGGATGCTTTCAGAAAAACCTGGAGTTACATTAACTAATGCAAAGTGAAGGTAACAGAACAGGAGAACATCATACACAGTAACAGCAATATTGTATAATGATCAATCAACTGTGGGTGAGTTAGCTTTTCTCAGTAATACAGTGATCCCAGACAATTCCATAGGATTCATGATGAAAAGTGCAATCCACTTCCCAGAGAAAGAATTGATGGATTCTGGATACAGATGGAAGCATAGTTTTTTTCACTTTCTTTTGTGTATATGTATTCTTTTTATCTGTTTTTTTCCCACAACATGACTAATATAGAAATGTGTTTTGTATGACTGCACAGTATAACCTATATCAAATTGCTTACCATGTTGAGGAAAGGAGATTTAAGAGTTGGAGCCAAGAAGATCTGTGTTCAAATCCTGCCTCAGCCATTAAGTGTGTGACCTTAGGCCTCTTGGCCGCTCTGTGACTCAGTTTCCTCATCTGTAAAATCAGGGAGTTAAATTTAAAAACTTCTGACTTTTTTCCTCTCCTACCTTACCATTAGATCTCAGAATTTAAGACTCGTAAGGGACTTTAGTAAACATCAAGTCCAATTGATAATTGAAAAATAATTCCCACATTATTTGCAATCAAGCATTTCTTGAACACCTGCTAAATCAAGTTAGTTGCTACGCACTGGGAATACAAATAATGAATGAAAAAGTTTCTGCACTAAACTTATATGATCTCAAGCAAACAATATGTATATACATTAGAGAGATACATGTAAAAAAAGGTTAAATATAGGAAAGATACAAAGTAAAACTTATGGGATGAGCGGTCGTGGCTCCTGAACAATTGGAGGAACCCAGAGGGGGCTCTTGAAGGTGGTTTGACCTTCAAGGGATCAAAGGGTCTCCCAAAGGCAGAGGAGAGGAGGGGTAGCATTCTAAGGATGGGGAGCGGTTTCTGCTGAGACCTAGAGATTCCAGATGGACTGTGATGCACAGGGGACAGCAAGAAAGCCAACGTAGCTAGATTATAGATTGTGTGAAGGGAAATATTATGTAGCCACCTAGAAAAGAAGCCACTAGTAGATTGTAAAGGGCTTTAAATGCCAAACTGGTGTGTATTTTAATGGCTAAAGTGCTGGACTTGAATTCAGAAAGACCTGGGGTTGAATTATGCCTAAAGAGTCAAATCACTTAAACTGTCAGCCTCAATTTCCTCACCTGTGTAATGGGGATAATAACATAGCTCCCTCACCAGGTTGCTATGAAAATTAAATGAGATAATATATGGAAAGTGGTTTTCAAACCTAAAACATTATAAAAATATAAGTTATTTATCATCATCATTGAAGTATTCAAGAGTTTCTTGAACAAACCTGTTCAGACCTACTCTTTACACTTGCCGATTTCATAGCTATGGGATGAACAGACTGGAGAAAGGAGAGATTGGATGCAGGGAGACCAGCTATGAAGTCATTGAAATAATCCAGGTGAGAGACAAAGGGGGCCTAAAGTAGGGTGGTTGTACTATGAGTACAAAGAAGGGGTTGGATTCAAAATAGGTTGTGGACGTAATCATTCCTTTAATAATATCTTTTAAGTAAGAAAATCCAGGAGGACGTAATAGAAAAGAAAATCACATGCAAAATAACTGCAAAATGCACAAAAATATCTGGGAGTCAGTCTGCCAGGTTTAACAAGACACTCATTTGGAGAAAAGGTCTAGAACCTTAAAAAATTTTGGTTTTTTTTGCTGGTTTTTTCTCAATTCAATAACAAAAATTTCCGTATTCAAAGCAGAACAGAAAAGATGTCAAATTATGAATCTAATATAGTTTGCTTTTTATTTTTAAAATGTTTTTGTTGATTTACTTTTAAAATTAAATCAAGGTTTTTTTATTATAAGAACCTCTTTTCTCTCCCACCCCTTCTTCCCCTAACTGAAAAAGAAATAAAGACAAAATCCTTACAACAAACACATTGTGGTTATTCAATCA
Organism: Pseudochirops cupreus; assembly: GCA_028627135.1. NCBI lineage: Eukaryota > Metazoa > Chordata > Mammalia > Diprotodontia > Pseudocheiridae > Pseudochirops > Pseudochirops cupreus. The sequence continues at coordinate 366,282,079 of CM053584.1, forward strand.
TGTCTGACTCCATGACCCCATTTGGGGTTTTCCTGGAAAAGATCCTGGAGTGGTTTGCCATATCCTTTTCCAGCTCCTTTTACAGTTGAGGAAACTTAGGCATACAGGGTGAAGTGACTTGCCCAGGGTCACAAAGCTAGTAAGTGTCCTAAGTTGAACTCAGGTCTTCCTGACTCCAAGCCCAACACTTTATCCACTAAGCCACCAAGCTAGCCACCCCCACAAATTCATAGAGTCAAGCAAAACAAATTCTTCAGAGTAGTGGCAGCCAGGTGAAATCAGTTCATAGAAGACTTCCAGGTTTCTCTAAAGCCATCCCATCACTTCTTACTGAGAAATAATATTCCACTACATTTTTGTCTTGTAATATATTTATCCATTCTCTAATTGATAGATACTCCTTCTGTTCTCCATTCTTTGCAAAAAGTACTTCTACAAATAGTCTTCTACATATGGCTCTTTTTCTCCCTCCTTTGTTCTCCTAGCATTGGTATCATTGGGTCAAAGGATATGCTGTGTCAAATATAGCTGAGGTCAAAGGACACAGACATTTCAGAGTGACTTTTGAGATATAGTTCTAAATTACTTTTCAGGATGGCTGAGACCAATTCATAGCTCCATGGATAGTGCCCCAATGTGCCTATCTTCTTAACCCTGAAGGGAAATTGGGAGGGGGGGGCGCGGGAATAGTAGGAATGAAGAGGAAATAGTACTTCCTGGCATCAAATTCCATTATAAAGCAATAATCCTCAAAACTATGCAGTGTTCTATATCAGATTGCTTGCCCTCTTGGAAAGAAAGGAGGTGAAAAAATTCAGAGCTCAAAATCTTATGTAAAATGAATGTTGAAAATTATATGTAATTGGAAAAAATAAATTACTATTTACACACACCCACAAAAAACTATTTGATATTGATCAAAAAAAGAAATGCAGATCAGGGGAAGAGCAAGAATCAGAAACAACAGTAACATAGTGACCCCATGCTTAGTAAACCTGAGAACATAAATTATCTGGGAGATAGTTTGACCAAAAAAAAACAGATTTAGACCATCTTATACAATATAACACAATAAATAGATGTGCGATCTGAATACAGGTAACAAGCACTTATTAAGTTGTTATTATATGTCAGGCATGGGGCTAACTGCTGTGGATGCAAAGAAAGGCAAAAGACAGTTTCTGCCCCCAAAGAGCTCAATTTCTAATGGTGGAGACAACTATGAAAACAATGATGTACATACAAAAATATATACAGTGTAAAAAAAGGGGGAGGGGGGGGTAATACCAGAGGGAAGGAACTCACTGGGAGAGACCAAGAAAGGTCTCTAGCCTAAGGTGAGATTTGACCTCAATTTTGAGGGAAGCCAGGAGGTAGAGAAGAGGAGGGAGAACATTCCAGAAGAGGGGACAGCCAGTGAAAATGCACACCATAAAAAAAAAAAAATTAGAATGACTGAGAGGAAGAACCTTTCATAGCTATTGCTAGCAGAACACTTAATCCAACAAGGATAGAGGTGTCCATAAAAGATAAAATAAATGGCTTTAGCATATGTATTTGAAAAATTTGGCACAAACAAAACAATTCGGCTTGGATAAGAAAGAAAACTCAATGGGAGTTGCAACAGAGAACCTTTGCATTAAATATCTCTAGTAACAAAGGATAAGAAAACAATCCTTAAAAGAATTATATACTGCTAACAAATGCAAGATTGCTCCAGATCACTAACAATAAGAGAAAGGCAAATTGAAACAGCTCTTGAGGTTTCCCCTGAATCCCTAAAAATGAGCAAAAATAACAAAAAGTGGAAATAGTCACTGTTGAAGGGGCCACAGGAAGGCAGGCCCACTGATACAGTTGGTGGGTCTGTCAATTTTCATTGTTTTCAGGAGTGTGTCAGGAGTTTGACCCCATTTGAGCTTTTCTTGGCAATGATACTGGAGTGGTTTATCATTTTCTTCTTCAGCTCATTTGACAAATGAGGAAACTGAGGCAGACAGGATGAAGTGACCTGCCCAGAGTCACACAGCTAGTAAGTGTCTGAGGCCAGATTTGAACTCAGGAAGATGAATCTTCCTGATTCCAAGCCAAAGGGGCTCTATCCACTGGACCACCTAGTTGCCCTCTTAAACTATTTTAGCCATTCTGAAAAACAATTTGGATTATGCTTAAAAAGTGACTAAAACTTCTACACCCTTTGTCCTAGAGAGCCCATTACTAAGCATATACCCCATACCCCAAGGAGGGAAAAGAAAAGTCTTAATGTACCAGAATATTTTATCCAATCATTTTGTGGTAGCAAAAAATCGGAAACAGAGTAGAATACCATCAAGTGGGGACTGGTTAAGTATGCTGTCATGGTGAATATAATGGAATAGAATAATGGAATATTACTTTGCTATAAAATTAACAGGAAAAATTCCGGGAAGTCTAGGAAAACACTCAAAGTGATGAATAGTTAAGTAAGCAGGACCAAGAAAACAAGTTACACAATGACAATGTAAATGAGAAGAAAAAAAAACTAAATTATAATGACTGAACTTGGCCCCAGAGAAGAGCTAATGAAAATACATAGCAAGAGCGATGGAAAGGGTGGGAAAGCGGGTATAAAGCGCTGCATACGCTGTCAGACATGATCAATGTGTTGTTTAGATCTGCTGGATTGCTTTTCCCCCCTAATAATAACAGCTAACATTTATACAGGGCTTGTTAAGTGCCAGGCACCTTGCTACATAATGATTTCATTTAATATTCACACTAGGTCCAGGCTTTTTTCCCCTGTGCTACCTACCTCTCCTCTTTTTGTTCTTTTTCTGCCTTTTAAAATCTTTGTTACCAAAGAATGGTTCATACGGTAAGGGAAGGGAAAAAATATATTGAGAAATTAATGACGTAAAACCAAAGTGTACCAATGAAAATAATAAAATTTAAAATATATTCCAGGATTCTGTCAGAAATCAAAGTCAAGCTCACTGGTTGGCAGATTTTACCTTCCCTTTTGAAAAATCAGGACATTGGTCCTTCTTCGGTCTTATGGCATGTCTCCCATTTCCCAGGACATTTCAAAGCTCACTGGCCATGACATCCAAGAAGCCAATCACTCATGTCTTCAGCATCTGGGCTGGTGCTGAATTCATCAAGGGCAGCTAGGCCCTCTTGTTTTTTTCCTATCTTATCCTGGGTCCCATTTTTGTTCTTTCCAGTCCAAAGATTATTTCACTTGGCAGAGAAGCAGAAGCAAACTAAAGAGGACAGTTGAGTCTTCAGTTAGCATTTTCTCACTGTAAAACGTCCCCCTTTCTCGGACTCTGGGGACCCTACTCTAAACGTCCCCCAACTCGGACTCTGGGGACCCTACTCTATAAATGTCCCCCAACTCGGACTCTGGGGACCCTATTCTATAACTTACCTCTTCCAGGTGCTTTCCTCCTCTCAGGCTTCGGTCGTCACCGGCTTCAAGACCCGCTTGAAGAACTACCCCCCCACAGAGCAACTCAGGACTTGGGCAAACGGTAAGGATGTTTATTGCAGCATATACAGGAACAGAGAGAGCTACACGCACGCGGTTTCCCCTTTTTATACCCTAGCTTTTGATTCCCGCCTCAGAGTGCCGTCATCGCCCGGTGAGCCACTCACGTACAGCCCCGAAGATAAGGAGACATCTCCCGTGATCATGCCTTCTTCATTGAGACATGTGCAGGCCTCTACCCCGTCCCCAGACTGTCGTGGTGCACCCCCAGCGGCTGATGACGTCAAACACCCTTACATCTCACCATTTCCATTTCTGAGCTACACTTCTACTCATATTTTGATCCTGATCTTTTCCCCAATAGAACCAAAAGTAGACAAAACCTTTTTTTAGAAAGCCACCCTCTGTTAGCAATAGCCTTCCTCACTAGCCTTACTGGCACTAAGTCTTTTATTGTTAATTAGGAAACATTGTCATTGTCACATACAAGGAACAGAAAGAGGATTGTATGTGAAACCACGATGCTCTAAAATACACATACATCTTAACATTTGTATCCCAACTGTTCCATTTGGCGATGCCTTTCTTAGCTTCCTTCTGCCCTCTTCTATTCAACACTATTCCCACAGAGCCATGCCATACTTTTATTCGCTTTGTTACCTAATCCTCCATGTATTTAAAAAAAAATCAAGTTCATCAGTGAACTCTCTATGCATCCACATCAGGCTCTTTAGACAACTCTCTGCTTTCCTTCTCACCATATTGTTTTATGATTTCTATAGGAAAAAAAAAAAGTACTGAATTTGGAGTCAGTGAGCCTGGGTCCAAATCTTAGTTCTGACACTTACTACCTGTATAAGGTGCCTATGTAAGTTGGGTGCAGCTAGGTGTCACAGTGGACAGAGCACTGGGTCTGGAAGCAGGGAGAGGATTCAAATCCTGCCTTAGACACTTACTAGCTAACCTGTCTGCCTCAGTTTCCTCACTGTAAAGTGGTGATAATAACAGCACCTACCTCCCAAGGTTGTTGTGAAGAGTGATGTTTATAAAGTGATTAGCACAGTGCCTGGCCCACAGTAGGTACTTTATACAAGCTTGTTCTTCCTTGGAGAAGTCATTTGGTCCTCCTGGGCCTTAGTATCTTTGAACTAGATGACATTTAAGGTCCCTTCCCACCCTAAGCCTATGATCTCCATGGTCTAAGAAGCCCAGTGGGTTCCTCAGTCTCTTGATCAAGGAGGGACTGGCTATCACGGTTGAAATGATGGGAACCTTGGATGACAATGACAATGTTTCCTAATTAACAATAAAAGACTTAGATGGGAACCCACTCTATTTTAGGACTGAGACAGAGGAGAAGGAAACCATACAGTCTATGTTCAGGCCCAATTCAGACCAGTCTGATGGTTCTGGCTCAAGACTGTCACCAAATGAGACAAGTATAGAAGTTCTAACTTAGCAAGAACATGGAAAGACATTCAGCAAGGATGGAACATTCAGACGGCACCTACACCCTCTCATCATCTTCTGTCATGGTGGCACATCCAGCCAGAAGCTACACCAATGCTCAATTAATCCCATGGACCAATTCAGCCTTAAGGACAGTTAATTGTTTTTTCAGGAGAAACTGGCCTCGCCTAAATGGAGTTGATATTGCTCTTACCATAGTCTAACATAGACCCTAGATGTTTGGAGAGCAAATTTCAAAGGATTCAGGGAAATGATGGGTAGGAGGATCCCAGGGATTGATATACTACAAGAGAAGTGAGCTCAAGTTCACAGACTTAAAGCTGGGAAGGACTTTAAACGTAATTTAGTCCAAAACCATCATTTTAAGGAATCAGGAAACTGAGACCCAGAAAGGTTAGGTGATTTTCCAAAGAACCAACAGGTATTAAGTGACAGAGTCAGGATCTGAACCCAATGTTCTGACCCCAAATTCAGACATTCCCCACCACCCTATGATTATGGGAAGAAGACAGAGAGGGAAGAGAAGGTGGGTAAAGGCAGGATAGAGGAGACCCACAGACAGAGACTTCTTCCGACTTCACTAACATTTATTTGAGGCACTACACAACACAGCCACATGGAAGGCGTGGCATGAATTGGGGCCCAAGCCCATAACCCTGGGAGAGGATGAGAATCCAGGAAGAAGCTAGTGAATCACGGGTGTAGCAAGTAGAGGGATATCACACAAAGACAGTGTGGGGGAGTGGGAATCCCGGTATCCTGCTTGGATCTAGCAGCCCCTCACCCAAATCCTCCTGTCTGGCCCCCAGGGGCTCTCCATTTCCTCCCTCCCCGAGGTATAACAATACAGGAGAGCAATGCTGGAGGTGCTGGAGCAGAGGGTGGAAAGAATGTTATTCTCTCTGCTCTGCATAACTATTTGGTTCATGGCAGTGGCTACAGGTAAAGCTTAGTATGGGTGGTATGGGCTGGGAATAGGAGTGACCAGGGTTCACAGCCTCAATAGGCATGATTAGCAATGTAGAGAGATTGCCCAGCTGCCCCTGCATCCTCTCCACCTCCTTCATACTTGCCTTGGGCAGCAAGACCATTCACCTGCAAAACCAATGAGAAGGAAAAAGAGATCAGAAAAAACAGCCCCCACTGATAAATTCGTACCACCCAGTGCCAGTGTCCCAGAGAAAGCTACCTTCTGGATGAAGACCCAAACAACAGCTCTGCCATCAAAGTTGGGGTTACCACCTAAATGCCCACTCCTTTCCAGCAGCCTCACCTCTGCCCGTTTGATGAACTCTTCAGTGGCAGCACTCTCATTGTCCCTCTGCCCACGCCAGGCGCTGAGAGCAGAGGCTTGCAGGGCACGCCCATAGGAGAATGTCAATGCCCAAGGCCGGGGGAGAGGACAGCGGTTAATGGCATTGAGGTTGATTGAGGCCTCCTCCTCACTCTGACCTCCAGACAGGAATGTCACACCTGGAAGGGAGGGGATCAAGGGGATAGAGGAAGGAGAAGATACTACATGGTCCCCCTCTTTTTTCTCTATTCCTATAGGGAGCTTCCTTTATGGATTCAGACTGGTAAGTGCCCTATAATTTGTAGGCTAAAGGGGGCTTATCTGAGGATAGTGGGAGGTTAAATGACTGCCCAAGGCTAGCCAAAAACAACTGGCCACAAAGCCAATGTATCTCAGAGAGAAGATTTGAACCAATGCCTTCTTGACCCCAAGACTGGTTCTCTATTATTAACTCTGCCACATTACTTCTCATTTCCCCCTCCCCAAATCAGAGACTCCTTCAGAGGGTAACAAGGTATTGGGCCCAGGGATAATCTAGTAATAATCTAGATCAGCGGTTCTTAACCTGTGGGTTATGTTCAATTAGTAACAATGAAAATACATCCTGCATATCAGATATTTACATTACATTTCATATCAGTAGCAAAGTTACAGTTATGAAGTAGCAACGAAAATAATTTTATGGTTGGGGGTCACCACAACATGAGGAACTGTATTAAAGGGTCGCGGCATCAGGAAGGTTGAGAACCACTGATCTAGAGGGTCAAGAGATGAACCTCAGGATATTCTGCCCCATGGATCCTTGGATAGGCCTGACTGACTTTGGGGAGTCACTTCCCCCAGCTCAGGGCAGTAGGGTTAGGGCCAGGGATACCTGGGACAGCAGGAGGCACAGTTCGACGTAGGGCAGAAACAGTTGCCATGGCGATCTCCTCAGGAGTGTATTTGAAGGGGCAGGCATGACCAGGGGTCACCATATTGGGCTTGAGCAGTGTCCCTTCAAGGTACACATGGTGGTCACTCAGGGCCTTGTAGACAGCAGCCAGGACCTGGGAGAGATAGGGGAGGGAGGGTAGTCCCAGACCTCCTGTCCCCTCACCTCCTGCTTCCAGATCTTCTCCAGACCTCCAGACTCGTACGTGGGGCATATCATGATGTCTCCTAAGCATCCGTTATACTCTGAATGCCCCTGGGCTCCAGCTCATGACATCTCCTATGTCTTACTGATCCTTCAAATACTCTCTCCTCCATGAGGACTCCCCCAATTCCCCTAGGAGGTAATGACTCCCCTCTTAGCCCTCACAATTCTCACATAAAACTAGATTAATACAACTGTATCCATGCCTTATCCCATCCCTTCCAAGACTATAGGCTTCTAGATGTTCTGTCAGTGTTCTTCACACAGTGGGTGTGAATGTCTGTTGTGGTGCTCTCTAAGCTTGCTCATGGACTGGCTCATGTTTGATTTTGGGGAGTGTCCCACCCTGGCTCAAGCTAGTGAGAGTCCACTTGTGGATTCAGACAGCCAGTCAGAGCCTGCCTAGAGAGCAGGTGGGGACAGAGATAGGAGTGCTCAGTGGTGGGGGATGCTGGTACCCAGACTGAGCTTACCTTCTCAGTGACATACTGGCATCGTTTGAGATCATGGTCTCCATCCGGCAGGATCTCGGGCTCCACAATGGGCACAATGCCATTCTGAAGGTCAGAAGGAGGAGAGCAGCTCAGGCTAGAGCAAGGAGTGTCCCTAAAACAGCCTAGGTGGCCCATAAAGCCCCCCATTCCCCCAACCCTTCCATGATCATAGATCCCCTCAGATGGAAGGCTCTTCCTCTCAGCCCAGGGGCCAAGGTCCCTAGGATGACCCCTACACAGATATATATACAACCTGCTGGCATATGCTGGCGTAGCGGGCAAGCACGTTGGCATTCTCCAGGATTGCCAGGGAAGAGGGTGTATGATCACTGATCTTCAGCACACAGCGCCATTTGGCAAAGTCGGCCCCATCCTTCTTGTACTGGGCGCAGCGTTCAGAGAGCCCGTCTAGCCCTGGGGCCACAGTGTTAATATTTGCTAGCACCCTGACCCCCTTGCCCAATACTACACCAACCCTTTTCCACCTGCCCACACATGTTCATTCCAATGCCCACCTGCCACTCATCCTTGCAGCCCTGACCCTCCCTACCCTTCAGGCACTCACATTGCTAACAGTTCCTCCTACCTTGTGTGGTGGTTTCTCCATCAGTTCCAGCCAAAGCCACCACACCTTTATCAACCTTTAAGTCATAGAGGAGGAGAAAACATGGAGGTGAGATCAAAGATAGGAACAGAGGGCCCCCCTGTGACCCTGGGAGAATATATCTCCCCAGTGCTCCCCACCCAGAATGGTCCTGCCCCATCTCAGGACCCAGCACTCATACCTTAATGCCCACAACAATGCCCTTGTCCTGGATGGTGCGGACAAAGGGCACCCCATCATCGCCCTTCTGGTAGAGGGTCTCATGGAAGAAGATGACACCCCCAATGCATTTCTTGATCCTTCCATCAGCGCTGAACAGGACTTGACGATACTGCCTGCGGTTCTCCTCTGTATTCTCCACACCAATCTGGCTCAGTCGCTTGGCCATACTGCCTGTGGGTGAGCAAGGAAGTAGTAAACATTGACCCTATAGCCCTTCCATTCTGTGATCCCTGCACCACCACTGTGCCCTTTCCCTTCCCAACACGAACACGGGCTCCCACCTACCTACTGACTCATCAGCTGCCAAGATACCCTTGCCCGGAGCAACAATCCGAAGGGCAATGTCTGACAGTTCCTTCTTCTGCTCAGCCGACAGGGCTGGGTATACGTGGGGCATGGTGGCGGTCTTCTCTCCTCTTGGTTAGGTGAAATAAAATGGCTTCTCTCACTAGAGGGGTTGGCAAGTGTGTAGGAGTCAGTGGCCCTCCTTGGCCTGGGTCCTAGGTACCACAGCAACGTATCGTCCTTTGGCAGTACACAGCCTAGGGGGCCCAATCCCACATCCATCTCCCTCTGTCCCCAGTGGGCAACCTTCCCAGCACTCTGGCTAGCCCTAAAGGGAGGGGGATGGGTAGCCGTGGGAAAGCACACCATCTTGCAAAACTGCTTTCTGGGTAGCTCAGGGCTTGTAGGGGGATAGGGAGAGGCTATAATAGTATTTCAACTAGAAGTTTGGGTCTCGATTTTCTCATCTGTAAAATAGTTTGGACTAAATGGTCCTCAAGATCCCTTTTACCTCCATTATCTACAATGCTATGAAAAGATGTACCACGTCAGGCTGTCAGAACAGGATAAAGGGCGAAAAATTCAGTGTCCTGAGCCCCACCCCTCCCTTTTTCCTTGAACGAGAAGGATCCTGGAGGGGTGGGCTGCTGCCAGCTGCATCTCTCAGCACTAGCTGCCGCCTCCTTTGCTTACAGCAAATGAGGCTGCTGTGCCAAATGTCTAGTAGAACAGATCCTGGGGTTCCCATCTGCTCCGGGGTATCTGCTAGAAGCTCCCAGCCTTCTCTCTGAAGGGGATGGAGGCAACGGAGCTCAAGCAGTTAGTGAGGAGGAGTATGCCATTCTTGTGCATTTCTTCCCTTTCCTACCCCTGTCTAAACAACCTCAGATGAAGCGGGGCTCAAGTAAACAAAGACACGGACATAGATGGGGGAGGGGAGAGGTGAAGGGTTAGAGCAAGAACATTAAGCCCCCAAGATGTTTGTCGGAGACAAGGGAGGGAGAAAGGAGTCGGCTATGGTTAGTTATACAAGAGATGGAGAGGGGTCAGGGAGAAAGTGGCTAAAGGAGATTAAATCAGAGCGCCGAAGGTAAGAGAGACGCAAGGGAGAGGTTAAGGTGGTGCGGAAGGGGCTGAAAAGGAAGGTTGGGGATATCGGTGATGAGAAGATGAGAGAGAGGCCAGAGAAAGAGGCAAGAACGAGTAAGCCCAAACCGGGAAGGGAAGGAGGGGGAAGAAGGCTGATCTGAGGAACAGGAGGAAAAGGAAGACAGGACAAGCCAGAAGCAGGAAAGGAGCCCAGGGAAGCTGAATCCCGCTGTCTAGAAGGCGCTGCTGCGGGCCGGGCCGCAGGTGGGAAGCCTAAAACGGAAGGATGCGATAGGGAGGGGAGAGCCTGGGCCAGTGAGTGGCTGGGGAGGGAGGGACGGAGCGGACAGAAGCCGCGTGGCTGGAGTCTGAAGGGGCTGGAGAGGCTGGGGCGCCGCGCAGAGCCCAGCCGAGCCTGGCCGGCAGGGCGCCAGAGCCGAGGCAGAGCCGCAGCAGCCCACAGCTCCCCGGCGCGATCCTTACCCAAGCCAACTGCGTCCTGCGCAGGATCCAGGAGTCTGGAGACGATCGGCCAGGGGCTCCCGGTAAAAGAGGCTGCGGCTGCCGCAGAGCTACGTGACTTCAGTGGGGGAGGAGCCGGCTCCGCCCCCTGCCCGCCTCCGGCTCGGACCAGCTGGGGCGGGGGCCAGACCTGAAGCTGCTTCCCCCTTCTCCAGGAGGGCGGGCTAGGCTGTTGCTCTGTCTAGATGGCCCTGGGTACCATCAGCTTCCCAGTTTCCTTGGCTCGTCTGCCGTTCCCCCATTCCATACCGCACCAGACAGGAGCATCCCTCCCTCTACCTCCTCCTGACAGGGGTGAGTGAAAGAGAAAGGCCCATGTAGTTCCACCAGGCCCAAAGCCCGGGAACAAGTTGTACAGTGCCCAGCACAGCGTAGGCACTGAATGGGAAGGACTGCGGGGAGGCCACGGCCACAGTGGCAGCAGAGGCCTGGCCTCCTGGCCTCCTACCAAGTAGAATTGAGAGTCCTGCTGCCAAAGCCTGCCCTGCACCCAGCTCGAGTGCCCGGTCTCACATTGCCTCAACACAAATAATTCAACTCCGTAAGCACTTATTAGGTGCAGCTCATGGGCCAGGTACTACTACCCTGCCCTCAGGGAGCTTACATTCTTCTGCAAGGGCACAATATGCACACCGATAGTTGCAAAGTTTATGCAAAATAGTACATTTAAAAAGCATATTTTTAAGTTGGAGGTAGGAAATCAGTATTAGGTTCTCTGTAGAACAAGGTTTCTGGGCTGTGAACTGAATGGAAGGATGGGGAGCAAGGTTTGAGAAGGCATTCTAGGCCACATGGGTAAAGGAGATGTCACATGGGGGGGCAGTTTAATTAATGGGGGTATGTGAATGGGAAGAATAGGGAAGACTGAGGAGTTGACAACTTGGAGGCAGTTAGCCCAATGGCCTCCTTGTACAGTGAAGACACTTGCCACTGTAAGCTCCTTTGGCATATCGTGTCATCGGGGCCATGCCTCCTCAGCTCCTGCAGGCCTGGTGCAGCTCTTCCCTTCTCTAGTCCAGGCCCTCCCACCTCTCATCTGAATCAGCACAATGCAAGTAGCCTCCTAAGCCTGTCCAGTTTCCTCCCTCTCCAATCAGCCTCCATGCAGCAGATAGTTATGTCTAAAGCACAAGTCTGACCCCGTCACTCTCCTGCTCAGGGTTAGTGGGCTCCCCAAGGTCTTCAGGTTAAAATAAATGCCCACTTGATATCAGGAGTCCTTCATAATCTGGCTCCTTATCACTCACTCCATTCCGGGCAAACTGATCTCTGCCATTCTTCCATAGACAAGTCCGTCTACCACTTTGGGGTCTTTGCACTGAACACTCCTGCTCCTCAGGCCTCACTGGCTGGTGTTGGTATGGGACTTCTTTCTCTTACAGGCCTCCCCCGAAGCCCATTCCCGGGATAATCTCCTCATTCCCTTAAGTGCCCATCAGCCTACAGCCTGTAAAGCCAAGAACTCCAGACCTCCATTTAATAAGAATGTGGTTCAGACATCTTGGCTCACCTGGCTGCCCTCCTCTGGGGCCAAGCCCCTGGGCTGAGCACTTTCTCTCCACCTTCACTTTCAGTCTGCCCATTAGCAGGGCCAGGCCCTAAGCAGGCACATGAGAAATGTTTACTGACAAGTACTGCAGTGGCACGCGTTAGCTATCTCCCCACCCTGGCCAAGAGCACCTCCCTTTTTATGTTTTACCGCACTCTTTAGCTCTCTGCTACCTCCCAAAGGCCACAGGTGACTTCCTAAATAACCAGATTCGTTTTTTCTCAGATCTCATCTTCTTGATCTTGGTAACACTGCTGATGGCCCCATCCCTCCAGAAACTGTGCCCTTGGTCTTCCTGAGCTGGTCTTTCTGACTTTCACCAATTCTGATTCTTCCACCTTCTAGTACAAAGGAATGCGGAAGCCAAATTGGGGAGGGCTTTAAATGCCAGACTGAGGATTTAGAACTTTATCTTAGAGGCACTGAAGACATTTTATGGCAACAATTTAACAAACTTTATTCTTTGTTGTCTCTTCCAAGGATCTATGATTTCACTGGCACCCCTCCCCTTTACTACTGATCCCAACTCTCCCCACCTAGATGATCTTGAGGACTTGCTGAAACCAAAACAATTCATCTCCTGGCCTTGCTTCCATGCTCATGTGACAAGTATACAGTCCATTCTGAGTTACACCTTGAAATCCTCCTAGACTAGAAGGACCTGTTAGAGTCTGCAAAGCACTTTGAAACCAACCTTTGAAAACTCAGGGTCACCACTCCACAAGGACAACTTATCCTAAATTAATTTATTCAAACTTTAAACACACTTAAGTATATACAGATTGCTGTCTTCTTCGCAGCTTCTTTTCTTCTTCCCTGGCCGGCCTCCATCCCCCCCCAAATAGGTCCAGTCTGTTCTCACTTTGTGGTAATTATCTCAGTAATTGAACCACTTTTTGCAACTCCTGGCAGCCACTCACGACCTCAGGAATGTTTGACAAAGTCTGAAGAGAAGACAAAGGGAAGAAGTAGCAGCAGCTTAGCTGGCTCCTGCTAGCCCCAAAAGCCCTTCCCTCTCTCCTCTTCTGTCTCTCAGTAAAGAGCCCCAACATCAATGGAAGAGAAAATGGTCTTTTTTAGGTCACAGACCCCTCTGGTAGTTTGGTGAAGCCTTTCTCAGAATAAGCTTCTTAAATGCATAAAGTACATAGGGTTACAAATAAAGATGCATTTTTGCCCCCATCATGTACACAGACCCCTTGAAATCTATCCACAGATTCCTTGGGGGGTTCAGGGACTTCAGATTAAGAACTACTGCTATAGAGCAAATTAAGCCACTGAAATTTATAAGATCTAATGGAAGGTCTGCTCCTTTCTAGAGAAAGGTGGTAGGGTCTGCCCTGACCATCTTTCTCACCTCTATGCTCATACCACCTCACCCTAATGGAGCCCCACTGGGTTTTTCATTGGTCTTTCCAGCTGTTCTGTGGCTGGACTTTCCTTTATGTGTGGTTTCTCCCAATTAAAATAGGAAGAACTCTTTGAAAGCAAAAACGGCCTTGATTTCCTAGGTGTATTTCACTCATTTAGCACAGGGCTTGGCACATAATACGCAATGAATATTTTTCCATTTCATTTCATTCCCCTCAATACCTTTACCTCATGGACTTGTTCTAAGATGTCATCCAGCTTCTCCAGCTCCTTTTCCGAACACCTCAGGTTCTCTTCCAAAATGTTCCTCTGCCAGAGCAACAGAGAGCATTAACTCTCCTGCTAAGGGAAGGAGACTTGAGAGACTAACCCAGAGTATGTGGGACAGAGGAAACAAGTCCTGGCAGCAAGCTCAGGCACTTGTCAATCACCAAGCAGGAAGACAGACTCGCCCCAAACACTTACATGTTTCTGAGACTTGACCAAGAGTGCTTCCTTCTCTTTTTCCATATCAAGCAGTGACAGTCTCAGTTTATCAACCTATGGAATAATTTGTTTTTAATCTCACTGGGCTGCGTGTTCCATTCCCAACACTAAATGGCTACAAACCCACTGAAGCCTCTGAACTGTAGCCCACTTCTCCAGCAGGGCCCATGCTCTACCTCCTGGCACAGCCACACTTTCTCCTGAATCCAAGCAGTGTCCATGGGCTGAGAATTCGGATTCTGCTGGCATGCCAGTGCCTCCTGGAGCACCCTGACTTCAGTCTGTGACCGCTGTAACAGTCGGGTGAGTTGGGTTACCTCTTCTCGAAGGCTCTAGAGATGAGAGGAAAGATCAGTAATGGCCCAAGCCATTGGGGACACATGGACACAAATGGAAAGATACAGGACAGAAGTGAATGTCAGTGCTGCCAAGGAGGGCAGGAGGCCAAGGATCACTGTAAACATACTGTGAATTCTCCAATCTTATCTATTTGCTCCAGAAGCTTCTTGTCCTGCTGCTGTATCACTTCCTGGAGTTCCTTCTCATTCTGTGGGGAAAAAGAGAGGGCAGGGAGAGTTTGGATCAAGCCACAGTCGAGCCAGCCCCTTCTCATGCCTAGAGGAAAACATGACGGTGCTAATCCCATGGTGAGGCCCCGTGGCACAATTCAGCTACAATTTCTGCCTTCTTCCTGAGGGGTACCAGAACACCTCAGTATTCAAACGGGTAATATGACCGTCCCCATGTTGAGACCTCTTCTTCTTGGGTCTGCTTGGAAAAGAAGAGGTCAAAGCTGCTCAGCCTCATCCCTCTAACCCTTGGTAGGGCAGGGCAGAAGTAGGGCAGTAGCTGGAAAATCCCCACCCAAGCAGAATCCTCAAGGAGCCATGGGTCCCCCTGGGTCCCTCTGCTGTCCCAGTTCTGGGCTGCCCCAGTTCTGGGCCTCTCCCTCACCTTGTAGCGCACACATAGGGCTTGGCTGAACTTCTCCACCTCTGCCTCTTGAATCTTCAGGGCTTCCTGGTGCTGTTCCTCCTGGGCCTGCAGTTTGACTTGTAAACTATGTCTGTGGAAGAGTTCGGCATTATTCCTTTATTGGGGAGGGGTTGGGGGGAAGGGGAGGACACAGGACTGGAGTGAGCCCAGAATGGAAATGTATCACATGATTACCCCCACTCCCTACCTTCATACACACTCCCCTGGCATTACCCCTGGCCCAACTCCCACCAGTGTCCCAATCCTTCTTACATTTCTTGCTGCAGGGCCCCAACGGCTTTTTCCTTAGAGTCCTGGAGCTGAGAGCATAGGCTCTGAGCCTCCTGCACCAGACCAGCCAACTCTTCCAGACTGTTGTCAATGTGGGGGACCCCTGGGAGAATGGGCCCCACAGAGGGAAGATTAGCAAGCTGAAGTAAGCGGAACACAGCCCACTTCCTTCCCTTTCTACACAGTCACAAGCGAGAAAGATGCTTAAGTACAGCCCCGCTGAGGCGATCCAACCAGAAAGGACTGAATACAACAAGATGAAGGGAACAGGGTGAGGAGGGCACCCCATTAGAGGAACACAAAGAAGGAGTGCCAAGGACAGGGAAGTATGTCCACAGAAAGAGCACACATCTCACGTTATCCCCTCACAAGTAATGGCGCAATGCCCACAATGTGCCAGGCAAACAACGGCACAAGGGAGCCAAGCCCAGGGACCTCCCAGCCTCTCAGCTCTCCTATGGATAAATAAAAATCTCTGGAGCTCACCCGGATCTGCAGGCCAAAGGGAGAGCTTAGGTTCCACTTGGGTAAAAGCACTTCTGTCACTTCCGAGCAGAGGGGTGAGGTCGGGTTCTAAATCTGAAAAACAAAACCAGTCACAGGGCAGTCATCTGGTGCCTCTCCCATGACCCTACTCAAATGATGGAAATTCCATGACCAATTTAGGTTGTGTTCATTATCTAGAGCAGCAACCCTCAACTTGTGGGTCGCAACCCCTTTGGGGGTTGAACAACCCTTTCACAGGCGTCACAGGGTTTGCCTAAGACCATCAGAAAACACTTATTTCTGATGGTCTTAGGAACCCAGACACTGCTCCTCGCTCCTCTATCTGTCTCAGGGCAGGTCTGCCCACATGCAGACACACCCACATACAAGTATTAAAGAGTTGTGGCATTAGGAAGGTTGAGAACCACTGATCTAGAGGCTCCCAGCTCCGGATGGCAGACCCAACTCCACTTGGGCTTCCTCACCTCCTTCCAGAGCTCTTAAGACATTGCCCAGGAAGCTGTTGTCACTAGGTTGGAGGTGCCAGGCAGGAGTCCGTGCTGCACTCACAGGAGGGCTTCCCAGCTCAGCCTGTGGACAAAATCCAAAGGAAGGAGGAGGCATTCGACACTCTCTGGGGCTGAAGGTCTTCCCCACACCCTTGAGGTGCTCACTTACCTGGGACTGGCACCAGGTAAACAATCAACTAGGCATTTATTACCCTGCACATTCAGCACCAGGAACAGTTCAGGATATAAAGAAGTATAACTGTTGACAAAGGCGCTTACAGACTAGCTAAGGAGGCCAGACAAAACTCAAGGAAAGACACTATGTAACTAAGTGCTAAACACAAGGGTGAGGACTATAGAACAGAGGACAGATCGCTGGGACTAGAATGGTCAAGGACATCTTTATGCAGGAGGCAGGGCTTGAATTGGGCAGCATTTATTTAGGTTGAGGGGAAGGAGGGGCAAGGATTTCTAGGAAGGGCAAAGGCAAGGAGGCCAGAAGGCAAATAGTGCATTCAGGAAGCCAGTGCTAGAGAAGCCTGTCTAGCTGAAGTAGAGGACTCATCTTGGGGAAGAAAGTGAGGTTACATGGGGCCATGCTGGAGAAGGCCTTACAGAAGGTCCAAGCTAAAAAGCCTTAGGAAGTCTCATGCAGTCATTAAGAGTTTCTGAGCATGTGCTCTAAGCAGTGTTAGAAAGATCAGTCTGGCAATGAAATGCGGACTGGACCAGCAGTCAGGAGACCAGGCACAGTGACCTACCTCCTTCTTTAATGTTGTCCGTAGCGAGAGAACCAGGTTATGCAAGGTCTGAGTAAGCATGGACAGCTTTGGGGAAGTCTGGTGCATCTTCTTCAGTTCCTGGGCCTCTGCTGTGACATCAGCCAGTCTGGCCCTGGATAAGGAGACAGGACAGAAGAAGGCAGCCAAGGGTCAAGATGAGTTACCTCCAATGATTTCTCCCCATGAGGAAAGCAGCCCAACATTCCTCAGTAAGGACTATCCCAATCCAGGGGCCATGTGACAAAGCCTCCCTGGAATACTCAAGTTCTAGAGCCTATTTCTGGGAAAGTGAAGGAAGAGATTACTCCAGGCTGTCCACAGAGCCCCTGAGCTCCTCGCACTGCACAATGCGTTCCTGAAGTACTGCCAGGGTGGTTTTCAGCTGAGATTCCAACCTAGTCAGCTCTGTGTGGGCCACTTGGTTCTCTTGATTCAGAAACTGCAAGGATGGAAGAAAGAGGAAAGGGACAGAGATGAGTAGAGAAGCAAATCCTGAGTTTCCAAGGCTTGGGGGTAATGCAGCCTCTTTCAGTCCTACGTGATCTACAGACCCCCAACAAGGATGTTAGGGCCTCTGGCTTTCCTTGACACCAAGCACAGCACTTACCTCCACGGTCTCCTGCAGTTCTCGAACCTCCTCTGTGAGGGCTGCCTGTTGCTTCAGCTGAGCCGATTTCAGGGTTGCTTCTGCCTCCTGCCACCTATCAAAGGCCTCCCTTCAGCCTTCTGCCATCTGGCTGACAGAGCCCTGGGTTTCCCAGCCCTTACAGGGACTCACCAAGCAGCTTGTTCTTCCCTCGTCGAGGTGAGCTCGGCAAGGGCTTCGTCCCGGGAGGCCAGATCCTGGGCACAGTGGTCATACTGGTCCTGGAGCTTTTCCAGATGACTCTCAGTGCTAGCCAGACTCTGCAGCTGCAGCTGCAGATCTAAACCAAAGTTGACTGCAGTAATACCCCTGTGAAACCCCACTCTCAACTCTTCCCAAAGCATGGCAACTGTTGGTCTCTGGGAAGCCACAGAGTAACAGAGGGAGCAGCTCAGGGAAGAGGGAGCTTAAAAAGTCACTCTTTAGAACAGGTCCCCATAACAGACTAGAAAAGAATCCCTCTCTTCCCTTCCTGTCACATTCTGGTACAAAGGCTTGGCCAGCCATCAGTACTGGTAACTATACCTGCTGCCAGTCGTCTGTTTTCTAATTCCAGCTGCTCAATTCGGGCCTGGGAGTCCTTTAACTGAGCAGAGACCTGGTCCAACTGCCAGGAAACCTGGGAGGAAAGGAATTTCACAATTCCTCCTGGGCCAAGGGTCTCAAGGCTTAGTCTAGTTTTCCTATCCAGAGAAAAGCAGTACAAAACAGTAAGCCTTTTTGCTTCTGGGCAGAAGTAGGGCAAGAGAGGAGTTTGTGGCTGAGCCCCAGGACAATAGGAAGGAAGGGGAAGGACAGAAACATTGGCATAGGGTAAGGGACATGTGGCCAGATCTGTGGCACAATCTTCCATATAACTCTCTATACTGGCCAGGCTCTACCGGTGACTTCATAAGTAAAACAACAGAGAATGCCAAAGTCTAGCCTGCAGGTTAGCTAGCTATTCTCAATTCATAATGTAGAAGGAAGAAGTCCTATAGTGAAATGCTGATGAATGTGCAGACTGGGAAGACCAGTGCCAGAGGATGTGACAGATCCAATGGGGACCAGGGGGACCAGAGGACCCCCCTGCCTTATACCTCTTCCTCCTTCTCCATAGCTACATCTCGCTCCTGCAAAGCCTTCTGACTCTTGGTTATCAAAGGCTCCATTAATTTCTGTGCCTGATTCAGCATGGCTGTCCACATTGTATACTGCCAGGGGACAAAGAGAGCTAGTCAGAGGGAAAGGTACAGGAATGGAGAAGGAAAAGAGGAACCGTAATGAAGGCACACACTCACATCCAGCTGCATTGTAACCCAGTCCTCCTGTAAGGTAGAAGCAAGCTGGCCTGACTGCTGTGCCACCTCCTTCTGCTCCAAGTGAAGAGAAGCCTGCAGTGAAAAACAACCAGTCCCTTAAGAATGCAACAGGGTAAGTAAGGCATGTGGGAAAAATGGGCTAAGTGTTGTTTCTCACCATGTACTAACGAGACACGTCATGACCTCTACCTGGCTCCCCCTCCAGATTACCTGCTGGGCTTGGGTCTCCTCCAGGAGACCACAGAGCTCCATCTGGGACTCCAAATTCTTCTGGAGCTCACTGATGTGCTCACTGAAATGTGCACAGAAGGCCTCCAACATTGTCTCTGCCTGGCCAGAGATGGAAACAGATAGCACAGAAAAGCCCATTCCCATCTCTCCCCAAAGGGCTGCCTAATATCCCTGTTGATGGCAGAGTTCCACATCCGCCCCTCTCCCCCTACCCCACAGCAGTCTACTGTCAGGAGCCCTGGAGGTAGCAGGCATGTGGAGCCAGTCACAGCAGCAGCTGCTGCCCAGGGGGGAACCCCAGGTCTTACTGCTTTTTTCCCTCCGAGGGCTGTTTCTTCTCGGCTCCTTGCTTCATCCCTCTCTTCCAAGTGGCTCTGGAGCTTTGTCCTGGCCATCTTCAGCACCTCCCAGCAGCGGGAGATTAAGGCTTCTGCTTGCTGGTGCTATGAGATGAGAACCTGGGCTCTCTCTGGGTTCTCTTCCCTGGGCTTCTAACAGCCTCAATCACCATCCTCCAAGCACTCACCTCCTGCTTCGCCGCTGTCCTGTGCTCCCGCAGGGTCAGCAGGTGTTGGTTTAGCAAAGACAAGAACTCTTGGGACTCTAGAGCCCATAACTGCTACAAGGGACAGAGGGAATCACTCAGGTCAGCCATGCCACCCCTAAAATCCCCACAGCACACCTTAAAAGCTACAGCAGGCAAGAAGAAAGGCTAAAGAAGCATGCTGTTTACCCTAGATGGAGTGCCTGAAGTAAGGGGAAAAGGTCACTGTGGCTGCCAACATGGGTTGTCAGAGACTGACAGGCTAGTTACCCAGGGGAAGGGAATAACCATTTACATAGCACCTATTACTTGCCAGGAACTCTGCCAACCGCTTTATAAATACAAACTTATTTGATTCTCACAACAACTCTGTGAGGTAGGTGCTGTTATGATTCCCATTTCACGCTTGAGGAAACTGAGGCAGGCAGTGAGTGGTTAAGTGACTTTCTCAGGGTCACACAGCTATTAAGTGTCTTGAGGCCAGATTTAAACTTGGGTCTTCCTGGTTCTAGGCCCATTGAGCTGCCAGTCATTCAGGTCTCTTCTTCTTCACTTTCCCAATGTATTCAAAACAGAGCCCCAGATGTGTGACAAAGGGGCCAGTCCAGGCACCTACCATGATAGCTTTGGCCTGTACTAGATCCTGATGGGTCTCCCGACTCTTCTGCAGATGCTGGGGTTCATACGCCACCTAGAGAAAAACTCTCATATGTCGACACCTTCTGCCAAAATACCGTATACTCTCAACCTTAAGGGTCCTTCCCACCCTGGAAGAGCAGTAAGACTGATGATTGAGCCTTAGTGCCCTAACTTCCCACAAAAGCCTGGGTGGGGAAGGAAAGAAACAGGAATAAAGTAAAATTTCCATATCCGTGAGAAATGAGGGTGGTCTAAATGGAAGAATGCCTTTGAAGATCTGGGCAAACTGGTGGGGGTGGGGGTTCACTGCGCTGAAGTAAGGCGTGCCCTGGGACAGGGCCCTGGCTCAGCATCATTATGCTGAGTCACGATGTTTCAGCAGTTTGGATTTAGAGTAGCTTTGTCCCAGGTCTCTTGGGGTTCACTCTAAAAGCTGCCTAGCTCCCCTGGAGTCTCCCAAGCCTTAATTTCTTCGCAAAGCAAGGCAGCTCTCTCTCTCTTTCTCTGTCTGATGTGCCGAGAGTCACGGAGTGTCCCATGTGCTCCAGGCAGGGTGTGTGTGTGTGTGTGTGTGTGCGCGCGCGCGAGCGCACGCGCACGCAGCCTGAACCAGGGGCAGTCAAGTGGGTGATCAGATTAGTGGGATGGAGCGAGGAGGTCATTTCCCCTCTTGTTCTGCTTCAGTGGCCTCCCAAAGGACCAGGCAGACCAGGCTAGGGAGGACATTGACCAATGTTTGGGAATAGGGAACGAGGTGAAGGGGTAACGAAGGAGAATGGATAAAATGTCTAAGATGATCAGCCTATGGCTCTCAGAATTTCTTGGGCAAATTACACCCAGGTACATTATCAACACAAACAGGTATGCTTGGTGTTTAAAGGAAAGACAGACAGACCACCACCTCTCACAGCTAGCAGCAGTCACCTCTGCTCAACATCAGAGTAGACATGATATGCCGGGGAGCTCGGACACACGGGAGGTTAGGACATTCAGCTTATTCGATCCCTCCAATTTCCCGATAATTTCCTTCTCTGTGCTAAAAGCAAAAAGCCCCTCTCCTCCCAGGCCTGTGCAACCATAGCTGCATCAGTACATTCAAGCGCACCACCTCTCGCCCCTTCCCAGCCACTATCACTCCCTTAATTCTACATGGTTCCACTTCCTCGTTATTTACTGGTGGCATGGGGGGGGGGGTGAAGAGAGGGTGAGGGCAGGCCAAGGAAGAGTCTTATACAATCCTCCTAGGTACTCTCTAGGCAAGACAACATTCACACCTGCTCCTTTGCCTTATGCAGTCCACTGGGTTTTCTAGGACTGGGAACAGACCCTCTTACCTCACTGAGACAGATATCAGTCTGTATGCTGCTATCCTGGACTTCAGGGTGAAGGGTAGCCCCACTGTTCTGCCAATCCCGAAGCTGCCGTGAGAGGGCCTCCAGAACAATGAGGGAGCTAAGCAGATGATCTTCTAGGTCACGCCTAGACAAGGCACTCATATCTGGGGGTTGACTGTGTAAAAAGGTGAAAGCATGAGATGTGAGGAGAGGCGGAGGGAAAGGTGCTAAGATGGAACCAGAGAGGCAAGGGTACAAAAGGTCACTCACCGCCATAGGACGGAATCCGTCTCAGAGGCACTGTCTTTTGTATTGGCCTGCCCTGCCTGAGATGTGTTGGTACTCTTTTCCAGCAAAGCTGGGGTCACAAGCCATGAACCCACAGAGCTGGAAGAAACAGGGGTAGTACTGGTCCCTCTATCTAGCATCAGAGCAGGAAGGGGAAAGCTCTGGCACAGACTCTCCAGCATAGCTGAGGTGTTCACCCCTTTATCCAGCCAGGCCAATGGGGACATCCATGATCCAGTACTGGGACTACAGGTTTTACTAAAATCTCCTACTGTAGCCATGGGAGCCACCTGGGGTACAGGTTCTGCTGGAATCTGAGCAGGGAGTGACAGCTTTTCTGTTGGCTGGGCTTCCTCTGATGAGTGGGAAGGTTCCAGTTCCCCTCCATCTGTAGCTGTGAGTGATGTACTTCCTGGGTCTGGGTCTGAAAGGCTGGCAGGGTGACTGAACCCTGAGACAGATGAAATAGGTAACTGGTGCATACAAGAAGGCAGCAGAGAGTTGCTTGCCAGAGGCATAGAGGCCTTAGTGACAGCTTCTGTCCCCACTTCTCTAGAGTTTTCCTCTGGGTACTTCTGCTCAGAAAAGGGATTGGGGGGACTCTTTGTAAAAAGATGTGACAGAGTGTTCTGGGAGATGGCTCTTTCTGGACTGACAGTGATAACATCCACAGGGTTGCCTTTCAGACAAGGTACTACCCCAATGGTCACTGTATCTGTCAGACTTGGAGAGAGGCTGAGAAAGACGTTATTTGACTCTGCCTTAGCACCCAAATCCATCTCAAGTAGAATGTCTGACTGCAGCACTTCACTGGACCCTTCTTGGGTAGGAGAGGGGACCAAGGTCAACGTTTCAACCATATCGTCATTCAATGGGGCCACCCATCCTTCAGAGGCTTTGGGAGTAGAACTGGTTTGAGGAACCAGACCCGAACGCTGCTCCTCTGTGTCACCCTGGGAAGCCTCAAGCTCCTTCAAAGGCATATATGACAGTTCTGAAGGGAAACCTGAACAGATGGTCTTGGGAAATTCCAGCAGAGATGGAACGCTGTTGTCCTCTTGCTAGCAAGGAAAGAAAAAGTCAAGGAGCTGGCAAACAAAGGTCACTTTACTAACCCAGGCATCTCACTGAACATTACACATAAAGCAACCAAGCATCATGAGGGCAAGCTCCTTAAATTCTCTGTTCAACACAGGGGTGCTACACCATTTCTGCAAGAGGGTGCCATGCCAAGCAGAGCTCAGACTAGCTTTGTTTTACTGCAGAGAACTAGGCTGATCTCTTCACCACAAAAGCAACTAGACTACAGGGAAAGTCTATTCAGCAATGGAGATACAGCCTATGGTACAAAAAACAAAGCTAAGTGTTAACCTGTGCAGCCTGACTATCAGGAGACAGCAAAAACAGGTGGAAAGCCCCCTAGGTCAGGAGATAGGAGACCTAAATTCTAGTCCCAATTCTGATGCTAATTATATGACTGTGGTTAAATCCTATCATGCTCTCCCAGGACTTCAGTTCCCACTGGGTATTCCCTACTTCTTTTCTATCTCACAAAGAGTTAGACAGTGAATTAGACAGTACTTGCTGCAGCTCTTTTAGCAAAGAATTCTCTCTTCTTCTAACAAGGCCATAAATTACTCTTGCACTCGGCCACCATTCTTTCTGCCTCCTGTGACCTGCTTTCTACGTCACTGCCAGTCAGGAGCTCCACTTTAAAATTAGCAGAGGGAGGGAAGACTTCTCTCATTAGCCAGTGCTGTTCTGCAGCAGCTCAGTGAAGGCTGAGTGGAGGAGGTGGTAGAATCCTACAGCTTAAGCAGGGGTATGGAAGTCTCAAAGGCCATATGCTAAGGCTTCCCAGACATCATCACCATTATCAACTATGGTCTCCTTTTTCTAGCCCACTGCTCCCCTGGGATCTCAGGCTGGACGCAGGGCCCCACTCACAAGTCCAACCCTGAGCTAGACAACTAAATCTTACCTGTGGCCCAGGCTGATACAACATGGAGTTTGTTGTAGAACACGCCAAGGTGACTTTCCCAGGTTTGAGAACAGCATTTGGTTGCAAGATGAGCTCCTGGAGTGGAGGACGGTTCTCAGACTTTCCCTAAGACAGAAATATTAGTGAAAAGGAATAAGTACAGGGCCCTTCAGACTAATTCAGACTTCCCAAGGAGCCCACCTTTCAGAATTTTAGAGCAGGAAAGTATTTTAGGAATCATTCAACCCCACCTCATCATTACACAGATGTAAAAACTGTGATTTCCAGGAAGAGGGTCAAGTGTAAAAATGTATATAAACTCAGCTTTCTCCCCATCCCCTTCAAAATGGCTAGAAACAGATCACAAACAAAACCTCCAAAAATCTAAAACATAATGAAGAAAGATTTACAGGATAGGAGAAATCTCAGAATAAAAGCATAGCTGATTGCATAGTTGATAATTTTCTAAAAATGAGGATGCTGGGAATGACTGCAAGACCCAAAACACTGGATATTGGGGTTGTATCATTCTTACCACACCAAATTAGATATATAGAGCTGATTTCTTTAAAGAAATACTACCAGGATTTGGTGGAAGGCAAAACAATTACAATGACAAATAGGATGCTGGGTGGCAGAAAGGATTAGAGATTGGAAAGCAAAACCTAACAATCTACTGAATGTAAGAAATACTTAAAGATTCACACAGAATTAAAATGAGGAATTGGAGTAGAATTTGTTATGCTTCAGCTAAATCCAAAAAAAGAGGGGGGGTATAATTATGACCTCAGACAAAACAACAATAAAAACAGACATGGTCAAGAAGAAACAAACAGGGAAACTATGCTTAATGGTACTAGAGGTCAAGAAAATATCAAAAAGGCAGTTTTCAAAGAAAGACATCTACGTTTATCAATATCCTTATTTTTAAAAAATGTTCTGAATCCCTAATAATGGAAAAAACCACAAAACAACTAAGGTTCAACCTTTTGGCAAAAATGCCAAAAAAAGAAAATGATGAATGTTGGAGGGGTGTTGAAAAACAGGCACATTAATGAATGCAAAACTATGAATTGGCCCAGATATTCTGGAAAGCAACTTAGAATCAGGTTTTAAAAGTCACTCAACTCCATGCCTTTGACCTGGTGATATCAATTCTAGGCCTATATCCTCAAAGAGAAGAAAAGGACCCATTTTTACAAAAATATTTTTAGACTCTTTTTGTAATGGCAAAAAACTAGAAACTAAAAGGGTGCTCATCATTTGGGAAATGGCTAAAGATATTATGGTACATAAATGTAATAGAATATTGTTTTACCAGAAGAAATGATGAAAAAGATGGCTTTTTAAATTCAATTTTATTTATTTTCAGTCCCGGATTCTCTCCCTTCCCCCACTCATTAAGAAAACAAAGATACACAAAACCCATTTCAAATATGAAGTCACGCAAAACAAATTTTTGCATTAGCCAAAAAATAAAACAAATACACACACACACACACACACACACACACACACACACACACGAAAAAGGCAGAAAAAAAATATGCTTTAATCTGCACTTTTAAAATCAACAGTTCTCCATCTAGAGACAGAAAGCACTTTTCACCCAGAGTCCTTTGGAGCTGTCCTGGATCGCTGTATTGATCAGAGAGTAACTAAGTCTTTCACAACTGATTAACTTGATATTACTGCTGTTACTGTTCACTTCACTTTGCTTCAGTTTACATAAGTCTTCCCAGATTTTCCTGAGACCATCCTCTTCATCACTGCTTATAGCACAATAGCATTCCATCACATTCATAAACCACAATTTGTGTGGCCCTTCCTCAATTGATGGGCATCCCCTCAGTTTCCAATTCTTTGCCACCACAAAAAGACCTGCTATAAATACTTTTGTTCATCTGAGTTCTTTTCCTTTTTCTCTAATTTCTTTGGGGTACAGACCTGGTGGCAGTATCACAGGGTCAAAGGATGCTGCAGTGCAATAACTTTTAGGGTATAGTTCCAAATTATTCTCCAGGTTTGTTTAACTCATAGCTTAACCAACAGTGCATTAGTATACGTATTTTCCTATGCCCCTGTGGCATTTGTCATCTTCCTTTTCTATAATCTTAGCCTATCTGATGGGTGTGAAGTGGTACCTTAGAGTTACTTTAATTTGTGCTTCTCTAATTATTGATTTAGAATATTTTTCATATAGTCCTTAACAGTTTTAATTTCTTTCCCTGAAAACTGCCTGTTCATATCCCTTGACAACTTATCAACTGGGGAACAACTGTAATTCTTGCAGATTTGGCTCAGTTCCCTATATACTTGAGAAATGAGACCTCTATCAGAGAAACTTGCTGCAAAGATTTTTTCCCCTCCAGTTTCTTGCTTTTCTTCTAATTTTAGCTGCACTGGTTTTCTTTGTGCAAAAATGTTTAAATTTTGTACTATCAAAATTAGTCATTTTACCTCTTATGAACCTCTCTGTTTATTTTTTGGCCATGAACTCTTCCCCTATCCAGAGATATGACAGGCAATTTCTTCCATGCACCTCTAATTTGCTTGCGATATCCCTCTTTATATCTAAATCATGTATTTATTTTGAACTTATCTTGGTATATGGTATGAGACATTGGTCTATGCCCAGTTGAAACTGGAAATGTATAGTTTAAAAAAAACTGGGGAAGACTGATTCAGAATAAGGTGAACCAGGAAAATATTTATACAATAACAGTAACAGTGTAAAGATGAACATTTTTCAAAAACACTGATCAGGGCAATGACCATTTCAGAAGACAGATGATGCACACTCTCACCTCCTGACAGAGGTGATGGATTCAAGCTGCGGAATACGATACACATTTTTTGATATGGTCAGTTAGAGAGTTTTCTTGACTATGCCCATTTGTTATAAGAGGTTTGGGTTTTTTCCTTTTTCTCTTTTTTTCTAATGGGGTCAGGGAAAGAAAATAAATGTTTGTTAACTGAAATAAAAGTGTTTAAAAAGACAGTATCAATGTCATATATACAAATACACCTAATAATGAAGCACCTAAGTAATAGAAAAATAGCTAAATTAGAAGATGTAGAGAGTAAGACAATAATAATTGGTGACTTCAACCTGCCTTCTTCTGATTTACGCAAATCTGGGAAAAATAAAACAAGTAAAACTAAAGGTCTAAATGATATAATACATATAATAGATCTTCAGCAATAATTGAACAAGAATCTTTACATACTTATTTTTCTGCATCAAAGGACATAAAACCTAATCATGAGCTAGGATATAAATACTATGTGATTTTTACTTTAAGGTAGAAAGCTTAGCCTTGACAGAATATAACAGAATAAAGAATTGTAATCAGTAAGGGAAATACAGACCTATTTGGAGACTAAATAGGGTAATCCTAAATAGAAACAATACACAGAGAGAGAGAGAGAGAGAGAGAGACACACACACACACACACACACCCAACGAAATGAAATTACTTGCCCAAAGTCACACAACTATGTGTGGGTATAGTCTCGATTTTCTCCTTTCTAGGCAAGAAAGGAAAGTTGTGTGCTGCCCCTAAGCTTTGCCCTGTCTTTCTTGGTTAGGTTACACGCATTTAATGTGATG
Organism: Pseudochirops cupreus; assembly: GCA_028627135.1. NCBI lineage: Eukaryota > Metazoa > Chordata > Mammalia > Diprotodontia > Pseudocheiridae > Pseudochirops > Pseudochirops cupreus. The sequence continues at coordinate 366,309,693 of CM053584.1, forward strand.
GTAACAGCAACAATAAATCTCCTCAAAGCCTAACTTGAGGGTCCGTGTCATCAGAGGAGAAAAGATACTGGTAAAGTAGAGGAATACCAGACAGGGCGATCCACAGTGGAGCCTCGGAGTGCCCTGAGACGATTATGATGGCTGCATCATTCCAGCAGGAAGCCTGCCAGTGAACTGAGCTCTGAAGACACTCCTGAATAGGTGAGTATGTGATGTAATTGCTCCCAAGATTCAAGGCACAGGTTACAGGCTGGACCTACTCAGAAGTGCCACAGACAGGCAAGATATACCAAACCTGCCACCTCTCAATTTAAAAACAAAACAAAACAAAAACACCATTACCCTATATATTGGAAATGCTTTGGTGCTGATCACTAAAGTAGGCCAACCATGAGTCCAGATGACTGGCAATGATGGCTTTCACTATGCATTAGCATATGATAACAAAATTGGAACCATCTTAAAGTAAACAAGAGGTCTCTACTGCTTTTTGCCTATACCGTCCTCTGTGACAAACTACACAATGTAGTGCAACCTTGCCAATGCACTGCAATGTTAAGAAATAACTCCATTTTAAGCCTGGGCTAGATGAAATAAGAACAGAAATCAAGTACTTGTTTAAATCACAAGAGGGAAAAGGAGAACCTACATTCACCAAAAATCTTCACTTAACAAAAACTCCAAAAGTTCTACACTAAAGAATGGAAAGCCAGGGGATCTAGGAGCCAACAGAAGCAAGGTCATATCCTTGTCGAATTTCCTTTCAATCCTACTGTTAAATTTCCCTTTGTTAAGTGTTAGAAGGGCTTGGGGTGTCTCCTTTTTCTTTTTAAAATTTAGTATTTTATTTTTCCCCAATTACACATAAAAACAATTTTAACCTTCATTTTTAAAATTTTGAGTTCCAAATTCTCTCCCTCTCTCTTCAACCCCCTCATTGAAAAGGCAAGCAATTTGATATAGGTTATATTATAGTCTCAATTCTTTTTTTTTAATTAATTAATTTATTTATTTTTAGTTTTCAACATTCATTTCCACAAAATTTTGAGTTACTTTTTTCTCCCCATCTTTCCCTTACTCCTCATCCCAAAAAAAGCAAGTCTACTGAATACCCCTTTCCTCAATCTGTTTTCTCTTATATCCTGTCCCACTGCCCCACCTAAATTTCTAGTAAGGCAAGATGGAGTTCTATATTCCAGTGCCTGTACATCTTATTTCCCCAGTTGCATGTAAAAGCCAAATTTTTTTTTAACATTTCTTTTTAAAACTTTGAGTTCCAGATTTTTTCCCTTCTCCCCTCTTCACCCGCCCCCACTGGGAAGATAAGCAATTCAATATAGGTTGTACATGTGTAGTTACCCGAATCATTTTCATAATTGTTATATTGTGAAATACTGACTACTATTTCCCTCCATCCTGTCCCACCCCCCACTTATTCTATTTTCTCCTTTGACCCTATCCCTTTTCAAAAATGTTTGCTTCTAACTACCCTCTCCCCCAATCTGCCCTCCCTTTCATCATCCCCCCTCTTACCCCATACCCCTCCCATTTTCCTGTAGGGTAAGTTACTCAATTGAGTGTGTATGTTATTCCCTCCTTGAGGCAAATTCAATGAGAGTAAGGTTGTCCCATTCCCTTTCACCTTCCTGTTCTTCCCCTCCATTGTAACAGTTTTCTCTTGCCTCTTTTATATGAGATATTTTACCCTAATCTACCTCTTTCTCCTTCTCCCAACAAATTCCTCTCACCTCTTAAGTTTTTAGATATTCTCCTTTCATATTCAACTCATCCTGTGCCCTCTATGTATACATGAATATATATATGCCCACACTCACATATATATTCATATTCCCATATACCCTCCTACACATACAAATATATGTATGTATACATATATAATCCCTTCAACTATCCTCATATTGAGAAAAGTCTTATGAGTTACAACTATTGTTTTTCCATGCAGGAATGAATAGTTCAACTTTAATAAGTTCCTTATGATTTCTTTTTCCTGTTTACCTTTGCATGCTTCTCTTGCTTCTTGTATTTAAAAGTCAAATTTTCTGTTCACCTCTGGTTTTTTCATCCAGAATGACTGAAAGTCCTCTATTTCATTGAATAACCATATTTTCCCCTGAAGCATCATACTCAGTTTTGCTGGGTAGGTGATTCTTAGTTTTAGTCCTAGCTACTTTGATCTCCGGAATATCATATTCCAAACCCTTCAATCCCTTAACGTAGAAGCTGCTAGGTCTTGTGTTATCCTGATTGTGTTTCCACAATACTCAAATTGCTTCTTCCTGACTGCTTGCAGTACTTTCTCCTTGACCTAGAACTCTGGAATTTGGCTATAATATTTCTAGGAGTTTTCTTTTTGGGATGTTTTTCAAGAGGCGATTGGTGAATTCTTTCCATTTCTATTTTGCCCTCTGGTTCTAGAATATCAGGGCAATTTTGCTTGATAATTTCTTGAAAGATGGTGTCTAGGTTCTTTTTTTTATTGTGGCTTTCAGGTAATCCAATAATTTTTAAATTATCTCTCCTGGATCTATTTTCTAGGTCAGTGGTTTTTCCAGTGAGATATTTCACATTGCCTTCAATTTTTTCATTCATTTGGATTTGTTTTATAGCATCTTGATTTCTTATAAAGTCACTAGCTCTATTTGCCCCAATCTAATTTTGAAGGAATTATTCTCTTAAGTGAGCTTTTGAAATTCCTTTTCCATCTGGCAAATTCAGCTTTTTAAGGCATTCTTCTCCTCATTGGCTTTTTGGGCCTCTTTTGCCATTTGAGTTAGTCTATTTTTTAAGGTGTTATTTTCTTCAGTATATTTTTGGGTCTCCTTTAACAGGCTGTTGACTCACGTTTCATGATTTTCCTACATCATTCTCATTTCTCTTCCCAATTTTCCCTCCATTTCTTTTACTTGATTTTCAAAATCCTTCTTGAGCTCCTCTAAGGCCTGAAATCAGTTCATATTTTTCTTGGAGGCTTTTGATGCGGAGTTCTGACTTCGGTCTTCCTCGTGCTCCATGCCTTGATCCTTTTTGTCTCCAAAAAAGGATTCTATCATCTGTTTGTGCCTCCTGTGCTTGCTCATATTGCCAGCTAATTACTTGACCCTTGAGCTCTTTGCCATGGTACAGCTCTGCTTCCAGAATGGAGAGAGCTTTGTCCGAAATCACTGGGGTTTTCATAGCTGCTGGAGCTATTAGGAGGGTGCCATCTCTACAGCCCCCATAATCTCTGGCTCACTGGTCACACACCCCAGGACCACCACCCAAGACTGTGATCCAGATCCAAGCAGGTTAAAGCTAGAGTGATTACCCTCTGAATGGTCACTTGGTCCCCCTACAATCTGCAGGCCAGGAACTCCCGGGGTAGCCATCTAGCGCAGCCGCTGCACCAACCTTCTTGCCCCAGGGAGCAGCAGCCAGATGTGGCTCTTCTGTCGTTCCCCCCCCCCACCTTTTCCAACAAAGTTCCACAATGACCTTTTACTTTGTTTTTGGTGTTTATCAGTTGAGAAGTCTGAAAGCTGCCAAAGCTGCTGGTTATTCACTCTCCTGAAGTCTGCTCTGGCCACTGCTGGTCGGGACTACCCTGGGGCTGGAACCACGCTCAGCTCCCAGCATGCTGCAATAGACCTTTCCTGTTGGCCAGCTGGCTATCGTCAGCAGATTTGTTTCTCTCTGTCATTTTGTGGGTTCTTTAGCTTTAAAATTTGTTTAGAGTCATTCTTTTACAGGTATTGGAATTGTTTGGAGGCAGAGCCCACAACAAGTTTGTGCTTCTACTCCACCATCGTAGCTCCACCCCCATCTCATTTCTTTCTAATTTAAAGAGTAAAACATTTTGAAAGGCATTGCCAAGAACAAGATGCCTTCACATATTTATCCCTTGGGGCCAAACTTGGTCAGCAGTTTAGACTGTATTGTTTGCCTGGCTCTGTTTACTTCTTTCACTTTGCAGCTATATTAATCAGTTCTTAGAGCACAGTATTATTCATGTACCCTGATATGTTTAGCCAGCTCCCAATAGAGCAGTTATCTACTTCACTTACAATTCTTTTACTACTACAAAAAACAGTATCCTTAAAAAAAAGTGGGGGCTGCCAACTCTTTTACTGGTGGAAAAGAATTGGAAACTAGGTGGGTGTCCATCAATTGAGTAATGATTGAACAAATGATGGTATGTCGATGTACTAGAATATTATTGAGTATAAGAAATGATGAAAGAGAAGTTTCAGAGAAATCTGGATGACTTGTATAAAAGGATACTGAACTTAGTGAGCAGAATCAGAACAATTTATACAATAACAACAACACTGTTGGAGAGGCTAGGTGGTGCAGTGAATAAAGCACCCGCCCTGGAGTCAGGAAGACCTGAGTTCAAATCTGGCCTCAGACACTTAACACTTCCTAGCTGCATGACCTTGAGCAAGTCACTTAATCCCAGTTGCCCTGCCTTCCCCCTCCAAAACGGAAAAAAAAAACACCATAAAGAGAAACAGTTTTGAAAGACTCTGATCAATGTAATGACCAACAGTTCTAGAGGACTCAGGATGAAACAGGCAGGCAGTCCAACTCCTGGCAGAGAAGTGATGAACTCAGAGATGTGTATTTTTTCTTTTAAATAGTTTTGCTTGACTGTATATTTATTATAAGGGTTTTGTTTTTCTTAATTGGGGCAGAGGAGAAGAGATGAGGAAAAAGTAGATTTTTTTTATAAAATAATTAAGTAAGTACTTCTAGAAATATTTGGGCGTATATGGAGTTTTTCTTTTTGACTTCCTTGGAGTATAGGCCTAGCAGTAGAATCTATAGGCCAAAGGGGATGGCCATTTTAATCCCTTTCTTTGCATAATTTCAGATTGAATTCTAGAACAGCTGGACCAGTTTGCAGTTCCACCGACATTATATTAGTGTGCTTTTCTATCACTCTTTAACACTGATATCACCAATTTGTTGGTTATGAGGTAAAATGTCAGAGTTGTTTTGCTCTGTATTCCTCTTATTATGAAGATTTCACATATTCTTTCATACAACTAATAGTTTATAGTTTGGTTTTTTTTTGGAAAGGTGTTTGTTCATATCCTTTGACCACATATCTGTTAGGAAATGGTTTGGGGGGAGCGAAGCCAAGATGGAGAAGTTAAGGGGCCAAGGCAACGGAGCAGGAACTAGCTTGAGCTCTCCCCCAAATCCCTCCAAATCCCTGTAAAAAATGACTCCAAACAAATTCTAGAGCTTAAGAACCCACAAAATGACAGAGAAAAACACATATCCAGCCCAAGACAGCCTGGAAGGTCAACAGGAAGGGTATATTGCCCCAGGCTGGGAGCAGAGTGTAGCTGGGCCTGGGCCAAGCATGCCTCAGGGCACTGAATCACTGTCAGTGTGGCAGTTTCCAGGCTTCTCAACCCACAAACGCCAAAGATAGCAAAGAAGATCAGTGGGAAAACTCTGTGGGACCTAGGTGAAAGAGGAGCATGGTCCAGTTGGGGTCCAGCCCCAGCAGCATCAGGGCAGTGGAGACTGGTGGCAGCAATAGCAGCAGCAACGGCTGCTTCCGGAGCTCTAGGCCCATAGACAATGGCGAACCAAGCAGCAGATACAAAACCACTGAAGTCTGGAACAGAACAGTACACCCACCGCCACTGGAAGCACACAAACCTACCTTGACAAACAGAAAGTCGGGTATTTGGCTGAGAAGATGAGCAAATAGAGTAAAAAAAAGTCAGACTATAGAATCTTACTTTGGTGACAAAGAAGATCAAAACATACAACCAGAAGAAGACAACAAAGTCAAAGCTCCTGCATCAAAAGCCTCCAAGAAAAATATGAATTGGACTCAGGCCACAGAAGTGTTCAAAAAAGATTTTGAAAATCGGGTAAGAGAAGCAGAGAAAAAATTGGGAAAAGAAATATGAGTGATGCAAGAAAATCACGGAAATGGCTTGATCTCACCTCTTAACAAAAAACATTACATGTCTATTACCAAAATATGACAACACCAGGGACCCCACCAAATATAGGTTAATTACAAGTTTATTTTATAGAAAGCATTCATAGCTGGTACCTTCAAAAAGTATATAAACATATAGTAGAATAATGTCTTCTACACATACTTTAAAATAATAATTAGTAGCCAATTTACTAAGGACCAAAAAAAGATGTGCCAAAAAGTTCCAGGAGTATAAAGAACAACTTGTTATTTAAAGTCATCCCAAATGCCATAACATTATACCACCTTCATTAACTACTGCAAAGTTTTTGAGCCAGTTCCACACTCATTTACAAATATATACAGACCCAAGCACAGTGAGAACACTAGAACAATTTGATATTTATATGACAAATTGTTCTCTATTCAAAACATATCACCATCACAACATTAAGAATAAATAACATAAAACATGGCATCTTTCAGAAAGTTTAAGTTTATCATGGCTTTGCCTAATCATGTCATCAGCATTATTTTTCCTCAAATGAACTCAGTACAGCTTCCAAGTTAAAAAGGAAGTTATACTAAAACATCTTATTAATCACTTGATGTAATATGGATGACCATAAAGTTACATGGCTCTGCTGAAGAATACATTGAACAATTTCTTCATCTTGTAGAAAACCTATCATATGATACAGAAATATCACTTGGATATTTATAAATATAAAAGTCTTAGAATACACCAAGGAAAAATAGTGACAGAAGGCTTTGAGCTAGAATCTGGAAGTCAAATTGAACCAAAGGATGAAGGCAACACTTGAACATACCCTGGTATTCTGCAAGCAAGACAAAAGAATAAAGAAAGGTATAGCTGTTTGTGTAGAGACTTTTGTCATCTGCCAATCCAAATGTTAAAACACAATGGGAAGAACATATTTGGAGCAATTAACTCCTCTACAATAGTAAGTCTTAAGGTAAGTTTCTGGAACAGTAAAATGGACAACAGTGGATTTAAAACCTACAAAAATGAAACCCAGATCTTATTTTCCAAAGAAAGAAGACAGACAGATGTTCACAGAGAATAAGATAAACAGGTTAAAATTTTATAAAAATACTCGTAGAAAAGACATCACTTCTTACCTAGTCTTAATGAATGGGCATTGCCTCAGTCAAACTGAGACCTAGCTTCAAAAGGCCAAGGTCTCCCACTGCATCCAGAGCCTCCCAGTCGTCCTGACCTATATCTGGCCACTGGACCCAGATGGCTCCAGAGGAGATAGTGAGGCTGGTGACTTTGTACAGCCCTGCCTCACTTAAACCCAGTTCACTTGCACTTCATGTGGCTGATGTCATGGTTCTCTTTGAGAATGTAGGACAAACAGTAAAGGTTGAGATTAGGTACATACCACTGGATTTATCTAATGTAAATCAAAAGTGTTTTGCCCGCAGATAGAGCCTTTGAAAGAACTAAAATTCAAGAGTGGAAAGGAAAGGCTGTCTCTTGGTGACGTTCACATAAATTTAGCCAACATGTCAACAGAGAAGCTTTGAACAAATCACCAAGTCACATAGATTTACAGAAATGGAGAGGTTTACAAGAGACACTAGACTGGGTCACTGCCACCAGAAAGTACAGAAAAGTTTACACTTAGAGAAGCTGGATTTGATTGATGTTAATTATTCAAAGAATCAATATTAATTGTGCATCATAATATATCATGCTGCAATAAATTAGCACCTAGAAAGACATCCAAGTCAGAAAACTGGGAGGCCAGAATTACGTGCTAGATACTTGATACATAAGTGTAAATCCCTGTACTATACAAATGTAAACCTCAAAATATCTGACCTCAGCCACTTACCATGTGACCCTAGACAAGTCACTTAACCTTGATTTCAACAAATAAACTGTTCAGGAACCAGAACACAGACAAAACTGTTGCAACCCATTGTATTGATATAACATTTATTTTTTAAAAATTTAAGAACATTTTCAACAGATATTACCATATTGAATATTGGTCATTTCTAAACTATATAAAACAAAATACTTCCAAAATCCAATCAGAAGAAATTATAACTATTAGGGAACAGAATAAACTACACAACACTGCATCTGCTCCTGGTGATGTTTTAAATATGCCTTCAGTGAGCCTACCAAGGATAAGCTTACATCCTAATATGTTTATCAGTTTTTTTAAATCATTGAGGGGGGGCACAGAGCCAACACAGTAGAGTAAAAGCAGGAACTTACTTGAGCTCCTCCCCAAATACCTGAAATACCTGTTAAAAATGACTCTAAAAAGTAATCATTTTACGATGAGCAGGATGCTCTCAGATAAGACTTACATGAGCTGATGCAACACGAAATGTACTGTGTACAAAGTAACAGCAAGACTGTAAGATGATCAGCTATGAATGACTTAGTTATTCTCAGCAGTCCAATGATACAAGACAAGTCTGAAGAACTTATGATGAAAAATGAAATCCATCCCCAGGTAAAGAACTGATGGTGTCTGAATACAGATGGAAGCACACTTCTTTACAACTTCATTTTTGAGGTTTTTTTTTGGCTATGTGTTCTTTCACAACATGACTATTATGGATGCGTTTTGCATGACTACACATGTATAACCTATATTGAACTGCTTGCTTTGTCGAGGGGGAAGGAGGGAGAGAATTTGGAACTCAAAATTTTAAAGGCGAATGTCGAAAATTGCTTTTACCTGTAACTGGAGGAAATTTTTTTTAAAAATACTTTTTAAAAAGTAGTCATTTTATCCATCTGCCCCAACAGACTGCAGAACATTACACATAAAATATCAGGCTAGCAGCTTGTCCCAGCTCCCTTTTTATCTCAACTTCGAAGCACACAGAATAAGGCAGCAACAATAATGATGTAAACTGCTTGGTAAAACTTATAGGGTGCAAAAATACAAGCTATTAAGACTTCCATGCATACTCTGCATATCACGTACGCATAAAATTGTTTGCACGTTCAGGGTAGGGACCGTGTTTTTCTGGTGTTCCCAGCCCTTAGCACAAGTAGGTCAAGCGCGCAATCATCTAGGAGGCGCCTACCACGTGCCAAGCACAATGCTAAGCACTCGGGATTTAAAATAAAAAAAGGTAAAAAGCAGGTTTTACTGTAACAATGCTGCGAGGCAGTGCAGGGGACGGAGCATCAGGCCAACCGGAGTTCAACTACAGTCCCACGCCCAGACTGAGCCGCGTGCCCCTAAACAAGTCACCTCTGCCTGCCACAGTTTCCTCGACTGTAAAAAGGGATAACAGCACCGCGGTTGTGGTGTGGATTCAAAAGCATTTTTACAAAGTACTTAAAGAATGAACGGCCCCTGCCCTCAAGGGGCTTCTAGTCTACCGTCCCGCGCACCGAAGTCCCTTCACTAGGAAAGGCTGCGCCCCTCCCCCTCCCCCGCGGGAAGAGTTAACAGAAGCCCCGACAGGCCCGGCCTGGCCCGGCTCACCCGCTGCGGCGCAGCCGGCGAGCCGAGGCTTCTCACCCGCCACATGGCGTGCCGAGGGCTGGGGAGGCGAGCCGAGCGCCGCAGCTCCTCCGGGTCCACAAAGCCGCCGAGACGCCGAACAGGGAGAGGGATCAGAAGCGGACGCCTTCTTGCTATCCGCCGAACCCATTCGAACCAGTCGCGCGCTCCGCTATTATTGGACGCGTCGCCCTGACGTCACCGATGCAGTCACGCCCCCAGCCTCGCTTTCATCCCGGCCGCGCTCTCACGGCCTCGGTGAGCCTCTTCCCGCAGACCCAAGGAGGTGTCTGTCGGTGATTCTGCAGAGCCTGCGGGAGGGTGGGATGGGGAGGCCAGGGGCGGAGTCAACGTGGCTAGGGGCGGAGTCAGCCCGGAGCCTCCCAGCTCCCATAGGTGCCTAATGACTGCGCCCGTGAGATCTGTTTGCTTATGCAGTTACGGGGTTTGATAGACCCTGGGAAGAACATTGCGCCGATAGAGACATTTTTGCTGCTGTAAATTAACCCGGCTGCACAGAGGTTTACAGCTAAACAAAAAGCCACCTTGGAGGAGCAATTGGAGTTGTAATAGCTGGCTTTTCATAGGCTGGCTTAGGTTTGCAAAGCAGTCGCATTTGTTTCCTGCAACAACCCTGTAAGGTAGATGCTATTATGATAACCCCATTATGCAGATAAGGAAACAGGCTGAGAGAGGGGCACCCAGCCAGATGTCTAAGGCAGATTTCGAAGGATTTGGAGTCAGGTCTTCCTGACACGTTGACATCCCAATGGTTTCATTGTGTGCAAAGAAGTGAGATGACTTGCGATATTTGGTCATTATATCAGGCAGTGAGCAGCCAGTCAACAATCATTTCTTAGGAATACACCCTGTGTCACAGTGAGCATAATATGCAAAAGGACCATTGCAAAGATAACCAGCTTATGGGCCAATGAAGTAGTTGAGAAATGTCAGCAAAAATTTCACAAAAGCTTCCTAAATAAACCCGTTGATTATAAGTAACTTCCATGTGAAGTGGGCACAAGGGAAGATGATTTTTAAAAAACTGGGAAATACAGTTCATGGTTCAGAAATGAGAAGTCAAAGGGCTTCTGCTTCTCCTTACTGCTAAGGAGCCTCATTTCGAGAAGAAATTTGGACATAATGCCAAACATTACCAAAAGTAAAATTGAGACTACCTTAACAAAAAGGAGACAATTCATTACCCATTATAGGAGTTCCTTTCAGAATTAGCCGTTTGTGTATTTGTCTGACCATCAACTAGCAGCAAGGTCAAAATCAATACCACCTATGAAGGATAGAAACAAGAAGACATTGCATGTGATCTATGACTCATTGTATTACTTAAATAACCTGTAAAAGCAATATAGTAACTATAATCAAGTGTGAAAGACTTAGCTACTCCGATCAACAGAATGATACAAGACAATTTTAAAGAACTTTTAATGAAAAATGTTATCCACCACCAGAGAGAGACCTGATGACAGTTGAGTACAAACAGAAGCATAATTTTTTCAATTTCTTCATTTTTTTTGCTTTTTTTTTGGCAACGTGGCTAACATGGACATTTTTTGCATGATTTCAAATGTATAATTTATATGTTGCTTGCCTTCTCAGTGGGTGGGAGAAGGCTTGGAGAAAGGAAGAGAATTTGTAACTCCAAATTTTTAAAAAATGAAAAAAACCTGTTAACCCTAAAAAATGGAAAATGGGTAAAGGTCAAGACATTGATTCTGATTATGAACATTTTTTAAAGTTTAAGCAATGTAAAGACAATTGCCAAAATGAAGAGATAAAAAAAGGGCCCAGAAACCATCTCCAGTATCAAACACTTGTTTTCCTTGTCAATTGGAGAAATGTGGTGTTAGGGGTTGCCTGACTCAGGCCAGCACTGTTAGTTCAGATGCCATGAGGCATTGGTAGGTCATTGAATGGTTAACAAAAGGTTTAATTCTGTAGAGCAATTTGGAACTATGCCCAATGGGCTATAAAACCGTGCATATTCTTTGACCTAGCAATACCACTACTAGGTCTGTATCCCAAAAGAGATTTAAAAAAAAAAAAAGGAAAAGGACCTATATGTACAAAAATATTTATAGCAGTTCTTTTCTGGGAGCAAAGAATTAGAAATTGAGGGGATGCCCATCAACTGGGAAATGGTTGAACAAGTTGTGGTATATGATTGTGATGGAATACTGTTGTATTGTAAGAAATGATGAGCAGGATGCTCTTGGAAAAACCTGAAAAGATTTGCATTGGTTGATGCAAAGTGAAATGTACTGTGTACAAAGTAACAGCAATATTATAAGATGATCACTTGTGAATGACTTAGCTATTCTCAGAAATACAATGATCCAAGATAAAAGGAGGTTTACTTAGCCCTAACACAGAATATTTAATAAGCAGTACATAGCTTAGGTAGATGTAGCCCCTTTACATCTATACGCTCAGCAGGACAGGATGTGGTGATTTGCCTGCTCTTGGGATATTCACTAAGCTTTAAGTACACTGACCCCCATATAGGTGGGCCTTTTATGCCCTTAGGTGACCAATAAGAAACATACAGGCAGAGGCTACCATGAAACTGATTCAAGACACAGTTTTAATCTTGCCGAATCCTGGGCCAGTCAAGCATCAACTTTTTCACCATTTCTCTAAAGGGAAACTCTAGCTTAGCCCATGCTATTGGAGTCGGGGTGGTGTTGGGGGGTAGGGGATCCTGGTAGATGCTGGTGTTATCACACATGGCATGCAAATGCAACAGTGATTTAGAGGACATGTTAATCTGTAAAAATATTATGGAGAATGATGTAAAGCAATGAGCAGCATCAGCTTACAGAAAATTGAAAACAGAAGATGAGAACGGGAGCTTGCAGAAAGCTTGGCATGAGATTAAAACCAGTTCATTCCAAGAGAATTTGTAAATGAACCTGGAATGAGGACAAATGGATGCAAAATTGAACAGATTTGTTAGTATTTCTACAGCAATCTATCTTTACCATGGATGGCACTGGAACCACTCACCATATTTGGGCCCTCAGCACCTCAGTCTGTCATGTGATACACACAAGAAGATGGGAGAGGGGGGCACCGATGTTCCAGAACAGTGTGAGAAGGAGGTGAAGTAATTTTTAAAGCCCGGGCAGATCATGGTTCAATCTGAAGGGGAAAAGGAGAATATCTCATCCAAAAAAAAAAAGGGGTGATAAAAAAGTTACTTAGACAGTAGAAGTTTAGTAGCTACCCGCTCATATGCTTGCTTTCTTGTCCTTATGAAATCTTCACGAAAATGACCTACATACTTATCAAAGTAATTGTGGATAAAAATATGAGAAAGGAACAGACAGGATTTCATGGATGATTTCCCATAAAAGATCATATCTTTATAAGCATGAGTTATTGAACTATATAGAGAAAACAAGACTAGATACATTTATTGTTTATTACAAAAAAAATGGAGTTAGATACAAATTAAACTTTAAACATCTTTACTGTTTCCCATACTTGAGCTCATATAACATTATTTAATAGATACACTGTACAAAATTAATTTTGTTCAGTGAGCCTCGGACTATCCCAGGCATCTATCTATGTAATGCACTGAAAAGAGTGCTGGGCCTAGAGTCAAGAATAACTGAGTTCAAATCCAGCCTTAGATACTTACTAGCTGTGTGACCCTGGGTAAGTCACTTAACCTCCGTCCACTTTAGTTTCCTCAACTGTAAAATGAGAATTGTTATAGTACCTACCTCCCAAGGTTTTTGTAAGGATAAAATGAGATATTGCTTGTAAAGTATTTGGCAGAATGCCTGGAATAGAATAGCCATACCAACTATTATTAATATCAATTTAGGTATAAAAGGCATATGTTCACCAAAAGTATTTACCACTATCATAAAGGATGTCTAGCCCACAGTCTAAATGGAAGAGAGATTCCCAAAAGGAATCAAATCTTATTATAGATTTAGAACAGGAAGGGACCTTAAAAGTCATTTGGTAAACTCTCTCATTTCACAGATGAAGAAATTGAGACCCAAAATGTCTAAGCAGTCGAAGTCACACAGGAAGTCAGTGCAAGATCTAGGATGTGATCCTGGACCTCCAACACCAAATCCAAAGCTGCTTCTTCTGCACTGGTTCTCCAGAGACTCTTTTTTGTGGATGGTATTGTCCTGATTTCTCTGAGGCCCAGGCTACTTTATGGCCTCCTCAAGGAAGTCCACAAGCATCCATGCAGGAAATAGCCATTGGACATGAACAAGAATCCCATGTGCACAAGTGGCAGGGGCACCCAAGTCTGTGAGACGATTCTTTATACAAACTACATGCCTTCAGACAAATATTTATTGAATTGAACTGCAGGACAATCCCAAAGTCAACTATCCAGGACACGGTTTAACAGAGCTAGACAAAAGAACAACCTACATTTTGGAGAACAAGAGGTCTAGAATAACAGGGGAAATAATGAACTACAGGACAAGGTGCTAGGCTTTTGAAGAAATAACAAAAATAAGGCTTTGCTCTCCTTCTCTGGAAGGAGCATGTTTGTTTCTCTTTCCTGGAAAGGACTGAAAAGAGGCCAAAAAAAAAGTTAGCAAGATTTTACTAGACTTGGCCCTAAAATATGATGACATCGTTTTTTTAAACAATTCATAAAGTGAGGGGATTGAACTAGAACTAGATGCCTTTTAAGGTCTCTATCAGTGATACTCTGAATTCCATGTTCCACGCTCAGCCTTCCCCCAGAACATTGGCCAGGATTTCTACATTCAGATGAGCATAGCCCTATCTCCCACAGTCTTTTTTTTTTTTTTGGTGCTCTATTCACTACACCACCTAGCCACCCCTCCCACAGTCTTTTCAAAGCATACCTGAGACCATAGACTTGTAGCTAGAGGGGACCAGGGAAGGGCATCTGGTTCAAACCCACTCCTCTTATTTTACAGATGTGACAGTAAAGGCCCATGGGGAAGTTGAGTGATCTGTCCAAGATCACACAGAACCAGGATATGAACCCAGGTGCTCTGAGACCAGACGAGCCAGTTGACGCTGACAAGAGGACTTCTTTGGCATATTTAACGGAAGGTCATGTGGCTTAATGGAGATGCCCAAAGGAACATGGAAGGGGAGGCAGGAACCTCAAAGTAAGCATCTACCATTACCCCAAACTGGGGCAGCAATTGATATCTCCAAAAATAGGGAAGGTCTCAGATTTCCTCCCCCTACTCCCTCTGGAGCCAGGATTTATTCCTCCAAAGTAGGGAGGGATACAAGGGGCCATGTTACCAGAGAGCCTTGGCCATAACAATTTCCAAACCATAGTGGAAGAAGGAAGTGCCTAACGGTCTTGGGAAAAGCTGCTCTCAGGACTTGGCTCAGCTTCACAACAATCTCTTACCAGTTCAAAGGCTGTGACTCTTTGGTCTGCATTTACTCCTTACATCAGGGAAACTGAACAGTCTCATATGTTTTATAGGGAGGGATGGGACCACACTCAGGTTAATCTCATTGGTTCCCCACCTTTGACATCACAGGCAGATGGATACCAGTTAGACAAGAAACTAGAAGGTTCTAAGCATAGAAGATATCAGATGTGAGTAAGGGGAGGGGTGTCCAAGAAAGAGGGAGAGCAGGAAGGAAAGGATGTATCATAGGCAATTTGTTAGAGAAAGACTGAGGTTTTTCCAGTTACTTGCATAAACTTAAAGTACTATGTAAATATATGCTATTAGTAAATACTGACAAATTCTACAACCTGAGAGTCATTTTGGGCTAGAGGACTTGATGGTCATGCATAATACCCACTGCTAGTCATCCTTTCCAGGTGCTGGGAGATTGGGTGTGCTATTGTGATCTGTGGCGTAGAATGAGCCAAAATAATAACTGCTTATGTAGTATTTGATAAACTCAAGGCCCAAGTTACCAGAAGAAGAACTTGCAATTTGACAAAAACTGCTGGGAAAATCAGAAAGCAGTTTGGCAGAAACTGGGTATAGACTAGCATCTCATACTGTATACCAAGATAAATTCCAAATGGATACATGACTGAGACATAACAGGTGACATCATAACCAAATGAGAGAAAGAAGGAGGGAAAATTATTTTCAAATCTATAAATAAGGAAGAATTCATGATTAAACAAGGGATAGAGAGGATTATACAAAATAAAATGGATAGTTTTATTACATAAAAGCTTTTTGCACAGACAAATCTAATATAGTTAAAATTAGAAGTAAAAAAGATTAAAAAAAACTTTGGGGGGACAAAGTCTTTGCATTGAGTTTTAATTATAAAGGTTTCATATCCAAGATATACAAAGAGAATTGATTCAAAGTTATAAATGACCAAAAGATCTGTAGTAGACCAGACTTTCATGCTCCCCCTCTTCTATGAGGCAGATATGCAGAAAGAATATAATTTTGTTAGGTGGATGCTGTCACTGGATCTATGAATGACTAAAAGAAAGTACAGGGTAGTTAATTTGCAAGTCTTGTTTGTGACTCCCTGTTTGTTTATGCCTCTGGACATGGTCCTAGGATGAAGTCTTGATGAATGATTGACCCTTGGGCTAGGGTAGGGAGTGATCAGTACTAAAGAAAGGTCCTTGCATTTCAATGACCTCAGAGTCTCTGCTATAAGGTATATAAACCCTGTGATCTTCTTGTACTTTGGTCTGTATGAAATGGCTCTATAATAAAGAGACTATCGAATACATCCCCGTCTCTCTCCTTTATTCAGCTGGTTGCTGGGCCATATACTGTGCTGGACCCATAGGCACAATGATATAGCAGCTCCTGTTATAGTAGCCAAAACTTGGCTGGGGAATAAATTGTGGTATATGAATGTAATGGAATACTATTATTGTATAAGAAATGATGAAATGGAGAGTTTCAGAAGAAACTAGGAAGTCTTCTAGGAATTAATGCAGCGTGAGCAGAATTAGGCAAACAATTTATACAATTGCTACATTGCGGAGAAAAACAACTTTTGAAGACTTCAGAACTCACATGAATACCGTGATAAGCCGCGAGTTCAGAGCATTAGAGATGAGTCCTGCCGGTCCCTTCCTCCCAGAGAGATAACGGACTTAAAATCCAGAATGAGGTGGGTATTTTTAAGTGGGGATTTTCTTTGCTGTTTGTTAAGAGGTTTTTTTGTTGTTGTTGTTGAATTGTTTAATTTTCTAAACTTATCTTTTAAGAATCAGTGGCTGCCTGTGTTGAGGGTTCTAAAGGATGGATTTCTAATGAAATCCTTTGAGGGTTCTATTAGTCTGAAATAATTACCCCGCATAAGCAGTCTTGGCACTTTTAAAAGGGTTTATTATGCTTGTCAGCGGGCAGGAGAAAATTAAGGGGAATCCTCCTGCGAAGTGTGGGGATTGGGGGTACTGATTATATGGTAACGAAGTCATACAAAGGTAGAGTTAGGGAGGAGCACCCAGCCTGTCTGCCCTGAAAGGTTCCCCTTTGATAAGATGGATGAGTTCTTTTGTTAGGAGTTATCTTACAGCTGGCCACTAGAACAAAAGGGGTAATCCTTTCTCTAACTAAGGAATCCTTTTAAGAATTCATAGGTGTGGCCCGTGTTATAGCTAACGGGCTTCAGGGAAGATACTTACAGGCTGGGGTCAGGGAAGGACAGGGTTGATGCTTTCCAGCTGGGGGAGGGGGGGAAAAGTGACTTTCCACAGGCTAATGTCACAAGTTGATATCACATACCCAAGAGATTCGAGACAAAGTCATCCCAAAATATTACAAAGGCACCTCAGCACCCCCTTCACCTGGAAGGCAGTGTGGGGCATCTTGAATGTGCAGCATGGTGTCTCAAGCTCACTTCATTTTCTTCATCACTACCACCAATAGTCACTGACTGTCTGCCACTGATGGGCAGGTAAACTGGACAATCCCAGAGGCAGTGATCTCCCCCCCCCTCAGACAACCACTCCTGTTTCCAGCATAGCCCCAAAGTCATCATCCTAGGTAGCAACTCCTATGACTGTGATGATGCCATTAACTAATTTCCCTCCACTGGTTCCTGAGGCTTTCCACGGCAATTTCACCAGATCACTCTTGAAAAGGTCTGGAATCTGTAAGGTAGATTGTGTATGTTACTCCCCATGAGTAGCCTTTGTGTCCTTAGTTTTCTTCTTATCATTACATTCCTTTAGCCATTGGGAAGTCACCAAAATTAAATTTCTCCAAATCTACTTTTAAGGCAGAGGCTTCAATCAGCCCTCCATGGATTTACTCCTTGCTACATCTGGCTGCATTTTATAAAATTCTACACAGAAGGAAAGAAGAGGAAGGATATTCAGGCACTGAACTCCAAACCCTCACTGTGATACCCTGGCTGTACTTAGAACATATGGCAATTGGTCTCAATTAGTGCCAACATACCAGAGGAGGTCCCAGTTCTGGACATTCTAGTGGTGTCCACTTTCTTGCTGACAGCTGCAACTTCCCTGGGGAAATTCAAGCTCACAGAAGGTTATTCCCATTCAGTTCACAGAGGCCTAACCTCCCCCTCAAAAAATTGTAGATGTAACTTTTACAAGTTTCTTACAACTTATTGCAAGATTGTAATACAATTGTCATTTGGAATCCACTATTCTCTATAGTAGAACATTCTACGTCTGCCATTTTTATGGTTATAGCAATGTAAGATCCCTTGAGGCCAGGTAGAAAGGAATTGTAAAAAAATGAATGACAGAGCATGGCTTGGGTTCTTTGGGTCCTGGACCAGCCCTTGTTTCCAAACCAAATGCCAGCTCAGTGGAATTCAGCTTCTGATGAACTAATTTCTGCTTCTCCTCTTTTGAAGAGAATCTCTTCTTTTGAGTAGTCTATGTATGAGCATCCAAACAAGATACTTGCATCTTTTTAGCTGCATTCTGCTGGCATTGTTCTTGAAGAGGGATGTTTTGAAAGGAGTTTCTCCACCCACTGTGCCAGAGCAGATTTTCCAAGAACTTCTAAGTGAAGTCTAGGTGATTGGGGCAGTCTCTCATTTGGCCTCTGTCTGTGGCCTATCCATGGAGAGATGCTGTGAAGCTGCTCAGGACTAACTTTGCCTGTTACTGATATTTCCTCTATCTTTGTTACATGCTTCTTCACCAGACATAGCAACTCTGCCTTCTTAAAAGACTGTCCTTGCTTTTTGGTCATTGTCAAGTACTCCCACTCCACAAGAGCTTTACCATAAATCAACCCCCTGGCTACTTGAGTGAGCCATTCTGACCCTATGACCCTCTCCATCTCTTCTGCAGTCATCAAGGAACCTTTTACCACAAGCCTCTGAAGTAGCCTCTCAATACATAACACAAGGCTAGAGGATTTCTCCCCTTCATATTGGAAGGCATTAGTAAAGAGGACACAGACTCACACCATTGTCAAGTTGTCCACTGAGCAACTTCAGACACTGGAATCTTGGGAGGCTGCATTTTTAGATGTACAAGCTCAAAAATGGGTTTCCTGGGACTTTCCATTAATCTCCTACAAGTTTCCACCTCAATTCTCTACCACTGCTTTAAGATTTAAGGGGTATATCTTAACTAGCACCCAAAGGGTTTCTTTTTGAGTAAGGTTATCTCCCTGAGCCTCAATCAATCATCAGGAGATAGCCCCAATCTCTAAAGCCCAACCAGTAAAGTTGTCAGTGGATAAGTCCACTTCAATAGGAAGGACCCTTCTGATGCTTTCCCCAAGGTACACATTCTATATAGTTATCCCTTCCACATTTCAGGGGTTAGGGGTGTCCATGATCTGGAAAATCTGCATAAAATGTTTCAGCCCTCCCTTCGTACCAGAGAAGAAGTCCAAATTTTTTCTTTTTCTTTTTTGAGGTGTTTACAGTATTAAAAGATAAATTATGCAGATAATATACAATATTATGCATATATTTTATGCATTTCTAAATTTCTAAACCTTTCGTGTGTCGCCTGTTGGCTTTTGCATATTGCTTGTGGCTTCCACAAAACTCCCCCCAAATTCCCATTTAATGTTTTATGCCAATCCATGATATATTAAAATGGTAGTGGGGAAAGTCAACATGTGGAAAGGATAATTGTAATTCCATCAAGCTGATGAAGTTGGGGAAAAAGAAGTCATTGAAATGATCAGGGGTTCCTCACTATTTATACTATAAGAATACATATCATTTCCCTTGATACAGAATGAAAGTTCCTTGAGGGTAGGGTGTAATGTATCTTTTCCTTATATCTTTAGTACCTAGCACAGTACTAAGCTTCCTAAGTGCTTGTGGAGTGACATTGGGCCATGCTGATCATGGATCTGATCCTCAGGGCCTGGGTCAGCCCTGCTGTTCTTATGCTCTGCTTGAGACTACTGATAATGATGTTTCCTGTATCACAGGCTGCTTGGAGTAGCAGTCCTGCCAGCTGGATCCTCACATCGTCCAAAGACCAGGAAGTCTTTAAACCAGAATGGCTAGAGAAGACACATGTTCAAGGTAAAGCAGAACTCTGACAATAAAGAGCTGAGGTACTGCTGTTACTTTGCTCTCCTGCAATAATGCTTTGCTTGGCCTCCGTCTAAGAAGCTGTTGGTGTTCTCTTCCACCATCTACTGGTCATTGACTACCGTATGGTGTCACTTCTCCCCACTAAGAGGAAGGAACTCCGAGTTATTTTATAGCCCCGGAGCTATTTATAGCTTTTTGGTGAAGCTGACCCCAACCAACTGCACCCAACTAGCCAGCCAGCTAGCAGGAGAAATTCTTAGGCATTTTTAAAACCTATTCTTGAACTTTTCTCCTGCTACCACTATGGGAGAGAGGGATTAGTAGGTAAAGGGGGAAAATGAGATGAGAGAGATCCTCAATTTTAAACTCTTTTTTGACTTATGATCTGAAAATGTATTTTAACTCCTTTTATCCCCCTGCTTTGGGAGTCTGGATCCCTTCATATAATTCTATAGTAAAACACTGTAAGATACTGTAAGTATACTCGAAAAAACACTAGTAAGAAACTGAGTGAAGCTGTGATAGACTGATTCCTTTTAACCCCAATGACATTTCTGATTCCCTTGTAATTTAATTTAGGAGAGAAACTAAAAAGAAGCAGGAAGGGCTGGTGGAGCTAGCAACTTTTGCCCTACTTCCTACCAGTACCAAGATCATTGTACTCCTTACAATGAGTTATAAAAGGAAGTATACAACTAACTCTCCCACGTCAGCGTCCCATAATTTCTGACCTAGGTACACCCAGGAAAACAGAGAAGGACTCAAAAAATGTCATCAGTGACATAGCTACACTAGTTTTACGACAATATAACAAACATTTAAATGCTTTCCATGCTAGGCAGGAGGGAAGACAGAGAATTTAGATGGCATGGTCCCTCTTGTATGGGATGAGTGAAAACTTCTCAATTTGGGGTGGTTAACTTTTCAGATTGCTTCTGTCAATCACTTTTATGTTCCTTTGTCTGTTTTCCCGCCTCGGTGGGACCCTCCTCTTATCTTTCCTTGCTGTCCCAGTTGGGGAAGTATTTGGTGAAGTATGCCTCTCCACCAATGAGAGGGGAAACAGTTGGGGAGGGGTCTTGACTAAGTTAGGTTATAAATTCCAGCACTATCTTTTGTAACTTGCCTCTTCTCCATGGGGGGAAGACCTCCCTTTTCTCCTGGGGAAGAGAATAAAGTCCTGTTCTTATCCTAAGAGATCTCTGTGTTTATTTCTTTTCACTAAATTAAGGATGAAGGATATTTTTTATCCCAAATACTCTCCTCATGGATTTTTTTTAATAATAGGGAATTAAGACATTGTAAAGGCAAGCAACTCTGAAAGAATTAAAAACTTTGATCCATGTAATGTAAAACCAGACATTGTTCCAGTGGCCCACCTGACAGAGAGGGGATGGAGTCAGGGTGCAGAATTAAATAGTTTTTGAACATGGTCAATATTAGAACTCATTTTCCTTCACAATACATATTTGTTGTGTTGGTTTTGTTTTTCCTTTATTGTTCCTTCAGTGGGGGAAGATTTTTGTTTTTGTTCCTCGAAAAAAAATTAAAAGAATAAGTGCTTGTCGACTGTAAAGATAGAATTGACTGAACTAGATGAGAAGAGTCAAAGATAATTCCAAGTGAATGGTGGTTCCATAGAAAGAAGCAATGACTCTGGAAGGAGAAGCAGATGTAGGGGGAAAGATAATGGACTCAGTTTTGGATTTGAATTTGAGGTAGAGACATCTGAAAATTCAGAGATGACCTGGAGGCAACTGAAGAATTCATGCCAGATAAGGTAAGGTTATCTTCTGTGTGTATAAAGGATCTGGGTGGTGGTTAAGAGAAGAGAAGAAAAGGTTTGGAGATCTCATTGTGGGAAATAAGATAAGGAGGTGGTGGCAAGGGAAAGCCAAGGGCTTGCCGAGTGGCAGGGAGGATCCAGGTTGGCTAGCATTTATGACTTTTTCTAGAGGCCCTCAGCAGCCCTGGAGCAGGAGAGAAGTCGAATGATGACTCCAAAGTTGAGAATAGCAGGATAGGAAAAAGGATTCTAGGGAAACATTAAAGGGGCATATTATGGAGTCAAGGATGGGTAAAGATGCTAGTAAAGCCAATGTCTGGGAGAAGGACAGTGAAGGTAGGGATAGATTAAGTAGGTTCATTGGAGGACTGCGATGTGATTCTAGATGAGGAGATCTAAAAAGTGAAGATGTTGGGCAGAAAATAGCAAATGAATCTCACTGTAGGCAAGTACAAGCTCCAGGGTTGTGGGCCTCGAGGCCAAAGTTTCCTCACCCCTTGTTATGGGAATCTGAAGATCTTCCTTGCCCCTAGTCCCTTTGATAGGCTTAAGTGGCTCTGAGAACCTTCCCTTGCCCCCTTATAGGCTGAATGTGGTCACATGGAGCCTGTGGTGGGAGGCATGTTCTTCAGGAATGCCATTACTACTTTGTGACTGGGCAGTGGGTCAAGAGAGCTGTGACATTCTCTGATCCAGGAGAAGGCTATATATACCCTGATGTGAGGTTTTGCTTTGGGGCTCACTTTGGAAAGAGTTGTGTGATTTGGCCAGATGAGACTCTGGAAAGCTGTTGAGCCCCCTGGCTTTGAAAAACCCATATGTTGGTGCTTCCGTCTCTGGTAACTGACTAGGTATGGATGTAATGGTCAGACTATCGGAAGCCCGTTTGCTGGTCTGTTTCTTTGTCTGCTTGTAACTTCTGTTTGCATTCTCTGAAGTTCAGGGTGCTGACTTTTTTCCCCTGAACTAGGTAAATGATATATGTTTGATTGATTAAAGTAAGATTGTTAACCCATTTTGAGTTGCTTTCCTTTAGAAAAGCAGATCTAAGAACCTGTGCTAGCAGCCACCCTGGGTATGCTAGGGTGCTTGCTGATACACCCCTGAATAGGATTACCGATCACAACTCATCAGTTATAGCCTATGAAATGGTTTAGGATTAATTCCCCAAAGACATGAACGCAATACACTGTTTCATCTATTTTCTGCCAACTTGCTAATCATACTCCTATCATACTGATTCTGCAATCCTGACCATCCAAATGCCTGACCTTCAATCCACAATTTTACTTACATAATCTTAACTGAGCCCTTACTGAAGCCAGACAATCCTTTTACACCTCCCCCATTTCCTTTAAAAATCAACCCCAATCTCCATTTCTGCAAGGGCCTGACCTCCCCCCCCCCAACCTCCAGAGTACCACCTCCCCTCAGAGATTAGCTTTTAATTACTTTGTATCCACCTGGACACTTAGAGTGATTTACTATCCCCATCCCATTAGAAAGTAAATTTCTAGAGGGTAGGCACTAGGGGTATGTTGTTCCTTTTACCTTTCTTTGTATCCCTGAGGTATATAGTATTGTATGGTCAGTTAAAAAATCATCCAAATGCCCAGACACTTCTCCTCCCACACATTAATCTCTATGTAGATTATTCCAGTTGCTTCCTAGGCTCACTCCTAGTCTATTCACCCATCATTTGGACCACTGGATTGTGCCCTAGCTAATTTCACTCTATTCTTAACACAATTACTTACATCATCTAACTTCTCCTTTAAAAAAAATCAACAAGCATTTTACTGTGTGCAAGACAGTGTTAGGTGCTAGAGATATAAAGACAAAAATTACATAGTCCTTGTCCTCAAGAGGCTTAAATTTTACATTCTAAACCTCTTCTACCTCTCCAATTTAATTGAAATATTTCTCCCACAGCCCGATAAATTCTCTGCATTTATAGTCACTCATCCTTTTCCCAGATTACTGGACCAATAAGAAGAGACATGTTGCTCACTTTAGCTGTTTCCAGACCATGTCTCTACTATTAATCAATAAACATTTATAAAACACCCATGTGCCAGGCATTGTGCTAAGCAAGAGGCAAAAGACAGTCCCTACAGTTCATTAATATTACCATCTCCCATCCTTTTTTTTTTTTTAATATTATTTGCTTACCTCCACAGCAGGCTCCCAATTTCATCAATGATTTTAGTATCTTACCTCAGCACTCAAGCTCTCTAAAACCCAGACCATACATACAACTATGATGGAATTGTTGTTTCTTTGTGACCCCATTCGGGGTTTCTTGACAAAGATGATATTGGAGTGGTTTGCCATTTCCTTTTCCAACTGATTTTACAGACGAGAAAACTGAGGCAAACAGGGTATCTGAGGCCAGATTGGAACTCAGGAAGAGGAGTCTTTCTGACTCCAGGCCCAGCACTATCCACTGAACCATCTAGCTGCCCTCTAGTTCTGTCAAACAATCTTATGTCTCCACTTCTGTTACAACTCTCCTTGAGAGGTCCTAGAGAAAGTCACAAAAACCAACACACTGTAAATTTAGGCTGCACAATCTCAGCTAGATCCTCTGGTTACTCAGCAATACTTCTGCTCTTAACCACTCCCTATCTTATCTCACAAAGCCTCTATCTGCTCCCCACACTTAAAAGCAGAGTACATCCCATTTACTTGATGGTTTAGAATGAATATAAATAGCAGTTGTTTTCTTTTGGAGTCAGAAATTTTGAGGGTGTTCCTCTCCCAGATTAATATTTTGTAATGGTAAATTAGACCATCTTTTGTCTCAATTCTTACCTAACCCTTAGTCATTGAATGGGGGGTAACTCAGACAAACTGAAGCCTGGGAAAGACACTGTATTTTGGTCTTTGCCAGTCATTTTGACTTTGGTCTGGCCACTGGACTTTAGAGTAGAGAGTGAGGCTGACAACTTTGCATAGCTCTGCCTCACTTAAATCCAATTTCGCTTCCAAGTCAAGAACTCATGATATCCTCCATCCTCTTCAAGAACAAAGAAGGAAGTACTACAACTGAAAAGATCAAGTCCCCCAGGGAACTCCTTTAACTACCCTTTCTCTTTCCTCAAAATTTCTCTGTCTAATAACTTAGTCCCTTCTCCTTTAATTAAGTCACAGAAGAGGTATCCCTTAATTCTGATTATATCAAATAAAAAGGTTTTGCACAAACAAAACTAAGGAAGTTAAAATTACTAGGAAAGCAGGAAACCAGGAAAAAAATTTATAGCAAACTTTTTTTTCTTTTTTTATCTGGTATAGTTATTTTATTTATTTTTTTTTAAATTTATTTAGTATTTTATTTTTCCCTAGCTATATGTAAAAGCAACTTTTAACATTTATTTTAAAAATTCTCCCCTTTCCTCCTCACCCCCACCCCTACTGAGAAGCCAAGTCATTCAATATAGGTTATACATGCAAGTGTAGACATGCAAAACATTTCCCTATTAAGGTTGTGAAAGAAAACATGAACCAAAAGAAAAAAAATCCTCAATAAAGAAAATTTTTAAAATATATGTATTTGGATATAAAAGTATATGTTTTAAGTTCTTTCTCTGGGAATGGATAGCATTTTTCATCATAAATACTTTCGGAACTGTTTTGGATCATTGTATTTCTGAGAATAGCTACATCATTCACAGCTGATCATCTTATAATCTTGCTGTTACTTTGTACACATTACATTTCACTTTGTCTCAATTCACGTAAATCTTTCCAGGTTTTTCTGAGAGCACTAGGCTTTTCATTTCTTATAGCACAATAGTACTCCATCATAATCACATACCATAACTTGTTCAGCCACTCTCCACTTAATGGGCATCCCCTCAACTTCCAATTCTTTGCCACCAGAAAAGAGCTGCTATACATATTTCCTTTTTGATTTTTTTATATTTTTGGGGATACAGACCTAGTAGTGGTATTGCTAGGTCAAAGGGTATGCATGGTTTTATAGTCCTTTTGTTTTACAGAATGTTTGGATCAATTCATGACTACCCCAACAGTGAATTGGTGTCCCAATTTTCTCATGTCCCCTTCAACATTTGTCATTTTTCTTTTCTGTCCTAATAATCTAATAGGTATGAGGCAGTACATCAGAATTGTTTTAATTTGTATTTCTCCAATCAATAGTGAGTTGGAAAAATTTTTCATATGGCTATAGATAGCTTTCATTACTTCATCTGAAAACTGTTCATATGTTTTGATTATTTATCAATTGGGGAATGGCTCTTATTTTTATAAATTTGACGTAGTTCTCTATATGTCTCAGAAATGAGGCCTTTATCAGAGAAACTTGCTTTAACATTTTTTTACAGTTACTATTGCTAACTGTATTTTCCTCCATCCTATTCCCACTCTCATTTATTCTATTCTTTCTCCTTTCACCCTGTCCCTCCTCAAAAGTATTTTACTTCCAATTACCCCTTTCTCCAATCTGCCCTCCCTTCTATTATTACCCCCCCTTCTCTTATCCCCTTCCCTTTCTATTTTCCTGTAGGGTAAGATAGATTTCTATGTCCAATTGAGCATGTGTTATTCCCTCTTTGAGCCAATTCTGATGACAGTAAGGTTCACTCACTGCCCCTTACCTCCACCCTCTTCTCCTCTACTATAAAAACTTTTTCTTGCCTCTTTTATGTGAGATAATTTACCCCATTGGACCTCTCCCTTTCCCTTTCTCTTAGTACATTCCTCTCTCATCTTTTTATTTTTTTAGATATCATCCCTTTATATTCAAGTCACAACAGTGCCCTCTATCTATATATACTCCTTCTAACTGCCCTAATAATGAGAAAGTTCTTATGAGTTACAAGGATCATCTTCCCATGTAAACAGTTTAACCTTATTAAGCCCTTATGATTTCCCTTTCCTGTTTACCTTTTTATGCTTCTCTTGAGTTTCATATTTGAAAGTCAAATTTTCTACTCAACTCTAATCTTTTCATCAAGAATGCTTGATTCTATTTCACTGAATATCCCTTTTCCCCGTGAAGGATTATGCTTAGTTTTTCTGGGCAGGTGATTCTTAGTTGTAATCCTAGTTCTTCTGCCCTCTGGAATATCATATTCCAAGTCCTCTGATCCTTTAAAGTAGGAGCTGCTAAATCTGGTGTTACCCTGACTGTGGCTCCACAACACTTGAATTGCTTTTTTTCTTATTGCTTGCAATATTTTCACCTTGACCTGTGAGGTCTAGAATTTGGATATAATATTCCTGGAGTTTTCATTTTGTGATCTCTTTCAGGAGGTGATTGATGGATTCTTTCCATTTCTATTTTACTCTCTGGTTCTAGAATATCAGGGCAGTTTTCCTTGATAATTTCTTGAAAGATGATGTCTAGGCTCTTTTTTGATCATAGCTTTTAGGTAGTCTAATAATTTAAAAAATGATCTCTCCTGGATCTATTTTCCAGGTCATTTTTCCAATGAGATATTTCATGTTATCTTCTATTTTTTCATTCTTTTGGTTTCATTGATTTCTCATAAAGTCATTAGCTCCCATTTGCTCAATTCCAATTTTTAAGGAATTATTTTCTTCAGTGAGCTTTTGTGCCTCCCCCTCCAATTTGGCCAATTCTATTTTTAAGGAGTTTTTTTTCTTTAGTGAATTTTTGTGCCTCTTTTTCCATTTGGTCAATTCTGATTTTTAAGGCATTCTTCTCCTCACTGGCTTTTTGTACCTTTTTTAACATTTGGCCTAATCTGTTTTTTAAAGTGTTATTTTCTTCAGTATTTTTTGGTGTCTCCTTTACCAAACTGTTGATTCATTTTTCATGATTTTTTTTTTTGCAACATTCTCATTTCTCTTCTCAATTTATCCTCTACCTCTCTTACCTGATTTTCAAAATCTTTTTTGAGCTCTTCCATGGCCTCAGATCAATTCACATTTTTTTTTCTTAGAGGCTTTGGCTGTAGGAGCTTTGACTTTGTGTAATAGTAATCAGTTTAGCAGGATACTTAGCACTTAGTAAGTGCTAAGTGTGGAAGGTGCAAACTCTGTCCCACTGTTAAGAAGGCATGAACTCCCCTGTCAATGTGGAAGAAGGGAATTGGCTGAGCCCCTGTTGATGTGGAAAAAGGGGATTGGCTGAGGTGTGTACATAAGCAAGAATTCCAGAGACAGACAGAATTTGAACGCTGCTCCTGCTGAAGGAAGAATTGTGGAGACTGAAGCCGGCTGAGGCAGAGAGACAGAGAGAGAGAATTGGAACACTGCCCCTGGTGAAGGAAGAATCCTGGAGACTGGGGCCAGTTGAGAGAGAGACAGAGACAGAGACAGAGAGAGAGAGAGAGAGTTTTTCTCACAGCATCTGGAAGCTGAGAACTGAGTTGGAGTTTTTCTGAGACCAGAATCTGGTGAGGGCCTGCCTAGAAGGCTGAGAGGGCTTGCCTGGAGGGCTAAGAGGGCTTGCCTGAAGAAGCATGACCAGGATAAGACTTTGTTTGTTCATGGCCTGGCTGATCCTTGAGTTCCAGACAAGAGAAGTGGTGAAGAGTTTGAGATGTGCTGGACCCTGTGAACTTCAGTGTGTGCCAGGGACTGCCCTGAGGACTAAAGAAGGACCTGGGAGCTATCTAATTCTGAATCCAGGTGACTGTTTGGTGGATTCAGGAGGGAGCTGGTACCTTGGAAGGGGATCCAGGGAATCAGAGAGACCACCCAGAGTCAAGATGAAGAAAAGGCCTCCCCTTGGATGAAACTGAGGTTTTTTTGGACACCGAGGGGTGGAGGGTTTGTGTGGTTCTCTAATGACTGTATTTGTGATCAAGATATTTAGTAATTGTAAATCTAGATTAGTGACTAAGTTAACAGTTGCCCCATGAGTGGAAGTTTGAGTATTCTATTGTTTCTTGTTAATGATTGAGTTGCCCCATGAGTGGAAGTTTGATTCTATTGTTCCTTGTTCTGAATATTGTGGCCACTGTAGTGAAAACTGTGTGGCCATTTTCTGTGATAAGATGTAATGTTATAAAATATAAGGTTGTGAAAATTATATTGTGATATATTGTGAATGTTTGTCTTGATTTGTAATAGAATAAACAGAGTGTTCACTATATTTTGTAATCTGAACTCTAAAAGCTGTTCACAGTGGCATTCCTTTGGGAATCTGCTGGTGCATGGCATTACACTTTGTAATCTTCCAAGTATGTGTTTTGATCTTCCTTGTCACCATAGTAACTTTCTATGGTCAGAATTTTTCCTGTTGTCTGCTCATTTTCCCAGAGTATTTCTTGAATTTTAACTCTTTGTTAAAGTAGGACTCTGCTTCCAGGGTAGAGGGTACACTGTCCCAAGCTTTAGGGATTTTGTGCACTTGTTTTCAGAGATTCTTGTAGGGACCTACAAATTTTCAGTTCCTCCAAGGTGGTATCTAAAGAGAGGTGTGTTTACTCCTCTCTTGGCATGTGTTCTGGTCTGAGCGTGACCACAAACACTCTTTTCTGCCCTGGACCTGTGACAAAGGTCCCAGTCCACTTCAGCAGCAAGCTCTGATGTGCTAATGCTTCTCTTTGCTCTGGGGCTGCCACCCAAGATCGCTACCCAGATCTGAGTATGGGCAAAGCATAGAGTCCTGTCTCAGTGCTAGCAAAGAGAACACTATAATTTCCTTCTGACCAGTTATTTGACCCCCTTATGGTCTGTGGGCTGAGCTCTTTGGAAGCAACTGCTGCCACTGCTGATTCAATGGCTCCTAAGATCTGCTCCTGGTTTGCTAGGACTGCATCTGCGCTGGCATGGCCTGTGCTCCACTCTCATCCAGGTGTGATAGACCTTGCTGACCTTCTAAGTTGTCTTTGGCTGGAAAATATTTCACCCTGTCCTTTTGTGGGTTCTGCTGCTTCAGGAATTGTTTTATGGAATTATTTAAAATTGTTCTGAGGGTTTTGGGGAGAGCCCAGGTAAGTTGCTGGCTCTACCACCCCACCCTGGCAAGTTTTTTTTTATAAAATTTTTTCACTTCTCAAATATATAGAGAATTGAGTCAAATTTACAAAAAATAAGAACCATTCCCCAATTGATAAATGGTCAAAGGACACAGAAAGTTATCAGAAAAAAGAAATTAAAATGACCAATAATTATGAAAAAATACTGAAAGTCCCTAATAATCAAAGAAACACAAACTAGGGGGTGGTTAGGTGGTACAGTGAACAGAGCACTGGCCCTGGAGTCAGGAGGACCTGTGTTCAAATCTGGCTCAGACACTTAACACTTACTAACAGTGTGACCTTGGGCAAGTCACTTAACCCCAATTGCCCTGCTTTTCCCCTGCAAAAAAAAAAAGCAAATTAAAATAACTCAGGTACCACTTAATACCCATCAGACTGGCTTACATGACAGCAAAGGAAAATGGCAAATGCTAGGGGGGATGTGGAGAAATTAAGACACTAATGCACTGTTGGTGGAGTTATAAACTGGTCTAACCATTCAGGAGAACAACTTGGAACTATGCCCAAAGGCCTATAAAACTGTCCATATCCTTTAATTTAGTAATACCACTACTAGGTCTATATCCCAGAGAAAAGGGAAAATGATCTATATGTACAAAAATATTTATAAAAGCTCTTTGTATAGTGGCAAAGAACTAGAAACTAAGAGATGTCCACCAATCGGGGAATGGCTGAGCAAATTGTGGTATACGATTGTGATGGAATATTATTGTGCTTTATAAGAAATGACAAGCAGGATGTTTTCAGAAACATATCCCATAAATCTGGGAAGACTTATATGAACTGATACAAAGTGAAGTGAGCTGATCCAGAACACAGTACACAGTAACAGCAATATTATAAAGATGATCAACTGTGAAATTCTTTGCTATTCTGATCAATACAATGGTTGAAGCCAGTTCCAAAGTACTCATGATGAAAAATGCTATCCATCTCCAGAGAGAACTGATAAACTGAGTGCAAACTGAAGCATATTTTTTTTCTTTTTTTTTCATTCCTTTGTTCCTTCCTTTTCAACATGGCTAATGTGGAGTTATGTTTTAAAAGACTTCCTATGTTTAGTGGGCATTGTATTTTTTGCCTTCTCAATGGATAAGAATTGGAGAAGCACAGCACTCAATGGAGTGGAGAGAGAGGATTTGGAACTAGAAATAAAAAGAAGAGGTATCCTAGCTCCTCATTAATCTAATCTTTACCTTCACCCTTGATTCCATTAGTAATATCATAGCTAATGCACATTTGTAATGGGTTTTTTGCTTTCTCAAAGTATGTGTGGGAGAGAAATGGGAGAGAGAAATAATATAAATCTGAAAATAAAATAAAATGAATTAAAAAATAAAATAAAATTGTGCAGGTAAAATAAAATAGGATAATAGCTCTAGAGCAGCGGTTCTCAACCTGTGGGTTATGTTCAATTTATAACAATGAAAATATATCCTACATGTCAGATATTTACATTATGATTCATAACAGTAGCAAAATTACAGTTATGAAGTAGCAATGAAAATAATTTTATGGTCGGGGGTCACCACAACATGAGGAATTGTATTAAAGGGTTGTGACATTAGGAAGGTTGAGAACCACTGCTCTAGAGTTTAAAGTGACTTTAGAAGCCAGCCAGTTTAACATTCTCATTTTATAGAAATTAAGGCACATAGAGGTTAAAGGACTTGGATAAGGTTACACAGAATAAGTGATCCCGTTGGGATCTGAACCATCTCCTCAAAGACTTTACTCCAGGGGTCAACTCTCTTCTCTCTTATGTATCCCGTGTCTCTTCCTCTCTATGGACTCCTTTCTATGTCTACAATTATGCTCATGGCTTCTGAATGCTAAAAAAATCCTTTCAAACTGCCTAAAGAAGTCTGCTTCTCTTTCCTAATCTGGTTTACAGCCTTGTCATTATAACAAAACTACTTTCTCAGAGGTCACCAATGACTTTTTTTTTAGAGGGGGGAGGCAAGGCAATTGGAGTTAAGTGACTTGCCCAAGGTCACACAGCTAGTTAAGTGTCAAGTGTGTGGGGTCACATTTGAACTCAGGTCCTCCTGACTCCAAGGGCAGTGCTCTATTCACTGCACCACCTAGCGGCTCCCAGACCAACAACTTTTTAACTGCCAAAGACAAAGGCCATCCTTTTGGACCTCTTTGTAGTACCTGACATTGGTGAGTACCCCTTCTTCTAGATCTAGGCATTCTTCAGGGACTGGGGATAGATTTTAGCAGGTCTGTGAACTTGGATAGGAAAAAAAATGACATCTTTATAATCACTAATGTCTAACTGAAATCCAGCATTTCCTTCAATTATGAAAGTAGGCAACAAACCATCAGAGCATTAACAATCCCTCTTTGTCACCAATAGAAATGGTGGAACTTAGCATATCACATTTCAGTTGTGGCAGATATCTCAAAATATTTACCATCACTGCTACTTTAAAATTCCTCTAGTTATAATAAAGCATTTACAAAAGTTTGCAACAACATATCTCTGTGAGTCAGTGTTTTCAGTGCTTGTAGCCATCAAAACAAAAAATTGAAATCAACCGGATATCCGACATGACAAAACGTTGCCTTGTCAGGACTATCCCAGAATGTAAAGCTCTTATTCATTCTGAGCACCAATAGCCTGAACACTGATGTCTTTAAAAAGTAAAATGTAACTCTGCCTATATTTTAAAAACATTGTCTTATTTAATGTTAGACACATATATTACTGTTGCACAAAATAGTTAAAAATATTTTGATAGCTCTATTTCAATATAATAGGCTGGAAGTTTTTCATTTTCCATACTTAAAAAACATTATTCTAAGAAGGGGTCGTCCACAGGCTTCCTCGGACTATCAAGAGTTCATGACACAGGAAAGGTTAAGAACCCTTTCCCCTAGACCCTTGTCTCCTTACGTTTCTGGGACCCCACACTGTCCCATTTCTTTAACCTCTTTTGAAAACATGTTTTATTGCTGTTATGTGGTAGGTACCAAGTAAAACAAGAATCCACCATTTCTGACCAGAACACTTGAGGCAGTTGTTTCGTGTAAACAGCCCAAGATAAAAAATTACTCACTGCCCCTCCAGTCCTCTTGTTAAACGGTTAACTTCATGCTTTTCCCAGGTATGCCCCTGGAGGAATACAAACTTACCTGTGTCTCAGCTGTCCCGCCTCCTCCTCCTCCTCACAATAGGTTGTAAAAGTCTCGATTTTATTTCATTTTATTTATTTAATATATTGCATAATAAGGCTGTGAATCCTTAAATCACAATTTAAAACGTGAATTGTTGGGGCAAGGGTGATTTTTATCTTTACAAAAAACAAGTATTGCTTCTGAAAAGGACAGGCTGGCTAAGCTTGTCAAGCACCTTGAGGAATCGACATGTGTCAGTACAGAGTTCAGTATTGCTGGAGAACGGAAAAGTGGCACAGAAATAAGGAAGGGAGAATTGGATTAGAGAACCTGGCTAAGAGCCTGAGGCTGGCAGACATGGAGAAGAGCAAACAGGGTGGATGCCTGCTCTGACCTACTGAATGAGGAGTGGCAGAGGAGGGAAGAAGGTGCGATGAGATACCTGTGGCAGGATGCCCAGGAATGGGACTTTGGTCTCTCCGTCAGGGGAAACAATAGCCCTCTGAAGGGCTTGAGCCACACAGGATCAGCTTCAGTTATAAAATGTTTTAAGTTCCAAAATGGGAGGAAATCCTGCTACAAAGAACAAGTGACAAGCATGTGGGCCAGAGACAACCTGGAGCAATCGGGAGGTCTTTCCTGAGTTGGTGGTGGTGAAAATCCTGAGGCTCTCAGCTACAAACCAGCTTGGAGGGTGGGGGGTCATGGAGCTCAGGCAGGACAAGGGTGGGTTGAGAGAGACAACAGATCACAGTCAAAATCCTGGAACAGTACAGCCTCAGCTGGGGCAGGAAGGGCAGCTCTTGCCTCCAGGACGAAGGATACTGGCTGCTTCTGCAGAAGCTCAGGGTCAAAGGCCATGCCCCGAAAGAAAGGATGGGCCTGGAAGTGATACAGGTAGCGCAGACGATGGAAGGGGTTGTGGCACAGGAGCTGAAGGGAGACAAAGTTCGAGGGGCTGTATGAGTAAGGAGGCTGAAGCCAAGGGATGTGGGGAATAAGATGCGAGTGAGAAGGGGTGGAATGACCATTTGTCAGGCATGGAGTTGAGGTGATTCCTGTTAGCTATAGGCTGGAACAGATGGTTTCTGAGGGCCCTTCCCTGGGATACTGGGATTCTATGTGACTGGGAGAAGCAGCAGCGCAAGAGTCAAGAGGATTTGTAGGAGCCAATGAGATTGAGGGATTTGGGGCAACGGGAAGAGCCCAAGTTTCAGGCAAAATGAAACTGGCCTGGAGGCCAGCAGGAAGAGCTCAGTGAGGATGCTGGGCTCTTTCCCAGAGAAGGGAGCAGCAGCGGTCTGAGCCCAAAATGCCCGGGGTAGGGGACTGCACGATGGCCTAAGGAGGGAAGGAAGTTTCTGGGGAGACAGGAAGAGCCAGTCAGGCACTAGAAGGAATAAAGATCAAAGGGAACAAGGAAAGAAGCGAGGCAGGCCAAGCAGAGTTGGAGCCCAGGCTGACAAATGTAAAGAAGTGGAATGTGGAAGTTGGGATTCAGAAGCTGGTGATCAGGAAAGAGTCGGGACAGGGCTGCCCTTACCTCCTGGAGCAGAAGAGAAAGCCCCTGGCTAAGAGAGGCTGGGGCCTCA
Organism: Pseudochirops cupreus; assembly: GCA_028627135.1. Taxonomy (NCBI): domain Eukaryota; kingdom Metazoa; phylum Chordata; class Mammalia; order Diprotodontia; family Pseudocheiridae; genus Pseudochirops; species Pseudochirops cupreus. The sequence continues at coordinate 366,344,108 of CM053584.1, forward strand.
TAGTCACAATGAGTCACACTTGCCAACATGGCCACATGATCCTTCTCAGCCTGCAGTGGGAACTAGGACAAGAAAGAATGGGGCTGAAATAGGCCGTCTATTATGGAGCCTTTCTTTCTCCCATCTCCACAGGGTAAACTCCAGGCTAAATGATGGAGTGATAGAATTTCCCCTCTCTTTCCCTACAATAGGATTCCCTCCTCCCACCACCCCTCTCATTATTTTCTTACCTTTCCAGCTGCCAGGGCAAAAAGCAAGATGCCCAGGGACCACCAGTCAACAATGTGGTTGTAGGGCCCGCCACTTAGGACTTCTGGGGCTGAAAGGAACAGAGATCCCAATCAACCAATCGACCAAACAGCATTCAAGTGCCTGCTATGTGCCAGAAACTGCTCTGCTGGGAGCTGGGGATACACAGACACAAAGAATGCAACAATCTCCACAATCCAGGACTTTCCATTCTAACGGGAAGACAATAAACACACATGTAAGTATAAATAAATATAAAGAGAACAGATACAAATAAACACAGAGCAGCCAAACACGCGAGGTAACTTGGAAGGGAGGCTCCTGGCAGCCAGCAGAGGCAAGGACTGAGCTCGGCTATGGAGAACGGCCAAGGCCACGGCCTGTGCTGCCACCAGCCCCGTCTCTGCCTCACCCATGTACTGCAGCGTCCCACAGACGGTGTAAGCTCGCTCTCCTCGCGACAGGCGTCTCGACAGACCGAAGTCTGTGAGCTTCAGGTGGCCTTGAAGGGAAGAGGGGTCATTAACACCAAAGACACATTCCCACCCCCACCTCTTGTGCTGAGGAAGGCACTCCCTCTGCTCCCCACCCTGAAAACGTGACACTCCAACAGCCCTCCACACACACACACACACACACACACACACACACACACACACACAC
>CM053584.1:366345519-366386282 GCA_028627135.1 Pseudochirops cupreus
CACATACACACACACACACACTCAGACACACACACTCAGACACACACACTCAGACACACACACACACTCACATACACACACACACACACTCTCACACACACTCACATACACACACTCAGACACACTCAGACACACACATACACACACTCAGACACACACACACAAACACTCACAGACACACACACTCAGACACACACACTCACAGACACACACACACACTCACATACACACACACACTCACACACAGACACACAGATACACACACACACACATTCTATTATATACGGGAATTGAAGTGATTTACCTCTTTCATCCAGTAAAATGTTCTCCATCTGAAAAATTATAAATAAAACATCCCAACGTACCCTTTCCCATTTTGATGTCTTCCTAACCCCTAACTAAAAAGGGTGCCCAACTCTCTGTGCCATTGCTTGTCTGCTTTTTAATATGGCTCTTGGTTTGTCCTAAGACCATCTTGGAGGGAGGCAGGGCTGAGTTGGCTTTGTCCAGCTCAACCACACTAATATTAAGGCGGTGAGTCGTTCAAGGGTGGCTCCTGGTACCTGGACTGAATCTTAGCCTGCCCTCCCCATGGGGGCTGCCCAGATAGCAGGATGGAACACGGGCTTTACCTTTAGATCTCGATGCACAATGCCCAGATCATGTAGGTAGCCTGGGGAAGAGAACAAGCTTAAAATGTAAATCTCCTCCCTGCTAACGTCCCCCCCATTGCTACTTCATACCCATTTCAACTTTCTCATCAGCCACCTCATCCCTCTGTCCCTAGTCAGGCCCTCAGTCAGCATCTATTCATCCCAAAGCCTCACTGGGCCTGACTTCCTGATCCCACCAGTGTGCTGAGAGCTCCTCCCAAATGGGTCCACTCGCCTCCTGCTTCACTTACCCACACCCAGAGCCAGCTCAGCAGCAAAGAGGCGGACAGCAGTCTCAGAAAAGCAGCCAACTGTGGTCCAGAGAGCATGCAGATCTCCTGTGCTATAGTAGTTGTACACTGCAAAGGAGCCTAAGGTCAGGGGCCCAGGGTACCATGGACTTCCTGATCAAAATGGCACCACTGTTTTCACCAGGGCTGGAGGGAGGTCTTACGTCCCCAGGGAGGGGAAGGGAAGTGGGGGACTCCCCTCCCGTGGGTGGAGACCTTGGGTAGGAGGACAGAAAACAAGGGAGACCAGGGCGGGAGGCTCACTAGTGAAGAGGTGTCGCTGTCCCTGCCAACTGCTTCCCAAGCCACTCACAAATGGGTGGCAGATCTGGCGCTGGGGATAAAGAGAACAGGTGGTCAGGTCAAAGGAAGCATTTATTGAGGGAAGAGGGGGATGAGCCAGACACCACCTGGCTAGGCAGAGGGAGTTTCTGTCTGGCTCATCCCTTAGCCGAGATGTATGTGTGCCATCCTTGGCCCTGCCAACTGACCCCCACCCAGCCTGGCATAAGGACAGACAAAGGGCTCCCCAGTAGGGCCTAACTTGGCAGAGATGAAGGGATCCCTGGTCAGTGCCCAAACCATAGTGCTGAGCTGAAATTGTTAGCCAGGACTGCTATGTCTATGAGCTTGTATGAGAACAAGGCAGTCAGGAAGGCCTCTATGATCCATGGGGTTGGGTCAGGAGGGAGCCCTCCCAGGACTAGGGCTCTCCCTTCATCCCTCAGCTTTGAGTCTTCCCAGGGTGCTCAGTGCCTACCTGAATGCTGACCTCCTCCTTGCACTGCCTCAAGCTGTCTCGCTGAAGAACTTCGACCTTGGGGACCACCTGTAATGGGAAGGCAGAGGCAAAAAGGCACCTGAAACCCTGAGGACAAGATAGCTAGATGAGGGCAGTGAGGAGACTGTAATAAAGGCCTTTACCTTCACAGCCAACAAGGCCCCCAGGCCACAATCCAGCACCTTGAGGACAGTCCCAAAGGAGCCTTTGGCCACAAACCCCAGGACCTACAGAGAAATGAAGAGGAAGGCCAAATGAGTTGAGAAGTCCAGTCTTCCACAGGGATGCCACACCTAGTCTTTGCCAGGGATTTGGCTGACCCACCTTCAGCTGCTGCTGTCCCTGGGGGGGCCGGATGGGGAACTCGGGCAAGAAGAGAGAGATGAGCTTCGGCACTGGCCATTCAGTCAGGGGCTTCTCTGCTGGCAGCAGGGCTGGCTCTAGGGACCCCAGATGGGGGCACTGGCGCTTCCGTTGTCCCCACAGCTGGTCCAAGCCTGATAGCGTGGTTCCCACACCTGACAAGAGTCTCTTCCAGCCCCGAACCCAGGGGCCCCGGATGGGGGGGATGCTGTCACCCTGCTGAGAGCCAAGGTGGCTACACTGAGCTCCCTCTGCCCACCCAGCCCCTGTGGACTGCTTCTCTCAGCAGGTGCCAGCCCCTTGGGGGTCACTTAGCGCAGTGCAGTCAGCTCTCCTCTGTGTACCAGCCTGCATTTTCTGTTCATCAAACACAGCTTGGCATTGCTTAGTACTGGGCACAAAGCCAAGTTCTCACTCTCATGGGTCCTGCACAAACCCCATCTCCACAGAACACTTCCTTTTCATTCTGTGCTGGGACCACCCAGGCCCTCTCCTCTCCCTTTGGATTTTTTCATGGCTCTCATCCTGGCCATCCTTACCCCCTCAACACTTCCCCCACCTCCTCGGCATAAAGCCAAAGCTGCCCCTAATTGGGGCCTGGTACAGCTTTGACCACTTACCTTGTGGGGAAGGGTCTGCCGGCTGCCTGCTACTCCCATCCCGCCAGTGGCTCCCCAGCTGCCAGACCCCTCTGTTCCAGTTACATAAGCAGGCCCACCCCTTCGTGATGCATCATTCATGAGCCCCACCCCCAGCTCCATTATTCATGATGCCAGCCTCCTGTTCTACTTAGGCTTCTGGGTACTCATTTTTCGAGAGGAGAAATGCCCCCCACTTGGGAACAGGTGTTTAAAACGCAGACCTGCTTCCTCATCACTGAAAGGAGACAGTGATTCTAGGCAGCACAAATGGAGGAAGGTCTTTGTCAGAGGAATGCCCAGGGACGCAAGGGACAGGCAGAAGCATCTCTCCCCAGGCCACAGCTTCAGAGCTGAGGCTGGGAACTACCAACAGCAAGCACAACAAAAGTGGGGTCCACGCATTGGAGAGAAGCACGAAACAGCATCCAATTTAAAATCATCTTTCTTTCTCCTGAAATCCCATTTTGTTACCACCACCAGCACCACCACCACTCAGGGCTTGCCCAAAGGGAGAGGGTAAGAGATGTATGGCCAGTTCTGGCACTCAGTGCCATCCTCCCAGCAGAGCTTGGCACAAAGATTGGGTGGGATGGGAAGGTGGCTCTCCCCCTCCATACAAGGCTACAGAGAGTGAAGGGGCTGAGAGGGGATCCCACACCCCACAGCTTCCTTCCCCTGGCACACAGCGAGAGGTTACACATAGAAATATTTATAATGACTATTTATAAAAATGTAACACTCCTACTCTGCATCTGCTACCCCTTCCCCATTCTCCTTTGGCCCCTGGGGAAGGATCTAGTGCCTGTGCTCCTGCTCTGGCCTTTGACCCTGATGCCTCTGATCTTGTGCCTACTTTGCACAGGAATTGGCAGCACACTGGCATCAGTGTGTCACTAGGCCCCCCTCTTCACAGCCTAGCATGGTTATCATTCCCTAAGGCCCCCACGAATCCCCAGGGAGCAAGGGGAGACCCACCCCCTGCTCCCGCCCTGAGTCACTTGGACCCTGGAGCCTAGGGCCAGAGTCCGGTTCTGCCCCATAGGGGCTTTCCCTGCTCATTTTCTCCTGCCGAAAATCGATTTCTTGCTAGGGTTCTTGTCGCCCACGCTTAGCCCAATGAGGAGTCGGGCTTTCTCGTCTTCCTCTTGCTGCTGCATGTTCAGGTCTGACTTTGTTTCAAGCTTTCCTCGGGTCTCAGACCCTGCAGCTGGCTTCAGCCTTAGCTTCTCTTTGATCACCTGGGAAGATTAGGGGAAGGGGGTCGAGGGTCAGTGAGTCTGACAGAAAACATGTAAGTCTGCCTAGAAATACTTACTGAGCACTGGCCCCATCAGGCACTGGCTGGGCTCAGCTCCATGGCAGCCGCCCTGCCCTGAAGAGCTTATAATCCACAGCCAGCTCCCTAAGCTGGAAGGACTCTCTGGGAGTTGTTGCATGTATTCGAATTTTCACTATTTGAAGATGTAATTACATAAAATATGTATGTGAAATGTGGAAATATGCAAAGTGAAATCAAATAATATGACCTCATCAGGCATTTAGTCATTGGCACTAATCAGGAGATACCTGGAGTGGGAGTGGAGAGAGAACCCGCCCCCCCCATCAGCACCTTATTCTAAAGGCTCACATTTACGTGGCTGTTTAACAGTTTATAGAGTTTTTCTCACAACAATCCTGTGAGGAAGGTATTAATAAATATAAGATTTCACACTCTGAAGTCTAGCCAAGTTTGCTTTCTTTATACCCATCCTGTAAGGAGGGCCTTTATAGAATTTAAAGAATTGTCTTTATAGACAAGAACACTGAGGCTTGGAGAAATGAAACTGATTTGTCCAAGGTCACAAGTATTGGAGCTGACACTTGAACCTGGGTCTTCTGACCTCAAGTCTTTCCACCTACTCATACAGTCCCCACCCAGTGTTATGAACAGAGGAGAAGCACTCAGTAGTTATCTGCTGAAATGAATTAGAGTCCCCTGAGCACAGTCACAGGGAGAGGGGAGAGGTCCTGGAAGCTACAGGCAGAGGAAACCTCTGGCCTTGCACAAGTCTCTGCCTTGGTGCTGGGCTGTCCAGGAGCTAGCCACACACCCCTCAGTCCCACTGACCTAGCAAGCCCAGCCACACACCTGGGCAACCAGGGCTTTGCGGCTATCTCTCTTGACAGCCATGGCAAAATCCAGCCACGTCCACGTGTTGTTGTGATACTCTAGACACGGCAGCACGAGATTAAGGTCACCCCAATCCACACTGTTCTTCTCACCCTGGTGGGAGGAGAGAAACAGAGAGAAGACTTGTGTCCATCAAGAAGCAGCCAACTCACTAGCACTCTGCATGCAGAGACCTCTGATGCTGATTCCCTCTCTGGACACAACAGGAAAGGGGCTCTCAGCTGCTTAGGAGAGGAGAGAGAGCCCCAGAGGTCACCAGGGGTCTGGCTCACAGAATCCCAACCAGCTCCCAAGTATGCAGAGCTCCCCCGACCCAGCCCCAGGATGCCCTCGGGAGCTTCAGACCTTATAGCTGACACAAAGGGGAACCTGGGGGATCTTGATGTAGATGAAGGAGTTATTCATGGCTGCCCGTTCTTTCATTTTGTCAATGTCGTCCACGGGGTGCTGAGTAAGACAGAGGAAATGAGAACCACTGCGAGTCGCTCACTCACCCCTCCCTCTGCCCTCACATCTATCCCAACAGAAGCAGGGAGAGACTACCCCAAGTGGCCTTCCCACCATCCAGTCATCCCAAGGATACAGTGGGTACCTCAGGTGCTTTGCGGAAGGACCTCCTGACCCCAGAACCACGGTTCAGGCCCTGGGCCACACCCTTTCCTGGGCCCAGAGACACTGCGTCATCTGCTGTGATCAGCTGCCGTGGCTTCACCACTGGCATTCCTACAAGAGAGCAAGCAGGCTAGCCATAACTCCCTCTCCACGGCCGAGGTTCCTTCCTGGGGCTACCACCCTGCTCTGCAGGAGTCCCATCCCGAGGCCCTCACCTGTGGTCACAAGCTTGGACTTGTCCTCCTCATCACCAACTTCCTCATCCTCCATGCTACGGCCAGGAAAGAAAAAGCCCATCATTCTATGGAAGAACTGGTGCGTCAGCTGAATGGTGAGGGGAACCACATTGACCTGCAAGGGATGGAAGCAGGACAAGGCCTTAGCGTCTGCCCATTACTCCACAGAACTCATGAGATGATGCAGAGGCCTCATGATTAAGTAAGTGCTCCCAGTTCCTCACAAAGGAAAAAGGGATGTGCAGACTGAGACGTGCTTTCTAGATCTGGCCAGTGTGGGAATGAGTTCTGCTTGACTATGTATGTTTGTTACAAGGGTTTTCTTTTTCTTTTTTTTTTGTGGTTCAGGGGAGGTTGAAAAGAGAAGGTAAATTTTGTTCACTGAAAACATGAAAATAAAGTCAGTTTCTTATATAAAATCAAAAGTCACACTCCGATAAGTGGCCAACAGATACAAAAAACAATTCTAAAAAGAACTGCAAATTACTAATAGCCGTATGACTGAATGCAACAAACCACTAATACTGAGAAATTTAAATCAAAACAACTCTGAGGTTTCATGTCACACTCAACAAATTGTAAAAGATGACAAAACATGGAAATAGCCAATGCTGGAGGTGTTCTGCAAAGCTCTGCACACTAACTGCAGCCCTATTAGAACTATGAATTGGTCTAAGCACTCTGGAAAGCAATCCAGTCCTGCGCCTACACCTTCTGATCCGTATATTTTACTGCAAGGTAAAGAGGTCACCAAAGAGGTCAATGACCAAGACAAAAAGATAAAAGTCAAACACACCAAAATATTCATAGTAGCAAAGAACTGAAAACAAAGCAGACTTCCATTGCCTGGGGAATGGTCAAGCAAACTGTGATGCGTGAATGTAATGGATACAGAGACACACGGGAAGACCTACGTGAACTGATGCAGCATGAGGTCTGCACCACTAGGAACACAACACACCCTGACTACAGCAATGGGAATGGAACAACAAAATGATCAGGACCCAATGTTGGGAAATGGAAATGATCAAGTTTGGCACCAAAGAAGAGATCGGAGAATGCCCCGCCAAAGAAGCAGGGGACAATGGGAGTGGGCGGCTGCTTATAACAGCAGATTTTTTGACATGTTAGTTTTGTGGCAATGTTCTTTTTTCACATCATAGGAGATATTTCTCTGAGAGGAGGCGGGGACAAGAAGACAGTGGGAAATATAAATTCTACAAAAACAAAAAACAGCAATAAAAATTTATTTAAATAAAAGGCACATGAAAAACCAAGTTGGCCACTCGCACTCAGCCAAATTCTACTGCAGAAAGAGCCCCATCTCTCAGTGCCCTCAGACTCTTCAGGAGTTCTGTCCGGCTCACCTCAAAGTGCTCCTTAATGGAGATGCCCCCGACAGGAGGCCGGACTTTGCTGAACAGCCGCAGGGCCAGCTGCCGGCCAGACTGGCAGGAGCTTTGTGGCCGCAGCACCACCTGTGGGGCGTAAAGGGTTAAGCTGAAGGTCTTCCAGCACGCTCCCGGGGGCGGGGGCGGGGGCAGCAGGAAGAACACCTGCCTTATAGACTGCGTTGGGCAGGAGGTTGTTCATTGTGAACCAGCCCAGCTCCAGGAGATGTTCGGCCGTGTCATCAGATTTGTTCACCTGTTAGGACAGACGCGTTCCCCGGCAATAAGCTCTCCCCAGGGCTTTGCCAGAGGCCCCCTCCAGACTCTGCCAGCCCTGGTGCTACCTTGCTGTAGAGGAATCGCTGCAGCTCCAGTTCAGCAATACCCAGCTGTCCATCCTCCTCGGTGAGGCGCCACCGCGCCTGGGCAAAGTAGAACTCCGTGCGGCGGGCCACACTCACATCCTCCTGCTGCTTTCTAAGTTGCATCTTGTTGGCCCGTTGGAGCTGGAAGTCTTTAAAACACCTGCCGGTGTATTGGCAACGTCATGAGATAGTAGACAGAGCCAAAGTCAGCTCAGTCAAGTGTGTGCATCAGGGGTATCCCAAATGCAAGAGGAAACTCCAGACAGATTCACCCTCCAGTCTGAGACAGTCCCTGGCCCTGGACTTGCTGCCCCACCCACAAGGCCACATGTATCCCAATCCTGCTTCTCAACTCTGCCTTATCAAGAAGTCACAAGTTCTCTCCCTGGGACCAAGGCCAATATTGAAGTTGCAATCACACTCTACTGCTGAGCAAACTCAAGATAAAGTTTCAGGGGAAAAGCATAGTTTCAAGGCTGCCAGCCAGATGGGACTTGGCTCTCCCCCCAGTATCCCTGCCTGCCTCCCTCAGAACCATCTGTCCCTGGATACACCCTGCTCAGGAGCCAGAGGCAGGAAGGTGAGGAAGCCAACTCCAGTTACCAGCTCCTGAAAAGAGGCCTGCTGGGCCCTCCCAGAGACTTAGCACTGCCAGGAGAAGATGCCCAGGGAAGAACCCCAAGCTCACTGCGTCTCCTCAGAAGGCCCCCTGCCCCAGAGGCTAGCAAGAAGTGAGGGCAAAGGGGTGCCCTGGCTGGTGCACCTGATAAGGATATTCAGTTCCTCACTCTCCAGCTGCAAGTCAGCCTTCTCTTGGCTCAGCTTCTGGTTCAGCTCAAGGAGGTTTTCATTCCTGCTATCATCCTGCAGAGACTGGGGGAAACAGAGCAGGCAAAAATGAGCAGGAGATCCCTCGCAAGGCCAGGAGCTCCCCTAGCCCAGGGCTCTCTTTCTCTGTGCCCAGACCTTCATGATGGAGTACATCTGCTTCTCAAGCTGCCGAATCTGAGCCACATGCTGTCTCACAGCCTCCTGTAAGTGTAGGATGCTGCTGCGCTGCTCCTCGGGGTTACTGGAGATCTCCAGCTGAAAGCGTACCCGCTGCTTTTTCTCACTATGCTCCTAAGATAGAAGAGCAAGAACAAAGTCTGTGGGAACGTGTGGACACAGGGTGAGTGTCTCTCCTCTCAGAAGCTTCCTGAGAGGAAGCAGGAGAGAAGGGACTATGGATCAGGGATCTGCTGATCACTGCTACAGATCAGGTCCACAGAGGGGTTACAGTGGCATTACTGAACACCACTGGGTAACTGCAGACAGCACTAAGAAATGCAATCCTGCTGTTGGTCTGGGAGGAGGAAGGCTAAAGCCCATTCAAGAGTGATTGAGGGTCTGCTGCTGCTAAGACATGGAGGGCTTTTCCATCTCTGAGGCTCTCCTCAGGGCAGGAGCACAGCCCTGCAGACAGTAACCCAACCCAGCACTCCCAAAAGAAGCATGGGACCCTGGGGCCCCAGTGAGGCATGTCCAGGCTCACCTTCCGCTTGGGCTCCACATGGAGTAACAAGTTGTTGACAATGTCAAGGATCATGGCATACTGGGCTGGGTTGGTAGAGATCTCTAGTTCATGGTGGATGAGGGTGAAGGTATCCACAGCCCCTGTGACATCAGCTAGGATTTTAGTAGGAAGTCCAGGCCTCTCCCTGAAAACCCTCTCCACCCCAGAGCTTCACAGAATGGGAGACTACATAGAGGCAGAAAACATCCCACTCTGGCTGTATCTAGGCCATGAATGCTGTTTCTAAGGCAGAACTATTAAGCCAGCCACGCCAATACACTAAGGCTGGCCCTGGAGGGGTGATGACCAGCTGGGACCTTGGTTAACATACAAGTCTCAGGCCCCAGCAGAGCACAACTCCCCCAGGACCCTCCCCACTCTGAGAAGCCCACACGTTCTGCATACCCTCCTGTTTGTTCAGCAGGTCCTCCTTTTCTTCTTGCTGCTCATGGACCTCAGGTGGTTTGATCTGAGTGGCCAGCTCAGGGTCAATGTCATGGCTGTAGCTGATGTAATACATTCGGCAACTACAGCGCGAGATGATCCGCTGGACCTGCTGGGCCTGCTGGGCCTGCGCTGGCTGGTTCCAATCTGGGCAGGGGAGAAAACTTACTTAGGGGCAGTCCTCTGCCACAGGGGCCATCCCTCTGACTTACATCAAAGGAACCAGGCCTAACAACTCTAGCTTCTAGCTCTGCACAACCAAAGGACTCAGGGAAAAGTACCAGAAACCTACAAGCAGCAGTCCAGTCTAATTACACCACTGTCAAAGTGAAGGCCCCAGCACCTCCCCTGGCACTCTCAACCTTGGGGCAGAGACCAACCTGTGGTGGTGCTGACCATGCCACCCACAGCCTGCCCACTCTCCATCAGCTCCTGCACGGAGTCCAGACTGCGCTCCCGATGCTCCTCAATGTTCTTCACCTGGCAAGGAAGAGATGGGCATCTTTAGCCATGACAGTCACAGACACTTCTTGGGCAAAAAGGTTCTGGTTCCCAAGCCAAGAGCCACTTGTTCCACAGCCCTCTGATTCCCAGATCTCTCTAGAATCCTCCAAGGGAGAAGTCAAGTTGTTCCCTTTCATGGTTTTGAATGTCTCCAGTACTTCAAGGTTGGCCTTGAGTCTTCCAAGGACACTGGCTATGATCTTAAACCTTCCTTTCCCAAATTCCCTTTCAGAAGGAAATTTAGACCAAAGAGGCACAGAAGGCCAGATTTCCAGCCCTGAAGCCTAAAAATAAAATCAGAAATCAGACTTTGGACATTGCCAGCTTTCACTAAACCTGAACTTTCTCTAGCACTTTTCCCTGTTCACAGTTCCACCATTCTCTGTGGACAACGATAATGATGAGATGGGCTAGTGAGACTGAGGCTGACATCCATTTAAATCTCTCTGCCAGGATGCGGAGCTAAGATGGCAGAAAGGAAGCAGTAACTTTTCTAAGCTCCTCCAAGAACTGTTGCTAAATTTCAAAAAGTGAATTTGAACAGATTTTAGAGTGACAGAACCCATTGGGAGACAGAGCGTGGTGGATTCCCAGCCCAGGAAAGTGCCTACATAGGTCTGGACAGGAGGAACGCGGAGTACACAGGGGCTGCACCAGCGTGAATCTGAGAGCAGACTACAGTGGAGTGAGATGGAGCCCCAGCCAGAGGACTCACCCACCCCAAGGGTGATTTGCAGCCATCTCACCACAGGACAGAGGATTGTCAGAGCTGGGTAAGAGAAAACACAAGGCCTGCAGCAGGGACAGCAGCTTCTCCTGGGACTACCAGCCCACAGCCTGGATGTTTAAAAATTACATACCCGAACTTCTAGAAGTCAAGGTGGCAGAATAGAACCTAGTTGCTCCGATATCCCCTCCCTGACCCAGAAAACCCAGAGATAAATGTACCACCCAGAGTAAAATCCTGAATTAGTGGAAACAGCCTCAGGCTTGGGAGTCACTGAAGAAGGGGGGAAGTGAGGCAGTATGGAGTCTAAGCCCAGGAAGGTGGAGCCAGCAAGCCCAGGTGTGCCTTAGCACCACCAGGGGAACCTGCAGACACCAGCCCTGCCGACATCCAGCTGCTGAACCTGCCTGAGCTGTAGCCCAGAGACACAGGGGTGGAAATCAGAAATGGCCAGGCCAAAACAGGTTATTCTGTGAGCATCAGGGTAATTCAGGGAAAACACTGAGAGTCCTGGCCTTGGCCTCAGTCTAGACACTCAGAGGCTACAGCTCACGAAGTTAACAACCAAACCACTACCTCCCAGCCTGAGAAGCACAATACATCTGCACCCCAGAAGCAGATACCCACTCTAAAAATCCAGGACATAGGCAATCACAATGGGGAAGAAATAACCTGTGAGATCTAGAACCATAAAATCTTTTTATAGTGAGCAAGAGCAACCAAATTCAAAAGACAACATGGACTTTTTACTCACACTGGAGACCACAGAAAGAAATATGAATTGGTCTCAAGCCCAAAGAGCATTCTTAGAGGAGCTCAAGAAAGATTTTAAATCTCTCTGCCAGGCAAGATTCTGAGTCAGGAATGGAATGAATACAATGTGAGTAGCCCCATTACTGGAAAAAGGGAAAACAATATGGAGCCATCAAATCTACTGACTGAGGCAAAGAGAATCAGTTCTATGAAAATAGACATACCCCTGTCAATGGGTTGGGGAGAGTGTCCCAAAGCACATTCCCTGAAGGCTACAGCAGCCTCTACCTGAGAAAGCGGGCTTCAGGTACAAGGCTTGGTGGCCTGAGACAGGCACAAAACCTGGACAGCTGCTTCCCAGCTCCCCTGAGCCACCTCAACAGGAAGAACAGGTGATCCTTGAATTTGTTTGCTGCTAGGGGCACCTTTTGCTCAAACCACTACTGTTACAGCTTTGAGCTCAAAGTCCTCTTCCTACCGCCACCAACCTGCCTATCCCATCTAGCTGACATCTGATTGGACAGTTTCTTCCCTCTTGCATAGTTACACTGGGCACCATTGTCAGGGCAGTGAGATGCCTCAGCCAGAGTGAGGGAGAAGGAATCGGCTTTATCCCCAGAAGACACACTAACGAGTGAGGCTTTTGCTCTGGGGCTTATCAGATGCATGGGGTGGGGAAGGGGAATGTGGCCTGGGGAGGGCTGCAGAATTCCCTTCTTTTGCTGTACTTGCTAACAACTAATGGCACTAATGTCCACTTTGGGCTGGTGGGAGCTTGCAGTCCCGCCATCACTTTCCCCTCGTGAGAACTGGTTCTCCTGCTCTTACAGCCTGCAGGTTTCAGCAAGAGGCTAAGGACAAAGACAGATTACTTTCATTTCCTGTGGCTCTGCTCCCAGCTTATTCCTTCTTCTTCTTCTTTTTCCTTTTTTGGAGGGCAATTGGGGTTAACTGACTTGCCCAAAATCACACAGCTAGTAAGTGTGTCAAGTGTCTTGAGGCCACATTTGAACTCAGGTCCTCCTGACTCCAGGGCTGGTGCTCTACTCACTGCACCACCTAGCTGCCCCAGCTCATTCCTTCTTGATTCCCCCACAGTACAGCCTCTTACAGGCCTGAGCAAACAGAGTGTCCATAGGATGGGAACATTTTGGAGCTTCCCACAGATAAGCCCTAAAATCACATCTGCTCTCACTTGACAAATGCAATCAGTCAACAAATGGCGATCACAAGAGGTCAGAACAGCAGAAGCCCCCGGGCCTCGGCACTTGTTTTGGCTCCCCCGTCATGGTGTGTAGGCAATCCAACAAGCAGGTGTCCAAAGTCTACCCAGCTCTGTACTATGTATGGAGGATACAAGGACAAAAGGTGAAGGAGAAGCTCAAAGGCATCGAGGCTCTACAAACAGGAATCTCTGGCCATCAGCACTGCACTGGGCCAACAGTTACAGGCAATGGGAAGAATTTCCCCAGCTGTGCTGACTGTGCGAAGGGCAAAGAATCATTCAGCACAAGTTGATAAAAGTCCCTAACATGTGCCGGGCACTGGGTACCTGAGGATACAAAAACAAATGAAAGAGTGGCTGCCTTCAAGAAGCTTACATTCTAAAAAAAATAATAAAAAAAAGAAGCTTACATTCTACTGGGGGAAACAGTAGGAACATAAACTATTAAGCATGAATACATCCAATGTAATTTCTGGAGAGAGGGCCCTAACAATGGGGAGAGGCTTCCTATGGGAGGGGGAAGGGAAGCAGGCATGCCACTGAGGTCCAAAGACACAGAAGTGGGAGGAGAGCAAGCTCTCCCCTGAGAGGACGTACACAAGAGGAGTCTAGAAAGGTAGTTTGGGCTCAGATGGCAAATGGTTTGAGGAACCAAAGAGGAAATTTTCTATGTATTTGATCCCTGAGGCAAGAGGAAACCAGGATTAACCTCAGTTAACAGGAAAGACATGCCTAGTTCTGCTATGTGGGGGTGCACTGACCTCCAGCCAGAGCTGCCGGTCATCGCGCTCTGTAGGGCTGCTCTCAGTGGTAGCAAAGTACTGCATGCCATCCAGGAGACATGTCCAGGAAGTCTTCTGCTTTAGGGTATCACCATACCAGGCTGGGTGGTGTTGGCACTGAAGCAGTTGGGCTTTGGCTGCAGACACAATGACACAGCCCTCTGTCTCTGCACCTCGAAGAACCATCTATGAGCAAAGAAAAGAAGCTGTCAGGATACCAGGACTACTGAGGAAGATGGAAAAAAAGCCAGAGGAATAAACCCTCCATGGTAGCTGAGTTTTCATCCTGCCACTGACCAGCCACATAAGTTTACACAAAATCATTTAGCTATTGATGCCTTTCAATGAGTGAATGGTTCAACAAGCTGTGAATATGATTATGATCAAAGACAACTGTGATACAAGAAATGATGAGTTAGTTGATTTAGAAAAACATGGAAAGACTTGGGCCTATGAAAAAAGATACTATTCATCTCCAGAGAAAGAAATGTGTGTGTATGTGTGTGTGCATGTGTGTGTGTATGTGTATATATACATACATGTGTATGTATGTATACATGTATATCTATATACTCACATTTAATTGTAGCCTTCTCTAGAGCAGGGAAGGAATAGAAGAGAAAAAAATAACAAGCACCCAAGAGAGAACAAAAGAAAACCTAGAAGGAGGCACAGAAAAGCTGGGCAGCTCTGAAAATCACACGTAGGATTTATTACATAGGTTTTCTTGAAACGAAAAGTTATTGTTTGATGCTGAATCCTCTCTTACTATGTACTCTGTCATATACATGGAAATGTTCTTTTTTTTCTTTTCTTATTTCATATTTAAAATGAATAAAAACATTTTTTTAAAAAGTTTGTACCAAATCCTATGGCTGGTCCAGGTCTCTCTGGCTCCCTATGGGCAGAGAGAATACCACTGGCTGGCCTGCAAATCTCCGGCAATGCCTGTGTGTCCCCGCCCTCAGATCTCACCATGGGCCCCAATCACTAAGCGAGGCATGACATGGTGGGGAAGGGACCAAACAGCCAACTACCTCAACTAGTCTGGCCTCTGAAGATGGGAATGCTTGTTACAGAGTGGCCTCTTCCTGGTATGACAGGGCTTCTCAAACTGGGGTCCATAAGGTTTTTTAAAAAAATACTTTGGTAACTGTATGTCGAGATAACTGGCTTCCTCTGTAATCCTATGGATTTTATTTTAGCATCTGAAAGGCTTCCCCAGCCCGCTGCCAAGCAGGCTCCTAACCCCAGAGGCTCAAAGCTCTGTTGAGCCATTAGATGAAGCATTCTCTCCAAGCCCTTCTGCTCAGGCTGCTGGGGGACAGTGAGGATACCTGGCAGTTGACCAGCTCAATGAGGCAGTTGCGGTTGAAAATATCATCTGTCTGACAGGCAGCTATGCCACACAGCTGCTCGCTGACACCCGACTCCTCTTCTGTGAACACCACAAATTTATCTGTCTCCTCAATCAGCTTCTGCAACATATGGGCACCTGATGAGGAGGAAGAGGGCCACTGTCAGAGGGGGAAGGAATCATGTCTAATCTCATACTGCTGAACCAGAAACCACATTAAATTCTCTTCTCCGTTCCTCTCCCTGCTGCCCCCAGACCAATCACCCTCCTTAAGCTATCTCCCTCTTCCCATGTCTTAGCACATTTCTCTCTATCTCTGTTCTGGGCCTTTTAATGCTTCAGCCCTTGAAGCATGAAATGGAATTGATTCAGTCGAGAAAAACAAGGTGACAAGAAGCAGAAAGAAGGTGCTAACAAGGCAAAACTCTCTCCTGGCTCCGCTCCTCACTAACAAGGAGGCACTGGCTGCTGGGATGGAAATGCACAGCAACCCCACCTGAGGAACTACTATATCTTCAGATGAACGGCAGGGAAGGAGAAGAAAGTTAAGCAGAGTCTGACATACAGAGAGCACATTTCAAAAGGCCTAGAGAAAGGCAAGTAGGATCCCATGGACATGGGGAGTCAAGCCGGTAGGGATGAGAAACTCAGTAATGGTGATGAAGGCACAGAAACAACTCTAATGAAGAAGAAAAAGGAAGAGGTGACTAAAGAGATCTATGTGGATGTCCAAGGAAATAACCAATGCACGTGGACTTTAAAGAGATGTGCACAGGAGGTGGCTAGGTGGTACAGTGAATAGAGCACCAGCCTTGGAGTCAGGAGGACCTGAGTTCAAATCTAGCCTCAGACACTTAACACAAAAACTAGCCATGTGACCTCGGGCAAATCACTTAACCCCATTTGCCCTGCATTCCCTCCTCAAAAAAGCAAAAAAAAAAAAGAGAGATGTACACACAAGATGGAAACATGGGCAGGCTCACGGAGGCATAAGGACAAATGTATGGATGGTCCTGTCCTCCAGGCAGAGTGCCACCAGAGCTCAGTACCAGCTGAGACTGGCAAAAGGAGTGGGGGACAGCAGCAAGGGGCCTTTTTCAGGCTCTAATGAGCAAAAGGATCCTGGAAGATGAATAGGGCAACATGGGGGGTGGTGAGGAGAAGCTACCAGAGCCTCACCATTCCCATCTCATTTCATTTCTCTGCCCATGCAAATGATCTCTGGACTGGAAAAGGAGGAACAAAAAAATGACTAACGGGGACTGAGACTCCACATAAGTAGAGAGTAGGACTAAGAGGGTACTAAGCCAGCTGCCTTTATGAGTCCAGACCAGGGAGAAGAATGTCTGGAATCAGAAGAGTCAAACTCTGCCTTTCAGTCTAACATTCCCTTCACTTTCAGGTCTACAAAGTATCTTACATATACATCAGACCCTGACCAGTCCTCTTAGGCAGGCACTAATTATATACATCCATTGTCCAGTGGAGGACACTAAGGCTCACAGATGTTACAGGACAGCCCCGAACACAGAGGGTAAGAGGCAGATTAGAATCCAGGCCTCTCCTCTCCTGGAACTGAGTGCTGCCAAATAAAGGCAATAGACAATAATTTTCACTTCTGTTGGTCTCATTTCCTCTTCTATAACATTAAAAAGGCATTCCTGGGCATATACCAAAATATTCAAAACAACTCTTCTTTATGAAAGCAAAGAAACAGAAACGAAGTAGGTACCATCAATCAGTCAGTCAACATTTATGAAATGCTTACTATGTGCCAGGCTCTAGGATAAGCACTGGAGTTACCAAGAAAGATAAAAGCCATCCTTGTCCTCAAAGAGCTCACATTCCAAAGAAAGAGACAAACATGGAAAGAACTAGGTACATACAAGATTTACAAGAGCTGATGGAAAGTCGTCTCAAAGATGAAGGCATCAACAGTTGGGGTCTGGGAAGGCCAGGAAAGGTTTAAAGAAGGTGGGATCTGAGTTACATCTTGAAGGAAGTCAAGGAAACTCAAAGGCAGAGGTGCAGATGGAGAGCATTCCATGCAAGGATAAGAGCCACTGCAAAGGCACAGAGATTGGAAACAGGAGGGACATGTTCAAGGAACAGGAAACTGGACACACTGGTCTATGGAGTTAGTGGAATAAAGTGTTATATGCCCAGAAGGTGGGAACTTGCAAAGAGATTGAAATGTGGAGCAGAGGACTTGATCCTGGGGGTAACAAGGAGCCACAGAAGTTTCCTGAGCAGAGGGTGCCATCACATGAGGAATGTCTGAACCAAGTGTGATATGTGAATGTAATGGAATCTAATTGTGCTGTAAGAAAAGATGAATGGGAGAAACTGGAAAAATGTGGACAGGCTTTAGGAAGTATTTCAGGATGAAAAGAGATGAACCAGGAGAATAAGAAGCCTAATGACTCCAACAATATATGCTGAGTGCATCATGACAAAACACTAGAGAAACACCCAAGGAGGGGGACTCCAGACGAAGGGAACACCCTGACCACATGCAGTGACTGGGCTGGTTGGTTCTGTATGTTTTCCTTCGTTCTAAGTTCAAGGAGAAGAGGGTGATCTAAGAAGAAATGACTGTGGTACAAAAGCCAAAGGCAACAACACAACTGAAAATCAGTACAAAGAAAAGGAGGGAGTGGGGTCAGACCGCCTCTAGGGTCTCTTCCATTCTCAGCCCTGGGGTCCTAGATATGATCAGCCTTGTCCTGTGCACTGATTGAGTTACTCCATGGTGTCTCATCCCCTCCAGCTTACCTCCTGAGGAGCCCTTTTCAAGCCCTCTGCTGAGGCTGGGAGTACTGGCCCGAGGTGGGGCTGGGGGGTTAGGCAGGACACCCCGCTTTGGCTTTTTGGCTGGCAGCTGGGGATCAATCTTTAACCCCTTCAGGGCCTGAGTAGAAAGGTTTCGTTTAAGCACAGCAGCCTTTTTGTAGCCATCATAGAGGCCAAAGGCAATGTCCCTGTTGGTGGTGGTCCAGGAAGCCCGCAGGTCCACTAAGTGCAATTGGTGGGTATGAAAGGCAGGGTCTCCATCTCGGGAGGATAGCTCCTGAGGAAAGAGTAACAGCTGAATGAAGACAGGTCACAGAGGGCCCTAGGACTCTCAGCTGGGGCTGTAGGCATGCAAGGGCACAGAGAACAACAGCACCACTGAAAATGAAACCTGCTGGGGGCAAACAGGAAAGATGTAGAAAGGACAGAGAGCTCACATTTTGCTAACTAAAGTATATCCTTGGTCATTAGACCTCAAGACTGAGAATATATTTTTAAATGATTCAACATAAAAACCTAATCGAGAGAGAAAAACACTTGCAGACAAAGGACTTAGGGAGAAATCAGGACCTACACTTCACTCATCTGTGGGGCTGGGAGAGGGCTCAGAATCCAACTAGGAAGCTGGATGGAGTTGAAGCTCCTCTTCTCCCCAAAGGATGGAGAAGGAGCTCTCAGAGCCAAGAGAATACCTCTTCAGTGGTACGGTTGCTATGCCGCTGGTAGGTGAGGGAAGACAGACTCAGGAGGTGGGTCTTCGTGACCAGCAGATCAAGGCGGTGGTCAGAGCTCTCATCACTGGGGGAAGCCATCAGATGCACTGTCACCTGACTCAGGTCACTCACCATCTGCGTCACACTCCACTCAGAGATGAGGCGTCGCATCACAGTGCCCGCTGTGAGGTGTGAGATAGGCACTCAGAAGACTGGCTGCCAAGCAAACTGGGATGGGCTTGGGGAGGGAGAAAGGTGAGTGAATGGGCAGAGGCAGGAAGATGTGGAGAAAAAGAAAAAAGGCAGGAAAAAATAGACCGAGGGGCAATTGGCCAAACCTTGAGGTATAAGTCGCTGGGTTCCCCGAGTGAAGACATGGCCCTGGTTGCACTCAACCTGAATGCCCCGTTGCTGAGCAAATGAGGCCCAATAATGCACCTACAGACAATACAAAAGATATGACAAGTTTTCAGATGAAGTAATCAAAGCTATCTATAGCCATTTGAAAAAATACTCTACCTCACTATTGATTGGAGGAATACAAATTAAAACAATTCTGAGGTACTACCTCAGACCTATTAGATTGCCTAATAGGACAGAAAAGGCAAATGACAAATTTTGGAAGGAATGTGGGAAAAATGAGACATTAATGCCTTGTTGGTGGAGTTGTGAACTGATTCAACCACTCTGTAGAGCAATTTGGAACTATGCCCAAAGGGCTATAAAACCATGTATACCCATTTATCTAGCAATACCACTACTAAGTCTATATCCCCAAAAAAGATAAAAAACCAAAAAGTAAAAGGACCTATAAGTACAAAAATATTTGTAGCAGCTCTTTTCTAGGGGCAAAGAATTAGAGTTTGAGGGGATGACCACTAATTGGGGAATGGCTGAACAAGTTGTGGTTTGTGATTATGATGGAATACTGTTATACTGTAAGAAATAATGAGCAGGATGCTCTCAGAAAAACTTGGACTCACATAGGCTGATGCAAAGTGAAATGTACTGTGTACAGCAATATTGTAAGACAATCAGGTATGACTTAGCTATTCTCAGCAATACAATGATCGAAGACAACTCTGAAGGACTTTTGATAAAAAATCCTATCCATTCCCAGAGAAAGAACTTGAGATGTCTGAATGCATACTGAAGCAAACTTTTTTTTTTACTTTATTTTTCTTGGCTTTTTTTTGTCTCTATTTTCTTTCACAACATGACTATTAAGTGATATGTTTTGCATGACTATACGTGTATAACCTTTATCAAATTGTTTGCCTTCTCAATGCAGGGATGGGGAGGGAGAGAGAGAATTTGGAACTCAAAGGTTTAAAAATGAATGTGAAAAATTGTTTTTAGATATAACTGCAAAAAAATAAAATATTAAATAAATTTTTCAAAAAGCAGGAAAAAAGGAAAGACAATACAAAATTGAGAAAAGTTGAGCCAGTAGGTGACCAAGAGTAGAATGAGAGGTAGAAAGGACAGACTCTGAGGCCCACAGCAAGGAACTAAGACACAGGGGTGGCAGACGACCTAAGATGACATAAGGCAAAGTCCAGACGAGCCCAGAGGGACTAGAGACCCTGCTGCAGAAGCTGTAGGAAAGTCTGGCTCAGACCTGCAGCTGGGGGAAGAGGGCCGTGTAGGAGAGCTGCTTGTAATGCTGGCCAAGCTTCTTTTTGCTAGGTTTCATGTTACTGAAGAGTTTTCCTCGACAGATTGGCCGGGTAACACTGGTCCACGTCGCCCAGAAGTTTTGCATCCATCGAAGAGTACTGCTATATAGCAGAATCCGGGGCTGGGACATTGCTGCAGATGCAGAGAAGAGGAAGGCCTCAGCTGCAGGGCTTGCTTGTAGCGGGGATGAAGCAATAAAATTAGAACCTCCCTGGCTACAAGGGACCGAAGGCCCAAGACAACATGTGCCAAACTAAATCCTGCTATGTTTTCTCTCATTTGCCAGTGTCCCAGCCCATGCCTTGCATCCCCCCGCTCCTAGGCCTTACTCCCACTGTGCCGGGTCAGGTCCATCTTGATAGAAAGATTGAGGTTCTCTGATCTGAAGGCTCGGTAGGAGTCATGGAGCTGGCCCAGGGACACTTCAGGCAAGAACTCTGGTGCTCGAAGGATGACACTGTGGTGGTCATGGGGGTTGCCATGGCATAACCACTGCAGGTCCAGGGTCATACAGAGATCAGGCAAATGCAGGAAGCAGCAGTCGTCATACCTGCCTCACAAGGAAGCGCCTGGCTCTCAGTGCCCTTTCTCCTGATTCTCCCAACACATCCCTTCCCCTCAGCAAGATCCTTGCCACCCCAAAGCAAGGCCATACCCACCACCCGACTCACTTGGAGGCTGTCCTCACATTGACGTCCAAGTCCCCCTTTAACACAAACTGGCCTGGTTTCCAGTGAAAAAACAGGTGGCTCCACTCCCAATGCATGTTTTCAGTCGTATTATAGGGATCCTGTAAGCATCTCAAGGACTCAATGAGGCATCAAGAAAGAGACAACGCGTTCCCTCTCCCCCCCCCCATACACACACGCACACACACTCACTCACTCATACAATCAGCAGACTCCCTGCCCACCTGCTCACCTCTGTAGCCAACTGATGGAGGTTGGCCTGCTCAATGTCCATGTGCCAGTCCCCATGGAAAAGCAAGCGGCTCTTGTCCCACCAGGGCAAAGGGGCACTGGGGTCGGCTGAGGGCTTTGTCAAGAGGTCCACGGACTGGCTGATTAACGTCCAGGCTGGGTCCCAGCATGGCCCCCATACCACTGTGTACTGGAAGACCTCAGCTGGAAGCAATGTTGGCTAGTCACATAGAGACATTCTACCAAAATCCCACATTCCTCCCCAAGTCTTGGAGATGAACTTCATCTCACTGCCTACCCTCTTTATTACTGATATCTCCCCTCTAAACCACACTCCCTGGTTCTCTGTAGTCCCCAGCTCCACTCACAACGAAAATCATGGTAGAACTTGAGTGGGGGCATGTTCCTTTCCACAACCACATCACCCCAGGGAAGTCCCAGATGCAGGGTCTGTCGCCGTCGCGAGCAGGGCTGTCCACTCTGCTCTGTGCCCACCAATCGGCCTAGAAGCCTCCAATCACGAATCTCAAAAAGGTAGCGAGGATAATCGCGGATCCGCACTGGGTAGAAAGACACAAGTGGGAAGGACACTAAGGAGCCACGTCATCTCCCTTGGACTCTCTCATTTGCCCACTCAGCTTAAGGCTGCCCCTAGGATGCCCCACTGCGATGGCAAAACCACAAAGCAAGGCATGGGGAGGGACACGGATCACCCTCTAGCACACAGGAGAAAAGACCTAGCCCCAATGGGAGCCTCTATTCCAGAAAGGCCCATGTGAAGAGAGTGGGAACCCACCCACCTTAAGCCAACCAGGGTTCCAAATGGAGGAGAGGGTTTTTTCTAGCCAAGACTACACCCAGAGCTTCTTAGAAACTGGCTTGCCAGACAAGAGACTCGGCAGGACGAACACCACTCACCTAGGAAGGTCTTAACACTGCATTTGAGCATACGACACCACTGAATGGTGAGTTCAAGGCCTTCACTGGGGAAAGGACTGCTGGGGTCCAGCTCCCGCATCTGCATCAGCACACGCTCTGGCCCATGGAAGGAGGCGTCCGCCAGGGCCACCAGCTCCAGCCCGGCCAGGCTCCAGGTGAGCAGAGCCCGGCGCATGGGCGTGTTCCCGTAGAGACGGCGTGAACGCTGGATGTAGATCTCAATGTTCTTGCGCTCCAGGGAGGCATAGAGCTCTTCAATCTTGCGGGCGGGAAGCAGTTCCCCGTGCTGCTTGCGGAGGGCGGCCACTTTGGCATCCAGCAGCTGTAGCCGCTTGGCGCTTTCCTTGCTTTCGTCCTTCATCAGCTCATAGTTGTCCCGCAGCTTCACCTCAAAGACATCATCCAGGAAGACCCATGAGAAGTGCTGCACCTTAACTAGCAAGTCAGGTGGGAGTGGAGCCAGCTCTGGGGGCCCCCCGGCTTGGGTCCCCCGGTGCAGCCCCTTCAGCCACTTCTGCACCCCCACGGCCTCGTCTAGGGTCCGAGAGAAGTCGTACTGATAAGGAAACTCCACTGACACCGAGCCCAGGGAGAAAAGCCAGACTCGGTTGCGCAGAGTCTCCAGAGAGGGGAAGGGGTTGCGGTGTAAGATCATCTCTTCCAGCTCGGACAGCAGCTGTATCTCCACTTCCTTGAAGTTGAAGATGCTGTTGCCATCGAAGCCAGCTGCCAGTTCTGGGCAGTAGACTTGGAGGGAGCCACTGTGGCGACTCAGGGACACACTCTCTGCCACCACAGTGATGAACTTGTCCTCGGCCACGAAGGCCGTCAGCTTGGCTGTGCTCACCTCCAAGGTCAGGTTCAAGATTCGCTTTGGAGGGGAAGGTTCACGGGGGCTGGCGTCGGGTGCAGTGGGGCTTCCTGCTGCCTCCGGGTTCCTGAGGAGGTCTCGGCACTGCAGTGTGGCCAGGACATGCTGGTACAGGTACATGTGGTCTGGGGGGCTCCAGAGTACCATCAGCCCTGCACCACACTGCACCTTTGGGGGGAAATCAATGGCAGAGGTTGCTGTCTTTGTTCAAATCTATCAAATACTGTCACCCAGAACAACAGAAGGGTAAGAGGGGCCAATATTCTATTAACACTGCAGACCTGGTGCAGGACTTGGCTGCACCCAGAAATCTTTCCAACTACCCTTCTTGCTCCATCTTTCTTCAGAACAAATATGCCAAAGTCAGTTTTGTACTGCCTTACGTCAATTCGTTTTCTATCTGTTTCATGTCTATATGTTGTTTTTTTGACTAGATTATAAGCTCCCCAAAGGCAGGTACAAGTTATTTCTTTGGCATTCCCTAGAGTGGCTGGTCTAGCACTGCCCTCAATGAAAAGCTAAATGGGTACTCTAGGAGCACTGGGCTCATAATGAGAATGCCTAATCTCTAATCCTAGCCCTGCTGTCTTCTGGCTGTATGACTGTGACCAAGTCACTTAACCATTTCTCTGTGCCTCAGTTTCCCCATCTGTCAAATGAGGATAACATCAGCACCACCTGCTCTGTGGAGCTGTTGTGAAACGTCCTTTGTAAATCACTAAATACCATTTAATAAACCTTCTGTGAGACAGAAGGTATAGACAAGATACCATTCCTGCCCTAACAGAGACCATGATGTGATTGAAAGACAAGACACAAACCCCACTGACCAACTAACACGTACAGTATCATGTGTACATACTTCATAGCTTTGCTGGGCAAAGTGCTGCTCTGTGAAGGTCAAAAATGAAGGCTGTCATCACCAGGGAGAAGTGGGTAGAGATCTGGGATAGTGTTATCAAGAATGCAGCTTCTGGTGGCAGCTAGGTGGCACAGTGAACAGAGCACCAGCCCTGGAGTTGGGAGGACCTGAGTTCAAATCTGACCTCAGACACTTAACGATTAGTAGCTGTGTGACCTTAGGCAAGTCACTTAATCCCAATTGCCCTGCCTTTGCCCCTCCAAAAAGACAAAAAAAATGAAAAAGAAAGCATTCTGAGATGAATTTTCAAGGGTGGGTAGGAACTCTAAAGGTGGAGAGAGAGGAGGCCATTCCAGGCACAGTTATACAGGCATGAGGATATAGGGAATGTTTACAGGGCTAACTGGAGAGCCCAGCTGAGCCCAGCTTTGGCTACAGCACATAGTGCACGGAGAGGGCAATGACAAACATTCACCTCACAAAATAAAAGAAAACTTAAATAATTAGAAAGATATTCATTGTTTGTGTTTGGATGTCGCAAATGTAACAAAAATGGCAATACACTTACAGACTGCGTTGTCAGGCCAAACTACCAACAGGCAACTTTCCTGGCGCAATGGCCGTGGACAGAGCATTGCTGAGTCTGGAGTCAGGAGGAAGGGCCGAGTTCAAATCACACACTGGCCGTGTGACTCTGAGCAAGTCACTTACCTACGGTTTGTCTCCATTTTCTCAACTGTAAAATGGGGATAATAACGGCACCTTCC
Organism: Pseudochirops cupreus; assembly: GCA_028627135.1. Classification (NCBI taxonomy): domain Eukaryota; kingdom Metazoa; phylum Chordata; class Mammalia; order Diprotodontia; family Pseudocheiridae; genus Pseudochirops; species Pseudochirops cupreus. The sequence goes on from CM053584.1 coordinate 366,369,914, forward strand.
TTGCAGAATTATCATGAGGATCAAGGGAGACACCCCCTTCTCCCCTCTAACACCGCCCCCGCCTGGGGCAGGCCCTTAGCACCTCACACTTAGACTACTGCAACAGTCTGCCCACTTCACGTCTCTCCCCACTCCAGGCTGGCCTCCACTGAGCGACAAAGCGAGCCTGCAGATCCACCCACGTCACTCCCCTACTCAGTGAAGCCAGAGGCTCCCTATCACCTCCAGCATCAAATACAAAGTGCTCTGTTTGGCATTCAGAGCCCACCATAACTTACACCTCCCCTCCCTTTCTAGTTTTCTTACACCTTACTTGCCAACACATACTCTTTGACGCAGTGATATGGGCCCCCTGGCTGTTCAGGAACAAGACCCTCCATCTCTCATCTCCAGGCATCTTCTCTGGCTGTCTTCTGTGCCTAGAACACTCTCCCTCCTCAGTTCTTAGTAAGACCTCCCTGGCTTCCTTCAAGCTCCAGCTACAATCTCATCTCCTGCGGGAAGCCTTCCTTAGCCTCTCTTAATTCCAGTGCTTTCTCTCCGTTAATTATTTCCAACTGATCTTGTACAAAGCCTGCTTTATATTTGTGTGGATATGTGTATTATACAAACATTGTGTGTGTGTGTGTGTCTGTATAATGTATATATATTTATACACAGCTCGCATATGCTCATTTGCATGCTGTTTCCTTAAGCAGACTGCAAGCCGTCCAAGGACAAGGGCTGTCTTTTGCCTCTTTCTGTATCCCCAGAACTTAGCACCATGTTTCGCACATAACAGGTGCTTTTATCCCAGTCCTATATACAAGGCAATCCACAGACCTGTACTGACCTGACCTTCCCTTTTTAAGACTAGACAAAACAATAACAATATTTACCCGGAGAAACAAAAGGTCGTGGAAAATGATGAAAAAAGTAGGGACAAAGGGGCCTACCATTACCAGATCTTAAACTATACCAGAAAACACTAATCACCAAAGCTATTTGGTACTGGCTGAAAAACAAAAAAGCTAATCAGTGGTATGTATACACTAGATAAGGAAGACCCAGAAGCCACTAACTACTATTTAATAAACCTGAGAACACCAACTACTGAGATAAGGACTCTAGCCAAGAAAAAAAGCAGTTTGGCAGAAAATGAAGTATAAATTAATCATCTTATAACACAATAAGCTCTTTATACATACGTGGCCTAAATATCAAAGGTCATGCCATTAAAAAAAGAGAGAGAGAAGAATGGAAGTACCTTGCACAACTACTGCTACTGAAAGAACTCTCAACTAAACGTGAGAGAAAGGGGATCACAAAGGACGAAGTGGATAATTCTGATTGTATAAACTCAAAAGCTATTGTACAGATCAAATTGATGCTTACAAGACAGGGAAGAAACTGAGGGAGGGAAATCTTTACAGCAGATATCTGATAAAGGTTTGTCTAAATATCACAGCATCTGACAGCTGGAAGGAGCCACTGTTTCCACCCAGTCCAACATACCACACAAAAGCAATCCACCACAGAACGCCGTCCAGCCACTAGAAGCTGGAGACCTCCAAGGAGCGGGAACTTCTCCCTTCTGCTTTGGAACAGCTCTTACAATTAGGGAGTTTTTTCCCATCATCTAAACTGGTTTCCTTCCAGCTTCTACCTATTGCTCCCGGTTGTGCTTCTGGAACCAAACAATACAAGCTGAATCCACTCTGTATGTGAGAGGCCTTCAATACTTAAAGACAATGCTCATGTTCCCTGTCTTCTCTCTTCCAGGCTGACACTCCCAGTTCCTTTAAAAAGTCCTCATATGACACATGAAGTTCTTGGCCTCATCAGTACAAGACTCATTTCCCAGTCGATAAGTGGTCAAAGGATAGGATGTGAGCAGGCAGTTTTCAAAAGAGGAAAAGCAGTCATGTGAAAGAATACTCCAAATCACCAACAATAAAAGAAATAGCAAGTTAAACAACCCAGAGACTTCAGAACATACACATCGTCACACCGCCAAAGACGACAAAAGGCAAAGCAGGTAAACACTGGAAGGGCAGTGAGAGGCCCCGAATGCACTTCAGTGGGTGGGACGATGCAGTGGTCACATACCATTCAAGAAAAACTGTTAAGGAGTCTATTTAAAGCCACTACATGGTACATAGTCCTTTGATCTATTACTCATGAATATCACCACTCCGCACGCCCCAAGAAGACCAAAGATTGAGCAATAGGTCCCACCCTATACATAAAGGTCTATAGCAGCAAAGAGCTGGAAGGGAAGTAGGTGCCCACGACTGAAGTACTGCTGAACCGGGATATATAAATGTAATGGAATCTTATTGTGCCCTAAGCAATGGTGAATATGAAGAATTGAGAGAAAATGGATAGACTTGTATGAACTAACATAGAATAAGGTCATGGAAACCAGGAAAAAAATTTACCAAATGACCAAGTAATGTAACAGAAAACAAGATGGAATGACTTCAGAACCACAATCAACATAGCAGCCAATCAGGACTTCAGAAAACTTGAGGGTGAAGTACGTCTCCTGCCCTTGGCAGAGAGAGGCTTAGTGGACTACAGTTGTGCAATGAGGCCTACATTTTCAGACACAGAAGATGTACTGGCTTGTTTTGCTTAACTGTATTTGTTTGCTATTATAAGGGAGGATTACATGGGGGCGGGGAAGACAGAGGAGTCACTGGGAAATGCTATTACCAGGCTCATTGTTACCACGAGCTACCTTTGCACAATGGCCACATCCCAGCATTTCACAGCTGCAATTAGATGAGGACTACTAATGTGAAAATGTGCTCTACGTTAGTTCTGTCCTTGAGTGACACTTTAAAAATGAATATTAAAAGTAAAGTTTAAATTGAGAAGGCATTAAGCTTTCCCAAACTATGTCTTGAGGTAATGAGTATTATGAAGGGAACTGTCATAAGCCAAAGGAAATAGAAAATAGCTCTAAACAGACTGTCCGGCAGGCCATAGGAAACAAAATTCCAGAATGGACAAGCTGCCTCAGTCTCATTTTTACCAAAGGAAACTCTTGGTTTCTTCCAAAGACAGTGACATCCCAGAGGAAGGACTCCCCCACAGTCCCTACTATGAAGGTTCTGTTTCTATCTCTAGCCCTTTAGGAAAGCCTTTCAAGGTCTGTCCAGTCACCGGAATCCAGAAAACTCTGGTGAGGTCAGAGGGACGGCAGGCTGAAAAGCCAATGCTGCAGCTTATTTTTGATGGGACAAGGATTCAAACCACAAGTAAAGGAGCTGCTGACCCCACCCTCCACTGCCCAGGCCTTACCTCTAGAGATCGGATGCTACTGTGGTAGGTGACAGAGAGCATGGAAAGACTGAGAACAGGAGTGGGAATGTCAGGGGCCTTGCAACATGGCTGCATCTTCTCTGTTACTGTCTTCACCAAGGCCAGCACAAGTCCCTGGATACCCACTGTAGAACTCTCTGCACTGCCCAAGACTGTCAGCGTGTCCAATCGGATCTCTGAGGCCCCTAGAATCCCAGATACCCAATTAGTCTAATGTTCCTCACTCTCAAATGGCAGCTAGAGTTCCTCCTTTCCCCTTTCATCCATTCTCTTCACCCTGACTCTCTTCTCTTCTACCAGGTGACCCAGTCTATCCTCTCATTCTTCATTCTCAGAATTCATCTCTTTCAAGAGGACCATCTAGATTAGGCCACACAAGAGACATTGACAATCCCTCTCTCCTACCCCCACCACACCCCCAGCCATGCCGTGTTATTCAATAAAGAAAGAAAGAAAAAAAATGGCCTACATCTGTATGTCTCATTTTCTCATGTGCTATGGTGAAACAGCACCTTCACAGCAGGGGTGGATCCTCAATGGAAAAATTATAGAGACAGGTTGCAAAGACACAGAAAGACTGTGATATGAAGAGATCTGAATCCTTCTGTCCATTCTCAACCTGTCAACCTATGCAGTGAAGGCCACGAATGAGAGCACAGATCCAACTATGTAAGTACAATGAACACCTAACCCCTTAGGAGAGTTTAAAAATAAGATCAGTCCCTGAATGGTGGCACCACTTCTATCCCTAAGTCCCTTAACTTGGAGCTGACTGAGAAAACCAGACTGATCAGCACAGCAGGCCAGCCCCTGGAGAATTAAGTAGACTGCTATCAGCTGATTTTGTAAGGGAAGGTCCTTGCTCGCCAGTGTGGGCTCAAAACTGCCAACTCTGCACGTGGCTTCTTGCTGGGGCCATTGGGTCTTCACTTACCCACCAGGTTAGAAAGAGTGAACAGGTTCATATCTTCCACCTTCAAGTCCACCTTCCACAGGAGCACCGGAGATTCCCCAGAAGGAAGCGGGGCTGGTTTCCTGGACCAAGGACCCAACAGGGATAGGATTCGGGAGAGACATTCAGCACAGGTGTCTGATGCCTCTACCTGCAGACCACGGATGGTGCAGTCTAGGAAAAGGGTGTCTGACTGAGTGCTGCTCAGACCCAGGGGCTGGTTATAGCTGCCCTAGAAAGGGAACAGAAACGTCCAGATGTAGGCCTTTCCCTCCAGTCCTATTACTAATTATGAGATGCTCATCATCATTCGCAGGTAAGTCAAGAAGGAATCTGTGAAGGGCATGGGACATAAGGACCAGGGTCTCCTCACCTACCTGTAGGGTGAAGGAGTCAAGGACAAGAGCCTCACCCCAGACATGCATGTTGGGTGGGTGGGGCGCCCGTTGGATGTGGGAGTCATTTCCCACACGCCAGCACAAGTGGTCCACAGCCAGGACACCCCTCTGATGAATGCTCTGGGGCCTCAGGTGCTGGTAATCTGAAGGTAAGATGGTGGGAAGGGATGATACATGTCTTCAGTTTCCAACACTCAAAGCAAAACCATTACAACTGTTAAGCTGGCTTAGTCCCCCTCACTACTTCTTTCCCAGAAACCTTACCTAGAGAGATGGAATTGAAGCCCAGAGCAAAGGGTGGCGTATCTCCAAGCTGAATAGAAACGTTGACATTGGAGACAGAAGTGCTAAGGATGATCGGGGCCAGAATTTGAGGGAAGTTTCTGTATAGGGAGAGAACATTACTGTGAGGGAAGGAAAGAAAGGTTCAGTTCCCTATCTGGAGACAGATTCTGGTTGGTTCTCAGGTCAGAGCCGAGAATCTGAGCCCCACCATGATCTTCAGAATAGAAGAGAAAACAACAGAAATAAGACTGAAGAACTAAAAATACACTAAATGCCCTGTTCCCTCTAGTTTCTACAGAAACCAGCTAAGAAACCCCAAACCCCAAAAAGCTACAACAATCACCATCACCAAAAAACTAATTCAGTCCTTGAGCACAACATGGCTCCAAGCATTTACAAAGAGAACTGCAAGGACAGCCATGATGTGAAGCTCTCTTGAGAGAACCAAGAGACAAACTCATAGTAGGTATTTACTGGGTGCCCACAATGGGCTCATGTGGGAAGGATGCCCATCTGGAACATGCTGGCAGTGTCCTAAGGAACTTCCCAAGTCAGAAGGTAGAACACTGGGAGACAGTTGATCTCACCTGGTTTGCCTGGGTTGGGAGATGGGCTGCCTTGGCCCCTGCCTTTCTCGTGCTAACATGTGCAGCCAGTGAGAGAATTCCTGGTGCCGGTAGTGGACGATGCATGTGCTGAGCACCAGAGAGGCGGAAAGATCAATGGTGGTCACCTAGAGGAAGGTACTAGGCTGAGGAGACTGAGGAGAAGGAGGAGGAGAAAGGAAAGGAGGAAAAGGAGGATGTGGGGCTATGGGACTTGGTCTCTCCATACACTGCCCCTTTGGGAAGGGGACCAGCTATTGGTTCAGGGAGCAACTAACAGTCAGGTAAGGCAGGGGAAGGGCTGAGGCTCTCACCTGCACACTGGCCTTTAGGGAATTTAGACAGATGATGCGCTGACGGCTCTGGGAAAGCAGCAGCCCATCTGCAGGAGACAAAAGGGCCGATGGGGACTCAGAGGGAGAGCAGCAGATCTTCAGCTCCCACCTTCCCCCCTCAGCCATTCCCCCATGAGTTTAGGGACTTTTTTCCTTTCATTGTCTTCCCCACCCCTTGTTAATCCCAATTTAGAGTAAATGGGACTCATTGCATTCCCTCCTCTGGAGGTCCCTTGGGTACCAGGCATCCTACCCACCCTCTAGCAGCAGCTCAGTGCTCATCTGGGCCATGTCTGAATTGTCTGTGAAACTTCGAAGGGGCAGCTGGTCCTCATCACGATAGTAACTGAACTGCAATAGCTTCAGTGTCCAGTTGAGGTGCCTAGTCAGGAAATGAGGTGGGCTCAGCTCCCACAGCCCTCCATCCCTGCCCCCACCTCCACTGACCCCCTGCTGGCCCTCACCTCTTCTGGCTGTGCATAGATAGCACCACACTGGTATTCTCCATCTCTGTTTTCACTTTCCCTGGGAGCAGCTGAAGGAGGTTCAAGCCAGGAATGGTGGGCTCAGTCAAGTCCTCTGTCACTTCTGCAAATGAGAAAACAGAGACTCTGCATCCACTGATCCACGTTCAAGAAAAGACCCTCGGATTCTCCCCAAATGCCTTTTCCTTTCAGACAAAGGCAATTTGGTCCCTCTACCCTGCCCATCCCAGTACTGTAGGGTTCAAAGGAGGCTGTCTGGTCCACCATGAACACGTTGTACAAGAATCACCTTTACAACGTCCCCAAGGAGCAGGCTCCCACACTTTGCCACACCACCTCAAGTAGGCGAGAAACCCACTACTCCCCAAGGCAGCCTATTCCATTCTAAAACAGCTTTAATAATCAGAAAGTCTTTCCTTACGTGAAACCAGTATCTACAACTGCTGTCCAAGGTGCCTAGTTTTGCTCCTAGAGCTCAACACAACAAGCCTGCTCCCTTCTCCACGACTGTTCTTCAAACATTTGAACATTTGTGTGCACCCTCCCCTGCCCCCCACCTTCTCTTCTTCAGTTAAAGCTCCCATTCTTTCAAAGGCTCCATAAGCAGCATCACTTCTGGGCCCTTCAACCTTCAATATCCTGTTTGTCCTTCCTACAGACAACGTCCAAGGTGTCAATATCCTCTCTAAAACGAGGCACATAAAACTGAGCACCCCAGAATTCCAGATGTAGCCTTAGCACAACAGAAGAAAGGTCAACAATTATCTCCTCTGTGCTGGGACACCATGGGCCTTTCAGTATAGCCTGAAGCTGTGGGCTTCTTGGGGGGCTGTGCTGAGTGGCTGACACCTATTCAGTCTGCACTCCACTAAAACCCCAAAGCAAATATCCCCAAGACACCATCAGGAAAACGTTCCAGGGACACAGAATTCTGGTGTTCCTTCCTTCCTTCAACCCAAGAAAGAGAGCAGGTGCATCTGAGGGGTCCCATTCTTATTCCAGGTCCATCTATTCTCAAGGTCGAAGCCCATTTGCCAACAACCAATACCAGTGATAACTAACAACAAAACAGGTGAACAGCAAGACCCAGAATTTGGTTTCTGTATATCCTCAAATCAATAGCTCTATCTTTACCCGGCATTTTACCTGGCCTCAAGGTTGGCACTAGGCTCGGGTGCAGCAGCTGGCTATGGAAGAGGCCTTCGTGCAGCTCAGCATGGAGGGTCCACACATCTAGGGTGATGGCCTTCAGCTGCAGGCTGCTTAAACCCATTTCCACACACAGGTCCATGGCTAGGGAGAGCTCTGCCAGGCAAGTGTCCTCCTATACAGGTGAGTGAGACAGACAACACATCAACCCCTCATATCCAGAAGGTTTGGGTCAAAAAGATGGTGAATAGAAGACAGGGCAGATTCCAAGAGATCCCCACTGAGGCTGACAGAGAACCACTGGTATAGGAAATAATAAGAGAGCCCTGATGCTTCTGAACTCACACCCAGAATGGAGGATGGAATGGAGGTAAGCACATAAGCCCATGACACACTCACCGACTGACCACTCTTTAGTACTTTGCTGTTCACTTGACTTAGGCTCACCTCACAATCAATTCTGGGAAGGGGGAAAAAAATCAAAATCCTCAATCAGTGATCCCTCCTCGTCTTCCATCTCCAGCCAAGCTTGCTTACAGGAAGAAAAGATGGGTAGACAACCTGACCTCATGCCCAGCTCAAAGCAGGCAGTATAACTGCTGTAACTTGTGTGCTGGGAGCATCATCTATTGATCTGGAGCTCAGCCACTCTGCCACCTAGCCCTGCCTTGGCTTCTACTCTCTAGTGCCAGAATGGGAACAGTTGGTTTGGATGCTGCCATCTGGGATTCTACCCACCCAACACTTACCTCTTCCCATCACTATCCAGAAGGAATCGGCTCCTGCTGATCTGAATGTGCCACAGGGACTCAGAGGTAGCTACCTTGAGAATCATAATGTTGATGGAGTCCACATGGATGGAGAAAAGCTGGGGGGAAGAAGCCAGCACAAACAATAAGCACTATTTGCCCTCTTCCCTTAGGTCCTCAGATGAAGAGAGGCTCCTCCAATCCCACAGGCAATACAACCCAGAACCTTAAAAAACAGCTAGTGACATCTCTAAAAAACCCCAACTCAGACGAGTGACATGTCAGAAAAACAAGTCTAAGTACGAGCCTGCCTGCCTCTCCACTGCCACGGTGTCCAGGAGATGGGGACAAGTCTCACCTGGCAAGCCAGCCTCAGCAAGGATGGGCTGAAGGGCATGTCTCGGCGATCTCCCTCAGTGGTCTTGGAGAAAGAGGTAGGCAGGCCAGACATCTTCTGTAGATCAGTTCTGATCCGTACCTCCCCAAAGCACAGTGCCACATAGTGCCTGCCCCCGGGAGAGAGACCTTAAGCAATGTTTCAGCCAGAGAACTGTTCCTTCCCTCTAACCTCCCAACTTCCCCAAGAGCAGGTTTTGGTCCAGGACGTTAAGATTGAGGGCACATGTCAATACTGTCTTACCAAGCTCACAACGTACAGACCAATATGGAAGCTTTAAGGAGACAAGACCCAGCTCCCTCCGCATCAATCAGATCCCATTCAATACCTCCCAATCCCAAACTACAAATTTCCCTAACTGAAAAGGTAAGATGAGATACTCACAGCAGATCATGGCTCAGGAGTTTGCTGGAAATCCATACACTATCAATTTCCTGGAACAGTATGGGAAAAGGCTTTGTGCAGCTGCTGCCGGCTATGGCCCAGGCAATCCGACCGTCTCCACAGCGGACACAAGGGTCACTGGGACACTGGGGTCAGAGGCAGGAGCAGAGGAGCAGCAGGGGAGGAAAGTGATCCGTAGGCCAACAGTAAACCCACCCAGATCAGTTCAGCTCCACAGACACTTATTAAACACCAACTGTGCAAAGCACTGTGCTAAGACAAAAATAGTCCCTGGCCTTGAGATTCTAGTCTACTTGTGGGGAAGGGCATGTGGGAAGACACCACGGCACCGCACAGATCAACATTCTACAAAGTTGGGAGGGACAGGGGCAAAGGCTAAGGTGCACTAGGAAGAGGTGAAGGAGCAATCGCTAACAGGGCATAAGGAAGACTACAAAGAGGCGCCAGCTGAGCTGTGAAGGAAGACAACACATCATTAGTATTGTTACTCTGCAGCTCATCTGTACATACAGCACTTGTAAGATCTGTACCACCCTTGACACATACTAGGTCATTTCAGAGAAATACTACTATTATTGCCAATTCATAGCTTAAGAGACAGAGGATCAGAGAAATCAAAGATACTAGATTGAGAGCTGGACGGAACCTCAGGCATCTCTCAGTAGAGGCAAGAGAGGCCCAGAGGGATGGGTCACACCAGGCACTGGGCCAGGGTTCAAAGCCAGGTCTTTGCAATGCCCTTTCAATGATGCTGTAGTGCATCTGAAGAGCAGAGATGAGCAGGGAGTACCTTCCAGGAGTGGAAGTCAGGCAGTGTGAACACAGAGCAACTGCTGCATTTTCTCTCAGCATGTGTCTCTGAGTCACAAAGATTATGTTTACTTTACAAGTCTCTTTTATGGGTGTAGGATCCATTTCTCCCATTAGATCCTTCCACAGAGGGCGAGCAGAGCCACAGATGGTGCTTGGTAACTGTTCTTGACTGACTAACTAACCTGCCCTAAACCTGGCCTTCTCAGGTTAGATCCAGGATTAACTCAAAGAACTGATTAACTAGGAAAGTTACCGAACATTCAAGACTGAAGAAACCACTGTTGATAAATAGCTGGATTATTAAATGACCAAAGAGCTATCCAATGCATGTGATTAGATTAATCCAACATAGCAAAGATGGCAGTAGTATGCAAATTAAACTGTGGATTTGATGCAATTCCAGTCAAAATACCAATGAGCTACTTCATAGAATTGTGATTAAAAATTATCAGGATTGACACTACCAATGAAAATTATAGGGGAAATAAAAGATCTCAATGTAGTGGTCCAATCAAAATTGTCTGGTTTGGGTTTTTTTTTTTTAAAGTATGAAAAGAAATCAGTGGAACAAAACAGAGCACAAAGAACCAAAGGAATATAACAGAATTGTGTTTGCAGAATCATAGATTTAGAGATGGAATGGACCTCTGAGGTCATACTTGACCACTTCTCTCATTTTTCAAATGAGGAACTGAGACACAGAGTACGTGACCATAAAGCACTGGGAAATTATTTATTTTTCCAACAAAAATTGCTAGGAAAATGGATACTGATATGCCAAAACAAGAGGATAAGAACCATATCTTATACTGAGCTTGTTTGGTCTGGCCCTGTAATTTCATGGAGAAATTGTCTTCTCCAGTACAGACTGGCAAGTCATCTACAATATGTAGTCTCAGACATTTGCTGGTGATAAACTGACCTGCCCAGGATCATATATACCAGTGCATCAAAAGCCAAGATTTGATCCCAGGTCTTCCTGACTCTGAAGCTAATCCTCTATACACTCTACCATGATGCTTCTTATGACACACCACAACAAATTCCAAAAGTACTGATAATTCAAATATTTTGGAAATCATTAGTCCTGTAGTTAACAACAGAACACTACCAGAAAAAACATTCTTAGCCACTGCTGATTTCAGCTGGGTTTCCCCTCTACCTCGCCATTCAGGGAATTCCCTCATACTCACCACTGTCTGCTGGTGCTGCTCAAACTTCAGACTAATGTTCTGGATCCAGAAGAAGCCAAAGGAGCCGATCTTGAGCTCGGCTTGGAGCCTGCGATGACACCACTTGGTGGCCAAGCGGACCAGAAGCCACCTGCCAGAAGGTGCTGGTGAGCACTGGTTGCTGTGTGTGGGAGCCAGCCCAAGGACTTCAGCGGAGCCCTCTAGCCCCAGAAAGCCTTCTCTGCAAGTTTCTACTTTCCCCTTTGCTCCTCCTGATGGGCCAGCCTGCTCCCGGCACCTGCTACTGGGGGGCTCTGGGTGTGTCTCCTTAAATGAGGGGGGAGCTCAAAGATCCTGCTCTCTGGGTGTTCCTCTCAGAGCCTCAGTTTCCTCAGCGGAGAAGTGGGAGACCTCTGGCTCTGGAGCTAAGGTCTCAGGCTCGCTTCCCTGCACTCCAGGGCCTGGGGGTCCGGAGCCCAGACCCAGGTCTAGGTAAGTGGCCCCTGATGCTCCCATTCCCCAGGGGAAACCAGATCTCACCCCGGCCCCCCCCCAGAAGTCTCAAGCTCCACACAGGAGCCTCACTGGAGCAACCCAAGGGTGGCTGGGGGGCGGTGGGGGCCAGGCAAGGGCTAGATGGAGCCCCCCCCTTCTCCAGGATGGTCAGGGACGCCCCCCCCAGAAGGGGTGAGAGGGAAGCCTCCCTGGGCTTGGGGGAAGGGACCGAGAGCCTGGGTGGTGGGCACCTCCTGTGTAGCGGGGAAAACTGAGGCAGAGGACGACAGTGCCCGGGCACTGCAGTCGGAGCAAAGGTCTCTAGGAGAGGACTTGCCCAAGGTCACCCGGAACCAAGGGCACCAAACTAGGGGCTCCCGTGCCCCCCAGACCCACTCGCGGGGCTCCCCTCCCACAGCCCACAGGCCCTTCCCTTTCCCCCTCGCCCCTCCCCGGCCCGCGCGCCCCCGCCCCGTCCCTCCTCCCCGCGCGCCCCCGCCGCTCGGCCCCTCCCCCCGCGCGCCCCCGCCGCTCGGCCCCTCCCCCCGCGCGCCCCCGCCGCTCGGCCCCTCCCTCCCCGCGCGCTCCCGCGCGCCCCCTCGCCCCTCTCTCCGGCCCCAGCGGCCCCTTACCGGCAAAGGAAGAGGGCGCAGAGCGCAGCCAGGAGCAAGGACAGCAGCGCGGCCAAGAGCAGAGGCATGGCGGCCCCCTCGGCCCCTCGGCGGCCCCGGCCCCCGCGAGTTCCGTGCGGAGCCTCCGAGGGCCGACTAGCCGCCTGCGCGGGGAACGGCGCGAGGAGGAGACGCCGCGAGCCCCGCCCAGGCCCGGCACCTCCCCCTCCCCCACCCTCGCGGCGCCCGCGCCCGAGCAAGCGAGGGAGGGCGGAAGGGGGAGGAGCCAGCACGCGCTCCTCTTCCTCGCCCCGCCCTACCTCCTCTAGGCTGTGGGGCCAGAATGAAGAGGAGGAGACAGACACGTCCCTCCTCCCGGCCTCGGCCCCGCCCCCAGCAGCCCTGGCGCAGAGGAAGGATCTAGGCACGGGCCGGCCCCGCCCTTCTCCCCGCCCGTGCCTCATCACACCCCTGACCGGCTGGCCGACCTCCACTCCAGGGGCGGGCGAGTCTCCGGCTGCCACCTGAGGAAGTGTCCTGGGACGTCCTATCCCAGCTCCCGCCGGCCTCGGGGCCTCCAAGCTCATGGGCGAGTCCCCAGAAGTGTGCTTGGAGGGAGCCGGGCCGGAGGAGGGGGAAGCGATTCGTCCGAGGTAACACGGGGAGCGAGACTGAAGTCTAGGCCGGCCCTGCGCTAGTCTCTCAGCGACGTGGGCCCTCGGGCAAGGCCCTGCGTGTCCTGGTCCCCTCTGCGAGACGGGAGTTTAGCCCTCCCTGCCTCGTGCGGCGGCCGTCGGGGAGAGAAGCCTCTCGGGTCTCCCCATCCAGGCTCCAGGGCGAGCTCTCAAAACTCTGCGGGAAGCCGGGCGTCTGGAGGGGTGGGGGGATGTCCTGGGGTGAGATCACGCACAGAATGCCCGTGCTGGGAGAAGCCTTAGGAAGGCAACAGAGGGGTCAGAACCGACCCAAGGTCTGCTGCCGCCTGCCCCGGAGCCGGGCAAAGTGCTTTGTGCCTCTGGGTCCAAGTTCGGCGACTTCGGAGGGAGGGGGACCTGCGGTCTCTGAAGATCCTGTGATCCTAGTCCCATCTTTTTCCCGTGCAAGGAAAAGGAAATGAGAGAACATAACTGGACAGCCCGACTGGTGTCTTCCAGGTAACAACAAGAAACTCACCAAAAAAGCCCAGTAAGAGCAACTGGTATTTACATAGGGCATTAAGGTTTGCCTCTTACTTAGGTTAACTCTTTGATCCTCACAGCAACCCCTGGTAGGGGGAGGTGCTATGGTTACCCCCATTTTGCCGAGAAAGAAACTGAAACAAAGGTTAAATGACTTGCCCATGGTCACACAGTATCTCAATTTAGATTTGCACTCTGTTCTGTCTCCTAGTCTAGCAGTCTCCACTAGGCCACTCAGTTGCCTGGGAAAGTTTGTATCTTGCTAAATGGATCTGTTACTCAATTGTGGAGAATTTATAGTAAAACATGGACATACAGGATGAGAAAGCAGGGAGGGCCTGTGGTCTGCACTTTGAAGGAAACATACTGATGAAGCCATGAGTCATTCAAAATGTCAAAACAGAGATAGAAAATACTGCATTTAATTCATTTACTGTGGGGAGTAGCTTATTTGGGTAAACTGTTGATTGAACCAGGTGCCCAATACCCAGCTCTGCACAGTGTATTCTTCAAATTCTGTTCACTCACAAAATATTAAGCATCCTTGTGCACAGCTGTAAAGCCAAGCATAAGCAGTTTTCCAGAAGATGACTGCTGTGAACAGCTTTCAAAGTTCTGATTGCACAGTATAGTGAACACTCTATTCAATAACATCAGAGCAAAACATTCACAGAAATCAAGGTACAGCATTCACAATATTACAATTTATCACAGAAAATCAAAATACAGCATTCAGAACACGTATCACTAAGATGGCCACATAGTTTTCACCACAGTGGTCACAAAGTTTTGAACAAAGTACATTCATTTAGTCACTCAATCATTTAGTAACTCTATCATTCAATCCTCCTTAAGGGATACAAAGTACAACAGTCAAAGTTCTCCACTCATGGGGCACACCAAGTTACAAATCAATTGCTATTCAGTCATCATTCACTATTCAATCAACAGAAAATACACAAGCCCTTCACCCCTAGGTCACTAGTAAATTACAATTTCTCAGTGCATAGTATCCAAGTAAAGTCTTCTTTCAGCTTGACTTGGGGTGGTTCTCAGATTCCCTGGATCCCCTTCCATGGTCCCAAACTGTCACCTGGGTTCAAAGGCAGATAGCTCCCAGGTCTTTGTCCAGCTCTTCCTATTCCACACTGAGCTCACAGTGTCCAGTCCACCTTAAGTCCTTCACAGTCTCTGTTCCCGGGAAGTTATGGCTTAACAAAGCCACAAACAGGTTCATACAAAGTTTCAGTATCACAATCATGCTTCCTCAGTCTGCCGTAGCTCCAGCTGGCCCTTGGACGTCTTCAGCAGCTCCTAGAAGTTTTGACTGGCCCTTGGACTCAGAAGCTCCTCAGCAGAAGCTCCACCTGGTTCCCAGAATCAAAATCACCACCCAGGTTCCCAAAATCAAAATCACTGTCTCCAGCCTGGGGGGGGCCTTCCTCTTTAGCCTCCCTGGCAACAGCAGCTTCTACCTCCATGATGCTTGTTCCAAGATCTGTCTGACCCAGCAGGGACTTCTCCTTACACAGACACACACAGACACACACACACACACACACACACACACACACACACACACACACACACACACACGGCATTAGCTCCTTCCTGTTATGTCAGCAACAGGGGTTCATACCTTCTGTTTCTTTAACAGAGGCTTGATTAATTACTAAGTGTTAAGTACCTCTCAGCTTAGCAATACAAAAGGAACTTCAAATTTCATTACTATTACAACAGCATGGCACCACATAATTTGGGGGCTGCAAAATAGGGGCTCTGGGGGAGGTGGAGCCAAGATGGCGGCATAGAAGCAGCAAGGTTCTGTAGCTCCCACATAGCCACCTCAAATACCTATAAAATATGACTCTAAACAAATTTTAGGGCTCCAAAACTCACAAAAATACAGAAAAACTCATCTCCCACTGAAAGCAGCTCAGCAGGAAGGGCTCATCGCAGCATGCTGGGAGCCAAAACCAGCCCAGCCTGAAATTGTGGCTTGGCCCTGGGACAGCCAGGACGAGCTGCAGCTGGAGCCTTCAGGAGAGTGGATCAGCAGCTGCTGTGGCAGTTTCCAGAACTATCAACCCATAAGAAACAAGGACAAAGTGAAAGATCAGTGGAACTCTAAATTTGGGAGAGAAAAGCTGTTCGGCCAAACTGCCTCCAGGGCAAGGAAGCAGCGGAAGTGGCGGCCCAGCAGCCGCCTCCACGTGACTGCCTCAGAGCTCCTGGCCTGCAGACTGCAGAGGGGCCAAGCAGTCATTCAGAAGCTAAGTGCTTTTGTGTTGAGCGACCTGGATCCGGATCGTGGTCTTGGGTGGTGGTCCTGGGGTGTGTTTTCAGTGAGCCAAAGCTGGTGGGGGCTTCAGCAGCCTCCTAACAGCTCCGGCAGCTGCAAAAACCCCAGCAATTTGGGACAGACCTTTCCCCTCGGGAAGCAGAATTCCACAGAGCTAAAAACTCAAGTAACTGACTGGCAATGTGAGCAGGCAAAGGAAGCAAAGTAAGAACAGCAACCGAACTTTAGATTGCTTCTTTGGGGACAAAAAGGATCAAAGCATGTAATGGGAGGAAGACAACACAGTCAGAACTCCCACACCAAAAGCTTCCAAGAAACATGAAGACTGCCTACATGCCATAGAGCAGCTTAAGAAGGATTTTGAAAACCAAATAAGAGAAGTGGAGGAAAAATTGGGAAGAGAAACGAGAATGATGCAAGAAAATCATGAAAAGACAGTCAACAACCTGACTGAAGAAAATAACACCTTAAAAAATAGATGCACTCAAATGGCAAAAGAAGCACAAAAAGCCACTGAGAAGAAGAATGCCTTAAAAATTTGAATTTGCCAGATGGAAAAAGAATCTCAAAAGCTTTCTGAAGAGAATAATTCCTTCAGAATTAGAGTGGAGCAAATGGAAGCAAATGACTTTATGAGAAATCAAGATACTATTAAACAGATCCAAACAAATGAAAAAATAGAAGGCAATGTGAAATATCTCCTTGAAAAAAACCACTGACCTGGAAAAT
>CM053584.1:366386782-366576963 GCA_028627135.1 Pseudochirops cupreus
GAGACAGGGAGAGACAGAATGGGGTTAATCATCTCATATGGAAGAGGCAAAGGATAATTCTTACAATGGAGGGGAAGGAATGACATAAACTCTAAACTGGGTATCTTGCCACACAGGAGAGTAGGGGGGATAGGGATGAGAGGTGGGATGACGGAGGGGAGGGCAGGGTGGGGGGGAGAGTTGCTGGAAGTACTTCTGTAAAGGGACAGGGTGGAGAATAGAACAAGGGAGGGGGGCGGGATAGGAAGGAGGGACATATAATCAATCTCTCACAATATGCCCACTGTGGAGATGTTCTTCATAATTACACATGTACAGCCTGTATTCAATTGCTTGTCTTTCCAGTGGGGGTGGGTGATGAGGGAGGAAAGGAAAGAATCTAGAATTTAAAGTTCTATAAGCAAGTGTTAAAAATATATATGTGTGTGTGTGTGTGTGTGTGTGTGTATATATGTGTGTATATATATATATATAAAAATACATAAATGTATAAAATTATAATAATAATTATTATTATTAACTACATCCAACTGGGAATTAGGATATACAGGCACTGAGGTAGGAAGATCCATGCCGCCCTACCTGAAAGTCAGAGGGGCAAGGGGGGGGACATAGGAGAGAGCAGATTGGGGGAGGGGTTATATACAGTGGGATGGTTGTTTTGAGGTGCTGAGTAGGGGAAAGATGGGGAGAAAATTTGTAACTCAAAATCTCGTGGAAATGAATGATGTAAACAAGAAAATAAATTTATTTTTAAAAAAATGGGAGCTATGGCTCCTGCCCTTCAGGAATCACTTTGAGAAATCATAATAGACAGATGAAACAGGCCAGACTTAATTCCTGAGGAAACACATTCAGGTGCCTGACATCAGAGAGTACCAAGAGCTCAAAGAGGAGCATGATGGGGACAGTCTTGTGGACTAGCCTCTTTTCTATAAATATCCAATCTTACCCAAAACCATTTCCTTCTGATAGTTTCCTCTAATAGTGCATTCTCCTGTTCTGTTATCAGCCCTCTACAAGTTGTGTGTCCTATTACTGATTCCTGGTAAGCCATGCAGAGGCAGCTCAGCTGTCTTCTGAGCCCTCCCCACTTTACTGGCACTTTGTCAGCTCATTTTTAATCTACTCCCTTTCCTTCTTCTAGCCACCTGGTCACTTAGATCCTCATTCTGCAGCTCCCCAATTCAGTGCAACCTGTTTAGTTAGCTCTGACTTTGCTTTTGCAGTCCAACTCGTTTCTTTTCCTCGATCACTGTTTCTTCTCTATAATTTCATGTTACATTTGGCCCTTCTCTCCCAAAGCTTTTCTTCTCAGAGGTTCTGGACAGCTAAACTGGAGAAATGGGAAGTTTTCTGGAAATCAGGGCTTCTGAAGTTGGAAGTATTCTCTAACCATGACATTTTATTTGGATCGTGTCACTGAGAGAGGGACCGAATCTTAACATCTCAGACAGGGGGAAGTCTGGCATAGAGTTAACATTCTCCAAGTAAAATGTAAAGGCTGCAAAATGAGTGAGTGGAAAAAAGCCATCCTAAAATAAAGCGTCTTGCTATAACCCTTGGAATCCCAGCCAATGGCAGACACCTCCCTTCCACCCCCCATCACACTTCTGGAATGCAGCGGAGTGAAGAAGTCTAACGTCCCAGAATCTACCTGCTTTGGGAGAATGAGGGAGGCTGAAGACAAGAGGGACTTTGTCTTTCCACTTAAGAGTTGTATGCTCACTTTCAAATATTTGCCCAGTTTGGCCAAGGAAGAAAATAAATGTATCGACTACTGGACTCATCAACAATCATGGGTCCAGGCTGCAGCAATTCATTATTGAGAGAAATTATTATTAAATAACTAATTATTAATATTGGCGAGATTGAGGATTTTTTTTCCCTTCCTCATATGGAGGTTAGGTCAAAGCTTAGTTCTCTGAAGTTCAGAGTTGGGTGATGAGATGAAACCTTCAAATTGTTGCCCTCCTCAACTAGAGAACCTTAAGGAGAATTTAATCTAAGGTGAATTCTGGCTCATTGTGTTCTACTCAGGTTGGGTGGGGGTAGATCCTTTGTCTAGATTGCCTGAGGCTGGGGGTGGTCTGGGAGTAAGAGTGAGCAAAGTCATATCCCTCAGCCTCTCTTTAGATGAGTCCACCTCTCATTGTAACATTCATTTCTTCTCATTAATTGGAACACCACTCTTCCAAGGGTATATGCATGAGGGGTCTTTGGCATTCTAGAGCACCACTGACCCCTTTTATTACTTATCCACAAGCAATGATTAATTACTCAGAAACCATGTCTCTTGAATTTTCTTTTTGTCACACCATTAAGGCAAACCACTTAGAGGTTTTCATCCATAAGGATTTGGATCTCTAGCCAAAGGGCATGAGTTGAAGTTAAGGAAAGAGAAGACCTTACAAGGTCAATAGCTGAGAGTCCCTAGTAATTTCAAAAGGCTTACAGCAATAAGCAGCCCTACCCTCCAGTGTGACTCCTAATTAAATGACCACTTAAAGACTGGGATTCAAATCCTTTTTTATTACTCCTGAGAAAAAGTATACATTGGAGACTACACTCCACCTATTAACGAATTATTACGACAAAGTACCCAAATGGGGGAAATCTCCCATCTCCAAAAGATGTTTTTTTATTATTTCTTCCACATGGATAAAAAGATCAGTCCCACCATGGGCAATAACTCCCACATTTAGGAGGTAAAGCCAAGTCCGGGATAAGGATAGCTGCCTGTTGGCAGGGAGGGAGCTGCTGCTCTTAAGGAACCTTGGAAATTTCCCACGTTGGATCCTCACCCCAAGGATGATGAGGCTGCTGCTGCTCTGATGGGGAAAGCAGTGGGTGTACCAACACTGTGTGGTGAGGCAAAGCAGAGAGGAGAGCTAAAGGGTCCTCACAGTTCAGCATGATGGGCTTCAGTCCGAAGCAGCTCACTGGGCTTCATAAAGATGCCTTCCATGGCTCTCCAATAGTTGTTCTGGCTCTGCTGGGCCATGCCATGCACCTCCCTCTGGCCACTGATGGGCCGGCCATACTGCTCTCCAGTAACAGACAGCAGCACATCAGTAGAAGCATGTTTGAACTGAACTTCATCATCCCTTACCCAGTGTGACCCGCTGCAGAGGACTGTCCAGTCATCCAGATAGTCCCCTTCCCCCTCTTCCCCAAATGCACTCACTTCCTGGAAATGATAGAGAGAATTAGAATTAGCATGATCCCCAAAACAGATCTGAGAAGTAGGTCAGTGATGGAAAGAGAGATAAGGGGATGAAAGAGAAAATGGGGGTGATGTGGTTAGGGGTGCTCTGAAGACCCCAAAATACCAACACTACCAACACACCAGGTCCTGCCCAATGAATTTGACTCAAGTCTTCTCTCAGCCAAAGAAAAGTAAAGTTTATTAAAAGTTTGCCATGTTGGGTAGACTCTCAAGGAGCCTAAGTATCTGTAAGGAAGAAAATAAAACTTCCTGTTCCTTCCTCAAGATAACTCTGACTTTTGATTTTTCTTGGGTAGGGGATTTTTGGGGTCCCTGTACCCCACACATTAGGGTCAAGCCAAAATGTGAGGGCCTTGAAGACCAGGTCCAAGGGTTTGTATATAATTCAGTAACCAGCAGGGAGACAATGAAGGTTTAAGTAAGTGAAATGATTAGGCTTGTGCATTAGGAAGACTACTTCGGCTTGTGAAGAACCAACACAAAGAGGAAAAGACTGGTGGTAAAACTAGTTAGGAATCGTTTTTTAAGTGCCTACCCTCTGCCAGGCAGGCCCTGTGCTAAGCAATGGGGATACAAAAAGAGGTAAAAAGCCCCTGCCCTCAAGGAGCTTACAATCCAATATGGGAGACAACAAGCAAAGAACTATGTATAAATAAATATGTATAAAAAATATGTACAAATAAATAGGAAATAATTAAGAGAAAAGACACTAAAAGTAAAATGGGGTAGGAAAGGCTGCCTGTAGAAGGTGGTGTTTCAGTTGAGATTTGACCAATGCCTGGGAAGCCAGAAGCAGAAGAGGAAGGAGAGCATTCCAGGCATAGAGAACAGTCAGAGAAAATGCCTGGAGCCAAGAGATGGAGGGTCTTGTTCCTGGGAAAAGCTAGGAGACTGGTGTCACTGGATGGAAGAATCTATGTTGGGGAGTAAGTAGTAAAAAGACTGTAAAGGTTGGAGGGGGATAGGTTAGGAAGGGCTTTGAACGGAGCATTTTGTATTTGATTCTTTTTTTTTTTGGATGGGGGAAGGCAGGGCAATTGGGGTTAAGTGACTTGCCCAAGGTCACGAGGCTGGTAAGTGTTAAGTGTCTGAAGCTGAATTTAAACTCAGTTCCTCCTGACTCCAAGGCTGATGCTCTATTCACTGTGCCACCTAGCCACCCCACCTTGACTCCTTTCTTAAAGAGGCTTATTCACTGAATGGGTATTACCTCACTCTAAGTGAGGATATGAAAAGGCCTAGGGTCTCCCATTACATCTTAGGTCATCTCCAGTCATCCTGATGAATATCTGGTCGTTGAATCCAGATGGCTCTAGGAGAAAGTGAGGCTGGTGACCTTGTACAGCCCTCCCTCACTCAAATCAAAGTCAACTGCAAGTCATGTCATCATTTCCCTGATGCCACCGTCCTCGTTGAAAACGAAGGACAAACACAACAAGTGTTTCACTAGCAAGACACTTTGTTTTTCTAATTCATCAGATTAAGGAGAAACCTACCAATCCTTTTTTAATCCTTTTTTACTTAGATGACCTCCGGTTTTCACTCTTTTTTCTACTCCATGATTCCAACTTCTTGGAGAGCCAAGCCTCCCTCTTGTCCAGAACTGGTTTTCTTTCATATAAAGATACACTTCTACTAATGAGCAAAAAGGAGAGTAAATGCCTCCTGATCAAACAGGTCTAACAACCCAGAGACCAAACGATACCACTGTGTGAGGCTCCTCCAGCCTTGTGCTTACCTGGTTGCCAGACAAGGGTGAAGAGAAATGGTGACTGTGAAGATTGCGCCCAGTATTGACATGCGTCAACCTGATGGCCTGGCCACATCTCACTGGGGTTCCTCTCTCACACACCGTAGAAGTTTTCCCTCGGATTCGCCAGTAACTGTTGCTGTCATCCACATCTGATATACCTGTAACTGACTGCTGCCCGCTGCCTGGAAAAAATGAAGATGTTCTAGGCTCACTGATTGAGAGCTAGAAGGGAACTTGGTGATCAACTAGTTCAGAGAGGTCAAACTCTGAAGCAAATGTGTGGCCAGAACCACAATGAAGCCAAATTGGGAAATACGAACAAAAAGCATAAAAAAACAGTATTACATGCTACATTTGTGGTTTTCTAAGTCAATGTCCCCTCAGGGAAGGATCTGTTTCTATTTGAATTTGACAGCACTGATTTAGAGTATAAAAAGAGAAGTGATAAAAAACAATAAAAACTGGAAAGATGGATGGGAGGCAGATTATGAAAGATTTTAAAGACCAGGTTGAGATTTTTGCATTTCAGCCTAGAAACAATAGGGAGCCACTAAAGACTTGGGAGTAGAGGCAGTTAGGTGGCTCAATGAATAGAGCACCAGCCCCAGAGTCAGGAGGACCTGAGTTCAAATCCAACCTCAGACACTTGACACACTTACTAGCTATGTGACCTTGGGCAAGTCACTTAACCCCAATTGCCCTGCCTTCTCCCCCTCCAAAAAGCAAGCAAGAAGCAAGATAGATAGATAGATTTGGGAGTAAGGGAGTGAGAAGGGTAACCTGTGTTTCAGGAATGCTAAGTTGGAAATCTACTGAAGGAAGAGACAGGAAGCAAGAGGGCCAAGAAGGCTGCAGCAAATGTCTAGGAGAGAGGAAATGAGGTCCGGAACTAGAATGTTAGCAGTGAGTGGAGAAAAGAGGACAGAGGTGAGAGCTGGTAGAGGCAGGATCATAATGTCAGCAAATGACTGACTGTGAAGGGTTGACTTTGAGATGGTGAACCTGGGTGACCAAGAAACAGTGGTGCCTTCCACAGACACTCAATTCTTATGATCATAGACTGAGAGAATTAGAAGGGACCTCAAAGACACTCTAATGTAAACCCCTTGATTTTATGGTCAAAGAACCTGAGGCCCAGAAAGGTTAACTGGCTTATCCCCCAGGTTATACAGGCAGTAAGCTTCTGAGGCACAATTAGAACCTGGGTCCCCTAACTGTAGAGCCAGTGCTCCTTCCACAGTATCATGCTAACTCCTTTGAATAAGTAATCAAAGTATTTACTAAGTATCTACTATGTCCTGGGGACATAAAGACAAAAATTAAACTAGTCACTGCCCTTAAGGGGGCTTACACGGGGGGGAGGGGGTAATGTACAAAGAAAGGTGCTAGGTGAGGATACTAATGACTGGAGGAATAGAGAAAGCCTGCTTGTAAGAGGAGCCACTTAAACTGACCCTGGAAGGGAAATGGCAATTCCAGAACCAGGAGAGGAGGAGGGCAGAGGCCAGGAAGGGGAGGCAGGAAGGGAGAGAATGGGGAGCCAGAAGGAGAGAGGGACAAAGGCAGGGAGGAGAGGAAGGAGAGTTAGTTCCAAGGCTGAAAGTGGAATGTCATGTAGGAGGAACAGCAAGTAAGCTGAACTGGCTAAAAAGAGGGCAGGAGTAGGAGTCATCTGAATTCAGTCTGGAAAGATAAGCTGGAGCCAGATTGTAAAACAAGCTATAAACAATGTGTTAAGCATTTACCATGTGCCAGGTACTCTCCTAAGTGCTGGGGACACAAAGAAGAGTAATACTAAAACAAGGAATTTGTAATTCTACCTTCAAGAAAATTTAGAATCCCTGAAATTTTTTGAGCTGGGGAGTATCGGGGTCATGCCTGTTCTTTAAGATTATTTTGACATACATAAATTATATCAAATTGCTTGCCTTCTCAAGGAGAGGACAGAATTTGGAATTCAAAAAAATTTTTTAAAAGAATGTCAAAAACTAATTAAAAATAAAATATTAAAAAAGAAAAAGTTCGTTTTGATAGCTGTGTATACAGGCTGGGTGAGAGAGGGAGAAAACCGGCCTGAAGAGCTCAGGTGGAACAGTTAGAAGCCTACTATAGTCTTCTGAACAAAGGCAATCAATGGCTGTGTAAGAGAGGAAGACAGATGCAAGAGACATTGGGGGTAGAATCAACAGGGTTTGGCCACTGACTGGGTGGCTAGAAACAGCGTTGTCTGCTCTGTAAAATGAAAAGGTTGCACGAGGAGACCTCTGGAGTCCTTCCCAGGACTTCTTAGGTGTGGATTTTGGGGGGGGGGGAATAAGCTCGGTTTTGGAGAGGCTGGGCTTCCCTTGGGCTGCACTCAGGCCAAACCGCCCGAAGTCCTTCCTCCCCCGCCAGCCCGGTGACGCTGCCCACCATCTGTCTGGGACGCCCGGTCGCTTATTATTATTCGGTCTTCAGAGCTGGGGCCTGGCTTCCCCTCTCCCTTCTCCCCCTCCTCCAGGAGCCTTCCTATTCCCTTCCTCCTCTTCCCGTCCACCCCAGCTGGGCCAAAGTCCGGAAGCCTTCCCGGCCCCTCCTCCCGAGACTCCTCCAGGCTCCGCCCCCACACGCTTCTCCGCCCTTCCTTCCCGCCCCTTCAAAATTCCTCGAAGCTCGAGGCTCCTCCTCCCACGTGTTTTTCCGGTCTACATCGGCTCCGGGGCCAGCCTCCCACTGGTTCCTCCCTCCCCCCTTCCTCTCGGAGCTCGCCCAGGCCCCGCCTCCGGGGTTCCCCCAGCGAAGCCCCGCCCCCTGGAGGGCTTTTTCCGTTCTTTTCTCTTCCCGGCCCCGCCCCGTGGGCTTACCGGACCCGTAGTGTACGTCATGCGAATGCAACCGGACGTTGTGGCGCGTGTTGAGGAGCTTCACGACAGAGCCGCAGGTGACGAGGGGCAGCTCGGAAGCCCCAGCCAAGCCCAGAAACCCCGCAAACAGCAGCAGCGACCCCACCGCCGGGCCCCGCCGCCCCATAGCCCCGACGGAAACACGGCTCCTCCCCGGAACCGGAAGCGGTGGGCGGAGTTAGGCCCAGGGGGAAAGAGGCGCCCCTAGTCCTCCGCTCTCTATGCTCCCTCCCGCTAGAGCGCCCGGAGGAAACGTCCGGACTCGCCTGCCTCCGGTTCACGCCCCCACGCGGAGGCCGCCGGCGGCCGCTTTCCTGCCGCGGTCCTAGTTGCCCCTCTGCTGTTCCAGTCCCCGAGAACGCCCCGCCCCGCAGAGTGGCGGGGGAGAGGACCGCCTCCTCTCAGTGACAGCGCGCCGGAAGTGACCTCAGACGCCGTGGCGGCTGCGGGCGTCGGGGAGGGGGCACGTCGGTGTGGGGGCTCCCGGACTCGCCTTCGGTGGCGCTGCCAAGCGGCGACTCCATTTTCCTCGGAGGCTCGGCGCTGCGGCGGGCTCGGTAAGGCCAGAGCGAGGGCTCGGGGCGGGGCTACGTGGGTGGCCCGGGGTACCGTGGGACAGCGAGGCGGGGCAGGGGGACCTGAGGGACGCGGGGCTCCCAGCTGGGGCGCCCCTCCACCCGCACGCCTTCCCAGCTGGGCGGGCCCCTGCCCACCACTTGTTGAATATTTGGGGTCCTCCCTCCTCCAGAAGCTGGGGAGGCACTTCCCGGGGCGGCGGGCGGCCCCCGGGCCTGGTCCCTCCTGCGAGGAGGGGGCGGCTTCCTAGAAGGGGCGACTCGTGGGGGCTGCCTCCCTTCCTCCCTCTCTCCCTCCCCCGCCCGCTTTCGTGGGGGGGGGGCTCCCCAGCCGGGTGTTTCCAAGCCTCTCTCCGCAGTGTCTGTGCTGGGTCCGGCAGCCGGGCTTCGGGTCGCAGTCCCCACCCTGGCCAAAGTTACTCCTCGTGCCGGGTGGGGGCGGGGGAGGCCCTTTAAATGGCCCCAGAGGCCGGGCTCAGACCCCCGTAGTCGTGGTGGTTGTGTTTGGGCGGAACTGTCAGTATGCCAGCATCAGTTAAGCCTACTGTGTGCCAGGCTGTGCCAGTGCCAGGCTTACAAAGTAAGGCCAAAAAAGCCCCTGACACCTAGTCCCTGCCCTCAAGGAACTCCCAGTCCAATAGGGAAGATGCGTTCGAGAAACTGTACAAAGGAGACGTCGGCCTGACTTGTCTCCCTAGGAGATAGGCCCAGAGAGATCAGTCCATCAGTTAGCATTAATTAAGTGCTTACTATGTGCCAGGCTCGGCGCGTAGTGGTGGGGATGCAAAGGAAAGAAAAAAAAACTGCCATCAAGGATGTGCCTCCTATTTGGGGAAGCAACGTGTCGTGTAAATAGCTAGGCGTGCTCAAGATGCTGCAGAGTAGATAGAAGTCGTCTGGAATAGGAAGATTCTAGTATCTGGGGCGACTGGGAAAGGCCGCCTTTGTAAGGTGGAATTTGAGCTGCATCTTGAGGGAAACCAGAAAACCAGGAGGCAAAGGTGAGAAGACTGAGCCTTCCAGGCTTGGGGGACAGCTGTTACAAAGGCTGCCCCCCTGGGGGGAGATGGAGATGGGAAATGGAGTGATTTGTTTGAGGAGTTGCAACTAGGTCAGGGTAGCTGGCTAGAATATAGAATCCTTGGAAAAATAGGCTGGAAAGGTAGGAAGAAGTTAAGCTGCGAAGAGCTTTAAATATGAGATTTTATATTTATTTTTCAAGATAATAGGGAGTTACTGGAGCTTATTGACCAGGGGAGTGACAGATTTTTCCTGTTTGCAATGTAAGAAAATCATCTTGGCAGCTTAGGATGCTTTGGAATAGGAAAAGATTTGAGGCAGAGAGACCAGTTAGAAGATTTTTGCTTTAATGGAGAGAAGAGGTAGTAAGGGCCCCAGTTGGAGTTGTGGCTGTCTCAATGAAGAGGAGATATATTTGAGAAATGTGTTGCATATTATAAAAGTAGAAACAATGAGATTTGGCAATGGATTCCATAGGGAGGATCTGGGTAACTGGGAGGTTGTTGATAGCCTCAACAATAATAGGGAAATTTAAAAGGAGGGAAATATAATGGATTGTGTTTTGGTTTTCTTGTGTTTGAGATACCTGTGGGCAGCCCAAGATATCCAAGATCCAGGTGGAGATGGATGATTAGCTCAACAGAGAAACTAGGATTTAATATATAGAGCCAGGAATCATCTGTATAGAAATTATAATTGAACTAATGGGAGCTGATGAAATCACCAAGTGAGATAAAATAGAAGGGGACCCCAGACAGACTGTTGTGGGATACTTGCAGTGGGCATGACCTGAATGAAGAGCTAACAAAGGACATGAACTAGTTGTTGGACAGAGGGGGAGAACCAAGACAGAGCTGAGTCACAAAAACCTTTAGAGAAAAGATGATCATGTCAAACACTGCTTGGAGCTTAAGAAGGATCAGGATTAAGAAGGAGAAAATGCCCTTGGAGTTGGCATCTAAAACTCATTGGCCCTGTGGTAGTGTCTGGCCATGTCTGTAATTCTAGCTACTGGGGAGGCTGGATCTCTTGAGCTTGGGAGTTCTGAGCTGCATTGGGCTATGCACCACTCATTTTGGCCTTGATATGGTAACTCCCTGGGAACGAGGGGGCCACTAGGTTACCTAAAGTAGGACGAACTGTCCCAAGTCATAAAAAGAGCAGGTTAAAGCTCCCATGTCTTTAGTGGGGTCAGGTCCTAAGTGGCCAGTGCACTTGTAGGCCTGGGCAAGATGGGGAGAGCCCAGTCTTTTGAGAGAAGGGGAGTAGGTGGAGCACCTGCCAAGGTTCCATGGTTCCTCCAGATAATAAGGGACAGCCAAGCTTGCACACCCATACCCTCTCTATCCAATGCTTTTTCCATTATATACCAGCCCTTTCTGCCTCTCCTTAACTCTGTCTGCTGCCCCAGACATCCTAAGGTACCACCTTGGGAGTTTGTCATTATTTCTGTGAGAGAGAGTTAGTAGCTATAGAAGTACTAAAAGCCCTGGAGGAAGAATATACAGCTTAACTGACTCTTGTGGGAAAACATTGTTCCCATACTTCTCTGAAACAGTTATATTATTAATGAGTCCTCATCTTGGTTCTCTGGCTATCTTGATTCTAGATGGAACAAATATCTGATCCGATAGACATGTCCAGCCAAAATGATTGTCATGGAAATAATGACCATTGATTTGACAGTTTGAATGCAAAGAGTCAGATTAACTTTAGGTCTAACTAGATTGGTTCCTGTTTGAGGGAGAGAAGCATCTACTTTGTCCCAGGCTTCTGTCAACAGTTTCAGAGTCTGGTAAAATGTGTTGTGTGTGTCTGAATCTGTGTGCCATATTAAATGAAGAAGAGATTCCAATCTTTAGGATTTAAGTTGGTTGGGTCTTGGAAAAGGAAATGGCTATGTAGCTTATTGTTGGTAATAGTCATCGGATTTTTATATCAAGAACTTTGATCTGAATTTAGATTAGATAAAACATTTATTAAAGTCTTTGTGCTAGGCACTGGACTAAATTGATCGTTTTTCAGGTCCTCATCAATTGATATTGTTTGAATAAGTCTTCTAGGGATATGTCAGCTAGAAAGTCAGTTGCAGTTATTAACCTCTGATGAGGTTAGTACCTTGGTCTTAGAGACTGAAGACTGGTCCTGCCTAGCTCAGTGATCTCAGACAAGTTGGTAACCTTTCTTAACTTTAGTTTCCTTCTTTGTAAAGTAGGGAGCACAAGTCCTTGCATCACTTAACTTGAATGATGGTTATTATAGATTAAATGAGAAGTTTAAGCTCTTAAAGTGAGTTATTCAGCCCAATTACTGGGACTAGGGTATTCTTTCAAATTTTTACATTTCAAAATTTATTAAGCTCCTACTGTTTGCAATTCATGCATTTTGTGTTTTGAAATGCGATTGGCATTCAGCTGGCAGTGTGGATAAAAGACAAAAGTAATTACCTTTCAGTGGAATATGTGCCCTGGTCTAGTATGTGCTACCCTGCCTCAGTGCATGCAGAGTGTTACACTGTCTCCTGTGACTTCTTGTCAGTTAACATTGAGTCATTGTCTACTTCTCAGCAGAGGACTGGAGAAATGAGTGGTACCTACCTCATGGAGGTCACTGCCTAGTAAAGGGACAGCATAGCCCCAGTGCCTCGCATACAGGACCTGGCACACAGTGTGTGCTGATTGGTGGGCATACCAAATGGTGTCAGGACAGAGAGGTACAGAAATGAATAAAGAAGTCACACCACCTGTGTGGGAAGGGAAGAATCACCATCTCCTCATGATGGGGCTGGCTTTTGAGCTGGGCTTAAAGAATGGGTACAATTTTAAAAGGCAGAAATAGAGGGGTGTTATTTCAGATATAGGGGATAAAATGAATGCAAGTAAGAGGTCAGAACAGCATAGAAAAATCTATCTTAGATGGTGACTGGTCCAGTTTGATTAGGTCATTTCAAGTGGATAGGTGAGTGAAAAGATAAGGTGGTACTTGCTTATAGAAAGCCTTGGACTCCAGGCCAAGGGGATTGCAGTTTATTTGGTAGGCCATAGGAAACCATTAAAAGGGATTCACATCTTTTTTAAGGAAGTGATTCCACTGGCAGCATTGTGATGGTAGTTTAGGGATGGGGGTGAAGACCCGTTGGAAGGTTAGTGTCCAGCCGAATGTCTGTGAGAGCCTGGATTAGGATGGTACCAGTAGAAACAGACATGGGTGAGAGTTTTTCCAATTTAGAAATGGGAGAACTTGGCCGCTGATTGGGTGTGTGTGAGCGTGGAGGTGACAGAGAGGGAGAAAACAAATAACACTAAAGTTATTGAACTTAGAAGAAAAAAATGTGCGTTAGTTAATCCCACTG
This sequence comes from Pseudochirops cupreus, assembly GCA_028627135.1. NCBI lineage: Eukaryota > Metazoa > Chordata > Mammalia > Diprotodontia > Pseudocheiridae > Pseudochirops > Pseudochirops cupreus. The sequence continues at coordinate 366,399,594 of CM053584.1, forward strand.
ACAGCCCTCAAGGAGCTTACATTCTACTAGAAGAGTACAACATGCACATGCACACATAAATAAATATAGTTTACTTGTAATTTGAGGAGACAGCACCAACCACTGGGGAAATCAGGAAAAGCTTCCCATGGGAAATGGCACCTGACATGAACCTTACAAGAGGCTGAGGATTCTCTGGCAGAAATGAGGAGACGGTATGACACAGGCATAGAGGGTCTGGAGGCAGGAGGTAGAATTCAGAGGAATAGCTAGTGTGCCGGTGTGGCCAGAGGATGCTATGAAATAAGAGTGGAAGGATAGGCTGGAACCCGACAACAAGCTTTGATTTGGAGGTGTTGAATTTGGTTTGTTAGTGCAAAGCACAGTGCTGAGGGTACAAATAGGAAAAGTAGCTTGTCTTCCAGAAGCCCGTATTTCACAGAAGAATAGAGATGTATCACAAATAACTTCAGATGTGACCCTGGAGATCACATTTGGAAAAGAGATGGAACTCTGGTTTGATGAATAAATGGTTCAGGGGAGGATTTTTAGAACTGGAGAAACTTGAGTTTCTCCAAAGCCAAGTGTCAACAAATGGAAGGAAGCAAGGAAGGATGGAAGAGGCATGAGAAAAGAGAGAAAGATGGATTCAACAAAGTCCTAAAAGGCAGGAGCGAGATAGGAAGAGTGATGTGGGTAGGGGGCAAGTAGTGTTCATCCTTTGGGAGAGGAGGGAGGAGAAGAGGACGCATTCATCCATCCGAGTTTAGAGGTGTGAAGGAGCAGGCTAAAAGGGGCATAGCTTGAGGTCATCTGTGGTGAGTGTCAAGGACAAGGCTAGGGCCTTGGGACAGTAAATTAGAAGACAAGATAGAGTAACCGTGAGGGTCCAGGTAACAACGTATATGAGTAGGTCAAATCAGCACCACCTTGTAATGAGATGGTGGGTTTACCCAGGATTTAGAGAACATCAGACTAGCAGGAGGCTGAGGGATTCTAGGGTGGGAGCCAGCAGTCACTGGAGTGATCAAGGTTGAGTTTGGAGGGGGACGAGCTAGAAGAGGGAGGGAGGAGTGAAGGGGACACAGGATTGCCTGTAAACTGGGTGGAGACAACCTTTGCTATTCAGTCTTTGCAAATAATTTGTAGGTACGTTTGTTTTAGGAACATCTAACTTAATCTATGCGTCCTTTATCTCGTTCTGCTGCTTGATAATATATCTCATTAGGAAATAGTGTTTCTCAGCCTGTTGTATTACTTTAGCAACTACTAACCAGGGGAAGGTGTGTCTGGGTCATAATATTGAAGCTGGTTTTGAAAATAAAATTTGAGGCCTCCCACCCTGAACCAATTAGTTTGAATAATAAAGAATTGTTGTTATTATCCAGCCCCTAAAATGAACTCTCTACCCCCAGTCCCCAGCTGGTGTACTGTTCCCTTGCCAGTAATAGAGAAAAAGGAGGAGCTTGGAAGCCCTGGAAAGTCCTGTTTTCCAACAGGACTTTGACCTGCCTCAGCAGATCCTTGTTTGTGAGATTGAGAACATGGAGGTCCTGGGGTGGTTTAGGCACTGAATTTGGGATGGTGCAAAGCAGGGACAATGGAAAACAGACATATGGGTCAGACTTGACCTCTTCCACTTGTTTCACCTTCAGACTCTTTCTCCTTCCTCTCCTTTAATTGCCTCTTCAGCTCCTCAGGTTGGGGGGAAGGAGCAGCTGTGAGCCTCCCCTGTGGCACCCTGAACTGAGCTCTCTTCCCTTTCCTGCCTTCCCAGGGATGCCATGGTAACCACCATCGGGTCCTTTTCAGCAGCAGCCTCTTGTTCAGCTGTTGCCTCCCAGACACCCTCTGCCTGTCTCTCTTGCACATTTCACTTACATACCCTGACCATGAGGAAAATTCCACCAGCACAGTATCTCTTGGTCCCCAGGCTATGTTTGAGGAAGAATGGTGTTTGGACAAAAGCCCACATTGGACCCTTCCACCAATCCCTCCTCTGGGTCTGTAGACATGAGGGTTGTTCCTGGTGAATTGGAGAGGGATGGCCTTGGCCAGTACAAAGCTGGGAGTTTCCTCCTTCCTTTCCTCCCTCTCTGTGGCAGAGCAGCCTAGATTCAGGGAGATGTACTTCGTTGCTCATCTGGAGAAGAACAAGAACTAATAGCTCTTTACGTATGAATACAAGATCTCATTTGATCCTCTCCACAGAGTTTGAGGGAAGTGCTGGAGGGGTTTTTTTTTCCTGTCTATTTTACAGAAGAGAAAATTATAGTTAAAGGATGTAATGATTTATCCAGGTTAACATGGCTAGTAAGTTTTGAAAGTTGGATTCTAGCCCAAGGCTTCCTGACTCCAATCCATTATTCTCTACTCTGCCATGCCACCTCTGGGCAGAGTATATAATTGCTTGGGAAGGTTGTATATCTCCAGACTACAACCACCACGTGTCCTAATCTGGTCTGCTAGTGACTGAAATCTGTGAAATACTGAGTGTTCAGAGTTAGGCTCTGTGGGATTGATGGGCCCAGGAGGAGCAGGCTGTGTGTGGGGGCTGTCATATCCAAAACTATTTTTAATGGTGCGATTCTGTGCCGAGGGGGAGTAGGGAGGAAGTTATAGTTAGTAATCCCAAATGTGGTTGGAAGAAGTTGCATAGCACCCGTATTGGCAACACAAGGGCCAGGTGATCTGGGCTTTAGGAACAGTTGAAAACAGGTGCCTCAGTTGGACAGAAAGGAATGACATGGGAGGCCTCAGAGCAAGGCCTATCGAGAGAAAAAAAACAACCAACTTGCTTCTCAGACACATATTAAGGGTCTGAGGCCAGATTTTGAACTCAGGTCCTCCTGACTCCAGGGCCAGTGCTTTATTCACTGTGCCACCTAGCTGCCCCCTGGATATACTTTCTTTATATCAATTTTCCCAACTTAGTTCCTCAGGACTTAGTTAGGGTATTGTGCCCACCTGAACCTCCCTCCAGGCTCTCTGAAACTTCCATATTTTGGTGGATCCATGATCTAATCAGTTTGCATACTCCCTCCAACAGGGTTTAGTGTAAGCCATCCCTGATCTCTCTCAGCCTTTGAACCTCCACAGAAGAATTATTTAGTGTACTGGAGTTGTTTTTCAGTCATGTCCAACTCTTTGTGATCCTAATTGGGGTTTTCTTGGCAGAGATAGTGGAGTAGTTTGGCATTTCCTTCTCCAGCTCATTTAGATGAAGAAACTGAGGCAGACCGGGGGTCACACAGCTATTAAGAGTCTAAGGCCACATTTGAACTCAGGAAGAGGAGTCTTCCTGACTCCAGGCCCAGTGTTCCTTCAACTACCCACTAGCACGCTAGAAGCCACTAACAAAATCTTTCCAGTATCCTTGGGTCACAGTGTAGTACTTGACCTGCCCATCTGTTGACCCTTGTTCTTATCTTGGGACAAGGCTGCTTCCTTTTCTGATCATATGTTACGTTAATGATAACTTTTTGGGTCATGTTTTGCTGTGCAACTCATTATTGGTGATATGTTACACACAGCCAGCTGCCATCTTCCGTGTGTGTTTCCATTGTGCTTTCCATCAGCTGTGATTTCAGTTCTTTGAGGTTGTAGTGTTACATGACAATAACACATAAAATCAAAAATAACAATTTTTCATATAATCTGTCTTGCAGATGAGGAGCTAAGATTTCTAATGTTTATGTTGGTTGGAAAGTGCATAACAGTCTTAGAATGGTTGTTAGCACTTCAGAGATTAATATTGAGATTGAGCTTGAGTTTGAGTTTGAGGGCCACCTCCACGAAAAACTAGGTCCATAGGGCCAGGCTTTGTTTTATATTTCCATGTTGTTATGCTTCCAGAAAACATAAGGAGAGAGAGAGAGAGAGAGAGAGAGAGAGAGAGAGAGAGTGAGTGTGTGTGTGTGTGTGTGTGTGTGTGTGTGTGTGCAGTCTTGACCACCTGGTATGGGTACAGATCAAAGTTGATGAGTTGGTTACCTAGTGAATATTACTTTGGTGCCCCAGGATTTCCTGATGATGATAGAATAAAGGACATGAAGCTGAATTTGTTTGTATGTACTACAAGAATTTCTTGGTCACCTACTATGTTCGTAGCACTGTGGTAGTGCTGAGGAATACAGAGGAGTTTTAGACACTGACTCTACTGTGCTTGGTCTAGTTGGGGAGACCAGAACTCCACGAGCTAGGCTAGGCAGTGATAGAGGAGGCGAGTCTGCCTCCCTCCCTAACTCCACCCCCTTCAAATCCCTCCAACTACTACCTGATTAATTGTTCTTGTGCACAATTTGTCTGCAGTTCTGATGCTTCAGAATCTTCCATAGCTCCCAGTTTCCTGCCAAATCAAGCCCAGAATCCTAGCTTGGCATTCAGAAACCTTCCTCTAACTGCAACCAAGTAGACCTTCCCATTTGTCCCTGGGACTAGCTACAATAAACACTTCCTGTACCTTCCTACCTCTCGTCCTCACATATTCACATATTCCCCAGTGCTTAGAATGGCCTCCCATCCTTGTCTGCTAAAATCCTACCTGTAAGAAAACCTTGTCTGTCCTTTCAAGTTGAGTTCACATGCATCCTTTTCTGTGAATTCTGCCCCAACTCGCCCCACAGTTTCACGTCCATGATGTCATCTGTCCTCTCAGATTTATAGTAATGTTTTCTGTACCTGAACTCTCAGTACTTTATGCCTGTTTTATGCACTTACCGTATTTTAATTGTTATTCCTTCTCTGTGTTCATGTCTTATCTCCTCTATAACATTTCAGCTCTGAGGAGCAAGGGCTATATGATGTTTCTCTGTACCTCCTTTAGTGGCCTAGTGTAGGGAACACCCCGTGGATAGGAGGCCTTGGATCACTGTTTCTGAAGAAGTGAAAGAGGCAGCAAGTGGTCTAGGGATTCAGAAGCGAGAGATCATTGTGGTGTACAGTGGTAAGGGGAAAGAGACTACAGTGGAAGGTAGGCCTTGAATAGGTCATAAGGGATTTGGGGAACACATGCATGAAATGCTCAGGGGACACTATCTAGACTAATCTTGTTGGAGGAGAAGGCTCCTGTGGGGAGGAGTGAGAGCTAAGATTGCAACGGACAGGTCATCTCATTTTACAGAAACTGAACGTGAAGGAACCATTGAGAGATCTAATTGAACCCTATCATTTTACAGAGAACGGAGCTAAGGTCCAAATGTGAGATGGAAGTCCTTATACCATAACCCAGCTATTCTGAGGCATGTACTTTTTTTTGCTTTTTGGAGGGAGAAAGGCAGGGCAGTTGGGGTTAAGTGACTTGCCCAGGGTCACATGGCTAGTAAGTGTTAAGTGTCTGAGGTTGGATTTGAACTCAGGTCCTCCTGATTCCAGGGCCAGTGCTGTATTCACTTCACCACCTAGGCATATTCTTAAAGGGATTAGAGGACATTTGGCATGAGAGCAGTGAAAGTTATCTGGGCAAGAAAGGGGGTAGAGATAGAAATCCGAAATAGAGAAAAGAAGGAGAAATGGTAGCTCCTGGCAACTCATCTACACCCAGGGAAGAGTTTATCTTGGTAGAGACTAAGGTTGAAAACATCTTTTAAGACTCTAGAGTCTTAGGTTCTGCTTTCACCCTCATAGCAGTTTAAGAACCCTTCAGGAGGGTAAAATCCCTGATTCTTAGCCTGCATCTCTCCATCAGGTCTCCTGGAAGCATTTTGTGACCAGCTGTAGCCATGTCTGATTTTGTGGAGAGTGAGGCAGAGGAATCCGAGGAAGAGTACAACGATGAGGGAGAGGTGGTGCCTCGGGTCACCAAGAAGTTTGTGGAAGAAGAAGAAGATGGTGAGTGAGTCTTAGCATCAGGTTCCTGAGGTCACTGTAGGCAAGAGCTCTGTTTTAGAGCCTGTTCTCTTTTTTGTGAAAGACCTAGCAGGGTCTCAATTTTATCCACCACTCGTTCTCATGTGAATAATTGGGCCTTTGATAGAACCAGGCAAAATGTAATCCCCTAAACCCGGCTAGGTTAGAACCATAGGAGGAGTTTGGGAGAAGTCAAAGAAAAGTGGGTTTTAACAGAGAAAAGGGAAAATTGTGGGATGTTCACTTTGGGTTCAAAATAAGTTGTCTTATGTAATAAAGATGTGAAAAGATGTTCTAGATGGGCACCTTTACAATCAGGCTGTTTCCCAAAGAGGTCAGCACCTTCTCATCCCTGGGAAATTTAAAGGGCTAGAATGATTTTGATCCCTAGGATAGTGCTCCTTCCACTTAGGACAACAAGAGGAGCCTCAGGGATGAGAAGACCTTTTCTAAGTCCTATTTATTAGTAGACAGAGATGTTTTCGTCCCTTTTCTACCATGAAACAAAAAGAGCAACATCATTTCACTGGGATTATTTTCTTAATCCAAAATCCCCACTCTTGCAGACAAGCCATCAAGTAACAGATACATTTACTCTACTTGTGGTGAGTAACAGACACTTGTGTTACAGATGAAGAGGAGGAGGAGGAGAACCTGGATGACCAGGATGAACAAGGGAACTTGAAAGGCTTCATCAATGATGATGATGATGAAGAGGAAGAAGAAGAAGATGAGGCCAGTGATTCTGGAGACTCCGAGGATGATGTGGGCCACAAAAAGCGGAAGCGCAGTAAGTGGAGGGAGGAGGGCAGAGGTGTGGAGGGCGTGCACCTTAAGGGGGGAAATGCCGGCCTGGGGAGGAACACTGCCATTCTCTCTCAGCAGCTTTTGATGACCGCCTGGAAGATGATGACTTTGACCTTATTGAAGAAAACTTGGGTGTCAAAGTCAAACGGGTGAGTAGGGAACCTTGCGTATTCCTAGAATTGGTAGAGGAAGAGAAAAGTATGATTAGAATTCCCCCCCATCCAACTGTGTTATTGTTCCTTTGAGAGGAGAAGGAAAATGTACTTAATGCCCTGAATTCTGGGGCTGGGCTGAGGTAAGCCACAAGCTGTGGAAAGAGCCACATAGGTCATTGAGATGGTCTGGCCTCAGTTTCCCAGTGCTAGGCCCCCAGGGTGAGTTCTCTGCTGAGACTTGGTGCCATGAATTGCAACTCAAGGGCAGAAAGGACAAAAGAGATGCCACATTTAGTATATGAATGGAGAGAGGGAGAAAGGGCAGAATCCTCCTGCCAGACCCCACATCCTTTAACAGTGGAAGCCCTTCTGCCCTCAGCAAAAATTCAGGCGTGTCCGGAAGATGTCAGATGATGAGGATGATGAGGAAGAAGAATATGGGAAGGAGGAACATGAGAAAGAGGCCATTGCTGAGGAAATCTTTCAAGATGGTGAAGGAGAAGAGGGACAGGAGGCTGTGGAAGCCCCCATGGCTGCACCAGAGGAGGAGGAAGAAGAGGATGAAGAGTCAGGTAGGTGGCGTGACTCAAGGAATCTGGCTCCTTTGAAGGGATGGTTTCAAGTGAATCTCTTTTTTCTGGGCAGCAATAATTGAAGTGGATGCCAGGCTGCTAGGGTTCTAGCTAGATATTCACAATGAAGCCGTTCGTCAAATGTCATTTGTCACAATACTCCTTGCTGCTGGGGCGGCTAGGTGGTGAAGTAAATAGAGCCCACTGGCCCTGGAGTCAGGAGGTCCCGAGTTCAAATTCGGCTTCAGACACTTAACACTTACTAGCTGTGTGACCTTGGGCAAGTCACTTAACCCCAATTGCCCTGCCTTCCCCCCTCCAGAAAGAAAAACAAAAAAAAAAACCTCCCTGTTGCTGGAGTTACCCAAAAGAATCTCCATCTGAGGAAAATCTGCAAGTCCATGAGATAAGCATCTTTAGGTTCCTCCCAGAATCATGCTACTTATCGCAGGAGATGGCAGAGAGATTCTGAGGGTTTTTTAGGATGTTGCCAAATCCTCTCTTCTCTTGAGATTCATGGGGACGTGCTCCATTTTTCAGTTGATCCTAAAAAGCCTCAGAACGGGGCAGATAGCCTTTGTGTGTGAAATGGTCTTTGGAGGTTGAAATCCTTCATCTCAAGGGAGTCTTGAATCACTGACCTCTCTTAAACACTGGGTGTGCACATGGGGGAGAGGACTTATACTTCTCTTCTGTGCTCAGATATTGATGACTTCATAGTGGATGATGATGGACAGCCTCTTAAGAAACCCAAATGGAGAAAAAAACTTCCAGGCTACACAGATGCGTAAGTGATATCATAGGATTTGGAAAAGATGATGAGGAAGTGCTTAGTCACTGAAAAAAGGCAGCTAGGCAGTGTTCTGGCAAGGTAGACTTAATAGCTTCCACCAAACACCAGGATGACCGCTGTTACTCCTCCTGCCTTCTTGCCTTAAGTAGTCTAAGGGAAGGAAGAATCCTGTGGGGCTTTAGCAAAGACTGAGCACTGTGAGCCGGCTGTGAATTCTGTGTCCATATAAAGTCTTGGTCTTGGCAGCTGACTCTGGGACTGTCCACATCCTTTGATAGTCAAATTTTTGTCCGTAGCTGCACCTCAGCTGAGTTCTTCTCCTCCCCCAGTGGACATGGATCATTTGTTTGTCCTTCCTCTCCTAGGCTTCCTAGTACCTTTGGGCCATAGTACAGGAATATGAGGGAGTATAACTTTTTCCCTTTCACCAGAGCTTTCTTCTTCTCTTGCTCACAGGGCCCTACAGGAGGCCCAGGAGATCTTTGGGGTAGACTTTGACTATGATGAGTTTGAGAAGTACAATGAGTATGACGAGGAGCTGGAGGAGGAGTATGAGTATGAAGATGATGAAGCTGAAGGCGAGATCCGCGTGCGCCCCAAAAAGACCACCAAAAAGCGAGTTAGCCGGCGAAGCATTTTTGAGATGTATGAACCCAGTGAGCTGGAGAGCAGCCACCTCACGGACCAGGATAATGAGATCCGTGCCACTGATCTGCCAGAGAGGTTCCAGGTAAGCACTGCTCAGCCTGGGCCATCCTACAAGGGGGATTCCATCTCATTCCTGGCCTTCCCCAGCTTGGGTGTAATTGGGAATGTCCATTAGAAAGGGCCAGCTTAAAACAGAGAATCTAATCCTGAGAGGATAGGTGAGCTTATCTCCCAAGGTTAGCAGGCAGAGCAGGATGGAGAGAGAAGATCCAAGTCTTGGTTCAGCTTGGTGTACTCAGTGTCCTTGCTCAAAGGTGGTTCTACCCTTTGGAGGCTGTAAATGGCACTCAGTTGGTCAGTGAGCATTTATTAAGTGCCTGCTCTGTTCTGCAAGCATAACAGCAGCTTTACTCATCTCTCCTTTTCCCAGTTGCGTTCTATTCCTGTCAAGGCAGCTGAAGATGATGAGCTGGAAGAAGAAGCCGACTGGATCTATAGAAATGCCTTTGCAACACCAACCATTTCACTGCAGGTACCAGCATCCCTATCCTAACTAGAAGATTGGCGAAGTTTGGTAGCTCTTCTCCTTTCGCCTCTGGCATAAACCAGCTACTCCGTGGGGTGAGGTGGGGGATGGCGCCCTTGTTCACATATTTAGATGGAAGGAAGAGGGGACATGTGTGTATTAGCATCCAGAAACCTCCATTAAGCACCTGTTATGTGTATTCTGCTTTGTTGGAATAAATTCAGTGGGCTAGCTCCTCCCCCCAGAAAGTGAGCTCAGCTTGTCTCCAGAATCAGATAATCATTCATTGGGTTTCTGCTTTTCCCCATGCTAGGAAAGCTCTGATTACCTGGACCGTGGTCAGCCAGTCAGCAGCTTCAGTCGTAAAGGCCCCAGCACTATCCAGAAGATCAAAGAGGCCCTGGGCTTCATCCGCAATCAGCATTTTGAGGTACTGTCGTGGGTCCTAGTACCCTGTGACCAGCTGACTGGCAGCTCCATCAGAAGGGGTAGGGTGGGCAGGCCTGGCCTTCCAGGCCTCGGAGGGAGGTAAGAAGATCAGTCTCATTTTAAGATGCTAGTAGTAAGTAGCAAAACCAATCCCAGCCCTGTCTTATTCTTTACCCAGGGGAGAGAATATTCAAAGGTAGCATCAGTGTGGTAGATCCAGGCCCACTCTGACCCCTCTGCCTCCCATGTGCTGCCCCAGGGATGATGGCCTGTGCTGTCTTTTTGCTCCCATAGGTGCCTTTCATTGCGTTCTACAGGAAGGAGTATGTAGAACCTGAGCTGCACATCAATGACCTGTGGAGAGTGTGGCAGTGGGATGAAAAGGTACCTGTCCATGTATCCCCCATGAGCCGATACGGGATGAGCCAGCCTGCTTGAAAAAGGCCCCACTTCCCTGCTGGACTCCCTGTGGCCTAGTCCCCCTAGTCCTAGTGATCAGCAAGGCTCCAAAGCATGTGGAGTCCAGGGCTGAGCTCACCCAACCCCACAGAAGTTAGGGGGCTGACTCTTGTCCTATTCTCATTCAGTGGACGCAGTTAAAGATCCGAAAAGAGAATCTGACTCGGCTTTTTGAGAAGATGCAGGCCTATCAGTATGAGCAGATATCTGCTGACCCAGACAAGCCTCTGGCTGATGGCATCAGGGCATTGGACACCACAGATATGGAGAGGTAGAGTCTACAGCTCTCATCCCCAGATGACCCTCTGCTGGAAGTATTGGCATTCCTCCCTGGCATAGCGCTCCCCAGCCACGCCCCAGCTTTTGCCCTTGGGCATGACTCTCTGGTTCTTGTGCCTTCTAGATTGAAAGACGTGCAGTCGATGGATGAGCTGAAGGATGTCTACAACCACTTCTTACTTTACTATGGGCGTGACATCCCGAAGATGCAGAATGCTGCCAAGGCCAGCCGAAAGAAGTTAAAGCGCACCCGCGAGGATGGAGATGAGGAGGAAGGTGAGGGCCCTCCTTGGGATCAGCTCTCCTCCCTCTCAAAGACAGAAGAGCAGTAAGTAGGGCTTGGGGGCCAAGTGCTGACACCCTAAATGTCTCTTCTTAACAGGCGAAGGGGAAGAAGTAGAGGATGAGCAGAAGGGCCCAGAACTCAAGCAGGCCTCCCGCCGAGACATGTACACCATCTGTCAAAGTGCCGGCCTAGGTTAGAGCCATCTCTTCTTCCTTGCGCTGCTGTGCTGAGAGCAGGCTGTCTTTGCTTTCTGAGAGCTTCTCCGGCTCGGGGCCCTCACCACCAGATTAGGAAGAAGCAGAATGGTTTTTGTCATCTAGGTGATACCTTAACCCACTTAGTCCACCCCCTTTTCTTTAGATGGCTTGGCCAAGAAGTTTGGGCTCACCCCAGAGCAGTTTGGGGAGAATCTCCGGGACAGCTACCAGCGGCATGAGACAGAGCAGTTCCCTGCTGAGCCCTTGGAGCTGGCAAAAGACTACGTGTGCAGGTAGGCACAGAGAAGAAGGGGCTCTGTCGGGGGCGTGGGGGTGGAGGTGAGGTGGGAACACTAGTGGGACAGTGAAAACTACACTGACTTTAGAATTCGGGATCTGGATTCCAGATGTGGCTTCAGGACTTCAGGCAGATCAGTCAGTCTCTCCAAACCCTTGATTCCTCATCTGTAAATAAAGTGATAGGCGAGGCTAAGTTTGATGAGGTCAGCCAGGCAGTGCATCAGGTACTAATCGGGTCTCTCCTTGTCCCTCTTTTGTCACAGTCAGTTCCCTACCCCAGAGGCAGTGCTAGAGGGTGCTCGCTACATGGTGGCCCTGCAGATTGCCCGGGAGCCCCTTGTCCGGCAGGTGCTTCGACAGACCTTCCAGGAGAGGGCTAAAGTTAACATCAGTCCGACTAAGAAGGGCAAGAAGGTGAGCAGGCCAAGAGTCCTGAATGCTGCTGTGATCCTGAGCACTGCCTGAACAATTTCAGCCTCAAGGGCTTAGTCTAGAGACCACCAGCATGGGCTTGTGCTGCACAGAAGGTCTGTCTTTACTTCAGTTTTAACTAAGTTCACCTGGCATAGTAATGATTGGAGGTCTCAGTCTGTGATGTGAAAAAATGGAAAGGATATTTCTCCCAGGCCTCCAGTAAATCCTCAAAGGTCTGACCATACCCTGTGTTCCATGTAGGATGTGGATGAGGCCCATTATGCCTACTCTTTCAAGTATCTGAAGAATAAGCCTGTGAAAGAGCTTAGAGATGACCAGTTCCTCAAGACGTGTCTGGCTGAAGAGGAAGGACTGCTCACCATTGATATCAGCATTGACATGAAGGGAGTTGAGGGGTGAGGCCATCCCTGGTGTGTACTTGGCAGAATGTGGGAGATGAGTGGTGATGGGATATGTGAGGCCAAAGGCGCAGAAGGACTAAGAGGATCCCCTTCTTTAGAGGGGTGCGGCTGTCCTTGGGGAAGTGAGCCAGGGCTAGCCAGGCCAGTTCTCCACTGGCGTATTCTCAGGAATGCACCTTTCCCACTAAAGTGCTGCCTTTTCATCCTCCAGCTACGGCAGTGACCAGACGTACTTTGAGGAGATCAAGCAGTTCTACTACCGAGATGAGTTTAGCCACCAAGTGCAGGAATGGAACCGGCAGCGGACCATGGCCATCGAGCGGGCCCTACAGCAGTTCCTTTACGTGCAGATGGCCAAAGAGCTCAAGAACAAGCTGCTTGCCGAGGCCAAAGAGTTCGTAATTAAGGTGAGAGTGTTCTGCGAGAGGAGCTGGGCCATGGTTGGTGCTCCCAAATTTGTGAGTTTGCTTTGGGGCCAAAGGAGAAGCTGGCTGACTCTGAGTTAATCACTTTCCTCATCTATAAAAGAAAGTGGTTGAACCAGATGGTCTCAGGTCCTTTCTGACTTGAGTCATTGGAGCACAAGGCCCTGCACCTGCCTCAGACTCTTTTTACCCCTGCTCCCCAGGCTCCCTGTTGATAGGTTTATATTCATATGACTTTATGTATCTGTGCACCCTTATGTTTCCAGCAGAATTCCTTGTCTTAGATTAGGGGCTTTTTCCATCTGTGACACCTGGCTCAGCGCCACACACAGGTCTGTCCTTCTTAGTCTGCCATGGTGCCTTCTTCCCCCCAGGCTTGTAGCCGGAAACTGTACAACTGGCTGAAAGTGGCCCCCTACCGACCTGACCAGCAGGTAGAGGAAGATGACGACTTTATGGATGAGAACCAAGGGAAAGGCATCCGAGTCCTGGGCATCGCCTTCTCCTCTGCCAGGTACCCAACCCTGCCCTGCCCAGCTCCGTCCAGTGCTTTTGAGGCTTCCCCTCATGCTCCTCGGTGGGTCATGAGGCTCTCTTCTTTCTGCCAGAGACCATCCTGTGTTTTGTGCCTTGGTCAATGGAGAAGGAGAAGTAACAGATTTCCTGCGGCTGCCTCACTTTACCAAGCGGAGGACTGCGTGGAGGGAAGAAGAGCGGGAAAAAAAAGTAAGTGACAATCTAGGGTCTGAGCTGAGGAGAGGCTCTGCCCTCAAGACCTCCTTTATTGTCCTTCTTCCTCTTACTGCTCTTGGAACACCCCTGTTCTTCTCAGGCAAGGTGTGATTTCCATGGGCTTCAGATGACATTGAAGTTAGTAGTTGTAAAAATCCTATCTCTGGCTGGTAGCCAAACCTTACCTTTGTATGCTCTTGGAAACAGCTGGTGTTGGCTTGGGGCTTACAGCACCCGGGGCCATCTTGTCCCTGAAGCAGGGAGGCAGTGATGTCAAACTTGAAAGCATGCATATAGCCCCAGAGCATTGGGCTTCCCCTCCACAGCTCTTCAGTCCTCTTAACATCTGTTTCTCCAAGGAGAAGTGTCTTGGATTTTTCTGGTTTGCCACAGCCTCTCCTTTTATCTTGATAAGATCCTTCGGTTTGATAGAAAGAGTTTAAAGGTAGCAGGGGCTTGAGGGAGTGCTGCTGCCTCTAGAGAACGTCTGGGTTTGAATTCTTGCCCTGTTCCACAAGAGCTATAAGACTTGGGGCATGTGCTACTTTAACGACCCTGGGCCCTGGTTTCCTTATCCCTGAAATGGGAATGATGTTGATAGTGCTATACACCACCCGGGGGGGGGGGGGGGGGGGCTGTGAGGGAAGTGACTGTAAACTGTGAAGCTCCACAAAAGCTGGCTCATCTTTATTCCTAAAGAAAAATGTTAATTCCCTCTTTAAAAACAAACACTCAGGTTCTACAAGCCACCCAAGGAATGTGTTGGATGACAGTCACAATTAAAAAAAAATCTCAGCAGTTTGAGACGAACAAGATTAGATTGAGCAGATGAACGCCAGCGTCCTGTGTTTGGGTTCAGAACATCTTTTGTGTGAATATGGGCTGAGGGAGGGAGCCCTACCTTGCCAAGAAACTCCCTTGGCGAGCCCTGGGCTGTGGCCCAGCAGAGTTCAGCGTGAGCCGGCAGGGCGCTGTGCGGTGTGAGATGGCCGTTGTCCACAGTCAGTGAGATAACTGTCATGTCGACACTGCGTGGACCAGATTGGGGTACTGAAGGACCGGGGCAGTGGTTCTCCAGCTTTTTGACCTTGGGACCCGTTTACACTTAAAAATGATTGAGGGTCCCAGAGAGCTTTTGTTTATGTGTTCATAGATGCACACAGACAGATATTTGCCACATTCAAAATTTTTAAACTGTTGAATTTTTTAAATATTTGTAAATTCATTAAAAATAACAGTAAGCCATTACATGTTGATGTAAATAACATTTTTACGAAAGAAAACTTCAAAACAATATGTAGTGAGTTGAGTAGCATTGTTTGTGGCATATTTTTGCGAATCTCTCTAATGTCTGGCTTGACCGAAGGCAGCTGCATTCTCCTGTCTGCTGCCTTCGGTCTTTTCCTTTATGTTATTTTGGTTGGAGCGAAAGAAGAAAATCCAGCCTCATACGTGTAGTTGCAAAAGGGAGGAACAGGGTGGCAAGTGACATCCTGTGTCATTAAAGGTCTTCAAGCCTTGGAAGCTTGAACTGGGGGACCTCTGACATACCATCCACCTCTAAACTCTGATTCCTTGAAGTCCTTCTGGTAGGGAGAAGGTGGAGGAAAGTTGCCTCAATCCCACAATGGCCACTCAGCTCCAGCTTTCTTTCACCCCAGGCTCAGGACATTGAAACGCTCAAGAAATTCCTTCTGAACAAGAAACCACACGTGGTAACCATTGCAGGCGAGAACAGGTAGGCCAGTCAGGAAGGTAGGTCTGGTGCCTAAGCATTTTTGAGCAGAGTGGTGGGTTTTGGGGCCACCCTATCTACCCCCTCCCCCTATATCACTCATGTCTTAATACCCAGGGAGCACTAAGAGGGATCCAGGCGGCTGCAAAGGAGACTGACCCACGGGGCCTTGTTACTTGGCTCCTGGGCCTGTTTCATTTTTGTCTTCTATGTTTCTGATTTCCCCAGTTATCTTTTAAATTTAAGCTCACCAGATCATGAAGTCTGGTTAGAGAATCTATCCAAAGATGTATAGATACTTTTTCTAGGGTAAAATATCTCTGGGCACATCCCTAATTCATGCCCTCTATTCCTCCAGAGATGCTCAGATGATGATTGAAGATGTGAAGCGGATTGTGCATGAACTTGACCAAGGCCAGCAGTTGTCGTCCATTGGGGTGGAGATGGTGGACAATGAACTGGCCATCCTGTACATGAACAGCAAAAAGTCTGAAGTAATATCTTTTATTCCCCATCATCCCTCAGAGTCTCTCAGGTAGCATTCTCCCTAACCCTCAGTAAAGTCAGGAGGAAAGCAAAGGTCATCAGAAACACTTGATCCAGTCCATTTTTATCCCGAGCAGAAATTTCTTCTTTG
Organism: Pseudochirops cupreus; assembly: GCA_028627135.1. Lineage (NCBI taxonomy): Eukaryota > Metazoa > Chordata > Mammalia > Diprotodontia > Pseudocheiridae > Pseudochirops > Pseudochirops cupreus. The sequence continues at coordinate 366,415,236 of CM053584.1, forward strand.
TTGATCATAGTTCCCTTCTCAAATAGCAGAGTTTAGGGTTGGGAATCCAGTAGGATGGAGAACCAGGAAGAAATAAAGCAACTTTCTTGAGGCAGAAATGTTCTGTTGCTTCTTGGTTGGGGATAGGACAAGAGGCTTGGTCTCAGTCGGGATTTTCTCTGGTGTTTTGGCTTCTAGGCGGAGTTCAGAGATTACCCCCCAGTCCTGAGGCAGGCAGTGTCTCTGGCCCGACGGATCCAGGACCCCTTGATTGAGTTTGCACAGGTCTGCAGCACCGATGAGGACATTCTTTGTCTCAAGTTTCACCCCTTGCAGGTAATGAGACTTAACAGGTAGATTTTTTGGGAGGTAGTGCATGTAAGGAGACCCAGCAAAGAAGATCTAAAAACTTTATCTCTGGCCCCTTCCAGGAGCATGTGGTAAAGGAGGAGCTGCTCAATGCTCTGTATTGCGAGTTCATCAATCGAGTCAATGAGGTTGGTGTTGATGTCAACCGAGCAATTGCCCACCCCTACAGCCAGGCCCTGATCCAATATGTCTGTGGCTTGGGGCCACGCAAAGGGACTCATCTACTCAAGGTAAGGGCCAGGCCAGGCTTATTCAGAAAGTATTTCTCAGAGGAGATGTCCTTGAGAGTGGTTCTAGTTACGTGGGACACTCTGGTGGGCAGAATCTTGGAAGCAGAAGAAGAAGGGCAGTGCCACAAGTTCACTCCAAGCTTCTTTCTCCCTCCTCTTCCTCTAGATTCTGAAACAGAACAATACACGCTTGGAGAGCCGGACCCAGCTGGTCACCATGTGCCACATGGGGCCCAAGGTCTTCATGAACTGTGCTGGTTTCCTCAAGATAGACACAGCCTCTTTGGGTGACAGGTAGTAACCTTGACCTTTCCATTCCTCCTTATCCCAAGGAAAGCTTCCCACATGTTCTTTGAGGTCCTAGCCTAGAGGGTCAGAACTGTTGAGGCCTTTGGTTTAAATTGTGTTATTCAGCTCTAAGTGGAGTATTCTGAAACAGAAATAAGAGAGAACTTTTGTTCTCAGTGTGAGAAGACAGTATTCTCTGGGCTACAGAAGGTACTTCTCCAAGGAGGCTAGATTTGACCCTCCAGCCTGAATTTCTTAACCTCAGATCTAGAGGAAGTCTTGGGTTTTTTGGAAGGCAATTGGGGTTAAGTGACTTGCCCAAGGTCACACAGCTAGTTTTTGTGTAAACTGTCTGAGGCCGGATTTGAACTCAGGTCCTCCTGACTCCAGGGCCGGTGCTCTATTCACTGCACCACCTGGCTGCCCCTAGAGGAAGTCTTAAGCAGAATCCTAAAGACTCCAGGCATTTTTCCTGGCCAAGAAAATTCTCCATCTTCCACTCATGCCAGCACTTGCTAGGCCTGGAAACTGGAGGGTATCTTGAATCCCAATAAGAATTGTTGCCACAGGGGCAGCTAGGTGGCGCAGAGCAGTGAATAGGGCACGGGCCCTGGAGTCAGGAGGACCCGAGTTCAAATTTGACCTCAGAGACTTAACACTTACTAGCTGTGTGACCTTGGGCAAGTCACTTAACCCCAATCGCCCTGACTTCCCCCCTCCAAAAAGCAAAAAAAAAGAATTGTTGCCACTGCCCTGTCCCCATGAACCTGACTCTGACCACCGAATTTCCCTTCTACTACCCTCTGCTTCAGTTAGAAATTTGGCTTCGAAATCCCAGAGCTTGGCAGAGTACAAAAAAATCTGATGACCCTTATTTGCCAATGCTTACTAGAATGTTGGGCCTGAAGTCAGGAAGACTCATCTTTGTAAGTTCAAATCCAGCCCCAGACACTTACTTGCTGTATGACCCTGGGCAAGTCACTCTACCTTTTGGCCTCAGAGCTTATCTGTAAAATGAGCTGGAAAAGAAAATGGAAACCCTTCCAGTATCTTTGCCAAGAAGACCCCCAAATGAGGTCACAAAGAGTCAGAAACAACCAAAACAATTGAACAGCCAGCAGAACCGCTTCTGGTGCCACCCAGTCCCAAGGAGATTTATTCCTTTTATGCTAAGGGCTCCAGTCTTGAAGTGGAACCTTGGCCTCACCTCCTTTCCAGACACTAGGGATCAGGCCTCAGTCTCCTAAGGCCGGATTGGAAAAAACTTTAAAATCATTTAGGAAGAAAGGGTTAAGGGGTAGCACAGCTTACTTATTGGCCAGACCTTCCTTACTTATTGGCCAGACCTTTCTTTGGAGCACCTGCCATAGGCATGGTACTGGGCAGAGCTTTATAGACAGTAAAGATGGCGTCCCTCCTCTAAAGAGAGGCAGACCAACACACGTGTACGTTGTGAGTACAGCGATGGCTTGGTCTCCGTCTCCATCTCAGGGCTAGCCAAGGAGAGCTCCGTTAGTGTGAAGCAAGTATAAATGGCCCTGCGAGTCTGCTGTCCGGTGCCCAAAAGTATTGTCATGTGAACAAGGGAATAGGTACCTTCTGTGTAACTCTAGAGGGCTGAACTAGCACCGCTGGGGGAAAATATCAGGAAACTAATTCACAGTATCCAGATTCTTCTAAATGCACGACTGGAACAGATTGCTTTGCAAAGTGCAAAGCTCCCTGTCATTAAAAGTACACATGTATATATGGGAAAGAACAGCACAAGTGAACTCTTTTATATACCCAAGTATATCAGGACACAGTTATTAAAGTAGCCGCCTTAAGCACACTACGCCAGATTTTGAATTCACAGAATTAATTAGGTGGGAAAACCACTCCTCATGTTAGGTCAAGTACATGGTGCAATCCTAAAATGAAAGATCTCTCTGAAACAAAGAATATAAGTAAATCAATCCAGAAAAAAATCATCCTGACTGGAGGCACTGCAGATTTTCTATTGGGAGAAGGCATGGCCTTGGCCTCTATTCACGCCAGCCTTGTGGCTCTGTCTAACTTGAGCCCTTCCACCATAAGAAATTTCTAGATTCAGCCCATTCATATCTTGCCGTCTTCTGGGGAAGCATTCTTTTTGGCACCCTCACTCTCCTCCTGACTACAGATGCTTGGGGGGGGGGGAAAAGAAGATGGGGCTAAGTGTCAAGGAGGAAGCAGCTGGATCCCGATCCACAGAAGCAGGAGAAATTCCTGTGGTTCTGTGGAGTGGCCTAGGGTAGAGCAAAGAACCTGCTGCTGGGGGAGAATGAGCTGTTGGAGCAGCACTCTGCGGGCAATTCGCTGGGTCTCCTGGAGGTGCTCTCAGGCTGGTTCCAGGGTCCCCAGAACTGACTGCTACCTTAGGCCCCTTCCTCCTCAAAGGCTGGCAACTCATTCCTCTGCAGATGGGAATGTTTTTGCCATGGGAACATACTTCCTAATGTGGTAGTAAAAGTGAATGGCAAAATATACTTTGTGTGTAACAGATTAGCATGAGCACATTGCACAATCCTAATCTGAGAAGGTTTGTGGAGGGAGTGAAATGGCATGAAATTCTAGAAGAGATGGTCAGGACGGTTCTTGCTCCTCCTCCTTTAGCACTGACTCGTATATTGAGGTTTTGGATGGCTCCCGGGTCCATCCTGAGACCTATGAATGGGCCAGGAAAATGGCAGTTGATGCCCTGGAGTATGATGAGTCTGCTGAGGATGCCAACCCCGCAGGGGCATTAGAAGAGATTCTGGAGAACCCAGAACGACTGAAGGACCTAGACCTCGATGCCTTTGCTGAAGAGCTCGAGAGGCAGGTGAGCGCTCACCTTCACCAGGCATGACCTTGCAGAAAGACCTGAGTCTGCCAGCCCTCCAGAGCCCGTTGCCAGGGCTGCTCCCAGCCCTGATCACAAGTACACAGTCCATTGCCTACAAGGGGGATCAGGCAGGAGAGTGGGGTTAGATGAAGCCTCAGCACTATGGAAAAAAGAACTCCCAGAATAGTCTTTCCTGCTGACAGTAAGTGAAAGCATCCTCTTTATAGGTGAAGAAGAGCACATGCAGTCACCTGCATTCTTTCCTACAAAGAACGTGGTTAGCTATTTGTTCTCTTCCAAGAATTCTAAAATTTTGCTGGTCATTTAAGTTGTCTTTTTCCTGTCTTCAGAAATCTAGTAACAGGGCTTGCTCACCCCACTGTGAGTTTACTTGGAAGATACACATTTGAAGGCAGGAAAGAGGAGGCCTGATAACGAGTGGTCAGTCTCAGCTAGAACTGGTCAGCCCATTGCCCAGACAGATAGCCATCTGCTGTTCCAGTGACTGTCTTCCTTCGCCCACAGGGCTATGGTGATAAACACATCACTCTGTATGACATCCGGGCTGAGCTGAGCTGCAGGTATAAAGATCTCCGCACAGCTTACCGCTCCCCCAACACTGAGGAGGTCTTCAACATGCTGACCAAGGAAACACCAGAAACCTTCTACATTGGTAGGCTCCAACTCCAGGGCATGTCTGTAATGGGATAGAGAATGATGTAGCACATTCGGTCCACCCAGCATGGAGCTTGGCTAGCTTGGGCAGGATGAGCCCAGGGAGTGGCCAGTGATTATATGAACACTAAAGGAGATGGGAAAATCCAGCAGGGAGACCCTCCTGCTGGTGGTCATGTCCCAGGTGGAGCTCTGACTTGCTGTGTTGCACATGGCAGAGTTACTTTATGTGGGCTTCAATTCTCCCTTCAAATTACTCTGACTCATTTATTCCTGCTTCTCCTTTTTCAGAGATATAGGGAGAAACACTTACGAGTGTTGATATTCTATTTGAGAGGTTAATGTGATCCTGTTTCTCCTCTGACTTTGGGTCATCTTCTTCCCTTTCCTCCAGGAAAGCTAATCATCTGCAATGTAACTGGGATTGCCCACAGACGACCGCAAGGCGAGAGCTATGACCAGGCAATCCGCAATGATGAGACAGGCCTGTGGCAGTGTCCCTTCTGCCAGCAGGACAATTTCCCTGAGCTGAGTGAGGTTTGTGGCCATTCATTGTGTCCTCTTGGGCCAAAGTGTCTCCCAGCTCAGGAAATCCCAGTGACTTGGAGAGTCCGCATAGCCCAGGCCCATGTTTATCTGATCATAGCTTTGTGAATGAATGGGTGGAAAACTAGAAAGTGTGTGAAGTGAAGGTGGTTGTTCCCGTAGCCTAAAAATCAGGTCCTAAAAGGAAGGAGCAGAGGACCTTGGACACACAAGACTAGGGTGAAGGAGGCAGAAGGGGAACCATCTTCACCATGATAGTTTATTAGGAGGAACAGGACTCTTGGTGCCTTCCTGGGTATCCCTGCCGGTCCTGTGCAAAATGCTGTGCTTTCAAGCATAGCAAGACGGACTTCAATTAATATAAAAGGGTCATTTTAGGGTGTGTTGTTTAACCCAAAGGAGCTTATGAATGGATAGGGGTACAGGCCAGGGAGTCACAAGGTTTGCTGCTCAGGGAGGCTTTTGCCCTTTACTGGGCAGAAACTCTTCCATCACCATCTGAGCTCTCCATGCAACCAGTGAGTCATTCCTGAGGTGGGGGGAAAATGCAGTAGGAGACTGTAGGTCAGTATTTCTCTCTCTCCTCTACTCCTACAGGTCTGGAACCACTTTGATAGTGGCTCGTGCCCAGGCCAGGCCATTGGTGTCAAGACCAGACTGGATAATGGAGTCACTGGCTTTATCCCTACAAAGTTTCTCAGTGACAAGGTGGTGAAGCGGCCTGAGGAGCGGGTAAAGGTAGGTGATAGGGAGCTGGAAGAGGCTAACTACTTCATACCCAGGGTGATTCAAAGAAAGGCTTGGGTTTCCCAGAGGCCCCACTGCCCTCCTGATTTGTTCTTTTTTTAATACATTTTTATTTTTTGCTTTTTGGAGGGGGGGGGGGCAGTTGGGGTTAAGTGACTTACCCAAGGTCACACGGCTAGTAAGTGTTAATTGTCCAAAGCTGGATTTGAACTCAGGTCCTCCTGACTCCAGGGCTGGTGCTGTGTTCACTGTGCCACCTAGCTGCCCCCCAATTTGTTCTTAACTGGGTTGAGCCCTTGAAGAGGAAAAGTCTGTCCCCACCAGCTCCCTTCATGGTCAGGGGCCACCTTGGGCAGGCTTCACAGATAATGGAAAAAAGCCCTACTTCTCTCCCATTCAGGAGCAAGCAGTCCTCTTTTATTCACCTCTTTGTCTAAAAAGTTGCATTTGGAGTTGAAGGTCAGGGGGCCTTCGAATCCAGGCTGAGCCACTGCCTAGACTTGTACTGCTCCCCCTAGTGTGTTTCCTCTTCTTTGACAGGGCACAACAGTGTGCTGTTTACTTAGCTGCCTCACAGGGTTGATGAACAGAAGTGTTTTCTGGTTCATCAAGTGTATATTAATGCTAATTAAGAGTGTTCGTATCCTTTAGGAGTTCTGAAATCAGTAGCAGTCTTACCTGGAATGAGGGAAGAGGCTTTTTTAATGGTCTTTCTTACAGTTTGGGTGTCAAGTTTTTGAATGGTTTGCTGGGTAGAATATGCTTTAACAATTTAATGTTAATTTTTTAAAGCTAGATTCGATCTTTTTCTTTGCATTGTTGGACACCACCGTTTGTCAAACTAATGCAGTGCCCTGTGCTAGGTCCTCAAAAGCAGGGTAAAGAGTGCCACATTGTCTCCACCCTCAGAGAGTTTATAGTTTAATTTGAGACACAAGATCACATGAAGTGTCAATACCACTGAAGGGGTCAAACCAGAGAATTTCATGTCCCTCCCCTAAGTGGTGCACACTAACTTCGGCCATATAGAAATAGCGGTGTAAGCATTCTGGGTGAATGAGGCCTGGGATGACTTGGAGCTGCATGGGGCTCATCAGGGAAAGCATCAAGCTGTGGGCCTGGTTTGTGACATAAAGTTGGTCTCCATGGGCCTGAGGGGACGGAAATGAGCCACCCACAAGTCCGTCATCCTGTCTGTTTAGGTGGGTATGACTGTTCACTGCCGCATCATGAAGATCGACATTGAGAAGTTCAGCGCAGACCTGACGTGCCGCACCTCAGACCTCATGGACAAGAACAACGAGTGGAAACTGCCCAAAGACACTTACTATGACTTTGATGCTGAAGCGGCAGACCACAAGCAGGAAGAGGATGCCAAGAGAAAGCAGCAAAGGACCAGTGAGTGGGCTGCCGATCCTCTTCAGTAGTGGCTCTCTTCCTTTTACAGATGAGAGTGCTAAGGCCCAGGGTTATTACAGGGACGTGCACGTCTCACAGGGAATCCCTGAGACCTGGGATCAGAACCTGCATCTCTTTGCTACTTCCTTCATGTAGGGCTTAGTATCAGTTAATCTCAGCAGTGCCCAGAGAGATTGAGTGACATTCCTAAGAATCCAAGTGGGTTCAAACCAGTGTCTGTTCCTGGCCTTTGACTTCCTAGACTTATGCTCAGTCTCAGGCCTCAGTCTTCCCCAGCTTCCTATCCAACAACCTAATGTTTACATCCTCCTTTCTTCACAGCATACATTAAGCGGGTGATTGCACATCCATCGTTTCATAATATTAACTTCAAGCAAGCAGAAAAGATGATGGAGACCATGGACCAGGGTGATGTGATTATTCGGCCAAGCAGTAAAGGAGAAAACCACCTAACAGTGACCTGGAAGGTCAGTGATGGCATCTATCAGCACGTGGATGTCCGAGAGGAGGGCAAAGAAAATGCCTTTAGCCTGGGTGCCACCCTGTGGATCAATAGTGAGGTAAGGGCTCCATGTGGCCTCATCCAACAGATCCCATTCCTTCCCTTTTACTTGCTGTCATCAGAAGAATGTGGCTATCACTAGCCATCGTTTGGCCACATCCCCTTAGGTATAAAGCATGTCCTGTCTCGTTGATGCAATGAGCCCAAGTCACTTTTTTCTTAAATTGGTCATGTCTTAGTAGTTTCTTGTTTACCTTTGGCATGCTGGTGATTTTTCAACCCACCCCAGATTCTTCCCTGAAGGAAAGGAATAGAAGAGAGTCCTTTCATGTGCCTTTGTGTAAAGCCTTTTTGCTGAGCCCTCTGCCAGAGTGAGAATCCTAGTCATATCCCTTTTATCTAAGGAGATGCTAGTAGTCTCTAATAAATGCAGGGGGTGGTGGGCATTTGGATGGATGAATAGAGAAACAGGTACTGTGCCTTGCCTTTGTGATGAGGCCAAAGCACACCAAAGTGCTAGGAATAACCATTTCTAAGCCTTAACTGAGCCCTTCAGTGACTAGACCACATATGGACACTGAGAGCTTATCTCTTCTCTAGCTACAATTGCCTGGATCCTCCCTACCTTTTCTTCCCCATAGGAGTTTGAGGACCTAGATGAGATTGTTGCCCGATATGTCCAGCCCATGGCATCCTTTGCTCGAGATCTTCTTAACCACAAGTATTACCAGGAATGTGGTGGTGGGGATCGCAAGGTAAGTCGTGGCAGGCCACACATACTCTTTGAAGATGACTCATTCCTAATTCAGACAATTAACAACTTCAGCAAAGTTGCAAGATATGATACAAACCCACACAAATCATCCATATTTCTGTGTATTACCAACCAGCAGAAAGAGGTAGAAAGAGAAATTCCATTTAAAATAACTGCAAACAGTGTAAAGTACTTAGCGATCTACCTGCCAACACTCAAGAACTAGATTAACACAGATACAGGATACTCTTCACACAAATAAAGACATCTTAATAACTGGAAATATATTCATTGCTTGTGGGTAGGCTAAACCAATATAATAAAAATTGTAGTACTCCCTAAATTAATTTCCTTATTCAGTACCATACCAATTGAACTACAAAAGAACTAGACCTAGAAAAAAATTAAAACAAAATTCATATGAAGGATAGGAATCAATCAGAAAAAAAAGGAAGGGGGACTAGCAGTACCAGATCTCAAAACACACTGCAAAGTGATAATCAGAATAGTCTGGTACTAGGTAAGAAATAGATTGATCAGTGGAACAAATTAAGTATACCATACACAGAAGTAAGTGAACACAGTCACCTAGTATTTGATAAACCCAAAGATCCCATCTGTTTGGACAGGAACTCATTATTAGACCAAAACTGTTGAGAAAACTGGGAAGCAGTATGGCAAAACCCAAACATAGACCAACATCTCATACCACATGGGGTGGTGTAAGCAAATTAGTGGAGCAGGGAAGAAATTACCTGTCAGATCTATGGATAGAGAAGAGTTCATGAACAGATATTGAGGTTTATGAGAGGTAAAATGGATAATTTTGATTATATAAAATTGAAAAGGTTTTGCACAAAGCCAGTGCAACTAAAATTAAAAGAAAAGGAGGAAAGTGGGGGCAGATCTTTGCAGTAAATTTCTTTGATAAAAATCTCATTTCTAAAATACATAGGGAACTGAATCATATTTCCAAGAATAGAAACCATCCCACCATTGTTAAATGGTCTAAGGATATGAATAAGCAGTTTTCAGAAGAAATCCAAGTTATCAGTTTGTTGTTCAGTTGTTTCAGTTATGTCCAACTCTTGACCCATTTGGGGTTTTCTTGGCAAGATGCTGCAGTTCTTTCTCCAACACATTTTATAGATGAGGAAACTGAGGCAAAAAGGGGCACAAGCTAGTAAGTGCCTGAGACCAGATTTGAACTCACGAAGATGAGTCTTCCTGACTCTAGGTCTGGCACTATATGCCATATGGTGTAGCTGCCAAGCTATCAATAGCCACATAAAAAGGGGTTCTAATGATTAATAATTACAGAAATTCAATTTAAAACAATTATGTCTTAAGACATTAGCTAAGATGACAAATGCTGGAGGGGATGTGGGAAAATGGTTATACTAATGCATCTTTGGTGGACTTTTGAACTAATCCAGCCATTCTGGAGAATACTTTGAATGGTAACCCAAAAAGTTGTTAAACTGTGTGTACCCTTTGGTCCAACAATACCACTACTAAGTCTCTGCCCCAAAGAGGTCAAAGAAAGAGGGAAAGGACCTATATGTTGAAAAATAGTTACAGAAGTTCTTTTTAAAGAATTGGAGACAGAGGTTGATGCTTGTCACTTGGGGAATGACTGTGAACAAGTTAAGGCCTGTGAATGTGATGGAATAATATTGTGCTGTAAGAAATGAAAAAGAAAGTTTCAGAGAAACTTGGGAAGGTATATGAACTGATGTAGAGTGAAGTTAGCAGAACCAGGAAAACAGTATCTAGTAACAGCAACATTGTAACGATGGTCACCTGTGTGAGATTCAGTAACTGATCGACACAGTGGCCAGCCTCAATCCCTGGGGACTCATGAGGAACAGTGATGCTGCTCACCTCCTGATAGAGAGCTGATGGACTCAAGTACAAATGGAACCTTATTTTTTTATCTCTGTTATTTTTGTATCAGCAAGCACCCTAGCATGCCCAGGATGGCTGCTAGTACAGGTTCTTCAATCTGCCTTTCTAAAGGAAAGCAACTCAAAAAGGGTTAACACTCTTTCTTACTTTAATCAAACATACATCATTTACCTGCTTCAGGGGGAAAAGTCAGCACCCTGAACTTCGGAGAATACAAACAGAAGTTACAAGCAGACAAAAATACAGACAGAGAAAATAATAATTCAACAAACAGGGCTTCCGGTCGTCTGATCATTACATCCATACCTAGTTAGTCTCCAGAGAGAGAAGAACCAACATCTGGGTTTTCAAAGCCAGGGCGGCGTTGCTCAATGGTTGCCCAGAGTCTCATCTGGCCAAATCACGCAACTTTTCCCAAAGTGAGCCCCAAAGCAAAACCTTGTCTCAGAGGTGTATATAGCCTTCTCCAGGGTCAGAGAACATCACAGGCCTCCTGACCCACTTGACTACAAAGTAACAAAAGTTGTGCCTCCAGAAAAACCAGCCTTCATGTGACCACATTCAGCCTATTAGCGGACAGTCTATTTTCAAGTCAGGGAGGGACCTGAGGTTCAGCTTAGGCTTATTAAGGGGCAGGGAATGTCTTCAAATTCCTATTACCATTACACATGACTATGCATATTTATAGCTTTGTTTTGCTGTCTCATTGGATCAGGTAGTAAAAGAGGGAGATTATTTGGAAATAGAGAGAAAAGAATAAAGTATGTGCTTTTAAAAGAAACAAACCACTTCATACTTCTTTGGCTGAGGACAGAACTCCCCTGGTGAAAAAGAGACCCTCTTCTAACACTGTCCCCAGTGAAGTCATTCTGAGCTAGAGTCATGGTTGGGTAATGCAACTTGGGGAGGTTCCAGGAGAGCCCTAACCCAACAGTGCAGGATAGAGACCCATCCATGCTGAACTCTCCTGCCACACACAGGCAGCATGGCCACCAGGTGGGCCCTGGAATGTTCGGTGTGGAAGTAACTCAAATACGCCTTCACTGGGAGCAGAGATGTGACTGTCTGCAGACCATTGCAAAGAATACAGAGCCCTCCTCCCCATCTTCTTTCTTGCCCTTTCTACTCCTAGAAACTAGAGGAGCTGCTCATCAAAACTAAAAAGGAGAAGCCCACCTTCATTCCCTACTTCATCTGTGCCTGTAAGGAACTGCCTGGCAAATTCCTACTGGGGTACCAGCCCCGAGGCAAGCCAAGGTGAGTGCTTTTTCAGGCTGGAGCTGAGGAGGGGATGTGTGGGGTGCGCCCAGGTGTCTGGCCTGTGACCCTTGCTGGCTGAGCCATTCGCTCCTTGTGCTTTATCTTGTCCTGCCATGTGTATATGTGGTATGGGGGTGTGTACACACACATACTTGCACTCTCCTCGGTTGAATTGTCAAGGATAGACTTTTTACGGATGGAATGAGTTGGGTGACTGCTGCCATGGCATCGGTTGACCACCCTTCCCAACTAGTGTACAGCAGCCTGGGCTGGGGCTCATTTCTCCTAATGTGTTGTCTCCCTGTCACCTCCAGGATAGAGTATGTGAGTGTGACTCCGGAGGGTTTCCGGTATCGAGGCCAGGTCTTCCCGACGGTGAACGGGCTCTTCCGATGGTTTAAGGATCATTACCAAGACCCTGTGCCAGGTGCCTGCTCCCCTCTTTCCCGCCGTATCCCTGGCTGCGGGTCATCCCCACTCTGCACTAAGGCAGGGGCAGGATTGGGTTATCACGCCGTTAGACCTCCAGGGCTGGCTACACCATGCCTGAACAGAATCCCCCCAGCACCCTGACCTGGCTGAAGCTCAGGAAGTTCCTTTTACTAAAACCCTGCCCTTTCCCCAGGCATCACGCCTAGCAGCAGCAGCAGGACAAGAACGCCAGCCTCCATCAATGCCACCCCTGCTAACATCAACCTCGCAGGTAAAAATGGCTCCAGAATTGGCTGTAGTGACGGAGGAGGGAGAGCAAAGAATCTAGTCTCACCTTGACCACACAATCCCATCCACTTCTCTAATGGGTCTTGCAGATCTGACCAGGGCAGTGAATGCCCTGCCCCAGAACATGACCTCACAGATGTTCAGTGCCATTGCTGCCGTGACTGGCCAAGGACAGAACCCCAACGCCACCCCGGCCCAGTGGGCCTCCAGTCAGTATGGCTATGGCGGAAGTGGAGGTGGCAGCAGTGCTTACCATGTAAGTGATTCAGGGGTGGGGATGTGTGTCCATGGCCTTACTAGGCAGTCGCCATTCATTCCCCCCACCCATCCACATTGGCCCAGGTGGTCTTCTCACTGTTGCTGGTGATGAAGAGAGGAGCTCCTCCCAGGTGCTCTGTTCCTCACCACCACCCCTACCCAGCCTTTGCAGGGGGAGGGAGATTGTGACCTTCCTTGAGGGTACTTGGTGGTGAGAAGTCACAGAATCTCACTATTTTCTTCTTCAGGGTCAGGTTCCAGGTAAGGACCTGGGTCTGGGACTTCATTGGGATAGGAAGCTCCTGGAGGAGCCAGAGGAGGCATTTGGCACCTTCTCTTCCACTTCTGGACTTGGGGAGGTGCCTAGAATATCAGAGGTTTAAGGATAGTCTGAGGGGCAACCAGCTAGGGTGGAGGAGAGACAGGACTGCCTGTTATTTAGGGTCTTTAATCTGTCTGTCACATTTCCAGGTTTTATTCTCCAGTTTGTTCCTTTATTTAGGAATCTAAGCTAAACTATGCTTTAATCATTGACATTTCCAAATTCTTCTCTCTTCACCAAGGTGTTCCCAACCCCAGCCCAGCAGCCTGTGGCCACACCATTGATGACACCCAGCTATTCATACACAACCCCCAGCCAGCCCATCACCACGCCCCAGTACCACCAGCTACAAGCCAACACCACCCCACAGTCCACCCAGGCCCAGGCCCAGCCCCAACCCTCCTCCAGCTCCCGGCATCGACAGCAGCCAAAGTAAGTATATTGGGAAGAGCCAGGAGCTAGAAGGTGGGGCACTGGGAGAGATGGCGGGTATCATGGGAATAAGGAACCTTGGATAAGTGCCTAGGCCTGTGGACAAGACTTGAAGGGGTTTGGCAGTACCCCATATGAGATCCAGGAGGGGCAGATTGGGGGCTGTAGCTATTGACGGCTCCCCCTGCTCTCGGGCAGAGTAACTTATGCTGCCAGGGTCCGGGCAGCCCTGACCCCACTTCTTTGTCTGCATACAGGTCCAACAGCCATGCCGCCATCGACTGGGGGAAAATGGCGGAGCAGTGGCTCCAGGAGAAGGAGGCAGAACGTCGGAAACAGAAACAGCGGCTGACACCCCGCCCCTCCCCCAGCCCGATGATCGAGAGCACCCCCATGTCCATCGCTGGCGATGCCACACCACTGCTGGATGAAATGGACCGCTAGGGAGCCCGCCCCAGGCTGAGCAGGGGCCATGCCCTCCCTGAGCTGAGCGCACCTTTTCTGTCCATTCGATGGCATGAATGACATTTTCCATGCTGGTCAGCGTGGTTGGGTGACCCGTATACCAGTACAGGTGCTAGGTGGCAGCCCGCCCCATGCTGACCCCCACCTTGGGTGGGGAAAGGAGGACGGGACTGGAGCCAGTTTGTTCCTTGTCGTCCTGTGGGCTTCTGGACCCACCACCTCTGGGATGTGACTTGGGGCACCAAGCTCCCTCAAGGAGAGACATCTCCCCCTCCCAGTCTCCAGTTCTGCAGGAGATGCTATTTATTCAGGGGAGGGGGGTGGGTTAGAGGAGGGCTGAGAGAGAAGAAGGAATCTGACGTTGAAGCCAAAACCCAGGGTGAGGCAGCACAACTGTTGGGGCGATCCTTCCCTCCCCACCCCGTCTGCTGCTGCATGGCCACCCTCTCGTTGCAGCTTTGACCCTGTCCATTGGAATAAACAGTGTTTCTACAGAGTGTTGGTGCAGGTTTTCTCTCCAGCTGCCAGGTTCCTCCCCAAAAAAGCCACCCCTTGGGGCAGGAGTTAAGGTTTTCACTGCCCAGTACCCACGTGTGCACACTCTGTCTCTGTTCAGATCACCCAGACCAGGTTAAGTCAAGGACAAGGCAGGACTCCTGTGTTATTCCAAAGCCTGAGAAGGATTTTTCTTGGGACCCATGATAAAAAGCATCTCTCAGGCTGCCTTTCTCCCTACCTCGGGCCGTATCCTGTCCTCTCCCTCCATCTGTCCCAAGCATGGTCTACTGTTCTGTGTCCTGAGTTCTTTCCCTTGCCTCACCAAGGTTCTCTTAACACCCCTGCCCCGATCTTGAGCCATTCTTTTCATCATTAGCCTTGGAGAGAGCCTCAGCATTGCTGGCAAAATGGGTTTCTGCACCCAGCCTAGGCATTTGGAGCTGCCAGGACCCCGTCTCAGCCCCTCCCCCATCACCACCAGCCCCAACACCTCTTTTATTCAAAGCTGCCTCCTTTACAAGGGCTTCATCCCAGCATTGTTAGAGAAGCCTGGGAAAATGGGCTGGCCATTCCCCCTCTCCCATCCTGGGGGAGAGCAGGGGAAAAGGCAGGTTCAGGCAGCCCTTCCTCCTGGGAGACTACCCCCCCTCCACCCTGGCCTTGCTGAACAGGGGGAAGGGAGCCAGGCCGTCCAGCTAATGAGTTGGTTTCTGGTCCCTTGAATGCTTTATATGCAAGGCAAGGGATGTGCTGGGTCTAGTGACCAGCCCTGGGAAGTTCAGCTGCCCATTTCTGCCTATCCTCCAGACTTCACCCATGCCATCCTCAGAATGGTTAATGGTCATTGCCACCCACCTCCTTATCAGGACTCTCTTCCCTCAAGATCAACTGATTGATGCAGGCACAGAGAGCAGAAAGAAATGGTTGTGTTTTAGTGCTGTTATCACACTGAGTAATCAGTACTGTCCTTCCCAAAGAGGAGCTCTGGACAGATGCGGCCCCTCTGCCCCCCACCACCCCATTTTCTCCCATTGCTGTATAGCAAAGCTATATCTCCCGCTGCTAGGCCATCTCTGGAAACAGCTGTGCTCTGCCAAAGAGCCGAGCGTTGGCACTTCCCCTGCTTGCCCCATGAGCCAGAGGCAAGGGAATGAAGGCTACCACCCCGCTGGGGTGGGATTCTGGAGTTTTTATGGAAGTGTTCATCTTGATTCTGCTCACACCGATCCCTCTTTGCAGTTCCTCCAGAAGCTGACAGCCCCTGGACAGCAACCAGAAAACTGCCTGAGCCAACTTGGCTACAACCCCTAGGGGCCCGGGCACCAGTGCCCATAGAGGAGCAAGGGAGAGGGAGCCTAGAGGAGAGTGCCAGGTGCCGGATACAAACCAGCCCCCATCTTCAGCTGAGGCTTGGCCTCAATGAGGGGACAGTACCCTTCTTGTGCCCTTTCCTTGTGCGATGCCCCTTCTTCCTGCCTTTCTTTGGCTGGGCCAGAGCCTTGACCTCTGTCTTTTTGGTAGTAGGTTCTGTCAGCTCCTCTGCTTTAGGCTCATCATGAAGGACGTCGTTAAAACTGTCATCCTTGCCACCCCAATCCAGGGCCGCTGCTTCCTTGACCATGGGCGCTGAGGTTTTGCTCCCCTCCAACTCTTTCACCAGCTGGGGCTCTGGACTTGGGACTGGTGTCAGCATAAGGACCTTCTTCCTCTTCCTTTTCTCCTTTTTCTTCATCCCCCTCTTGGTACCTTTGCTATCCCAAGCTGCTGGCTGTAATGGAGAGTACTGGACCTTCCAGGTTTGGGTGGCAGCCCCAAGGCCTGGAGTGATAGTCCTGCCCAGCGGTGGGGAGGTGTGGGACAGGATGTTGATTAATTCTCCCCCAAACTCATAGAGCACAGGGTCATGGAGCACTGCTCGGGGCATGGGGCCATAGCTTTTACACCTGTGAAAGACAGGGCACCTCAGTGTAGTGGCACGAGGGAGGCCCGTTCTCCCTGGCTTTGCCTATCTGCTACTCACCATCCATACCAGTAGCGCTCCACACATTGCTCCTCATAGGTGAGCTCAAAGCAGGGTACCTGGATGATGCTGAAGAAGGCTTGACCAACAGCTCGGGAGGCAGCGTCATTCACCTGCTGCAGGCACTGCTTCAGCCTGCCGGACACCCAGCTCTCAGACCTGTCCCCAGCCATGCCACCCACCCCTGCTTCCAAGGCCTAGATGGAGGAAGCCATCAGAGGGTCGGTCTCTGGTCCCCAGGCCAATCCCTCCCTTTCATCCATGTGGACCGTAACCCCAGCACATGGGGACAGGCCTGGGACCCTGGAGCTGAGTAGAGGAAGATGGGTGAAGAGCCCTGCCTGGTAACAGGATCACGTTAGGGGACTAAATTCTGTACTCCTGCTTCCGAGGGATTTGTTGTCCAGAAGGTGGGAGGGGCTCTGAGCCCGTGCTCCACTCACCTTGTGTCACAGTCACAGTGGCTGATGGTGTGCCAGCGGAAGTTGTGATGGCCATAGCCAACAGTGAAGGGGTGGATCACATGCTGACACTGGTCGTGGTCTCGACAGCATCTGTCTGTCTCCTCGTACTCCCCTGGGTGGAGGAGAGCCAGGGAGCTTAGTGAACCCAGATCCCTGGGCCCTGCCTCCATTTCCTCCCCAAACTCATGCCTTCTGCTACAAGGCTTCCCCCTGCACCCCTCAGGGTGCCCTAGCTCCAGACTCGGTAGGATGATGGTTGGAGAGGCAGCTGTCAGCAGCTCCTGCTGTCCAGCTGCTGACCATGTCCCCTTTGTCTAGCCAAGCATAGGCCCTCTAGGGCTATCTCTGGGCCCAGCTTCCAGCCTTCAGGTAGGGCTCTCCCCTGAACGTCTCCCCATTATACCTCCTTGCTCGCCTCCCTCACCTAGCTGCTCAGAGCTTTCCGCATTGTTTCCTGCCCCACACCACAGTGTGCCTGGGTAAGTGAAGCCCCTCTTGACTCGGTGGGGTGTGATCTCTGGTCTTCCTGGTCCAACAAGGTCCCCGGCCACGGTGGTCAGCAGCAGTGGCAGCCCCAGCCAGCAGCCCTGGGAACTCATGGCCTGGTCAGTTCTGAATCTCCAAAGCAAGTATCTCCTCCCCCTGCAGCCTTATACAGCCACCCAAGGACGCCGGGTGGCCTGATGTGCCCAGGGAGGGGCTAAGGCCCCCAGCCTACCCTCCCCTCCTCCCTCTTCTCCCTTCTTTATACATCCCCTTCTCTTTCAACCCCTTTTACACCCCCCCACCTCCTGTCCCCAGCCCCTTCCAACCACCTCACCCCCTTCCCTTTGTTCGCCTTTCCCCTCCCCTCTCCTGCCTCCCTTTTGTTTCCCCCCTTCCATCATCTCCTTCCCTCCCCCCAGCCCTCCTCTTTCTTGCCTTTCTCCCAGAGGCTTCAAATATCCCTGGATCTATTGACTTGAGTCTCTTCTCTCAACACAACTTGGCACCAGGGACCATTGCCCCCCTCTCCTCACGAGCACTGGGAGTTCTAGGCACAGGGGCCAAGGTTGGCTGATAGTCTTCGGGGAGGAAGTAGTTTGCGAAATGGGCTGAAGAAAAGAAGTTTCAGCATCCCCCTGGTCCAGGTTTGGGCCAAGCCCTCTCTCTTCTGGCTAACGCCAGTGTGAGGTGTTAGTTTAGTCCGGGACCTGAACAGGGAGGCTGCCCATCTGTTCATCTCTGCTCACTCTCTCTGGGCCAGAGGAGGAACAAACAACCACCCCTCTCATTCAGACTTCCAAAGCCACTGGAAACGATGATGCCACTTAATTTCCTCTTCCTGCCCAAACCCACCCGAAGACCTACTCAGACAAGAGGAAAGACCAGAAGGAGTTAAATACTACCACCCCCTAATCTGGGCAGTCTGAGCGCCGGCTACCTCTGACCCCCTCCTCCTTCAAAGAGCGAGAAGGAGGTGGGTCCCGCCTGGTTGCCATGGCAGCCTGGAATGGGGTGATGTTGCCCTACCAGACCTCTTCAAACAACCCATTGGGCCACTGACATGATGCTTATTTCCAGTCTCCCCTCCTCCCCATGGGAGCTGAGAAGGGAGGAGGATCTTTTTTCCCCCTCCGGGTGGTGGAAAAACCTCATTCACACCACCAGCTGAGGGAATGAGCATAGAAGGAGGTCCTAAAGGGGCCTCATTAGTTCAAGTAGTTCTAAAGAACCTAAGGGGGGGGGCAGGGGAGAGAGAAATGGGCCTGCTCCCCTTTCCACCACTCCCCCATGGCATCTGAAGCCTTTCCACTACCAATCACTTTGCCCAGGCAAGTGTCTCACACACACATGTGCAGCAGCCCCACATCCTCCCCAGATTCTTTCTTTGAGGGAGGCCTCCTCCTTGGGTTCCAAGACTTGAACGGGGCTCCAGCATCACCACAGACCTGACCTTGTCCCCTTTCCCATCAGCCTTTCTTGGCTTGTTGGTGGGTGTAAAACCAAAGCATCTGCCGAAAGAGAGATTAGCTCATGGTCTTACTGTAGCAGGGTGAGGGTGAGGAGAATGCAGGCTCGCCGCAGGAGGGGTCCCCTGGTGTTGCTGTGTCTAGGGATCGTTGGTCAATCAAGCCCTGCCTTGCATTCATGTGAATAAAATTACAAGTCGTGAAAGGAGGAGGTCTACGTCCAGTTGTTCACCTCCCGAAAATATGAGCAGAAGTCTAGAAAGGGCAAATCTCCAACTTGATTTGTTTCCTGTCCCTTTATGGGCTGTGTGATTTCATCAGTGGATTGGAATATCTCAATGTGGATCCCTTCAGCCTGCTGGTACACTGGAATAAGAGGGAATGGGGGGTGGGGGAAGGTAAGAAAACTGATCTTGGCTCTAGGCCCAGACCCAATGGGCTGATAGGTCAGTCCGGTGCCCACTACCAAGGACTCCCCACACCCACATACCCAGCAGCGAGAGCTGATGGCCTGGAAGGTTTGAATCAACAAACATTTATTAAGCACTTGCAGTATACAAAGTACCATGCTAGGTACTGGGATCCTGCGACATAGGACCCATTCTCAAGGAACTTAATCAAAGGTCAGAAAGACAAGTCTGCACATATATATAGTACAGAGGGTGGTAGGAAAGGCGCCATGAGAAATCTGAGAATCACTTTTACCTGGGGAATGGGGAGCGGGCTTCATGGAGGAGGTAGAATTAGAAACAGGCCTCGGAGGGGCTTCAACAGACAGATTTGAGGAGAACTGTGGGGAATGAATGGTAAAGTTTAAGAGGTGGCTGGGGAGGCCAAGAAGAGAGAACTGGGGACAGCTAAGTGGCACAGTGAATAGAGCACTGGCCCTGGAGTCAGGAGGACCTGAGTTCAAATTCGGCCTCAGACACCTAACACTTACTAGCTGTGTGACCTTGGGCAAGTCACTTAACCCTAATTGCCCTGTCTTACCCCCTCAAGAAAAAAAAAAAAGAGGGAACTTGGAGAAGTCTAGTGCCACTAAAATGTTGACTGCATGATGGGAAATAGTAAGTTGGAGACAAACTATGGAGGGCCTTGAATGCCAGAGGCAGGAGTTGAAACTTTATGGAGAAGGGATAGATTGGAGGCAAGAAGAGCAGTTAGGCTGTAAAGAGACAGCAGCCCAAAGTGATCATGTGTGTATATTGGGATGGATGGAAGGGACAGCAGATTGTGTAATTCTTGGAGCATCTGGGTTTTAAACAAAAGGAAATGATATTCGAGGAAACAGACAAAAATTAAGCAAGATTGAGGGTAGACATACATGAGGACTTTATAAGATCATAGAGATGACAGGGCTCTTCAAGATCACTTACAGATAAGGAAGTTGGGACCCAGAGAGGTTTATAACTTGTCCAAAGTTACCCAGGAAGTGGCCAAGGCAGGATTCAAACCCCGATCCAGCATGGTTCCCACTGTGTACCATGCTTCCCATCAGAGAAGAGGGAGGAGTCTTTCCCCTACAGAACAGGTGGGAGCCTGATGTAGGGGAAAGAATTGGCTGGAGAGGCCTGAATCGAGATCTCAGCTTGAGGACTCTCTGCCCCGTAAACATCAGCATAAGATTGGCCCCACTCTCCAGGGGATATCCCACTACTGAGTAGGCCATAGGCCAGTGGTTCTCAACCTTCCTAATGCCGCAACCCTTTAATACTCATATGTGGGCATATCTGCATGTGGGTGGACCCACCTGGAGACAGAGGAGCGGTGTCTTGGTTCCTAAGACCATCGGAAATATGTGTTTTCTGATGGTCTTAGGCAACCCCTGCGAAAGGGTCATTCGACCCCCAAAGGGGGTGCAACCCACAGGTTGAGAACCACTGCCATAGGCCAAGATGGTCCATGACAGGCCCCACATAGAGCCGCCATATTCAGAACAGTCCTCTTTATGGGAGTGAAGAACTAGGAAAAAAATGGGTGCTCATTGGCTGGGGAGAGGCCAGATAAGCAAACCAGGGTCCATCAACACAACAGGAGTTATGGCATGATAAGAAACTATAAATACACAAAATTAAGAGGAACTTGATTAGATCTGTATGAACCAATGCAGAACAAAGCAGAAAACCATAGAATGATACATACAATAAAATAAAAACACCCAGAGACATCAGACCTCGGGTCAGCACAATGGCCAATCTTGACTCTGATTCTGGGCGGGGCTGGCAATGAAACATCGCTCCCTCCTCTGGGCAGAGAGGTGGTGGGCTACAGGTGCGGAACAGGGCTTACTCCGTCAGACACAATCAAGGCGTACACTTGTCTTGTTTAACTGTATTTCACCAACCCACCCCCATCCCCCCTTCAAAGCAGGATGTGCTGGCCAACCTCCACCCCAATAAGGGAGATGCCCTTTTGGTACCTGCTGAGTCCCCAAGACTCAATCTGTGTCAAGTCCTGTAAATCCCACACAAATACATGGGTGATAGAGAGGAACAGAACTAAGGATGTAATATATGAGGAGGAGGCTAGGAGAATGGACTGGGACTAGACAATGTGTGTTGTAGTGGAGAGAGTCCTGGACCAGGGGGTCAGGAGAGCCATATTTTAGTCTGTCTTTACCACTGATTCAGTATGACCTTGGGTAGGTCATTTCTCCCCTGGGCCTGTTTTTTTCCTCTATAAAATAAGGCCAAGCAGGTAGGTAGACTGATCCCTAGGGTCCCTTCTAGCTGAGATTCTGAAGTTAGGGGTGACAAGAGGCATGAGGATTGATGTAGGGAACTAAGTTCTCCCAGGGTCTGGCCAACCTCTGCCTTTAAGGATGGAGTGGTGGGGGCATAAGGCACTTGGTGGGAAAGCCGTGTACCTGAAGCCATCTGATATAACACCTGTGACCCCAGAAACAAGGACTAGGCACAGTCCCTTGTGTTTGTTCTTTGTTTTCGAAGAGGACCGTGGCATCAGAGAAATGATGACATGACTTGCAGTTGACTTGGATTCGAGTGAGGAAGGGCTGTGTAAGGTCACCAGCCTCACCTTCTCCTCTCTTATTAGTATAGGGAGAGATAGGGTCACAGATTTCGGCTAAATCCATGACCCTATCTCCAAGATATCTCCAGCCAAGGAAACATCTGATAAACTCTCCCAGGAGCTCAAGGCTTCATCTATTATTCCTTGGAGGATAATTTTTGAAAAGCAGGGAGAGAGCAAAGCTTAACCCACAGGAATAGCCTGAAAAAATAGAGTTTCAGGCATTGGTAATGGACCTGGGGAGATATTTTCAGACAGGGAATAATATTGGGGGCCCCTCAAAACACCCCTTATAGGTAGCTGCCTATCACACCTTAGTGGGGGGCTGGCATGAGATAGAAAACAGATGCTCCTCTTCCGTCACCCCACACCCCACTGCAATCAGCACTATGTGTGCCACCCAGACTGCCCTGGGAGGCCGCCTGCTCACCACGCTCTCACTACCAGGGTCAGGGCACATGCTGCAAGGGTAGCTGCAGAGCAGTTATCTTCGTCAAGGCGCTGAGCTCTTTCCCAGTGACCTCACTCGATTCCCTGCTTTCCAGCCCCAATAAAAGGGCTAGCTTGTCTCTTAGATCCCCTAGAACTCTAAAATTCCATGGCCTTGTGACTCCATTATCTGCCACCTCCCCCAGGGCACCACATACAAGTGAGACTATTGTGTAAGGCACAGCATGATAGGGCAAAAGAGCAGCAGGTGGGTGCCCATGCCCACTGGTGCCCAGCAGGCAGAGTACAGCTCTTGGGACCCTCTGGGCCCTTTTCTACCCTGCCATGCTGATCATCTCCCCAAAGTCCCCATGGAGAACCTTAAAAAAGAGGGATCCAGCCTTTGGTGCGGTGCCTAGGGGAAGAAGGGCACCTAGGCTGGCACGGTTCCTGCTGCCCTTATGAGAAGAGCTCTTTGGTCTGGAAAAACAGTTCAGTGCAAATGTCTACGGGCCCAACAATGGGGAGAGGCATGGCACTCGTGGGCAGTGCCAGGATCCGGGCACTGCATGCTTACTGGCAGCACTTAGGTCTCTTCTTGCTGGTCGTCAGATAGAGGTTACTGTCATTGCTGCTGATTCCTGAGTGAGGAGATGAGAAGGAGGTCTAATAAGCCAGAGTCTAGAAGGACTCTGCCTTCTGCCTCCCCTCTCACCCAGTGGGCATTTTTTTGCTTTCTTTTTTTGCTTTTTGGAAGGGGGGAGGCAGGGCAATTGGGGTGAAGTGACTTATCCAAGGTCACACGGCTAGTGTTGCATGTCTGAGCTTAGATTTGAACTCAGGTCCTCCTGACTCCAGGACCAGTGCTCTATTCACTGTGCCACCTAGATGCCCCCTAGTGGGTATTTTTCATCTTTAAAAGATCTTGCCTATAAGATGATATACCTAGATTATTATATTATATCAGATATAAATTACATTATGTTATGTTATATTATATTATTCTATATAGCAAAGCCCTTTAATCAATAGAGGAGGCGATGGAGATGTCAAAGGCACCTACGGATAATGTCGCCTATACGTCGGGCATCAGTCTTCTCAAGTTCAGCCAGCACATTGGCCTCAAAAGTTAGCGCTGCCACACGGAAGAAAAACTCACGCACATTTTCACCTGGCATGGGGAGCAGGCACTCAGAAAGGGGCACTAGAGTGCCAGGGAGAGCAGAAACCATGGGGTGGGCAGGTCATGGTAGGGAATTCAGGGGGATGGGGGACAGGTGACGACATGGACTTTGGGCATCAAGGTCTCCAAGGTTGGGCACTAGCCACAGCAGAGGACAAGGGTGAGAAGGTACAGGTAGGCTTGTAGAGTGTGTGCCAGACTGACACCAAGGTGAGGGAGGCGGGTGACATCAGGGGTACCTAGGGCAGGGCATTGGGAGGCACCCAACAGGACAGACAGAATGGAAAGGTGAGCAGTGAGACAAATGAGCACTGCAGGGAAGAGGCTAAGGACCTCACAGGGGACCAAGAGGCAGACATAGCTGTCAGCAGAGAGCACACAAGATGCCACCGTGCCTACAGCTCACCTGTGAGAGATGAGACAGCCCAGTACTCGGCCTTCATTTCCTGGGCCATCTTGATAGCATCCTTCTCTATCAACACATACTGAGCTGGAGTCTAACGAGGGAAGATTATTCAGTGCTTGGGACCAGGATCCCCACCTCCTGGTCCCTGGCATCCTGAAACGAAGCCCCTCCATCATACTCACGCTCAAGTCCTTCTTGGAGCCCACAAGGAAAAGAAGCACATTGGAGGGGTCATTCTCCTTGAGTGCATCAGCCAGCCACTGTCTGGTGCCAGGGAGGAAAAGGTGAGACTTCCTTCCCCATTCCTGCCAACACCTCTCCCCCTCCCCTGCCCCAACAACCTTGTTCCTTATGCTCTGACCACCCTCCCAAGAGCCCTCTCCCTGCCCCCCCCAGGCACTCCCTCACCCTCACCCCTTCTACCATCCCGGTCCATCCCTCTCCATCCTTCCCCCCAGCACTGTACTTGGTATGTTCCAAGGAGGCCACATCATTCAGGTTGAACACAATGATGATGGCTGGGGGAGGGAAATAAACAGTCAGTTAAACATAAAATAAGGAAGACCCATTTGGGCTCCCTGGTCACACCTGTGTCCCTCCCTCCCCACCCAGTGTCTCTGAGCACTGCCTTCACTCACCTTGGGCTCCACGGTAGTAAGTAGATGCAATGCATTTGAACCTCTCCTGCCCGGCAGTGTCCCAGCTGGGAGAGAGGATGCTGCATGGGTATGGGGCACTGAGGAGCTAGATGGGCATGGGGCACAGGACATTAAGGGCACAGGCAGTGGGTTCAGGACATCAGGGGCCAAGAGAGACTGATATGGGGCCCTGGGGCAGAGAGAGATAGGGACAGAGCCCAGAGGCCAGAGCATGGGATGCAGGAAGGCAAGTACATTGAGGAGTGCAATGAAGTGGGTGTGGTGGGCAGTAGGTGGAATGAGGAGATCTGGATGGGTTATGGGCCATTGATTCATAGGTGGAGAGCATCAGGTGCAGGCATGAGGGGGCATGGGGAAGGAGGGGATCAGGCACTAGGGCGCTTCACTTTGGACTCTTAAGTTCTTGGTCTACATTTGATTATTACGATGAAGACAGACGGGGCTTCTGGGATGGGAGGGACACACTGGCATCAGAGAGGAGAGAACGCACTCACAGCTGCAGGCTGAAGGGGACTCCCAGCACCTCAAACCTCTCCATCTCGAAGTCCACCCCAATGGTAGCCTTGTAATTCTTGTCAAAAGTGTCTTTGCAAAACCTGAAAGGAAGGAAAAAAAAGCTGGGGAAGTGAGGTCTTGCCTAGAACCCAGCCTAGACTTCCCACCCTAATCTCTCCCACTTCCACACTCATATTGGCTGGCACACACACTCACACACACACACAAACACACTCACCCACACATAGACACACACACACACACACACACACACACACACACACAAACACACTCTCACACACATAGACACATACACACACACACACACACACACACCCCATCTACCCATTCTTAATTCTCCCCAGCTTCCCCGACTTCTCACCTGTTAATAAGGCAGGTCTTCCCCACAGACAGGTCCCCCACAACGATTACTTTGGAGATCTTGAACCTACTGAGAGGAAGAAGGGGGTTAGCACCTAATACTACGTATACTCCACTCCTCCAGATACAGCCTTGTCTACTCCATTTCCTAAGGGGCGGGGAGGAGAGGGGGGAATTGGTCAGAAGGAAGAAGGAATTTATGGCTAGAGCCCAAGCCAAGCATATCATTCATGGAGGCCAGGCCTCCCAGGTCTCCCTGCCCAGCTGGGGGTGGGGGCTGGGAATGAGGTGATCCTATGGGTCTGGCACACTGAATTGTGAAGGGGGTGGGGCAGAGGACAGGCCTCAGTGAATGGACTGACCCCTTCTTATTCCCCCCCCCCACAAACACATATAATAACACTCCCTGAAGTGACAGAGGACATAGTTTCAGATCCACAGCCCCCTTCTGGGATTATTCACCCTCCTCCCCAATAATTGCCAAGATGAAGTCACTCCCCAGTCAGAGAGATCATTTTAGCAATAAATTAAAATTGTATGTGCTACACTACAGTGTGTCTCCATATGTGTCTGACTGTATATGTCAGAGTACTATCTATGGAATTATGTGTCTGAAGGATTGTGCATGTTGGTCAGTGGGTAGTGATTTGTATCTGTGGTGATGTTACAACTGCAGGGTCTCCCAGGGATATTTAGTGATGGTAACTCCCATGGATTCAGTACTCATTTCTATGCAAATGAACCTCAGATCTCTTTGTCCAGCCCTAACCTCTCTCCATTCTCCAACTCTCAAACTAGAGATCCCATGGACATGTTCTACTCCCCATGTCCAAAAACTGAACTCTTACTGTCTTCCCCTAGAGCCCCTCCTCACTTCCCTATTATTGTCGAGGACAATACTATCGTCTCTGTCAAATGGGCTTGCCTATAACCTATAAGATAACCTAGGCATTATCTTCAATGCCCCTTCTCTCACCTGCCCATATCCAATCGGACGTGAGTCCTGGCTTTTCTTCCTTCATAATATCTCTTGCATAGAGATATGCTCTGATACTATCCCAGTAATGCAAGCTCTCATCACCTCCCATCTGGACTACTGTAACAGCCTGCTGATTGACCTCCCTGCCTCCAGTCCACCCTTCACATAACTCTTCCCAAAGGCTAGGCTTGACCCTGTCACCTCTGTATTCCATAAACTCCTGTGGTTCCCTATCACCTCCAGGAACTAATACCAATCTTCTGCTCGGCTGGTAAAGTCTTTTATAACTTGTCACCTCTCACTTTGTAGTCTTCTAACTCCTTGCTCCACTGGCTCATTCATCCCCCTGCCGCACCCCACGCCCACAAACACCACATACTGGGTGATCCAGTGGCACAGTGATCCACTCAAAGTGGCCGTTCCCCACACAGGACACACTGTGTCCCCAGTCTGGCCATTGGCTCTGGCTGCCCCAGGCACCTGAAGCTCACTTCCTTCTTATCTCTGCCTCCTGGCCTCCCTGGCTCCCAAGTCCCACTTTTACAAATAGTATCTCATTTGATTCTCACAACAGCCCGGAGAGGAAAGTGCTATTACACCCTCATTTCACAGTTAAGGAAATGGAGGCAGAGATTAAGTGACTTGCCCAAGGACACAGCTAGTAAATGTCTGAGGCTGGATTTGAACTCAGGTCTTCCTGACTCCAGAGACAAAGATCTATCCACTTCACCACCTGGTTTTTTGTTGGATGTTCAAATGTTTTTGTTTGATTCAGACCCAAGGCCTGTTTCATCCCTTTTTGAATCACCATTGACCTCATGCCCACCCTTCAGCACTATGTTGTGTCCACCCCTTGGCCCAGTGCCCATCACTCACCCCACGGTGCCTGTCCTCTGCTCTTGACATGCACTGCTGACCCGAGGGTGGAAGGTTCTGTTGGAGTGCTGGGCGGCCTCCTTCCTCAGGCACTAAAATGGGTGTGGGGGAAGGGAAGGGGGAGAAGAAGCTGGGGGGAGGACCACACCCGCCTCGCCCCGCCCCCGCAGAACTACCAGTCTGGACCACCCCGAAGCAGCCAGAAGGGAGCCACAGGGGCAGGCCGGCTGGTACCTTAGCTGCAGAAGCAGCCCCACCCAAAAGATCGACCTTATAATAACACAGCTGGGGAACCAAGGAGCGGTTGGTCTTCTTTCCGTCCCCTCCCACACACTCCCAATTCCACCCGCGGAGCTCCAGAACCCATAGTGCAGTGGTGAGGCAGGAGCTCTCGCCCCCTTCGCCCCCGCCGTACGACATTCGACCTGAATCCCGACTACGCCAAGAGGGGCAGGGACAGAGCGGTCCGCGGGTATCCACCTGGGGCAGCTCGGCCAGGACACGGTCCCTCCGCACTGGAGCCAGGATGTTCATCCTCTCTCCTTGGAGCTACAGACTAAGGAGAGGAGGGCAGGGGTGGGGAGGGAGGTCTGGGAAGAGGGCCTCATCTGGCGAGGCAGCCCCTTGAATCTCACCTCTCCCTCCCCTACGCAAACCCTTGGGCCAGTGCACCAATGTGTCTAGCCTACAGAGAGCCTCATACTTGGGGGTGGGGAAAGCCCGAAGAAAATAACCTGGGAGGTCCAGGAGAACCTACCCTAACAGCAGTGGGAGAGACCCTCTCAATACAGGGATGCAAACGGAATCCACCACAGGAGGGTGGAAGAGATCTCTTCGTAACATGGTGGTTCTGGAGGAACCCTACTATGACAAAGAGACCCTCTTAGAAAGTAAGCTTCTTGAGGGCAGGGCCGCTTCATTGTGGGCCAACGGGAGGGAGGAAGCTGGGCAGGGAGGGAACAAAAGCAGGATCGGAGGATCCCAGACCTAGCTGGAAGAGGCATTAGAAGCCATCTAGTCCAATTCCTTCCCATTTTATAGATTAGAAAAGCTGGGCAGGGGTAGGGGGTAGGTTAAGTGATGTACCTAAAGTCACATAAGTGTCAGAGTCGGGACTTGAACCCAGGTCCTCTGCTTCCATATTCTAGGATTTCTTTCCTTCGATACACTGCGCGCGGTTAGCCATCCCCGCTGGGCTCAGCTCGGTAATCCGATCCCCGGAAATTCCAGGAACAGAGCGGCGCCCCCCACCCCCACCCCTCCTGTGCTGGACTCGGGCTGCTCCACTGAGGGGATCACTGGGCCACTCCACATACTGGGGTCTCCTCCCGTGAGTAAGAGTATCTCCCGGGGTGCTTAGCCACCTAGAGCTGATCCTCTTGAGTACCCCCTGCCCATCCACACTGGGCCACACCTACACACTCATAGCTTGGCCATGCCCGCCAGAACTAGCTGCGGGTCGTGCCCTCGACCACGTATCCATCCTCCACGTGGAATGGTGGGGACCCTTACCTTCTTACCAAGAGAGAGCGGGGCCACAGGCTAGGCCGAAATCGTTTTGTTGAGGGAGACTGAAGAAACTTGCCAGAGCAGGCGGGTTGGGAAGGGGAGGAGGGGACGAGGGAAAAGGGAGGAAAGGAGGGAGGAGAGAGAGGGGGGCACAGAGCCGAGGGGCGGTGCCTCCTTCTCCGACTCCCCCGGCAGTGAGTCACACAGTCTGCCAGACGCCTCTCCCCTTCCCCCTTCCCCCTTTCCCCTTCCCCCTTCTCCCTTCCCCCTGGCGGGGGGCTGGGGTGGGAGGTGGGTACAGCCAATCCCCTGACCCTGAACCACGAGGGACTCCGGGCCGGTGATGCGAGCCAACAGCTACGATGACCCTTGGGGGGGGTGTGTGTGTGTGCCAACTCTGAACCTTGCCATAGTAAGGATACCCTCTTCTCCATAGATTAACCTCAACCCTTACCTCCAGCCCCATCATTCCTTTTTGGCAGGATGATGTCTCAGAACCCATGAAAGAGGAACTTTTTAAAATCTGGACAATTTACAATTTACAGCTCCTCTACGTCCCGTAAAAGACACGCCCCACCCATCGCCACGTCCGCCCTATCCCCGTCCTCCCTACACAGCTCTCTAAGGCTGGAGGGTGGACAGAAGTTTTTCTTTATTCCTCGGTTCCATGGAGGGGAAACGGTTTAGTGAAAGGGTGCCGGTACACGAATCAGCCCTTCAGCTCCTCTTCTTTTTGAGGAAGCTGGAGGTGTGGGGAGATGACTCCTTTATGCCTTCCCCTGTCTCCTCCCTCCCCCTTTCTCAGCAAGGCTCCCGCTACATACTGAGCCATCCTCCCAGTATTTTCCCAGGGATTTCCAAGGTCCTACTGGTGCTGGAAAGTGATGGAATTGGGAGGCAGTCCGGGCAGGAACAGTGGGGGAAATCAGTGTCCAGAGGACTGAGGGGAAAGGCCGGTCTTTAAATGGTGGGGAAGGTTATGTAAGAAGAATGATTTACAGGAACGACCTGGAATTCCTGGGAGGAATTGGAGCATTGCACCAGCGTTTTGACAATTTACAGGATTGTTGTGTCCTGAGAGCAAACTCTCAGCTTATCCACCTTCCCCCTCTGGCTTCCTTTGGGAAGGTCTTGATCTCTAAACCTCTCCTTGTTCGTTTTTTTCTGCTTCTGCATATTTCTGCTGCTAACTTAACTGTGTGACTTTAAGAGTTAGTTTCCTTCTCTGGGTCTAAGTTTCTTCACTTGTAAACTGAAAAGGGTCGGCTGAAAATACAAAAGGTCTTCCTTTCCCCTTGCACACTCTAATTCCAGCATTTCTGCCCAAGAGTTCTTTTATGTCTCACCCTCCCAGCTCCGTCTACAATCTCTGCCACTTTCCATTTTTTACCTGTCATTCCGTTCAATTCAACATTTTTTCTAAACGGCTATCAAGTATAAGGCACATAAATGAGAGGGGGCAGTGCTGGCCAAGAACTCTGGGTGTTAGAGTCACTGTTCCTGGGTGACTTTGAGAGAGTCACTCTGAGCGTGATCCTCAGCTGTAAAGGTGAGGGGCATCGAACTAGATGACCTGTGAGGTCCCTCAGAAGCTGCTTTATTTTTCTTGTTTTCTACAGTACCTGGCACAGGGTACAAACTGAATAAATGTAGTCGACTAACTGATCCTGCAGGGCAGTTTAACAAGAAGAGTCTCTACCCTCAAAGATCTCTCGGATCCTTCCTACCCACCCCACCCCCACATCGTATGCCCACAATCTCTCCACTTTCTACCCCGTGAGCCTTGATGAAGCTGATAAGCAAAGTAACTCAGAACTGAGATCCAGAGACGGCACCTAGCTGCCAAACAACCACGTGTCTGCAAAAAACTACATTTCCCACGAAGCCTCGGGATAAATTGGCGCATGCTCAATTAGGCGCTCCTTTTTCCGGGACCGAGGTAAAGTTTGAACTACTAATCCCGAAAGCTGTGCGTCGATTCCACGCCCCCCTCCCCCCCCTTTCCCCATATAGGCCATAATCCCGCTCCCTTTGGTCTCGGACTTTTTTCCCACAGTCCTCTTCGGAGCCCTTGAAGCCTCGCGAGGTTTGAGCGAGAGTTAGCTTTATAAACTCGTGAGAAACACCGCGGAAGATCTTTTCCCCCAAGATGGCGCCGAAGGCGAAGAAGGAAGGTAGGTGAGGGACCTGGACCAGGGGAGAGGCTGGGGCGGCGGCGTCGGCGACGACTAGGGGGGCCCGGTGGGAGCCGGGAGAGCTGTGGCCACGCGCTCTGTGGTCCTGCTGCGGGCCCCGGGGGCCGAACCGCCCTCAGGTGGACCACGTGGGCCAGTCCCGGCTCATCCCGACTGTCTCCTGCCCCAGCGTCCGGGGACCTGTGGCCCTGCCTCTTCGAGGAAGCGCTTTTTCCCGCGCTCCCTCACCCCTCCTGCCCATGTTCTCTCGGGCGCCCTTCCCCTCGTGGATTGGCGGTCAGAGCAGAGCGCCGAATTGGATTCCAGGCCCTCGGAGCAACTTGGGCGAGACCCGGGCTCAGCGGTTCGCGCCGAATGACGGGAGATCGGACCAAACCTTCCTCGGTGCCGGGGTGTGCCCGTTCCCTTCTCCGTGGCCTCTGGCACGTTGTTTGTGCCCGACCCCGTGCGCTGTAGCGCTATAACATGGCACACAGTGCCGTGCCCGGGGCTTTCCTGGCAGAGATACCCAAGGTCTCTGTCATTCTCTTCTCCGGCTCATTTTACAGATGAGGAAACCGAGGCAGCTGGGGTTCAGTGACTTGCCCAGGGTCACCCAACTGGGACGTATCTGAGGCTGGATTTGCATTCAGGACTCCCCCCTGCCCCCCCTCGATCCCTCTCCCTTCACTCCGTAGGCGTTTTAGCAAACGTTTAATTGACAGGTCGGCTGTTGGGTAGAGCACGAAGAACGAGGTCTTTAAAGGAATAAAAGGAAACCCGTGGGGCCGCAAAGGAAACTGTCCTTCAAAAAAACAGTCGTTTAGACCTTAGGAAATGCACCCCCTGGGCATATTGGGGTCCCTTCCATAATAAATGCCCAGCTAGGACAGAAGCTCCTTGGGGCTGCCTCACCCCTAGTCGTTTAAAGATTGCTTCCAATTTTTAAAATCCTTAATTCTTTACCCAAACTGGGAGGGTTTCACCTTAAAGAACCATTAAGCCTCATGCCAATGATGGACACCTGAGATTTTCCTGAGACTAATGATGTTGTCAAAGGAACCACTGATGGCATTGGGGTAGTTGGGAGCAGCCCCTTGGTGGCGTGGAGAATCTCAGGGACTGACTAGCTTTCCTTTCTGTGTCCCCAAGCTGTTGTCCCCCCCAAGACAGAAGCCAAGTCCAAGGCCTTGAAGGCCAAGAAGGCAGTGCTGAAGGGTGTCCATAGCCACAAAAAGAAGAAGATCAGAACATCCCCCACCTTCCGGCGACCCAAGACACTAAGACTTCGAAGGCAGCCCAAATACCCTCGGAAAAGTGCCCCTCGGAGAAACAAGTAGGACTTCATCACTCTGTGGTCTTCTGGAAAGAGTTGTAGCTACTGGGCAGATGTGTCCAGAGCCCACTCGGCCGCTTTGTGCTTCATCTTTTGAGTTCCCAAGTGGGCTGGTTCTTGTAGAAAGGTGTTTGTGTTGAATGCTGCTTGATAAGCAGGGCAGCACTTATAACAGTTCTAACAGAGGAGCAGAAAACCACTTAGAAATAATTCCTACACTAGATTCCTGGCTAGTAAGGGGCCTCCCCTGGGAGAATGAGTGTAGGGGTGGTTGGAGCTATAGGTAGGGGTGGATTGCTTCAACTTAATTCTTTTCAGCTTAATTCATCTACCAATCAGGCGATGGGAGTAGAGAGAACGACCTAGTACACTTCCCTCCAAGTCCCCCCTTGGCTTTCTCTTTATAAAATGATTGAAGTTAGACAGCAGTACAGAGGGTAGGGGCTTTAAAAAGTATTCCAGACTCATAGTAATAGCAACACTGATAGTTTGGGATTTGACTTGGGTGAAGAAAGTGGGAATGGAAGCCCATGCCAGCAGTTCCCTTCTGTGTGAACCCACCGGAGCCAGAATCCTCCCAAATGAAATCAGCTTCTCAAATATTAGATTTTTTTTTTGTCTTTGTGTCCACAGTACCTTATCCATAGTAAGTGCTGGTTGAATGAGTGTGAAAGAAAAGGAACCTCCCAGTAGGATTGTGGTTCAGGGTGCAGATGATGAAATCCATAGCGACCAAAGTCTGAGTAAAGTGATTGGCAACCTCAGTGTCTGATGCACCCTGCTTTCCTTGAAGCCTTAACAGTAAGAAGGCTCAAGCTGCCTCAGCTGATGCTTTGGACCATTTTATCCCCAAGGAAAAGAAAATAGTGATAAGAGGAACATTTTTATTTCAAAGTAAAAAAAGTTTTGTTCAGTTGACTAAAGGTGTCCCTAGTTCTTCTAGTGTTAGGGGCCTTGTGATATTCCTTCTCTCTTCCTTCCCCAGGCTTGATCACTATGCCATCATTAAGTTTCCCTTGACCACCGAGTCTGCTATGAAGAAGATCGAGGACAACAACACCCTAGTCTTCATTGTGGATGTCAAGGCCAACAAGCACCAGATCAAGCAGGCTGTAAAGAAGCTGTATGACATTGATGTAGCCAAGGTCAACACACTGATCCGGTGAGCCAGGGCTCCTCCCAGGGCAGGGGGGGCTTTTGGTCCCATGTGCAGGGAGCATGGTGCCCTTGGATACCAAGGGGGGAAATAGGTGGGCTCTGAAACCTTAAGGCAGTGGTTCTCAACCTGTGGGTTATGTTCAATTTGTAACAATGAAAATACATCCTGCATATCAGATAGATTCATAACAGTAGCAAAATTACAGTTATGAAGTAGCAACGAAAATAATTTTATGGTTGGGGGTCACCACAACATGAAGAACTGTGTTTAAGGGTCATGGCATTAGGAAGGTTGAGAACCACTCACTGCCTTAAGGGTTTATCTTACAACTGTGACAGTCCTAAGCCTTATGCAGGTTGAGATTTGGTGGGGGAAGCATCTTGTAGTCTAATACAAGTATATTTAGGCTTGACAGGTGGTGAGGCCTTTTCCCTGTGTCCTGACCAGTGCTTGGCACAATAAACGTTCAGTGGAACAGTGATAAAATTCTCAGGTGAAAAAAGGAAAGGGAAATGAATGATCCGGCTGGGAGCTAGAGCTGTGAACAGAATTTACTATTAATCCCACTTTGAGACCTTGTCTTTTGGAGCCTGTTCCCAGTGTTCATGCAAATGATGGAAAATAGCATTTTACAGAGAATAATGATGCTAACAAAGGAACCACTGATGCATGAGGCAGGCATAAAGAGGGGCAGGAGGGTGGGAAGGGCCCTACAGTCTGTGTGCTAAGGTCACTTTTTCTGTCCTAGGCCCGATGGAGAGAAGAAGGCCTATGTCCGTCTTGCTCCAGACTATGATGCATTAGATGTTGCCAACAAAGTGAGTATGGAAGGTGGCCTCTTTCTCAGAGCAGACTGCCTCCTTGGGTGCAGGTGATGAGTCAGAGTGACCAAAGCCTGAGCCTCTGAGATGACTCTGGGTTGGCTGATGCACCCAGTCCCACACAAGTGCCAGTGATTACATAAGCTGTTGGTTGTCCTTGGGTGGGAGCAGCCTGGCCTAACCCCCTCCTAGCTGGTCTTTTCCTGGCTAACCTATGATAAGGCAGCCTATGGGTTACCTTCAATTTGTAACAATGAAAATATATCCTGCATATCAGGTAGATTCATAACAGTAGCAAAATTATAGTTTTGAAGTAGCAATGAAAATAATTTTATGGTTGGGGTACACCACAACATGAGGAACTGCATTAAAGAGTTGTGGCATTAGGAAGGTTGAGAACCACTGTGATGTGAAGGCTGCTCGGCTGGGAGGGTTTGCATCTTGCCCTCCTGAGTTCTTGGTAACTAATGCTATTGCCTTTTCATTTTCAGATTGGAATCATCTAACTTACTGTGTCCCATTCCACCTACAATAAAAAGTTTTCCAGAATATTCATGTTCTCTTATCTCTCATAGAGGGATTGGGGGT
Organism: Pseudochirops cupreus; assembly: GCA_028627135.1. Classification (NCBI taxonomy): domain Eukaryota; kingdom Metazoa; phylum Chordata; class Mammalia; order Diprotodontia; family Pseudocheiridae; genus Pseudochirops; species Pseudochirops cupreus. Next base: position 366,449,914 of record CM053584.1, read on the forward strand.
GGGGTGGGGAGGTTGCCCAAGATAGCCCTGTGTTATTTACCTCGTGATGGCTGGCCTCCCTGGACCATTTCCTCATAGTACACAGTGAAGGGCCTAGATGAAATCAGTATCACTGTTCTCTCCACTTTGTGGCTCTGCTAAAGTCTTGGTACTTGTGGTCACTTAAACAGTAGTACCCTGTCGGTGCCTGACAACTGCTTGTTCCTTGGAGGGTAACAGTGGGGGAAGGAAAAAACAGAAGTAGGAGTCTTAGACCTAACGTGAGGTGGAGAATTGATGGGCCTGATGGATTTTGGCCTACTCACACCTTTAGCTTCCCATGGGTCAAGCTAGAGTACCCTGGGGCAGCCTCTTGCTGTCCTGGAGGCTTAAGCTTAGCCCATCTCTAGGAATGTGGGAAAGAGAAGTCAAGACCCCTTTGTAGGTACAAGGTTAACTGTTCCTTTATGTTCCCAAGGAAGAAAGTATGACTACTGACCTCTAGCTTCCAAGCAATAGGTTGAGTAAGTTGATGGTTGAGTAAGTTGATGGGTGGGTAATAGGGCAGTAAAATCTGTTGCTCATAAGTGTTGTTAGGGGGAGTTTTGACTAGTCAAAACAAAATTCACCCCATGGTGGGTTACAGAGCATTTTATCCGTTCTTTCCTTTGGCCTTAGCTTTGTTGTACCAAGGAACCAATAAGAGTCTTACCCACACTACCAGAGGAGCTTTCTAATCCAACTGCTGGTTTCCCTTGATCATAGAAAGGATTTCCAAATTAGTGTGCTTTTGGCTTGTTTTTTTAGTGTCTTCAATAGTACATCTAAGTTGGTAGAGAAACAGATGCCTGTGGCCTAGGCCACACGGATAAAGTAAGTACCCAAATTTACCAAAGGACCTATTCCGTCAGAAATTTGTCTTTGTTATGCCGGAGGGAAGCTCTCTCTGGGCAGAAGTCTGAGCGTAGGAGGCGGGAGAAGTAGATGAGAATCATAAAATCCACCATCAACAGGATGCTCAGCAGAAAGCCACCCTCTGTCCTCTGGCCCAGGTACTGGAGGAAGAAGCTGGTGAGGTAGGCCTGGGGCGCCAGGCGGAAGAGGAAGTACATGACCAGGTTGATGTACTTGTTGACTCTGTAGAAAAGGCACTCCTGATTGTTGCTCAGTTTCATCATCATCCTCATTGTAAGAAAGATGTTGCTGACTTCCACAAATAGGGTCATGACCCCAGCTGCCACAAAAGTGCCCTTAAAGATGCCCGAGATAAAGGCAGCAATGGCCTAGAGGAGAAGAGAGCATGGCAGTGGAGGTCTGGGGTCAGCAAAGGCACTGAATTTTAAAAGTAAATTTAAATGTGAAATACACTTGAGCTCAGGTGGTTATGAAAGGTGGCAGCCCCTGATCTCTTTCTACTGCAAGAGTATATATACTTTGGTAAACACATTTCAAGACAACTGGTAATCCCATTTATTTTGTACTTCAAATACTTGCTTTGCCCACACTTTGTAATAGGGACTGACCTATGTATGACCTACTGAATCAATTTGGCATAGCACTGACCCATCCACAGTATGTCCTAGAAGGGGAGCTTAAACCCCAATCCTCAGGCTCCCAAGCCAGCTCCTTGCCACACTGCCTTTGCCTACGCTAGCCTTTTACCTACCAATCTCTGGGCAGAGGAAGCTGGTAGACCCAGTCAGACCGCCACAGTGGGCAAGGCAGACATGTGGAAACATGCAGGCAATGCTCACCACTGACTGCCCGTCACCCTGCACACAAGACTGGTGTTCCTTCTCAGATAATTACAGGCATAAAAAGAGTTGATTTCTATTTAGCACTCAGATATATACCTATTTTACTTGTATGCCCCTCACCCTGCTGGACCAACTGTCCTAGAGCCCCTTCCAGGTGGGAAGCAGTCTGTAGCTCAGTGCACTTGGGAAAAAGAGAGAATGGGGAAGAAAGGACCCTGGGGTAGCTCTGGCTTCTGGAACAGTCTGTTCCTATCTCCGGACTAGGAAGATGAAATCCTACCCCACCCTCCAAGAGGGGGATAAGTGCTGACTCTGGGGTTTCTACCACGTCTCCACCCCTGGGCCTCTCACTCACCAAGACATGGTGGACCAAATATTCCCAAGAAGCCTGGGACTGCTTGCTCACCACGATGTCCACTGTGTCGTGGATGAAATAGCCTAGAGAAAAAGCAAGAAAGGCAATGGCCCCACTGGCCAGACCAGCGGTCTTGGGGACTCCCTTTACGTGCCTGCATGCCTAGCCCTCGGGGAACCCCGGAGGGCCGTCCCTGGCCAGCACCTACCAGTGGAAAGGCAGACCAGCAGGTAGCCAGAGAGGGACGAGGCGGTCTCCAGCTCCACCAGCATCTCCGGGGTCTGCCAGACGCTGTGGGCAAGGGGGAGGAGGGAGAGAGGGAGCCGATGGGGAGATCCCTCATCACTCCACTGGCCCCACTGCCTGGCTGGGGGGTGGGGGTGGGGGTGGGGTGTTCCGAGAGCTCGGCCCTCCTGATTGGCCGCAGAGGAAGGGACTGGGTGGGGCCAGACGTAGGGCGGAGCCTGGCCGGCGTCCAGGTACCTCCAATTTCCCAAGGAGAGCCCCCCCTCCCCGCTCCCGCCACGCTCCCAGTTGTCCCAGGGTCCAAGGCGGGGGTCGGGTGAGCCGCATCCCCTCCCCACTCACCACAGCAGCGCCCAGAAGCCAGACACGATGGAGTGGGCGAAGGAGACGAGCAGGTTATGCCAGCGCCAGGTGCGCAGGGGGTCGCCCCGCACGTGGGCAGGCAAGGGCAGGCGGCTGAGCAGCAGCAGCGCGGCCCGGAAGGTCAGCGTGGTGCCCAGCAGCAGCAGCGCGGGGGGCAGGGGCACGGGCATGGGGGCGCAGAAGCGCCTCGGCCGGCGCCGCTCCGGGTGCGCCGCAGCTGTCGGGGCGACCTCTGGGGCTGTCAGCGGCCGCCCCTCTCCGGCCGGTCCCTCCCGCGCGGCGCCTCTGCCCCCGCCCCTCCGGCCCCCGCCAGCCCCCGCCCCCTCCGGCGGGTGCTCCGCCCACCCCCGCGTAGCCTCCTCCCCCGCCTCCTCGTGACGCCCGCTGGGCCGGGGGCTCCCGCGCCCCCCTCCCTGAGCAGCCCTTGCCCTCGGCTCCGCGGGGGACCCTGAAGGGCCGGCCCGCCCCCCAGCACCCGCCTAAAACAACTTTTCCAAGTTTTCCGAGAAGGTCCGGCCCGGGAAAAGGGCTCCGGCCTCCCGCCCCGTCCAGGAGGGCTCACCTGCGGAGTCAGGGAGCCGCGCGCTTCGACCGGGGGTGGCTACCGGCGTCTGAGGACGGAGCGTCCGGTAGCGGGAGCGAGAGCTGCCGCCGCCTGCAGTGGAAAGCTTGTGAGCGGCGGAGGGGACAGCCGGGGATTCTTTCCGGCTTCCCTCCGCCCTCTCCCCTTGCCCCCTCCCCCAGCCTCATTAACCCGGGGCGTCCCTGGGCGGGTTCCCTCCTGCCCGGCTTCCCCGCCTACAGCCCGATACCGCCCCCCGGGGAGGGAAGGGGCCGGGCGCGCTCGCTATGGCCGGGTCCTGGGCCCCGGGGTGGGAGCGGGGACCGCCTCCCCTCCCCCGCCCCTCCGGCCTCTCAGTCCCTTGGAGTGACCTTCGCCAGGCGTGGGCCTGCCGAGCTCCGTCCCGCCCCGTCGGACCCCAGGGCCGGCTCCGGTTCGTCCTTCCTCTTTGGGGCGCTCCGCCCCCTCCCTCTCCCTGCCCCGCACGTGTCCTGGGACCTAGATGTCCGGAGCAGCTGCTGACCAGAGCCGCTAGGTGTCAGTGTGGCTGCACCGAGGAGCCCCCGGCCCGCACGTCCAGCCGCTGCCTGCAAGGAGTGTGCTTCCCGTTAATGGGGTGCGGGGGTGCATTTATCGAGTGCCTGCTGTGTGCCTTGCCCCCACGTCCAACCTCAGCCGGCGAGAAGGGGAGGGGGTGCATTTATCAAGTGCCTGCCGTACGCCCGGAGCCCCCCAAATGCCCTCCTTTGCATGGCAGCTCTCGGGTCTCTCCCAGGTGTCCCCAAAAGCTGCGTGTAAAGAAGCCTTGCAGGATGCTCAGCTCCCTCGACTGTAAAAAATGGCCGCGTCTGTAATTTCCCACTCCAGCAAAGCTAGTATCCCTATTATCCCCGTGTTACAGCTGCCGACGCTGAGGCTCAGAGAGGCCCAGGGACTCGCCTGCTTCCCCCGCCCCCGGTGGCAGAGCTGGGATTCAAACCCGAGTGTCCTGATTCCAAGACCAGTGTTCTTATCCGTCTAAAAGGCCGGATACAGAGCTGTGGGAGTGGGATGGGGCAGAGGGCCTTCCAGGCTCTGGCTCTGTGGTCCTAGAAAGCTCTCTGGGTCCCATCTAGCCCCCAGTAGTCTAGGAGGATGGGGCCTCTCATCCCTGCACCACCCAGAGGAGAGAGGGGCAGTGCCCAGGCTTGCCCTCCCTGTAAGCCTTTGTTCACATTCAAATGCCTCGGGTCCCAGACCTAGCCCTGCTCTTTCCCCTTTCCCCAAACCCTAGAGATGTTTACTTTCCCCATCCATCAAAGAGGTTCTCAGCTGGCTTTAACATTAACCCAGCCTGGCTCTCCAGGCCTGGACCGTTTCTAAATAAGTGAGATGTTCTGGGGAAAGCCATGCTTGTCAATGGAAATATCCACCCCCATCTCCAACCCCATTCTTTGCTCTGGGCCCCTCATCCCTCTCCTAAAAAAGTTCACTGAGCTGGGGCCTGCTACCCCCCTCCTCCCCTCCAGTGCTCCAGGCAGGGGCAGTTTGGGGGCAGGGGGAAGGAGAGAAACCAGAAGCCCTAAAGGTTTCAGAGGTCCCATTCCCTCAGACTTCACACTTTTCATAGCTCCAAAGCCCTTTTATTATCTATTATAAGGCAGCTAGGTGGTTTAGTGGATAGAAACCAGAATTGGAAAGACCTGCATTCCAATCCAGCTTCAAACACTAGGTGTGTGCTGCTGGGCAAGTCACTTAACCTGTAGGCCTGTTTTCTCATCTAAAAATAGACCTACCTCCTTCCATTCTTGTGAGGTTCAAAGAGTTAACATATGTAAATTTGTACGAATGAAAATATTATTACTTATGGCCATGTGGGAGCTCCTTGCGGCCCTCCCAAAGTGCCTAGGCCTGTGCTATCGTTATAGCACAGCAGGGGTTGAACCTATGAGGTTGGAGGGGTGAGAGGCAGAAACAGAGACCACTAGAGGTGGGAAAAAATGGGGGGGCTCCCCAAGTTAGTTTCCCTTCTTCCAGCTCCCCTGTCTCCTACATTCCTCTCCCACCCACTCAGAAGCCAGAGAAGCCCAGAACTCCTCTAATTATCATCACCCCCATTATTATGAGGCATTTATGGTGCCACCCCTAGAGCGGAGAATTAGGCCCACTTCCTGTTTGAGAACTGAGAACAGGCTTCCATGAAGGGCCAGGGGCAAAGGGAAGCCTCCGAAAGTCAGCATGCCTGCCCTTCCTTGGGGCCCTCCGAGGACTGAACCTTGACTATGCTGGCCTGAGTTAGCACAGGTGATTTTCTCTTCTAGGCCTGTACAAATTAAATCATAGCAACCTCCCGAGGATTAACCTGCCCTATTTTGCAATCAGGAACTTGAATGAGTGAGAGTGAAATTCTTCTTACCTTCAAAACACACATACGTGGACCTCTCCCCTTGACCTGACCACTCCTTTAAACTACCTTCCTGTCAAACTTCAAAAAAAGACTTTGTTTGCACTTAATGTCTAGAACTGAGGTGGGGTGACCCTCTAGGTCTTCAGATAAGGCCCTTTGACTGAATCCAAACTTTATAGAACAAATCCCCTTAATAAAAGGATTTCTTCTGTGAAGTCTGGATTCAGTCCAAGGGCTGCAGCTTCCCCACCCCTGGTCTAGAATGTCCTCTCCAAAGATTGACTTCCAGGGCTTCCTTTAGTTGCAACTAAAATCCCTCCTTCTACAGGAAACCTTCCCCAACCTCTCTTAATTCCAGGGTCCTCCCTCTGTGAACAATCTCTTATTTATTCTGTCTGTACATATCCCTTTTCTCATTGTCTCCTCTGTTAGACTGTAAGCTTCATAAGGGCAGGGTCTGTCTTTAGCCTTTTTGTATTGCTGGTGCTTAGAGCCTGATAAATGTTAGTTATTTGGTTAGTGATCCATTGAAGTGACTTGCCCAGGGTCGCCGTGTTCAAGGCCAGCCCCCTTCCAATGTACCATCCTTCCTTTCCTTTACCAGGGTCTTTTTCCATTGTCTTTGGACAGGATCAATGATTTTATTAGGGAAGGAGATTCCTGTGGAAGAAAATCTGCAATCACCTGGGGCACCTGAGTCTTAACCCCAGGAAATCTAGCTTCCCTTCTCATCATTGCTGAAATGTTGACACTACCTCACTCAAACTTCTGAAGGACTTTCTTATCATGGAGCTAAATCCTTTGGGTGTTTTAAGGCTGCCTTTGATCTCCTGGACCCCCGACACTGAGGCCAATCCCCTTCATTCCTTCTTTTCTCTAGATTTCTGAAACAGGCACTCATGGTCCTTCAATCTCCAGTCTCCCCCCTTGGCCTTCTCCCACCCCCTTACAAATGGGCACCCCCAGGGTTCTCTCCTTGGCCTTCTTCTCTCATTGGTCTCATAGCCTCAGGTATGACCTCTGCTGGTAACATGTACTGGAAAGAGCTCAAATGCCCTGGCTTGGGTCTTGTGCTTTTTGTGTGGACTGTGGCCAATCACCTCACGACTTTAGTGCTCCAGCTTTTTCTCCTCTCCAACCCGAGGACGTGGCATTGACTAGATTGGCAGACATCATCTTCCAGCTCAAAAATGCTCTGACTTATTCAGCAGGTGGTGCAATTGGCAGAAAGCTGGCCTAGAATCAGGGAGACCTGAGTTCAAATGCTGCTCCAGACACTTGCTATCTGATCCTCCACAGGTCCCTTTACCTTCAGTCTCGTGAGAAATCCTCTGTAAAGTGAGGAGGATAATAGCACCTACTTCACAAAGTTGCCGTGAGGATCAAGCATAGTAACGTATGAAAGGCTATAGAAATCTGTGATTATCATTCAGCTCCATGCCCAACCTTCCTTGGAACTGAGAACCCAATTGTTTTCAACTGTTGGCTGATCATCTCCATCTAGACTGTACACAAACCCGGCATGTCCAAACCTGAGCTCACCACCGTTCCCCAGACCTGGTCCCCATGGACCTTCTTTTTCTGTTTCTGTTGATGGTACCACCATCCTCCCAGTTATCCCAGATCAAAAGCTGGAAGTCATTTTTGACCAGTTAAATGTCCTCTCCCTCACTCTCCTGATCCAATTAATTACCAAACCCCAGTGATTTCTACCTCTACAGTCTGTCCAGTAGCTCCCTCCTCCTTCTTAGCTCCTACTACCACCGGCTTTGTTCATTCCCTTCTCATTTCCCAGCTCCCTATTATAGTTCCTCCTAACTGGACTTCTTGCCTCCAACTTCCTCTCCTCTCTTTTTTTGGAGAAGGGAAGGCAGGGCAATTGGAGTTAAGTGACTTGCCCAAGGTCGCATGGCTAGTAAGTGTTAAGTGTCTGAGGCTGGATTTGAACTCGGGTCCTCCTCACTCCAGGGCTGGTGCTCTATTCAGGGCTTCCATGACCCTATCTGTCCATCTCATGCTCTGTCATCTCCTTTTTCCTTTTTCCTTCGATCTTTTCCAACATCAGGGCCTTTTCCAGTGAGTCCTGTCTTCTCTTTTAAGCTTCAATATTTGACTTTCCATTGAGTTAATTGCTTCAGGTATTGACTGACTGGATCTCTTTGCTGTCCAAGGGACTCTCCAAAGTCTTCTCCAGCAACATTTGAGAGCATTGATTCTGTGGCACTCAGTTCAACTGAGTTCTACTCTTGCAGCCACACATTGCTACTAGAAAAATCACAGCTTTGACTATATGGACCTTTTTCATCAAGGTGAAGTCTCTGTTTTTTAGTACGCTCTCTAGATTTGCCATAGTTTTCCATCCAAGGAGCAAGCTTCTTCTAATTTCATGGCTGCAGTTGCCATCTTTGAGCCCAGGAATGTAACATTGGACACTGATTCCATCCCTTCTCCCCCTGTTTGCCAGGAAGTGATGGGACTGTTGAGGTTTTGGGTTTAGGGGTGCTTGAGACCCCAAAATACTGACATTCCAGGTCCTGCCAAATGAATTCAACTCAAGCCTTCTCTCAGCCAAAGTAAAAAAAGTTTATTAAAGATTCACCATAATGGGTAGAGTCTTAAAGAGCCTGAGCATTTGTGACCCCTTGTATTGACAAGGGCCAGAACAATCTGACACAGACTGAGTCTGAGCCAGAATGAATTTGAGCTAGACTGAATCTTTGCCACTTCGTGAAGGCAAGATGGATCTTACAGAAAGATTATATACAGAAGGTTCTAGGGGTGGTCTAGAGGAGGAGTTTGGGGAGAGTCTTGAGGAGAAGTCTAGGGAGGATCTTGGTGGAACCGAGGTCAGAGTCCAGCAACCAAGAAAGTGGTATTTTGGTTAGATCTAGGGTGGAAAAGAGCCAGAGACAATCTGGAGGTAACAGACAATGGTGGGCTAGGCTAGTTTAAAGGTAACAGATTTGGTCATAGATATTTTGATAGGATCAAGAGTGGGAGGCAGCTGTAGGCTACCTGGAGATAACAGACAATGGAGGGCTAGGCTAGGTTAAGGGTAACAGAGATTCACTCATGTTAATAATAATGGAAGGCGTTTGGCCTCTGGGGAACTCCAGATCAAGAGGGAAGATTCAAGGGGTTTCCAGAGCCTGTACCCCATCAGGACCAGTTGCCAAGATCTTAGTTTTTTCTGTGTTAAGCTTCAAGCCAACTTTTACACTCTCCTCTTTCACCCTCGTCAAGAGGGTCTTAATTTCTCCCCACTTTTTGCCACCACCGTGGTACAGTCTGCATATCTGAGACTGTTGATGTTTCTTCCAGCTTTTGATTCATCCAGCTCTGCATATGAGTTAAATAAATAAGGTGACAATACACAGCCTTGTCATCCTCTTTTTCCCACCGTAACCCAATCACTTGTTCCATGTTTGGTTCTAACTGTTGCTTCTTGGCCCATATACAGGTTCCTCGGGAGATAAGAAAGATGATCTGATACTCTCATCTCTTGGAAGACTTGCCACATTTTGTTTTGTTCCACTCATTCAAAGGCTTGTGATTGCCAGAATCTATTGGCTTTTTCTCATGCTTTTTGACCTTTCTGAAGCCTTTCACATGATCCACCCATCTCTCTCTCTCTCTCTGTCTCTCTCTGTCTCTGTCTCTCTTTCTTTCTCTTCCCCCTCCCCCCCTTTCAAGTCCCAGCTAAATCCACCCTTCCCACGGGAAGCCTCTCCCAAGCCCCCTTAATGCTAGGCTTGCGATTCTCTCCTATTTATCCCTTCCCTGACTTGTTTGTACATAGTGCTGTATCCCGTTACACCGTGAAATTGGCCTCTCTTTGTATCTATCCCCAGTGCTTAGCACAATGGCTGGTATAATGTAAGTGCTTAATAAATGCTTAGTGAGTGACTGACGTCATAGTCTCCCTGTCATCCGTCTGAGTGATGGTGATTGTTCTGATCATGTGGTTCTCTACCCTCAGTGGGTCTCCTTGCACAAACAATAGAGTTATGATCCTGGCATTCAAGGCCCTCCACACTCTAGCACCAACCTCCTTTTATCTCATACTATATTCCAATACCCCAGGGCAGCTAAGTGGTAAAGTGGAGAGAGCACTATGCTTGGAATCAGGAAATGTGGTCAAATCTGACCTCAGACTAGCTGTGTGACCCTGGGCAAGTCACTTAACCCTGTTTGTCTCAATTTTCTCATCTGTCAAATGAACTGGAGAAGGAAATGGCAAATTGCTCCATTATCTCTGCCAAGAAAACCCCAAATGGGGTCACGAAGAGTCAGACACCGTTGCAATAACTAAATGACAACAATGTACCAGGCACTGCATTAAGCTTAGCTTTACAAACATTTCATTTGACATATTTAACATGAACGTCTACGTAGAGCCTATATCAGATGGCATGCCATCTTGGGGAAGGGGCAAGGGAGGGAGGAGGAGAACATTCATTCATTCATTCATTCATTCATTTGCTTTTTTTGGAGGGAGAAGGCAGGGCAATTGGGGTTAAGTGACTTGCCCAAGGTCACACGACTAGTAAGTGTTAAGTGTCAGAGGTCACATTTGAACTCAGATCCTCCTGACTCCACTATTCACTGTTCCACCTAGCTGCTGTAGGGAGGAGAAAATTTAGAACTCAAAATCTTATGGAAGTGAATGTTGAAAGCTAAAAATTAATTAAACCCCAAATATTTCATTTGAGACACACAACAACCCATCTTATAACTGAGGAAAGTGAGGCAAACAGAAGTGACCCAGAGTCATACACCTAGTAAGTACCTAAAGCTGGATTTGAACTTGGGGCCTCCAGACTCAGGCCTCACACCACCTGACTGGCTAGACTTCAGTTTCTCCCTTGACAATCTCCTTCCCTCTGTTGGTACTAATCCTTGATTTGTGAACTGGACTATTCTCACCTTCATCTCCAGAAGTCCCTTCTTTTCTTTGAGGCCCAACAGAGGTGTGGCCTCCTACAGAAAGCCCTTTGTCACCTCCTGAGATAAAATCCTGGCAAATTATGGCTAGACTTCACACACACACACACACACACACACACACACACACACACACACACACACACACACCTCTCAAACTCAACCTGTCTAAAATAGCATTGTTATCTCTCCTCTGAACTGTCTTGTTTCCTTCTAGGTCACCACATCTTGCCTTCTGAAATTGTAATGGGCCAGTATCAATGGATGAATAAAAAATTATTTTAGTGGCTATCACGTGCCGAGCACTGGGATAAGTGTTGGGAATAACTACAGGAAAAAGGACATAGTCCCCACCCTCAGGGAGCCCACTTTCTGACAGAGGAGGGTGCAGCCGCAGGGCCAAAGGAGAGGCCCGGGGATTCTCAGGGGACAGTAATGAGCAATAGCAGCACACCTTCTATAATGCCTTTCCATTGAAAAGGCCATTATTTGTTTCTGAACTTTTATCCCATTATCTTCCTGGTCCCCCCCTCTCACCCTCATCAGTTATATAAACTGGTTGTCCCCACCCCTCGGATAGGACCCTTCTCTCCATCTCTGCCTAGCTCAGGCCTTTCACTCAGATGACTCCTAATTGGTCTCCCTGGCCCAGTGTCTACTCACTTCAATCTGTCCTTCAACAAGCATCATTTTTTAAGGCCTACTATGTGTCAAGCACTGTATTAAGTGCTATCCGTACAAAGAAAGGCAAAAGACAGTCCCTGCTTCCCTTGTATTAAGGGAAAGAGAGCATGCACCCGACCATGTACATGCAAGATATTCAGTCATTTTTCAGTCACATTCAAATCTTTGTGACTCTGTTTGGGTTTTTCTTGGCAAAGATACTGTGGTATCTTTGTGGTTTGCCATCTCCTTCTCCAGCTCATTTTACAGATAAGGAAAACTGAGGTAAACAGAGGTCAAGTCACTTGCCCAGGGTCACACAGTTAGTAAGTGTCCGAGGCCAGATTTCAACTCAGGAAGATGAGTCTCCCTGACTCCAGGCCCAGTGTTCTACCCACTGCACCATCCAGCTGCCCCAAGCAAGATATATAGGAGTTAAATGGAGATAGCTGATGAGACAGTTAAAGTGATTGTCCTAAGCACAGATCTGGGCAAGTTATTCCTTAACTAAATATACTCTAGTGGTTCCCTGAGGCCTCTGGGATTAAATGCAAACTCCTCTGTTTGGCATTTGAAGCCCTTGGAAATTTGACCCCAGTCTACCTTTCCAGCTGAGTTATACATTAATGCTTTGCCCAGGCCAGCCAGACCAGTATTCTTGCTATTCCTCTGAAAGGGGGCTCCATGTTTGGAAGCTTTTACCTTTGCTCTGGTTACCCCAAGCCATGCCTGGACTGCCTTCGAACCACATCTGCCCCTTTGGATTCCTGGGTCTGTCAAGACCTAGTTCAAATACCACTTTCTACAGGAAGTCGTTCCAGATCCCTCCTATGGCTAACATTTATTAAGCACCATTAACCCCACAATAAACATTTATTAACCACCTACTGTGTGCCATGCAGGGCATCCAGCACTTTACAGTGATTGATCTAACAACAAACATTTATTAAGCACCTACTGTGTGCCTGGCCCTGTGCCAAGCACTTTACAGTGATTACTCCAACAATAAACATTTATTAAGCACCTACTGTGTGCCGGGCAGGGCACTGAGCACTTTACAGTGATTAACCCAACAATCAATAAACATTTATCAACCGCCTACTATGAACCTGGCCCTATACTAAGCACTGAGGATACAAAAAGAGGCAAAAAAACAGTTCCCACCCTCAGGCAGTTTACAATCTAACATGGACACAACACACAAAGCAGGTTATATAGGGAGGATAAGAAAGAAATGATGAAAAACAGGAAGGCCCTGGAATTAACAGGGGTTGGGGAAGGCTTCCAGTAGTAGGGGGGGCGGGTGAGTTACAGTGTCCCCCAGAGAGAAGGAGGCATATTCGGCAGATGTTACAAAGGTGAAATCAGTGGCACTTGGCATTACACAAGGGCACTACAGCTTGGATGGGTGCAGGGCAGGGGGTGGTGAGAAATGGTCAGGAGTCCAGGATGATTCCTGCCTTCTGAGCCTGTGGAACTGGGAGGGTGCTGTTCTCTCTGTTAACAGGGAAGCTAGAATTGGAGGGTGGGGGTCTCGGGGAAAGATGGCGAATTCTGTTTTGGACAGGGTGAGTTTAAAACATCTGCTGGATGTCTGAAAGACAGCTGAAGAGACCAGACTGGAGGTCAGCAGAGAATTTGGGACAGGAAAGATGTATTTGAGAATCATCTGCATAGAGGTGGTAATTAAATCCGTGGGAGCTGATGAGATCACCAAATGAAGTAGTGTAGGGGAGAGGAAAAGAGAGTCCAGGGCAGAGCCCTGTAGGACACCTATAGAGGGCATGGGAAGAAACCAACAAAATAAACTGAGACAATTTGATCCTCACAACAATCCTGAGAGGCAGGTGCTTTTACCTCTGTTTTACAGATGAAGAAACTGAGGCAAACAAGTTAAGTGACTTGCCAGGATCATGCAGTTAGAAGTGTCTGAGGCTGGATTTGAACTCAAGTCTTCCAGACTCAAGCCAGGTATTCTATCCACTAGGCAACCTATTTATTCTTTTGTATTTCTTTTTGTTTGAGATAATTGGTAAAGCAGCTAGGTGGCGCATTGGATACAGTATAAGATATTTGTAAAGCAGCTAGGAGGCCCATTGGATACCACACTGGGCCCGGCATCAGGAAAACTCATCTTCATGAGTTCTAATCTAGCCTCAGACACTTATGAGCTGTGGGACCCTGGACAAGTCACTTAACCCTGTTTTCCTCAGTTTCCTCATCTGTCAAATGAGCTGGAGAAGAAAATGGCAAACCACCCCAGTATCTGAGTCACAGACAACTGAAAAACAATGAAATGTTTGTAAAGCACTTAGCTGTTGTTTGTAGTCCTTCATTCTCAAAGAGGACCATGACATCAGGAAGAAGATGCCATGATGTGCAAATGAATTGGATTTAAGTGAGGCAGGGCTGTGCAAAGGCACCAGCCTCACTATCTCCTCCAGAGCCATCTAGGCCCAGTGGCAAAATGTAGATCAGGATGACTGGAGATAGCCCCCAAAGCACTTAACGTGGTGTCTGGAACATAGTAGGTGCTTAATAAATGTTTGCTCCCATTTCTATATAGTCCTTACAATCCTGTACATCTTATCTTCTCAATAGAATGTAAGCTCCTTGAGGGTGGTTCTTGTCTGTGTCCCTAGTGTGGGACAAGGTGCTTGGCACATTCACAAATGCCTGCTGACTGAGCTCATTCCTGCACTTGTCTCACCTTCCCTTACGCTGAAGGGAGGTTTTTGCAAGTCCTCTCTGATCCCCATCGGTGAGAAGCTTCTTAACAGCAGGGTCCATTTATATCCCTCTCCACCCTCCCCATCCCATCCCTGATGCCTTGGAGGTTGTGGGATGGGGTAGAGCTGATGGTCGACCCATGTTTATGGAATGAATGAATGAATGAATTCTGCAGGCAGCTTGATTCTTCTGCCCTTTTCATTGGAGATGCATTAAAATCCTTTGGAAAAAAAAATAGTTACAATATTCCCTTGGTCCAGAAGTCCAGAAGATTTTGTCTCCTCTTCCCCAGCTGAATCATTCCATGACCTTGGGACTTCCCCCACTCCCTCCTTGGGTAAATATGAAACTCCAACACTCCTCCCTGTCCCAGGTAATGCCCCACCTACTCCTTGCCCTTTGCTTGAATATAATACCAATATTTCCATTGGTTTATTTATATTTTGGTTCAGTGTTTACAATTCAGTTGTCCTAATGAATTGTGTATTTTCAAGTGAGGCTGTCTCAATCTCAACGGGAACATGGGTCACTCCCTATATAAAACACCTAGTCAGGTGAGCCCTACACAGAGATTTAAAAACAAAACAAAAAACTTCTAGACAATGAACAGAATGACTTTGCATCCAATTTGACTTAATTCAACAAACATTTATTAAGTACCTGGTCTATGCCAAAACACTGTCAAATACTGGAAATGAAAAGACAATAAACCATTCCCCCCTACTCCTACCCCCTTCCCCTTACAAGAAGGTGCCAGGCTTGGAGTCAAGAGGACCTGAGTTCAAATTCAACCTCAGACACTTACTAGCTGTGGGACCATGGACAAGTCATTTGACCCTGTTTGCCTCAGTTTCCTCATCTGTAAAATGACCTGAAGAAGGAAACCGCAAACCACTCCAGTATCTTTGCCAAGAAAGCCCCAAATGGGGTCCCAGAGAACTGATCACATCCCATCCCCTTACAAGAGATTGGGGTGTGGTGGGGCGGAGGGAGGGGGCAGGGATACAATATGTACAAAGTGTTTGGGGGGAGGGTACAAGACAAGGGTAATTTATCAACAGAACAAGGAAGTGAGAGAGGAGAAAACGCATCTCTTGGAAGAGGAGAGAGATTACGGGTGTGGACCATTACATATACTGACAAACTGTTAACCTGGTAGTTTTGTTGAAAAACCTTTTTCTCTTCTTTCTTCCCAGAGATGGGCTTTAAGAGAGGGAGATACATTTGGAAATCAAAGTGATTAAAAACAAGCTACACCAATAATAGCAACAAAGTATAACGGAGCTGGGCTCCTGCCCCGGAAGGGCGGGATGGAGACGAGGGAGAGGCAGGGCTCACGCGGACGGATACGAGAGAGCTGGGGGTGGCGGCCAGGGAAGGAAACTTCGGCCTAAAACCCCGATCCCGAGGTTTCCGAGCGGGGGCAAAGGGCTGCGAGTTGGCTCGGCCTTCGACACGTGATATTGATTTGATTATCATGCGGTCGAAAGAGAGGCCGGAGAACGGCACTGAGCGGGTCCCTGACACACCCTGTGGGGCCGTCTTTGGAGAGATGAGTAGGACGCGTCTGAAGCACCGGTCCCCAGCCACTGCCTTCCATCCTTGCTGCCAAATGTAATCAGGGAAATCGGGGAACCCTTCTGGCTGGGTCCACTACACAACCGTACCTGGTCCCCGCTGCTTCTCGAGAAGCTTTCCACACCTCCATCATCAACTCACTCTCCACTCTCCACATGGCTTTTCCCACCCTTTTCATTCTTCCTCAAACCTCCCATAGGCCCTCCCCCCCCTCCTCTCTTCGTTGAGAACCTCACCCCGCACATTCCAGACACAATGTTGGGCATACAGCGTGAGCTCCCTCTTCTCTCTCCCTCCTGTCATTCAGTGCCTTCTGTCATTATCTCCTCCTTCACCTCGGCCTCAATCAATTAATCAACAAGCATTTACTAAGCACGTTCTGTGTGCCAGGCACAGTGCTAAGAGCTGGGGATTAAAAAAAAAGGCAAAAGACGGTTCTTGCTCTCAAGGAGCTTGATTTAATGGGGCCGACAATATGCAAACACATATATACAGAACAGGCTATAAAACGGATAAACAGGAAGTTAGTAACAGAGGGCTTCCGATAAAAGAAGGGATTTTAGTTGGGAATTAGAGAAAGACAGGGAGGGCAGTAGTTGGAATGGAGGAGGGAGGGCATTGCAGGCTTGGGGGAAGAGCAGAGAGTGTCCAGAGGTGAGAGATGGAGGGTCTTGTTTGTGGAACAGCCAGGAAGCCAGTGTTACCCTATGGAAGAATACCTGTTGGGGAATGAAGCCTAAGAAAATTGGAAAGAAAGTAGGGGGCCAAATTGAGAAGGGCTTTGAATGCCAAACAGTATTCTGTATTTGCTCCTGGAGGCAATAGGGAGCTGCTGGAGTTTCTTGAGTAGGGGGAGTCGGGGTGACATGATCCCACATGAGCTTTAGGAAAATCATTTTGGTGGCTGAATGCAAGATGGTCTGGGGCGGGGAGGGAGAGACTTGAGGCAGGCAGACTGCCAGCAGGATATTACAATAATCCAGGTGTGTGGTGATGAGGGCCAGTACCAGGGTTGGGGCAGCATTAGAGGAGAGAAGGGGGCGCATTCTAGATGTTATGGAGGTGAAATCTACTCTGCAGATCTTGGCAACAGCTTGGATATAAGGAGTAAGCAAGAGTGAGGAGCCCAGGATGATTCCTAGGCTGACCCCTCCACCTGCATAATCCAGTCTCCTCCAACAGATACTGCCTTGGTCATCCCCACTCTAACACCCATTTTCATTCTCTCCCTGTCTCCGGGTTCAGCCCCTACTGCCTACAAACATGGCCATGTCTTTCTCATCTGCAGAAAACCCTCACCTGATCCTTCTAATGCCCTAACAATAAAAGGCCGTCTACAATGGGCATCCCAGCTTTCTCTCCTCTCACTCTCTTTACCATCCAGCTTTGACCTTTTCATTCCACTGAAACTGCTCTCTCCAGTTACCATTTTACTGAAGATTCGAATGGTCTCTTAGCTGCCCAATCCAATGGCCTTCTCTCAGTCCTCATTCTCCCTGATCCCTGCTGATCACCCTCTCTTCCTTTGCTGCTCTCTTCTCTCTAGGTCTTCCAGACACCCTTCTTAGTCCTCGGTCCTTGATCCTCACCCAGGACAAACTCTCTAAATTTAGGTATCCCACAACCCCCATCTTCTCTTCTCCCTTTATACCACTTCACTAGGTGATCTCATCAATTAGCATCTCTGTGCCAATCATCCTCAAATCTACCTATCCTGTTCTGCTTCTCTGCCCACCTCCAGTCTCTGATCTCCAACTGCCTTTCATACATCTCAAACCTGATGCCCGCTAGACATTTTAAGCTCAACGTTCATCTTTTCCCCAAATCCTCCCCTTTCCAACCTTCCCCATCACCGTAGAGGGCAACACCATCCTCCCAATCCCTCAGATTCTCAGCCTAGGAGTCATTCTGGACTCTTCATTCTCTCCCCCCAACCAAGATGGTGAAAAGGCCTGTTGAGTTCACCTTTGCCGAATCTCCTAAATATGCCTCAATTTTTCCTCCAACCCTGCTGTCACTGTAGGGCAGACCCTGCTCACTGCACATTTGGACTACGGCAGTATCCCGTTGGTGGGTCTGCAGACCTCATCTCTCCCCATCCCAACCCATTCCTCATTTAGCCACTATAGTGGTTTTTTAAAGCACAAATCTGACCATGTCACCCTCCCCACCCAAAAAACTTTAGTGTCTCCCTGTTGACTCCAGAATCAAATACAAAATGTTAGGTTTGCCATTCAAAGCCTTTGTAACCTACTCTATTCCCTCCCAAATCCAGTCTTCTTACACCTTACTCTCCTCCACCTACTCATCTACTCTTCTTTACAGTGACCCCATGGGCATTTTTTCTGGCTTTCCTCCATGCCTGGAATGTTCTTCCTCCTCCTCTTCACTTCCCTGCTTCCCTGGCTTCCTTTAAGACCCTAGAGGGAGTAATCAGGAAACCACAGTCCTGTTTCTACAACTGTGCCTGGGATAGAATAATCAACATGTATGTGTATGTAAAGGGAAGCTAGGTGGGGCAGTGGATAGAGCACCAGGCCTGGAGCCAGGAAGACTCAGCTTCCTGAGTTTAAATCAGGCTTCAGATGCTAACTGTGTGACCCTGGGCAAGTAACTTTACCCTCTTTGCCTCACTTTCCTCAACTGTAACATGAACTGGAGAAGGAAATGACAAAGCACTCCAGTATCTTTGCCAAGAAAACCCCAAATGGGGTCAAGAAGTGAGACTTGACTGGAAACAACAAAATGTATATGTAGTGTTTTGAAATTGGTTGCTCATAATCTCCCATTAAACTAAACGTCCCCAGTCTTTGTTATTCGAATTTATCAGAGTAAATTGAAGATCAGATAGGTTACACATGCTAACACAGCTGCTAAGTGTTCTGGCAGAACTGAAATTCAGATTTCACTACATTAGGATGGGGAGAAGATGAAGGGGTTCTCTGGGCTGGGCAAGGGAGATGGGGGGGGGATTGAGGGAGTCGAAAGTGATTCCTTCTGTCATTATCTCCTACTTCACCTCTGTCTTAATCAATTAATCAATAAGTATTTACTAAGCACGGTCTGTGTGCCAGGCACAGTGCTAAGGGCTGGGGATTAAAAAAAAGGCAAAAGACAGTTCATGCCCTCAAGGAGTTTAGGATTTAATGGGGGCAGACAATATGCAAACACATATATACAGAACAAGCCACATAACTGATAAATAGGAAGTTAGTAACAAAGAGCTTCCGATAAAAGGAGGGATTTTAGTTGGGAATTAGAGGGAGTCAGGATGGGTAGTGGTTGGAATGGAGGAGGGAGGGCATTCCGGGCGGGGGGTGGGGGCATTCTGGCCGGGAATTGAAGGGGGGGAAATGAAAGAATAGTATTTGACCAGCATTTATTAATCGCTTCCTGTGTGCCAGGCGCCGTACTCAGGATGGAGGATAAAAAACAAAGCTAAAAAGAAAACGTCGCCGACTCCAAGGAGCTTATATTCTAAGGGAGAACGGTTTTGAAACAATGTAATCGACGAGTTATCTACGGTATGAGCAAGAGAAGCAGGCAGAGCCGAGGCTCTAGCGTTAAAGGAGGACCAGAAGGTGGGATACTTGAAAGGTGGGAGGGGAGTGGAGGAGGCGGAGACCCCCAGACTGGGGAGAGCGGGTGCCGGGGGCTGCGATGCCCTGCGCTGGGGCCGGGCCATTCTAGGGAGAGCAGGGCAGGTGGCTGGGAAGGGGCGAGGCACAGAGCAGGATTCTAGGTGTGACCCCGGGCTTCACAGAGGGCCTCTGCAGGCCATGGGGATGAGGTGCCAGGCATGGGTGGGGCTGTAGCGGAGATGGATGGGAGGGCGCGAAGCAGCCAAGGGAGAAAGTGGAACAGGGGTCGGCCGGGGTTAAGTCTCTGCTCGACACTTGCTGTGTGTCCTGGAGCAAGTCGCTCAACCTCTCTGCGCCGAAGTTTCTCTATATGTACAATAGGGCTTCGCTTGTGCGGAATAGGGGAAGATCAATAAAGTTAATGTATGTAAAGCACTCTGCAATCTTTAAAGCGCTTTAGAAATATTACCTACAACTGTCTCGAGGGGAGAGCGCGCGGGGGTGAGAGGACCGAAGGAGATTCGAGGTAGGGGAGACCAGGCCGGAACAACGCGCCCCTCCCCAGCCAGGAGGGGAACGCACAGACAAGCGGAGGGGTCTGCGCATGCGTCCCTAGCGCGTTTTTCCCTTGCGCGCCCGCCGTAGCGGGTCCCGGAAGCGCGGGCCCGCAGGAACGCCATGGAGAAGTACGAGCGGATCCGGGTGGTAGGGAGAGGCGCCTTCGGGTGAGGCGAGGCACGGGCTGCGGGCGGGTGAGGGGAAGAGAGCGAGGGCGGTAGGGCACAATCGAGGAGCAAAGGCCAAATACGCCCAGCTCGCATCCACCGGGCCCGGGCCCTCATGGGCTCCGGTCCAGCTCTCGGAAGTCCCGCCCCTATTTCCGGCCCCTGGTTCCCACCCACAACGAGGCGGGCCCCAGAGCCCCGCCCCGACGAGCACGCCCCGTTTTACCACGCCCCCATTCTGACCACGCCTTTCTCCAGATCCATTTCTAGTTCCAGCTGTCTCTGCCCTTTCTCGCTCTGTCTGTGCCCCAGCTCCTGGCTCATACTCCAAGGACATGGGTTCCAATCCTACCTCTGGCACTAACTTGCTATGTGACCCCTAGCAGTCGCTAAATCTCCGGGGCCCTCAGCTTCTTCCTCTGTAAAATGGGGCGGGTGGGTCTAGACTAACCTCCAGCCCGGGGTGGGGAATCTGGGGCCCTCCAGGTCCTCAAGCGCGGCCTTTTGACCGAGTCCCAGTTTTTAGTTTTACAGAAGAAACCTTGTCATTAAGGGGGTTTGTTTTCGGAAGCCTGGGCTTGTCCAAGGGCTCCATTGAGGTTCTCCACTTACCCCTGCCTGCTGCTCTCCTAGCTCCAGCCCCTGCTCCCCCCAGTCTTCCTGTTAATCAGTCACT
Organism: Pseudochirops cupreus; assembly: GCA_028627135.1. Lineage (NCBI taxonomy): Eukaryota > Metazoa > Chordata > Mammalia > Diprotodontia > Pseudocheiridae > Pseudochirops > Pseudochirops cupreus. The sequence continues at coordinate 366,470,459 of CM053584.1, forward strand.
CAGCGTTTATTAAGTGCCTACTGCATGCCCTGTCCCCCCGCCCCTTCCAGGATTGTGCACCTGTGCCTGCGCAAGGCCGACCAGAAGCTGGTGATCATCAAACAGATCCCGGTGGAGCAGATGACCAAGGATGAGCGGCTGGCTGCCCAGAACGAGTGCCAGGTGCTCAAGCTGCTCAACCACCCCAACGTCATTGAATATTACGAGAACTTCCTGGAGGACAAGGCCCTGATGATCGCCATGGAGTACGCCCCAGGTGAGGCTCCTGCCCAGCGCTTGGAAGAACCCCAGGCATGGGCCAAGTTCTGCTCCTGGCCCAGCCTCGGTGAGGTTGGGAAAATCCTTTCCCATCAAGGCCTCAGCTTCCTCCTTTGTCAAGAGAGCGGTTGGTCTCCACGGTCCCTCTTTGCAGTGACATTTTGTGACTCTTTCCTGGTGCAGGGAGAGGGGTGAGGCTGTCTGTGCCATTGGGGGACTGCAGGCCCCCGGGCGCACTGGGGAACAGTCTCCTGCCCTTCTTTGCCCACAGGGGGCACTCTGGCTGAGTACATCCAGAAGCGCTGCAATTCCCTCCTGGATGAGGAGACCATCCTGCACTTCTTCGTTCAGATCCTGCTGGCCCTGCACCACGTGCACACCCACCTCATCCTCCACCGAGACCTCAAGACCCAGAACATTCTCCTGGACAAACACCGGATGATAGTTAAGATCGGTGACTTTGGCATCTCCAAGATTCTGAGCAGCAAGAGCAAGGCCTACACTGCAAGTGGGACCGGGGCTCCAGGACAGGGCTCAGGGCCCCCCCTTTCCCAGGGTTCTTAGTCTTGGCTCTCTCTGTAACCAGATGTATAACTTTCATTTCCTCTTCTCTAAGATGAGGTGGCTGGCGGGACTTCATGGTCTCTGGGTCCACTCCTCAGGGCCTGTCTGTGGCCCTTGTGGACATCCACACTGTGGCCAGACAGAGGGGAGATGGAGAAATGGGAGGAGGGGCCTTTTCCAAGCCACTGATTCTCTCTCTTCCTTGTTAGAGACTTCCAGGTCCATGGTGGGATTGTGGTTGGAAAGCTGGAAGGGACCTTCCTTTGAGATCTAGTTCAACCCCCATCTAACCGAGGCTGAGAGAGGGCTGAGACTTGGCCCAGGTTGCAGGATGAGGGGCCAAGCTGGGGTCACACTGGTCCCAGCAGTCTATGTCCCAAGCCCTTTTAGCTGAGTCCTTGTTGCTAATCCTTGCCATCTTCCCTGCAGGTGGTGGGTACCCCTTGTTACATCTCCCCAGAGCTGTGTGAGGGCAAGCCCTATAACCAGAAAAGCGACATCTGGGCCCTGGGTTGTGTGCTCTACGAGCTGGCCAGCCTTAAGAGAGCCTTTGAGGCCGCGGTAAGACCTGGGGCCTGGAGGAGGAGAAGACACTTTCCAGCTCACTCCTTCATTGCCCTTGGCCACCCCCGACTCAGCTTCTCTGATGTCTAGAATGCCTCCTCTCTCACCCTGACTTGCTCCTAATGCCTCTCTATCAAGCCTCATCCCTCCCCCCTTCCAGTCGTGTTCAAGGCCCTCACCTCTTCCAGGTAGCCTTTCTTGATTAACTCCACCTGGTTTTCATCCTGACTTCCTTCTTGAAGGCATGACTGCTGCTAGTTTTGTTCTTGTCCCCTTTTCTTCTCTGGGATCCGTGTTTGTGTCTTCTCTCCCTCATCAGCCTAGTAACTTCCCAGGGGCTGGGCCTGCACCTGTGCAAGGACTGGCTCTTTCCTCTCTCCTGGCCTGGCCCAGCCTGGCCTGCTGCCCATGAGGTTTCTGAGTGGCCTCGGCTTCGCTTGCACAGAACCTCCCTGCCCTGGTGTTGAAGATCATGAGTGGCACCTTTGCACCCATCTCAGATCGATACAGTGTTGAGCTCCGCCAGTTGGTGCTGAGCCTGCTAAGCTTGGAGCCTTCCCAGCGGCCCCCATTGAGCCACATCATGGCCCAGCCCCTCTGTGTCCGTGCGCTGCTCAACCTCTACACTGACGTAGGCAGTGTCAGGATGAAAAGGCCAGTAAGGCGGGCACGAGGGGGTGGACAGGATGGGAAGGAGATGCTAGAGGAGGCTGGGGAGGGCAAGCTGGGGCTGGAGCTGGGCATGGAATCCAGAAATGGACCTAGGGTGAGTGAGCGACAGCTGGGGAGAGGCACGTGGTCCATCTATGGCTCGAGGTGTGGGGAGAGATCCTAGAAGGCGTCCATTTTATAGATGAGGAAGCAGAGGCTTGCCTGAGGTCACACAGCTGGTAAATGGCAGAGAGAATTTGTACCCAGACCCTCTGATCCTGGTGTACCAGTCTGCCTCTGTGTTGAGCCCCCTCATTTTACATTGAAGCCCAGAGAAGCTATGTGACTGACTGGAGGTCACACAGCAATGTGTTGGGGGCAGCACTGGTCCCGGCACAGCCTCTTTCTCTGCCCCTTGGGGTCGGTGAGCTGGAGGCACCAGGGCCCATGACTGCTGAGCCAACATCCACACATCCATTCCACAGGGTAGAGAAGCCCCTGGGCAGCGTGCCTGCGATGCCCTGTGGCCGAGCAGGTGGCAGAACAGGTGGCCCCCGCGGTAAGTCTAGCAGGACCCCCTCTCCCATCTCAATCCTGGCAATGACACATTTACTAAAGGCCACTGGGGCCCTAGAGGGAAGGAGGCCATCAGCCTTGACTTCAGAGAGCTTCTGGTCTAATGGCAGGGAACAGGGTCAGCACAAGGGAGAGAGAGTATCAATATCATGCTTGGAGAAATGTCCTGGGATGCCATGCTGTAGCTCCTTTCCCAGTGGAGACTGCTCCTATGGGATGGACGTCATCTGAATGGGAGGGCCTTGGGAGAAGGGGCCCGTGCACCTGGGGAAAGGCCTCCCCTGGAGAGTCTGCAGGAAAGTCAAAGAAAGAGGAGGTGGTGAGGAGGGGGAGTGTCCCAGGCTTGCAGCCAGACTGCAGTTGTCAGGGGAAGGCAGACACACCTTGGAAGGTGGGGGGAGCACCTGGATAACCACCCTTATAGGACAGGTTAGATTTTGTAAAAGATATGAAGGAAAGGGCAGGAACAGGTATGGGCTGGGCATGATCCAAGACCAGAGCTGAGCTGAGCTAGTGGTTGCAGTGGACAATGGGCCAGTTTGGCTGAAACTTGATAGAGGGCTGATGGAAAAAAGGCAGGAGCATGCTCCCAACCTGCAGGTTGTGGAGAGCCTTGAATGGCAGTTCCAAGAACACACACCTTATTTACTAAGCAGTAGGGAGCCACGGCAGCTTTTGAGCAGGTCAGTGACCACCTGAGATGCCAATGAAAACACCATATCATCTAGACAAGAGATGTCCCTCCTTACTCTTGTCCCCTTCACGAGCTGTCCAGACAGCTTGGAGGAATCCCAGGGCCAAGCTGTTCTCAGGGCACCTCCTTTGGTCAATCTGGGGGATGGCACATCAAAGCCCCCCATGCTCTCTCCTTGCAGGTGTGCCCCAGGGGCTGCCCCGGCCGGCCATCCCGCCTCCCCTGTCCTCTGTCTACACCTGGGGCAGTGGGCTCAGCATCCCCACGAGGCTGCCCATGCTCAACACCGAGGTGGTCCAGGTGTCAGCTGGGCGCACCCAGAAGGCTGGTGTCACTCGGTCTGGGCGCCTTATCATGTGGGAGGTGAGCAGGGGAAGCCGCTTTGGGGGTGTCGGAGCCAGTGCCTGGGCCCCCAGCTCAGCACATGCCCTGTCTCAATGCAGGCACCTCCCATGGGCGTTGGAGGGGGCATCCTGCTGCCGGGAGCCTTGGAGCAACACCAGCCTCAGTTCATCTCACGCTTTCTGGAGGGCCAGTCAGGAGTGACTATCAAGCATGTGGCCTGTGGGGACCTCTTTACTGCCTGTCTCACTGGTACTGGGCAAAGGGCAGCATGAGTTTTGGGTGTGGGGAGGGCTCCAGGATGCATGGGGGCAGAGGCCCCTAACTGAGGCGGAACCCAGCTGTGGTAGACTCCCTACGCCTGCTGGTGAGTGCCACAAAGGAAGGCCCCTGCTCTTCTCCCTACATCCTTCCCCCCACACACTCCAGCCCCATCATGTCCCATTGGAGTGGCCCCAGCTGGGCTCCACTGATCCAGCACGCCCCTCTTCTGCCTTCCCTCAGACCGAGGCATCATCATGACCTTTGGCAGTGGCAGTAATGGTTGCCTGGGCCACGGCAGCTTCACCGACCTCAGCCAGGTATGTGTGTATTGGGGGTAAGGAACATCAAAGAACCTGCTTCCTGGGGGCTTGGAGGGGAATCCCCAGAAACCCTCCCCTCCCCCATGGGGACTGCATCTGGTTGGATCCTGGCAGGGTAAGGAGGAGAGAGGATTTAAAGAGACAGGCCACCCTAAGAGGGGTTTCTGGCCTGGGCTGGGGATTCAGAGGGGTTGGGCCTTTCTCAGTTTCCAGGCCAGGGCTGGGCTTCAGGGAAAGGAGGGACAAGGAGAAACAGGCTGCCCAGCATTAGCCTTGAAAGCTTCAGGGTCCCATTAGCCCATCTTTTCCCCTTCCAGCCTACAATTGTGGAGGCCTTACTGGGCTATGAGATGATGCAGGTGGCCTGTGGGGCATCCCACATCTTGGCGCTGTCCACAGAGCGGGACCTGTTTGCCTGGGGCCGTGGAGACAGTGGTGAGGGCCAGCCCCTCTGTACTAACGGGCCCCTGACACCCCAGGACCACTAACAGTGTGCCTCTGATGCTGCCTCTCAGTCCCACATACCGTGGACAGTTGGAGGTCCCATTCTTGGTCTAGTGGCAGAGATATTTGAAGGGGGATTGAGGGTAGATAGAAGAGCCCCCAGCTCTGTTGACATCTGTGGGACCTCTTGCTCCAGGGCTCAGTTTCTTCATCTGTGAAATAGAAGGGTTGGCTTTGTTTCTCAGTACTCCCCCAGGCCTGTCAATAGTTTGTGACTGTTCTCGTTCCCTCTTAGCTCAAATTCATCTTACCTCCCCTTGCCCTGAGCCTGGCTCTCTCCAGGGTCCTGCCTCCCTGCCCTGGACTGCTCCTTTTCCCTAGATCCCCAGGACTCATCCTTTCTTCTCCTTGCCTGGCAGGCCGACTAGGGCTGGGCACCAGGGAGTCTCACAGCTCCCCACAGCAGGTGCCCATGCCCCCTGAACAGGAAGCCCAGTGGGTTGTGTGTGGCATTGACTCCTCAATGATCCTGACAGTGCCTGGCCGGGCCCTGGCCTGTGGGAGTAACAGGTGAGAGAATGAGGCTGACACCGGCTACCCCAGGCCCTGGAGCTCCCTCGGTCCCATTACCATTTACCAAGTGCCCACCCCTGCTGCCATAGCAGGATCCCAGGACCCAGACAGTCCCAAGCATGAGGAGGACTGTTCCTGCTATGGCCTTGTAGTGGGCTCACCCGCCCACCCTGTCCTCTCAGTGATGCCCTCCTGGCCTGGCTGTATGCATCTCATTACCTTTCTCTTCTCCCTTTGGTGAGCCTTTCAAGTCCTGCTGTCTTCCCTCCTGTTTCCAGTTCCTGATGAGACAAATTAGGAGAGAACCATTTCCTGTTCTAGACCACTCTTATGCCCCTGTGGTCATGTAGAGCTCTCCTGTCTTCCTTGTAGGTTTAACAAGCTGGGCTTGGACCGAGTATCCCCTGGGGAGGAGCCTGGCCCCCATGACCAGGTGGAAGAAGCTCTGAGCTTTATGCCCCTGGCCTCTGTACCCCTTGACTCAGAGCCTCTAGTGAGTGTTGATGTGGGCACTGCCCACTCTGCCGCTGTAACAGGTGAGTGGCAGATTTTCTCCACTTGAGTTTGGAGTTAAGAGGAGGGAGTCAGGGCTTGCTCTCTCCTTGGAGACCCCTTGGCTCACCCTCAGTTTCTCCCTCAGCTTCTGGCAAATGCTACACATTTGGCAGCAACCAGCACGGGCAGCTGGGCACCAGTGCCCGCCGAGGCAGCCGAGCCCCCTGCCTGGTAGCAGGACTACAGGGGATCAAGGTGGTGATGGTGGCTTGTGGGGATGCCTTTACTGTGGCCATCGGTGCAGGTGAGGAGCAGGTGACATGGATGTGACTGGTTTTCTGGGAAGTGCCAGATGTATTAGTGATACTCAAGAGGACCCAGAGAGTCAGTGTGTGATAGTGGAGGAGAGATTAAGGGCATTGGATTCTGCCTCTGCCACGTATTCCCTGGGTAGCCTCAGGGCACCACTCCCCTCCCCTCATCTGTAAAATGAGGGAGCTGGACTTAAATGGCCTTGTAGCCCATCTTCTGGCTGGTCTGTGATCTTACAAACCCTGGCATGTTAGAGTAAATCAGGGGCACCAGTCAATACCCAGAAATGCATCACTGTGAGGATCACAGCTTGACCAGAGCTCTAGAGAACACTCTGGAGTCAGGATTGACCCAGGTGTGAATGTGGGCTTGCACACTTTTCTCTGATGAGTCTGAGCTTTCTCATCCAGTGGGGAGGAAGGAGTGCTGTGGAGAAGAGGGTTTTCTGAACCATCATGGGCCCTGGTGAGGGTTGGACCCTGTGGCTGCCCTGGTGAGGACAGAGCCATTCCTCTGTGGGTTCTCACTGGCAGAAGGAGACGTGTACACTTGGGGCAAAGGCGCCCGTGGCCGCCTGGGGCGTAAGGATGAGGATGCTGGGCTCCCTCGGCCTGTGCAGTTGGACGAAGCTCAGCCCTACATGGTGACCTCTGTGTCCTGTTGCCATGGGAACACCCTGCTAGCCATCCGCCGTGAGTCAGTCCCCTGGAGACACCCTGCTTGGGCCCATCAGCCCTCTGACCTGGGATGCTCCCTGCTTTCCTTGCCCATATCCTGCCCACTGGAGACACTCTCTACTTGTGAATGCAGGAGTTTATACCTCACCATGCCTAGAATTCCCAGAGTCCAGGGAGGGTTTCATTGACATCTGAAGTAACAGTGGCATGGGGCATCCTATGGGCACCACCAAGGGGGTCTCTGCCACCTTCTGGGCTAGAGAAAGGACCCTTTGGCAAACCCCCCAAAGCACCTGTCCCAACCAGAGAGAGAAGAAGACAGGTTCCAGAAAGCTGGTGGGGAATGGGGAGCCCTCATGAGACTTCTGAGCTTATGTGCCCTTCCCTTAACTCCCACCACCCTCCCCAATCCCATACTCCTCTCTTCCTCCTATGAAGACTATTTTTGGACTGCTTGAAGCCTGCCTGGGGAAGGTAGATGGCATGCCCACTCCAGGGGCTGAATTGGATTCTTCACTCTGTTTTCCAGCTGCCACAGAGGAATCCATACCACCTTGAGAATCTCAGGCTGGATTTCTGCCCCAACAGAGAACAGATACCTTACCCTCCTCCCCTCTGCCACCCCCAGTTGTATTGGGTGGGTACCAGCTGGCTTTCTGACTTCAGTATGGATAGTGCCCCCCGGGGTCCTTTAGGACATTGCCTCTAAGATGCTGGTGTGACTTAAAAGTGGTACATCAAAGGCATCTCTAGAGATAGGGGAGCCTGGCACCCTGTATCCCAGCTTCCCTGTATTGCCTAGGGCACAGGCCTTCCACAGGATTGGAAATGCCAATCTCATTCTCCCAGTTCCTTCTTCAGCAAACATTAAGCGCTCACTTCCATGCTAGGCATGGTCTGTCCCTCTTCCCCACTATGCCAGGCCAGCAGCACACCCTATCAGCATGAGAGCCTGGTTTTGGTACCCTGAAAGCTTTTGCAAATAAACTTGGCTGTCAGGGAAGGAGCAGATACCCATTCTCAGGCACTTACCATGCCAGGCCTCCAAGACACAGACCTGTTGTGTGTGTTTCTTTCCCCAAATCCAGGAGAGGGGAGTGAGTTAATTTCTCTAGCATGCCAGTGTGGAGACTCTATGATGGGGCTTCATGGGTCCAAGACAATATAGGCAAGTTTGGGTTTGTCCCTATGGGCTAGAGGAGAGGGAATGCCCAGAAAGGCAGTTGCTACCCTCACACTGACAAGGCCAATGGGTATCAGAGTTTGCACAACCAGAGACTGTTGGGGGGAAGGGGAAGGAGAAGTGGGGCACCTGGGTAAGGGCAGAGGCCTCAGTCTCTCTGGCTCCCTTTCTGGGCCTTCCTGGACAGAGCTCTCTCCCAGGGCTTGTATGGGAAGGGGCATTTCCTGAGTGCCCTCAGAGAGGCCTCCTATGGAAGCTCTGAAGGCCAAAGGGGTGCCCTGAAATGTCATCCCATGGTCCCCTTTGGGGAGAGGGGTGTGTGTATTGGGGGTGAAGGGGAGCCCCACAAGCCTGAGGAGTGGGGCTAATAAAAGGAAGCCAAAGACCAGGTTTTTTGCCTCCAAGTTAATTACAAGAGTGTGTGTAGTGGGGGTGGGGATGTAGTGGACAGGCACCCAAGGGCACGGATAAGCCTGGGACCTTGGTTGCTGGGCAGCCAGAAGAGGAATGTGGGTGCAGCCAGGTGCCCCAGGGCTGAGGTTTCCTCTGGCGCTGTGCCTGGGCCCAGTCTCTTCTCTCCCTTCCCCTCTGGGTGCCCTCCTTTCCCTAGCCTGGGTCCTGGTTCCAGCTCCCTAGCGACCCGGCATTTCCCTGTAGCCTCGGGTTGCCATGCTGCTTGGTACACTTGGACCCCTGGGCCTGCCACGTGGGTCCAAGGGGAGCTGGGGCAAACCCTGGCCTCTCACTCATTTCATTCCCACCACCCTCGGTCTCCAGAGACTAGGGCTCCCAAAATAGCCGGCTGATTTGCAAAGGGCCCAACCCCACTGACAGTACTCTAGCCACCCCCCCCTCGCCCCCATTCTCTGTCCCTGGAGCCACAACGCTCCCTCCCCCCACAGCCCTTAGCCTCTGCAAAAAATGCAAGTTTGGTTTCAGACCCAAGGTTCCGTGCCTGGGCAGTCTCCTTGGCCCAGCTGGGCGATTCGCACCTGGGTCTGTGGGAGTTTTTAATTTCCCCCTTGGCCCAGGTCCCAGAATCCTTAGGGTCCAAGTAGCCCTCCTCCGCGGTCAGTGAGGGAGGACTCCCCGAACCACTCCCCAGGGTGGGGAGTAGCTGCCCTTCCCCCACTGGGGTAAGAAGGTGATGGGGGAAGGACGGCCCTCCCCCACTTCCGGAGGTAGCAGAGTGAGCCAGCGAAGCAAGCTGGAGGTGAGGGGGGCGTGATTCATTCTCCATGAATCCTCAGCCTCCAGCCCGGCCTCCACCTAACCTGCTTCGGACTTAAGGCAGGGGTGGGTGTGGCGGAAGGTCCAGAGGGAGGGACCCGGCCTGGAGGGGATGGTGGGCGTGGGGTGGGCAAAGGGCAGCCTCAGGGCACCGTCCGGGACCGAGTGACCAGAGACAAAGACTGACAGCCGGAGACTTCGTGCGAGGGAGAGATACTGAATGAATGAATGAATGAATGAATGAATGAGAAAGCTGGGCACTAGGGAGGTGAAGGTCGGGGTCCAGTACCAGGCTGGGCGGGCGGGGGAGGGGGAGATGGAAGGCCGGGCCCCCCTGCCCGGCGGCCGGGGTCAGCCGGGATGGCTGGCGCTAGGACCGGCCGGCCGGCCTGGGCTCCGCCCCCGCCCCCGCCCCTGCTCCGCCCGCCCCGGGAGGGGCCGGATCATGGACCTGGAGCGGCGGCCGCCGGGGCTGCAGTCACTAGTGGGCCGGCCGCGCCGTACCTCGCTGGGGAGCTGGCTGGCTGCGGGGGCCGCGGGCGCCGGGGCCGGCCCTCACCCCGGCCGCCCGGCCGCCCACCATGCCCGGCTTCGACTACAAGTTCCTGGAGAAGCCCAAGCGGCGGCTGCTGTGCCCGCTGTGCGGGAAGGCCATGCGGGAGCCCGTGCAGGTCTCGACCTGTGGCCACCGCTTTTGCGACACCTGCCTGCAGGAGTTCCTCAGGTGCGTGGGGACCCCCGGAGATCGCAAGGGCCCCGGACCCCGAGATCCCCGAGGCCCGGGGGGCCCTAGGCAGGGGCTACGCCCGAGTGAGACCTGGGAGACCCTCGTGGGGGGGAACCCGCCGGAGAGGGCAGGGGGCAGCGGCGGTGGGGGGGAAGTCACAGACCCGAATCCCCTTGAGCGCGCTGCGGATGGGACGCCGGAGTCCCACGGGGGGCGGGGGAGAGGCAGGGTTCTTTGGACTGGGGGGGGGCTGGGGGTGTAATCCTACTGGCCCGGGCGGGAGGAAAGGGGACGCTTCCCCTCTCCCTTTTTTCTGCACCCCCGGGGCTCGGACTCGAACAAAGGGGTCTGGAAAGGGAGCGTTCTGAGCCCCTGATTAGGAGGGACTCGAGTAACAAAGGAAGAGCGAGCGATCGGCGGCCGCTCCGGTGACGGGGCAGGTGGGGCTGAGGGTGGGGCGGCCTGGACGGGGAGGGAGCTCCGTGGCCCTTTGTCTTATTCCTGAGCCCACTCCTGAACCGCTCCTTCCAGAGGTCACCCCCCTCCCTCCTCTCGTGACCCCCTTGGAGCCCCCCAACAATGCGCCGTCACGTCAAAAGACGGTCGGTTGTGACGTCAGCACAATAGTGACACCTCCCCCCCCCCTTTTCTCCTGTGTCCTTTACCTCTTCCCCACCTTACTTTCTCTTCCTCCTGGACTCTCCCCAGATACCCAGCAGAGAAAGATTCTCCACTGGCCCCCCCCTGCCAATCTAGGTCCCGGCTGCTCTAAGGAAAAAAAAACAACAAACCTTGCCTCTTTCTAGGCGGGAGCCCCAAAGAACTCTTGAAAGATCACCTAAAAGAACGTGCACACTTGCTCCTGGGTTCTGTGTGTCCCTTGATTCCTCTGGTCTTACGGCTCCCAGTTGTCTCCACATAATAAAGAGTCTACATTGGACACCCGGGTTATAAAGGGGCTAGATAAGTGCCTCTAGAAAAGAGGACTTGGATGTAGAGAGTTCTGTAAGAGGCAGGGCTACAGGAGTCTGTTAGCCCATACCTGGCCCCTGGGTCACTTGGTTTGGACACTGGGGATGGTCGATAGCTGTGGAAGGAATCAAAATTAACGTTAGATTGGTGTGTTGGTCTGACACGCTTGGCATGGGGTCCCTTTATTCGAGATAGGGGAATTGGAGTTTGCAAGCTTCTGCCTAGGGATCCCCCACCCAAAAGGAACCATCTTTTTCTCCCCCATACTACCCTTCACACTGAGATAGGAATAGAGACCGAACCTGTGATTTCTCTGGTGTAGGGAAGTCGATCTCTGATGCCAGTCTCGACCTTCTCGGCAGTTTAGCATCTTAGAAAGCTGCAGTAAGGTACTGAGGAGGTTAAGTGATTTGTCCAGGGTCACAAAGCCTTCGTAGGTCAGATGCTGGGCCAGGAACCTGGGTCTCCCTGGTTTGGAAGCCTCTCCTAAATAGGGGGCAATCCATGGTTCTCCTGTACTCATCCGAGAGTGATTCAAGCAAACCACCTCCCCGCGCTCCATGCACACATACCCACACTCACGGCGGAATCCCAGCATTTTCTCCACCCCCTTTTGTGTCTGTAATCTTCTTCCCACTCCGAACTAAGCCAGCTTCCTCCACAACCTCCCACACAAGATTGAGGGCAGAGAAAGGTAAAGAGCAGGAAGTTGCCTTGCTAGGACACACAGTCAGCTTCTATCTTGGACTGTGTATCTCTGTCTCCCTGCCTGCCTGACCATCTGTTCCACTCGAATACAACCTTCCCCCAAGCTAGTGCCAACCCCCAGGGCACAAAGGGAAGGCCGCCTACAGGGGGGCATTGAGCTCTAGGGGTGGGGTGGCAGAGGCAGACAGCCTGCCTCAGTGATTCCAGCAGACGATGGTCTTTGGTCTTGGGGCTCTCCTGGGTATTTCCAGTGTGAGATTTCTCTTCCTCCTTTTCCCCTCTCTTTCTACCCCTTTCCCTCCTTTTCCTTCTTCCCCTGCCCTCTCATGGACCTTTCTGTTGGGCTGATTCTAGAGATTTGTATCCTGGACAGGAAATGAAGTCAGCTTTGCCCCATTCGTTCACTTTTCCTGGATTCAAGGATCCCCACTCCACCCCCTGCCTCATCTCTTCATTTTTCCCAGGAGCTAGGAATGGATGGTATTCTTGATCCCCCCTTATGACCAGCAGAGATTTCCTTGTCATGGAAGCCTTTCCCAAGCACTCCATGTTCTGATTCTCTGGCTTCCCCTCTTCCTCTGATGTTTCTTTCAGATTCCCCTCACCCCCAAACCTCCAGTCCCCTACCCATTCTTCCCATGACTTTTCTACCAGGGGAAGGGAGCGAATGTGTCAAAATGGGAATGCTTTTCTTCTAGACAGCCCTCGCCATCTTCTGCCATATCTCACTGAGGCAGCTTGGGGCATAGAGCAGCCTGTGCTGTTTTGGTTTTTTTTTTCAACCAGACCTGTGTGATTCATTGTTGTAGGGGACTCCAGAGTGAGGAAACTCCTTCTACCTGAGCAGGTTGGCACCTGTTTTGCTACAGATAGAGCCCCAGAGAGTTGCCTTGGGGGTACTGAGAGGTCACCCAGCCAGTACATCAGAAGCTGGATTTGAATCTGGGCCCATGTTTTGTTTTTTGTGTTTTTTTTTTTTACTCAGAGACTAGCTCTTTATTACACCACCCTGCCTGCAAGTTAAACTGTTCAAAAATTCAATCTTAAAAGAGTCACTGAAAAGCCTGAGGAGGCCAGAGAAAGGGGTGGGGAGGGAGAGGAGGAAGGAATCTGTCTCTGCCCTCCCCTTTCCTGCTCTGTCTCTTTTTGGAGGAATTCCAGGAGTTTGGATTTGAAGTCCAAGCTGGGAGAGAAGAGTTCATTAGGGGCCACATCTTGCTCAGAATTTGCCAGGGGTGGGAGTGGGAGAGCCTATTCAGCTGAGAATCAGGGGCCACTGGGGCTTTAAGGTGAGGGGATGCCAACCTGGGTCCTTGCCCCTTCCTCTTCCTGCCCTTCAGCCCCTCTGAACGGAAGTCTCAGGCTTGTCTTTTGTCTTCCTTTCCTCTTAGCAGACCTTCAGGCTTCTTCAATATACTGGGCTCCTTTTTTCACTCCTGCTGCCTACATATCTGGGTTATTGCCTCCTTGGTTTCCAGATGTTCCCTCCCCCCCTTCCTTGACAGCTGGCCCCACAGGGGACCAGGAAGTTAGTGAGTCCCTGGGCCTCCCTCAACCCTCCCCCCACTACAGATCTCATCTTGGGGGAAGCTGGGAAAGGGGACTGGGCTGCCAAGTCCAACTGCCTTTCCCCCTCCCCCTCCTGCCTCCAGGACTCTCTCTTCACCTCCCCCACCTGGAAATCCCCTCTTCCTCTAGGCCCCCAACCCTCCTTCCCACTCCTTCCACTCATCCTGCCTTTACCCCCAGGCTGGGGGGTGTGTGGCTCGTGGAGGGAGCTGGGCTCTTTCCCCAGAATGAGCCTCTTTCTGGACTCTAGTTCCCCATAGGGACAGACCCTTCCCTTCCCTCCCCCCCCAGTCTCTTTCCCTGGCTGGCTCCCTGGTCTGATGGAGTGCTGCAGCTGCTACCACCCCCCAGCCCAGCCTCCTGAGGCTCTTCTGGAGAGGGAGAAGAGGAAAGGATTCCACTGGGGAGGGGGCGCCACTTGAGAATTCCCCTGAGAATGTCTGGGGGCAGCTGAGTCTAACACTGCCTTCCTTCCCCACCCCAGGCCCTGGCCCAAGGCTTTGGTGCCTCCCGAGGTGGAGTCTTTGCTCATGATGGGGGCGGGGGGAGGGTGGGGGGAGCTGACCCAATCCCTTCCCCCTTTCTAAAATTCCTAACTCAGCACATTCTTGAAAGAAGTCAAGCGGAGCCCCACTTCCCTCCAGGGCCATTTCTCCCAGACAGTCCATTCATTACACAGGCCAGTCCTTGGGCACTCTCTACACAGGTAGGCAGATGGCTTGGCACCATCCCTTGGCATTGGGGATAATTGAATAACACTGGGCTTCTGAACCCCATTGGCAGCCGGCTTCTAGGGGTACTGCCAGGAAAACTCTTTGTAAACTGGAGAAAGCATTTGAAAGTATGGTCAAAGTCCCTCCAAGCATACTCATTAGCCTTTCTGTCAGATGTGTGGGGACCTAAGGACTTGATCAGGAAACAGCAGAGTCTCTGTACACCTAGACTCAGGATTGACTATGCCCATGAAGGTGCCAGTGCTATGAAGGCTGCCGACTGCCACGTGGCCCCTTGAGCTACTCCTGTCCCTGCCTGCCCCAGGCCCACTCCACCCACCTGACTCAGACCTGCCTGTCAGGAATGCCATGCCCCTGAGGCACCTCTGGGAAGGGGTGGCTAAGACTTCCAGAGCCCATCAGGCCACATGGCCAAGGGTCTTCAATGACACTGTTACAGGGCAAGAGTTGCCAATTAGTGGAAGTGGGTATGATACAAAGGCTGGTACAGCAAGGTAGAGTTTGGAGGGGACACTGAATGAAGGGAGAGATCAGATTCCGGCCTGAGGAAAGCTCCCAGCTTAGTCCTCTGTTTCAGCCCTGGGGGGAAGGGGCATATTTTCCTGACACTTTCCCAGGGAAAGAGGACTAGAACTGTTCCCTAGATAGCTGTCTCTTGGTTCTGGCAGTCGCCTCCCACTTTCCACCCCCCCCTCCAGATTTTGTGGGAGATCTGACCCTAAGGGTGGGTGGGGCTCCCGGGAATGACCTTTGTCTTGGCATCACAGTGGCTGTGGGTGGGGGAGAGTGGCGGGGCTGGGGAGCCTCAGTGAAGAGATAGATCCCGGGGAGGGGAGGCAGCCCTCAGAAGTGTCCCCTTAGAAACTGTAAACGAAGGATTAGGATTGGGGGTGGGAATAGGAGGTCCCTTCATATTCCCCAGCCCAGCTGCCATGGGGGAGTAGATGAGTTAGCAGCTGCCATATTTTGGCCAAATGCTGCCTGATGCAGCTGTCTGTGTCCTCTCCAGAGCCTCTGGGGTTCTTCCATCTCTACCCTCCTCCATGGGGAAGGGAGCTGGGGGGGGGTGTCTCCAGCTGGAGATGGGGAGGGTGGAACACTGCAGGAGCAGGCCACAGCTCCTGGAGGCTGCCCTCCCCATGCTTTGTGTCTCTGTTTCTCTTGCCGCAGGCAGGTTTGGGAACCGGTCTGGCCAGCCCTGCTTGGGGGGGCTGGCCCAGTCAGGCCAGGCTGGGGGGAATTGGGGGGCGTGGTCATAATCTCCTCTTTGCCCAGAGATAGGAGACACGGGCAAAGGGAGGTTAAAGTGCCTTTAGAGGGGGTGCAGGGCCAGCTGGTTGTAGCCCAGGGCATTTGCTATTGTGGGGTGGTTCAGGGTCAGGCTTATCTTAACCTTCCCCCAACTGTGTTTTCCTCTTACAGTGAGGGAGTTTTTAAGTGTCCTGAGGATCAGCTACCTTTGGACTATGCTAAGGTGAGGCCTGGAGAGCAGGGTGCCAAGTGGGCGTCCTCATGGCCATCCCATCCCTCCCACTCTTCCCTCCTCTAACACCAGCCTCATTTCGGTGATTGGTTGTAGGAAAGGGGGTGTTGGCAGTCAGGACAGTAGCACCGTGCCAAGGTCAACTCTGGAGCAAGGGGCTCTATGTGCCCCCACAAAGGAGGCTTGTTTCTCCCCTTCCCCCACCAGTTTTAAAACTGGAGTCACTGGTGTTTGCCCTGTGTGTGTGGTTGGGGGGGTGTTCCAAGGCTCACAGAGACAGCTCTGTGCCCACAGGAAGCTGCCTTCCCGCCCTCTGTCCTAGGGGCTGGGCTGGGAGCCAGTCTTGGACCCAGAGCAGGGACCCTCCCCCACTCCAGGCTCAGGCCTTGGGACTGGAGGAGGAGCTGGGAGGAAGGCAGAGGGGGTGGGTCCTGGAGCCTGGAGCCCAGCTGGGTAGGACTGGCCATCTCTGCCTGTCTCTGGGCCTGGAATGGTGGAGGGAAGAGGAGAGAGCACAGAATCTTGATTCGTAAAATGAGCAGACAGGAATCAGAAGTGTAGCATGGGCCAGGAGCCTTGGCCACACTTAGCACAAGAGGAAGCTGAGGCCCAGGGAAGTTTAGTGCCTTGTTTCAAGTCTCAAAGTGAGTTGGTGCCAAAGCCAGGACAGGGTTTTAGGCCTCCCCAGGCTTCCTCTTGCAGTTGGAGGAGGTCCTTAATTTTTGTCTCCCCTCCCAGATCTACCCAGACCCAGAACTGGAAATTCAGGTGTTCAGTCTAGCCATCCGCTGTATCCACAGTGAGGAGGGCTGCCGTTGGACTGGAGCCTTGCGCCACCTGCAGGTAAGGGCAGCCCCCTGGCCCTCAGGAGAAGCAGGGGGAGATGCCCAGGTTCTGGCTGGAAGAGTCCCAGGGGATGAACCAAGCGTGACTGTCCCGTCCTCTGTAGGTCCATCTGAGCTCCTGCGGGTATAACGTGGTCTCTTGCCCCAACCGGTGCAGTGCCAAGCTGAGCCGGAGGGACTTGCCTACTCACCTTCAGCACGAATGCCCCAAGAGGAGGCTCAAGTGTGACTTCTGTGGCATTGACTTTACAGGGGAAGCCTATGAGGTATGTGGGGGACTGACTGGACTGAAGTCTGTAGGAAGCTTGTGGTCTGAGACCAGGAGAGGGCAGAGACAGCCTGGCATCCAGGGAGGGGCCTGAGGGGCTGGGAGACAGGGTAGCCTTTAGGTCAGTGGGTCAACAAACATTGTTGGCTTGGACAATTCAGTGTGGACAGGGCAAAGGGAGCCTGAGGGTGGGGGCCTTTAGGATGGCCCAGGAACCTCCTAGGAGTGGGCGTCTGGACTGCGGAGTTGCCAAGGATAAAGGTTCTGGGGGCTGAGATTGGGCATAGAGGATCTAGCTGGATCCTGGAGCCTAAGCTAAGGTGGCTCTCCCTCTTTTCCTCCCTGGCCTTAGAGCCACGAGGGCGTCTGCCCACAGGAGAGCGTGTACTGTGAGAACAAGTGTGGGGCCCGAATGATGCGGAGGCTGCTGGGGCAACACATGATAGCAGAGTGTCCCAAGCGGACCCAGCCTTGTGCCTACTGCACCAAGGAGTTTGTCTTTGATACTATCCAGGTGAGCCATCTTCCATGTGAGCCCCCTTCCTGAGCCCCACCGAGGAGGGGCTAGGTGGTAGGGAGCCAAGGGAGCAGACATGGAAAGGACCAGGACTGACGCACCAACTCGGCTCCCGGACCCTTGGCTCAGTTCTTCCATTTTGTCTATAAGACTGAGGGGGTGGGTCTGGATGAGCCCTCTGAGGTCACATCTACATCCAGATTTGGTTGGGACTTCACAGAGTATCTAGTTCACCCTTTTCATTTGATGTGAGTCTGGGAGCCAAGGAAGGGGCAAGTCATTTGCCCAAGGTGAAGCTGGCAGAGGTGAGGTCTGAACCCCAGGTGGGCTGATTCCAAATCCCGCCCCCCCAGTTCTGGGATTCCAGGAGTCCCTCACAGCTCTGTCCCTCTCCACCCCAGAACCACCAGCACCAGTGCCCCCGCTACCCTGTCCCGTGCCCCAACCAGTGTGGAATGGGGAGCATTCCTAGAGAGGACTTGCCTAATCATTTGAAAGAAAGCTGCGGTTCGGCCCCCGTTCTGTGTCCGTTCAAAGACGCAGGCTGCAAACACCGGGTAAGTGGTCTTAGCCTCGGGACTGCAGCTTTCCCCAGTGTGGGGGGTGTTGGGCTCCTCAGGAGCTGTGTGAGCTGGGCTCCACTTTCCTCATCTGCAGACTGAGGGGACTGGACTAGATGGATCTTGGCAGCATGGATGCCCAAAGGCACCCCTGCCCTCACTCCTGCCTTCTTCCGGTTCTGGTTGTGTCCTGTGTCTGGCCAGGCTGGCTTCTCCTTCCCTCCCCTGCCTGCTGCTCCCTCATCCTACCCAGCTCTCAACCCTGGGCCACCTCGGCACCCTACCCTCCCTCTTGATGTCCACAGTGCCCCAAGCTGGCGATGGGCCGCCACATGGAGGAGAGTATGAAGCCCCACCTGGCCATGATGTGTGCCCTGGTGAGTCGGCAGCGGCAGGAGCTTCAGGAGCTGCGGAGGGATGTGGAGGAGCTGTCTGTGGGCTGTGATGGTGTCCTGATCTGGAAGATTGGCGGCTACGGGCGCCGCCTTCAGGAAGCCAAGGCCCGCTCCAACCACGAATGCTTCAGCCCGGCCTTCTACACCCACAAGTACGGCTATAAGCTCCAGGTATCGGCCTTCCTCAATGGCAATGGCAGCGGGGAGGGGACCCATCTGTCGCTGTACATCCGGGTGCTGCCTGGCGCCTTTGACAACCTGCTGGAATGGCCCTTCGCTCGACGGGTCACCTTCTCCCTGCTGGACCAGAGCGACCCAACAGTCACCAAGCCCCAGCATGTCACGGAGACCTTTCACCCGG
This sequence comes from Pseudochirops cupreus, assembly GCA_028627135.1. Classification (NCBI taxonomy): domain Eukaryota; kingdom Metazoa; phylum Chordata; class Mammalia; order Diprotodontia; family Pseudocheiridae; genus Pseudochirops; species Pseudochirops cupreus. The sequence goes on from CM053584.1 coordinate 366,488,745, forward strand.
ACCCCCACTGGAAGAATTTCCAGAAGCCGGGCACCTGGAGGGGCTCCGTGGACGAGAGTGCCCTGGGGTTCGGCTATCCCAAGTTCATCTCCCACCAGGACATCCGCAAGCGCAACTATGTGCGTGATGATGCTGTTTTCATCCGTGCTTCCGTCGAGCTGCCCAAGAAGATCCTGAGCTGAGGACTGGGCTGGGCAGGGGGCCCCTGCTGCCGGAGGCAGGGGTGTGGGGAGGGGGGCAGGCCCCCCCTCTCCTGACCCTTCCCCATCACCACACTAGGCCAGGTTTCCCTTCTCCCCTGCCCACTGGGCTCCCACTGTGTCCCCCCTGCCATGTACCCCCACTCAGGTGCCTCTCATTGGTGCTTTTTCCTCCAGTTCTTATCCCTGTGGGGGATGGGGAGGGGGAAACGGGCACTGGGGTCTTTAAGGGCTCGAAATAAATGATCCTATGAGCCGTCTCCTTTCCTGGGGGGTCCTTGGCTGCCTTGGCCCCACTGCCCATCGTACTGTACTGGGGAGCAAGGCGAGCTGCTTGGCCCCCGTCCCAAGAGCCATAGGAAGGCGAGGGGGGGCTGGCGGTCAGTTTGTTTCTAACTCCACCCCTCCCCCATCCCCTAAAGCTGTGCCCGCTCTGGCTATTTATTGCCTGGGTGCCCAGTGGGGCACAGCAGGGGAGCCCCTGGTTTGTAATAAATTCTGGATTCTGTATTTATTAACTTTGTCCCACCCTGCCTTGCTTTGGGGGTGGGGAGTGGGAGAAGGGCCTAGCTGGCCCAGGGCCCAGGGAGGTTTTGCAAAGCTGCCTGAGAAGGGGAGTGGACAAGAATAATGACCCTCTGATGGGGGGAGGGGCCCTTCAGGTGCCCAGGGAGGATGAGTATTGAGAAGCTCTGGCCCGTTCTCCTTCTGTGATGAGGAACAGGCCAGGTTAACACCCCACCTGCCGTAAGTGGTGGAGACAGAATTCAGACATAGGGTTCCTGGCTCTCAGGTCCAGGCTTCTTGCTGCTGGGGCTCTGGATTTCACTGCATTGGGACAGCAGCCCCCTCTGGTGGCCACAGGTAGCCACTAGCCGCTGTCCTCAGCACTCCGGCGAGCCCCCTCTGGTGGTCCAGTGGAAGAAGGAAGCTCGCCACCCTCCCCCCAAGCCAGGCTTTTTTCTTGGTCCTTGAGTGTGACCTTGGATGACAAGAAAGCTGGGAGTCTGAGGACGAATTCTCACATTCGGGAAGGTTTTATCTTGGCCGTACATCTTCTGACCGTTAATAAAATTTCCTAGGATTCTTTTTTGAAATTTTTTGCTTTTTGGAGGGGGGAAGGTAGGGCAATTGGGGTTAAGTGGCTTGCCCAAGGTCACATGGCTAGTTTTGTGTCAAGTGACTGAGGCTGGATTTGAACTCAGGTCCTCCTGACTCCAGGGCCAGTGCTCTATTCACTGCACCACCTAGCCGCCCCTAATTCCCAGCATTCTTGATGCACCAAGAGCCAAAGTGAAATGGTAGCTAGGGAGTGTGAAAAAACAGTGCTTACTAACGTGTGCTGGGGTGGAGCCAGTCTGCCCTCAAGAAGCTGATCTCCCAATAAAGGGGAGCCAGCCAGCCATGGAAGGGACTGGTGGTCAGGGAGTAGGCTTGGAAAGTTACAGGATGGCCAGAGACCTCAAGCACCCATTTTGGTAGGTAGCAACTCTAAAATGCGACAGAAACAAGTTAGGAGTTAACCCGGAGTCCAGGGCTGCCCATGAACTTTCATGGGGAAGACCATTGACATCTTTCTCTTTTTTTTGCTTTTTGGAGGGCAATTGGGGTTAAATGACTTCCCCAGGTCACACAGCTAGTTTGTGTGTTAAGTGTCTGAGGCTGGATTTAAACTCAGGTCCTCCTGACTCTAGGGCCGGTGCTCTTATTCACTGCGCCACCTAGCCACCCCCTCACATCTTTATTTCAATATAATTGGTTTTCTTTGCTGGCCTATGTATTTGGCATTTTGAAACGTCATTCTGAAAAAGGGTTCAGAGGCTTTTTGCCTATGAACTGTCCAGGGTGCCCTAGCTCTAGTACCTAACCCCCTAGGGCTGGTAAGAAACCCAAATAAAGGGCTTTGGAAAACAACCAACTAATAGGATTATTCCAACTGCTACTGATTCGTAAGATCTTGGGGGCTGGTAGCTGCCAAGTCCGGGCCTTGGTTTGTCCTGTTTGGATGTGCTTTAGGCTCTAGAAGAAAACCAAACAATCCAAGCCAGGGCCTGAGGTTCATAGGATTGATCAGGAGTCTACGAGGAAGTTGACCCTAGAAGTCGAGGGCAGACTTGGAACTTTTATCCTGGTACTGCCCCCACCTGACTGGTCAGCAGTAGTGCCGGCAGCTAAGGCAGGGCCCGGCTCCAGTGACTGGGGACCATCTATCTGGGGAATGCAGGAATCCCTCAACTTCAAAATTACTCAAATTTTCTAGCACTTTCTGAGGTTTGTGAAGTGTTTCTCCCAAATGCCCTGTAAAATAAGGCAGGATTAATACTTGGATTTTATGGGAGGAAACCTGAAGATTCAGAAGGGTCACCTTGTCAAATCGAAGGGGGTCTGCCAGACCAATCAATAATCAGCAGGTCAGGCACTGTTTCTTCCTACTCCACCCACAATGGGGAACTTCAGTTTTGTCCAGCTGCCTAGAAAGACTTGTGGATGGTGTCCATACATCCCATAGGATTTACTGCAAGAAGGTACTTTGGAGCCCACCCAATCTAACTCTCTCATTTAGGAAGCTGAGGACCAGAGAAGTGACTTGGCCAAGGTGGCACAGCTTAATAACAACATCACTGTCCATGCCACTTGGGGACTAGGTGGGTAGCCAGGATCTGTCATGTCTGCAGGTTACAGCTTGGGAGGGAGCTCAGAAATCATTTAGTTCAACTTAATTTGGGAAAGATGGAAGCTTAAGTTCGGACTAATGGTTCTTCCCTCCCCAGGTTCCAGAATCCATGCCCCCTAAAACAGTCCTCTTCTAGAGAAATGCCAAGGGGCAGAGAGGTGAGGCTATGCCCCAGAGCCCAGCTCTCCAATATCCCTGACATGTAAAAGGCAGTGTCACCCATCAGTGCTTGTGACTTCCCACACCCGTGTATTCATCCCTCTGTCCTGTGTTAGAGAGGAGGGCATCAGGTGCTGAGGGACCAGGAAGAAAGGCATTTCTGTATGCAGTTGCAGGGGGAGCACTAACCCCCCAGCTACCCCCACTACCCCCTGGGGTTGAGATGGACAAAATGGCCCTGCCATATCTGTTGCTTTTCAGAAGAGGAAAGCACTCACATTCAACGTAGTAAGGAGGCAACTTGGAGAACCAGCTTTGGGCATTTTCCTACCAAACCAGTAGCCAAGAGGCTACCGCATACAGCCTTTCTACCTTCAAATTAACCCAGTCCTTGGCTTAAAGAAGTCTGGCAACACCACTGATGGTTCTGAGGACTGGCCTAGAGTTGGGAATTTGATGAACTGGAACCCAGAGGATTAAGCTTTCACCTTCAGTTCTGCCACATCACCTTAAACCAAAGGCCTTTCATTTCTCCTGGCTGGCTTTCCCCTTATGATAAATAAAGTGGACTAAGATGCTCTTTCAGCCCTAGATCTACGATTTGAATACCTTCCTGCATTTACATGACCCTTTTAAGTTTTCACAGTCAGTGTTTCATTTAGTCTCCACAACTCTGAAATGTAAAATACTTTTTATTTTATAGAAAAAACAGGGTCGGAATTAATGAACGTCACTAGTAATCAGGTAATTAGGACTTGAGCATACACTACATTTTCCTCCTCCCTGTGTGAGTCCTTCCCAGGGAGACACATAAGGAGTCCTAAGTCCTCACTATATGGCCCTGGACCAGTAAATCTATTTAAAGGGCACTGATACTTCAGTTTCCCCAACAGTCAAATGGGAAGAACGAAAAAGTTCCTAGCAAAAAGATCCATCATGTATCTCAAGGATCAGGAAGCACTTGTACATTTTACATCTTTACCCCCAAAGGGTGGCACGAGGAACCAGAGATGGGAACGGGATGTTCTGTGTCCTCTGGGTGCCAATTATTCCTGATCGTTACTGACAGGTGCCTGCCTCTTACCTCAAGCCCAGGGAGGCCTCAGTCAGCAGTGGGCCCTCCCCTTGACAGTCACTCCTCCCCCAACGCCCAGCCGGAGCCCACCAGACACTGGACACAAAACAGAAAGGGGTGGTTGACACATGTTTTTGGCTTTGCTCTTTTTTTTTTATTACTTTTTTTTATTTTCCTGCAGACAAATTAAAAAAAAAAAGGTTTTCTAGTTTATACCCGTAGCACATGAGAAGCAGCTTCATATAACCAGAAGGGGTTTGTTTTCATGAGATTACAGCAGCTGTCACAAGGTCCACCTCAAGAGGCCTGGTCCTCCCCACAGAGCCTCTGGGAGGCCTGCCAAGGGGCGACAAAGTCACATGTCCTGAAGAACCCCAAAGCTGACCAGAGGTTGCTACAACAGCCAGTCACATATTGCTCCCCTAAATGAAGCCCAGTGAGTCAAAACCCTAAGAGCCCTGCCAGGGGGGTAGGAGATGGGGGGCAGCACACATCAGGGGACTGCTCTCTGTTCTGGCTGTGGCTCCCTGGAGCTGTCAGTAGTTGTGGGGCAAAAAGGGATCTTGTGTGGAAGAGGCAAGATAACAGGATGAAAATTTGAGTTCCTCTCCCCAAAAGGAAAGAGGTGGTGGACTGGGCTGTTTCCAGAGGAACTTCTTTTCCTGAATTGGCTACAAATCTGACATACTGGAAACTGTGTTCTAATCAGAAAATAAAATCCACCTCAAACATTCACAGTATTAAATAAATAGGACAAGGTCAGAAGGCTAGATTTTTACTAGTCATAATAAATCACCCCCCCAACACACCCACAGATCGCCCCAGGTGAAGGGGGCAGCTGGGGGAGGGAGGCAGAGAATGCTACAGTTTATGAACATGGGTGGGGAGAGCCCATTTCTCCCTGGGCCAGGGCAGGGTGGGTGTGAGGCAGCCTCATGTTGGACCCTTATTGCTGGTGGGGTAGGGGTAGGGGAAGAGACTCGCCTGCTCTCTCAACAATCCCCCAAAAAGGGGCTGGAGGAGGGGGCCAGGGGGTTCACAGTACATGATCCATAGACATTGGAGGAGCCAAGTGGTTCAGCCCCCTGCATCCCTGCACCAGGAAAAGGACTTGAGTTGGATGGTTTGGCTTTAATGCCCAAGAGATCAGTTCCAGTCTGATTTCTTTAAATGGGTGTGAGCCTGGAGAGAGTCACTGTTGTTTTGGCAGGGAGAGGAAGAAGGGAGAGTTGACAAAGTTTCTTGCTTAACTTCTAGAAAGATCTTGCTTGCCTAAGGGAAACTGTAGGAGAGGGAGGGGACGCTGAAACCTGGCTTCGACAGAGAATTTGGGGTAGATGGGCAGCAGGAGAGAAAGGGAGGGCAGAAGAGGAAGGAGGAAGAGATGAGAGGAAAGGGAGACATCTTGGAAAAGATAGCAAAAGACAAGCCTCCAGTGCTTCTGTGGGCCCTGAGGGGCCTTTACCAGTTTTCACACAGACTGCAGGAGAACAATCAGAAACAATAAATTAGGACTTTAGGTTGCTATCATCATTTGGCATAACACAATCAGGCATTTTTTTTCTTTTTTTCTTTTCTTAAATATAAGGCAACTCGCCAACACATAATTTAAAAAACCAGTCTTCAGTCACATTGCTTCAGCTCACTAAAGGAGTTTCTTGCTAAACAGCAGTGGGCAGCAGACCCAAACCCTCCAATCTTAAATAAGGACATCATCAGCTCACACTGACCCCGAGATGCAGGAGGAGAGCAAGGAGGGACAGGACAGAGAAGAGGGTCTGCGCCCGGGCACGGCTAAAATCAGAAACTGGCAAAGAAATAGGAGCGAAAAGGAAACCGATTACAGACCCACTGGTGACTACAACTCAAAGGGGGTGGGCTGGAAACAAGTAAATTGTTACAAAGAAATGTCATCTACGTTTTCAGTGACTGAAAACATTTAAAAGTCTTTAAACTAGAAGCTACTTGATCGCAAAAGGTGAGTGTGTCTGTGTGTGTGTGTGTGTGTGTGAGAGAGAGAGAGAGAGAGAGAGAGAGAGAGAGAGAGAGAGAGAGAGTGTGTGTGTGTGTGTGTGTGTGTGTGTGTGTGTGTGTGTGTGTGTGTGTGTGTGTGTTGCACAAGGGGATGGGCAGGGAAAGGTCCTTTCCGAAATCCGAAGGTCTCTAGATAATAAAACCATGCTCCTGTGTGTTTGGTAAAGAAAGAGTTCAGAGCTTAAGGCTTTGTGTTTGTGTTTCTTTTCCTTCTTCTTTAAGCTGAGGGGCTGTGACACGAGGTGGCTAGTGAGTGGATGTGCCCTCGGGGCCACTCACACACAATGCTACTCAAACCCACACTACATTCATACAAAATATTACATTAAAACTTACAGTGTAGAGCAGTATAGTCTTAGCCAGTGGACAAAGAACCAAATGCATTTTACTTTTTGTAACTGGGGTGGGGGAGGTTGTTTTTAACTCCAAACTCCCATGGGATCCTCCTTCATCCCAGGGAGGAAGAGGTGTATGAGAAGTCAGAATAGCAGGCTGGGGAAGGAAACACAGAGCCTTCTGCCAGGAGTGTTCTGCATCCATTGCTCTTGAGAAGGAACAGGGACAGGGCACCAGGCACAGAAATATTAGTAACATGAGATTTTAGAAGGTCTTGGAATTGTGGTCCTTACCAGGCAGTGTTTGAACACCTCCAACACAATAAGCCCACCACAGACCCCGGCAGAGAACTGAAGTCACACCAGAATCACGAGTTGGGGCTGGAGTTCTCTGAGGGGCTGAGCTGAGGGCTACCAGTAAGTGGGCTCTGAGAAATCTAATCCATTTCAAAGGCAGAAAAAGGCCAAGCTCAGAAATTTTGGGTCGAAGGAACCCATGTAGCCCTATGACCATTCCCTCAGGGGGCACTGCTATCTTAAGTCAGGGTTGATTTTTTTTTGGGGGGGGAGGATGTTGTTGGGGAGGGAAGCCAAGAATGGAAAGAGAAGAGATAGGACAGGGGTTAAAACAAGAGAGCCAAGCTTACTGTGCATCCTGGAGGGAAGAGTCAGGATATGCCAAGGTGTGAGGCAAATCAATGGCAGGTGGGTGGTGAAACCAAGAAAAATCCTGTTCCAAGATATTCTAAAACTGAAAAGCAGACACTGTGGACAGAGGGCAGGAAGGGGAAGGACAAAGGTGCCCACAATGTCAGGGAATAGCAGCCCTCCCCAGGGTAGTGAATTAGATCACAAAGGAGTTATGAAAAGTTAAAAACAATTCACTCAAAATTAAGACTAAACCTATGTGTGTGTCTGTGTGTGTGTTGTGTGTATTTTGCATCTCAACAACAATGGCACCTATCTATAACCAGGGTGCTGAATATGAAGATTCCGACTATCTGTAGGTTCAGGGGCCCGGCTACCTGGGGGGCGGTGGGCCTTGCTCAGCATAGCCAGGCTCTGCTCACGGAAGCAGGCTGGCTGGAAGTCCCCACTTAGGTAATCCACGGTTTGCATCAAGTTGTTCTGGCCGGGCACTGTGCTGGCCGCGGCACCGGCACGATAGTGGGCCCCAGCAGCAGCACAGTCGAGAGGCACGCCTGTAGACTGCCCACCATGGAAGGGCATGGCAAGGTCCTGTGAGCCAGAGCTGTCGCTGTTGGGTGTGGGCAGAATGTTGTTCCACAGGGGCTGGAAATAATGCCCATTGGGGTAGGCCAGAGGGGCTGCTGGGCCATTGACAGGTGGGGATGGGGTTGGCTTCTCCAAGGGTGGTTTCAGGTGGAAGGGCTGGCCCATGCAAAGTTCTTGTGGGTAAGTAGGTGCCTTGCCTGCAAAACCCGGCCCTGCCATTTCTCGCCCAGAAGGAAGCTTGCTTGCCAGGCCACTGGCAGAGCTGCCACCAGCCTCACTGCACATTTGCTGCAAGTGGGCCAGCTGGTGCTGGTTCCAGGCCACTGGCTTGAGGTCGCCGGGGTAGCCGACTGCTGCTCGATTGATCCCCACCATAGGCAGGTTGACAGCACCAGTGGTGGGCATTGCTGTAGCAACAGTGTGCTCCCCAGGGTTGACCACACAGGAAGGCATTGGAGTAGGGACACTGTGGGTTGACACTCGAGTGCTTGCATTAATAAGCAGGCTGCGGCTGATGGGGCTGGGGTTGGCGATCTGCCCCTCACACACTGAGGTAGTGCTGACGCCTGCCCTCGTCTGGCAAAACTGGTTGATCTGGTGTACGATGCTGCTCAGGTCTGGGGGCTGGGTCTGCTGCAGAGTGGCTGCCATGGAGAGGGGAATGGTTGAGGTAGACACGGTCACATTCGGTGGGGCGTCTGCGTCTGGCATCTTCCGGCCTCCATGCAAACCTGGCTGCAGCAAAGGGTTGGGGGGGTGTTGCAGGCCCTGGTGAGCCATGGTTGGGGGGTGGGCCAGACCCTGGGACTGGGCAAGAGGCTGAGGGTGGCCCAGGCCCTGCTGGAGGCTCTGGGAATGGGACAGTGCCTGGGACTGTGGGATACCCTGAGGGTGTGGCAGCGTCTGGGGTGGGGCATGAGCCAGAGTCTGTGCGTGTTGTAGGGCCTGCTGGCGGGCCAGGGCCTGGGCCTGGGGATGGGTTAAAGTGCTAGGTGCGGCATACGGGGCCGACGGGGGGTTCATGACGGCCTCTGGGAGCAGCCGGGCACGGGAGCCGTCAAAGTCTTTGACGATGCTTTTGGCCGGCACTTTGACGATGGCGAGCAGACCGGCCTTGGCGGTGGCTTGGGCTGGGTAAGGGCTGTAGCGCTGGGTGGATGTGTCAAGTCCGTTCACAGTACGACGAATGTGTTTCCGCTGGGGAACCTTCACGCTGTTGGGGAAGATTTTTATAGTCAGTGGGTTGTTGGCGACCTTCTTAGCATACGCATCCAATTCGGCTGGGGTGGGGTAGTGAGCAGTTCTCATTTTCTGTGTAGTGTCCCCTGTAGACAGTGAGAGAGAAAGAGGGGGAGTGGGGAGGCAGGGAAGGAGAGAGTGGGACAGGACAGGGAAAGGATGGAAGAAGAGAGGAGCTCATCAATGCCAAGGCAACCAAACCCGCCCCTCTGGCTTCTGCCGACCTCAGAGCCCTGTGCAAGGCCCGAAGAGAGCAGGCCACCCAAAGCAAGAATTAAGAGAGGATTTCCCGTACCACGAGGCTGTCCCAAGGCATGTCAGACCACACAAATTCCTGTGCAGGGCTTTTGAGCAAGACTGGGCTCTACACAGAATGACATGCTAACAACCTGTTGCAGGAACAAATACAAAGGAAACATTCCCATGTTCTACAGCCTGACTCAGAAATAAGCCACAAAGGTCGGGTGAGGTGACCTGTCCACATCTACACTGGGGCTCCTGATGGAGGAGCCTCCTGAAGGGAGGCAGCCACCGTTCAGGGAAGCTCTCAAGCTGTTCACATTTCTACAAAAGGAAGGAATGGGAGTCTTGGGAGGGCACTGTGGGGCACTTCTACAAGCAGGAAGGCTTCACTTCTCCTCCCATCCGCTCTCAGAGGCTTGTCTGGGGTGCCCATTGCCTGGACAAAAGCTTCTCTACGTCAGCGGGATGGACAAGGAAACAGAGAGGAGGGGGAGGGGTTCATATCTCGAAAGAGAATCCTCTAATAAACAGTCTTGGTCAAACCGAGCCCTCATTAGCTGCCATTTTTACAAAACAGAAAAAACACAATTTTTCTTCCTGTGGAAAAACAGCAACATCTGCTCAAAGGGTTTCCTTCACTTTAACATTCTCTCTCATCTCCTACTGCCTCCCACAGGGAAGGGACTGGGAGGGAGCAGGGCTCTGGGAAGAACACCCCAGGGCTGGAGTCTCTGGAGATGGCAGCCTGTGGGCTGCTCAGGCCCAGTGCCCTCTCTTCGACAGTGAGCCTCAGTATCATGTAGTCTGTGGGATAGCCCAATGGAAGAAGTGCTCAATCGCTGCTCAACAAATGATTAGACAGTGGAATGGCCTTAGAGTGGACCTCAACCCAGCTCACCCCAGGTAACCTAGCGTCAATCAATAGAAGCCCACTGTAGGGCTACAAGTTAACCTGAACAGGGTGGAATCTTTGAGAAACTTCCCTCTTCCTTCTAATGCCTAACTGGCAGAATCGGCTCAAAAACTGCACTCTTTCCAAATGGGGAGTTAGGTACAAGGACAGGAAAGAAGGCTGGGTTTCAAGCAGAATTCCCAATGGTAGGCACAGGAGATGGAGGGGGGGAAGGCATGGAGCTTTAGAAATAAGCCCAGGGCCATGCCAAAAGCAAGTGCTCAATTAAGTATTTGTTGGTTTCACAAATTTTGGAAAAGGGGCTGTATGTGCTAAGATTGAAAAAAATTGTACAGGGGAATGTGGCTCTCAAGAGGTAAAGGAACCTAACCATATGTATCAAGTAGCATAGCCTCCTGCAGAAAATGGGAAGTCAGTGGCTCTGCCACCTGGGTTCTGTACACCTGTAAGCACCATGGCACAGACTCAGTGGAAACAGCAATGCTTTAACTGCTAATGGCCCCTCTGTTCCAGGAGCGCTACCGCGCTCTGTCTCATCCTGAGGGGACCTACAATCTGCAGGGGCAAGAGCTGCTTTGCTCCCAGTTAGCCCCACGCTCATTAACTTCTTCTGATGGCCTGTCTCAGAGAAACCTGGTCCTGGAGAAGGCAACAATTACACACATGGATCCTTTTCTCCAGCCTCAGCTCCTCCACTGATTTCATCAGCAGTGGGGGGAGAGGGGGGTCAGGCACCAATAGGAAATTAAAAGAGTTGGGGGCAGGGGCAAGGAGAGGAAGACTGGTCTGAGAGCTGAAGCCCAGAGCCACAAGTCCAAGTTGCGTTCACCAGACCAAAAAGAAGCTACAGCCTCTGTCTTAAGGAATCTACCTTAGGCCAGATATCAGAAGCCAATCTTGATAACGTAACCTGCCTAAGTGCACAACACATGAGCAAAGTCCTTCTTTGCCAGGAACTGCTACTGTGGTTTCTTCCAAGGTTATTGCAGAACAGGCTTAGTAGATCCCAAGACCACCAGGTGTATGAGGTCACCTGAACAGGGGACACGCCGGCCACTTCGGGAAGAACTTTCCATAGCAAACTAATTTTCAATACATTCAATTAAGTCACCAGGATACTCTGTCAATCAAATTTAACTGAACTGGGATCTCTTATCTCTGGGAAAAGGTGTATGGTGTTGGCAAGAAAGAGAGACATTTGATTTTTCTCTTTCTGTCTGCAGTGGGGGAGGGGGAAGAGTGTGATGAAGAAAGAAAATGGAGGGAGGGATAGAGAAAGAAGGAAAGAAGTGGGCGAGGGAGGTGGCCTATGGACTCATGGGCAGGCAGCCTACTCTAAGAGGAATGAGGTCACTAGGAGCTTCAGAATTAGGTCTTTTGACTTTCAGTATATTACATGCTGCTTTTCCTGGAGTTAAAGAAATGACTGGGCTTTACTTGTGTCTGATTGCAGAGGAAAAAGGGGGATGGTACGGAATCTGAAAAAAGCTGTGCCAAAACTGAATCTCCCAAATCCAGAGTTCTATCTCTTCCTCTGGAAGGGGGGGCCGAAGCTAAACTTCCCACCAGTAGGCACCCTGAATTTATTTGGGTGTGACTTTGGAGACCCTTCTAGCTGCCTCTCCTGCCTCTGCCGAAGGCATTTCTAACCTTGTCATTGCTTCTGGGGTCTCACCAAGAGGACAGCCAAGTGGTAAGACAAGGTGCTTTATATAGACTTAGAAAACACACTTTTTCAAAAAAAGGTAAACATTTTGAAATGGAAATTCATGGTTTTATACTGAATCCTCTTTTAGTCCTTTTGAATTTAAGTTTAAAATGAATGTTCGTTTATTTATTTTTGGAGGGGGAAGGCAAGGCAATTGGGATTAAGTGACTTGCCCAAGGTCACACGGCTAGTAAGTGTTAAGTATCTGAGGTCACATTTGAACTCAGGTCCTCCTGACTCCAGGGCCCGTACTCCATTCGTTGCGCCACCTAGCTGCCCCAAAAAAATTTTAAAAGAAAAAAAAATTCAGCAGCTACCAGCCAGCGTAAGTTACCATCAGCAATGAGGGACAACAGGAGAGGGTTAGATAGGAGAGAGAATAACGAGGCTGCATCTAGAACCCAAAACTCAATGTCTCAAATGGAGTCAATTTGGGGATTCTCTGATTCCAGTTGCTGGTGTGCCTGTAACAACCGTGGGAGTGAGCAGAGGGGTAATGGCAGCTCAAGGTGACAAAGCGGTCAGGCGTTACGTGGTCTAACTCAAGCCCCTTGCCAATGGCCGGGAGGGGGGAATTTCAAAACCAACCTGATAGAAACCACAGTTTGACAAGCTGTTGCTGCTTATGGTTCCAGTAAAAGCCACTACAGAAGAACAGATTTGTTCAAAGAAAACCACACCTGGGAGGAAGAGTTCTCAAGTCTTATTTCTGCCATTAACAGTACACTTTGTTGGGTTATGAGACAACACTGGCTGATAAGGTTATTTCCTACTATGCACGGAAAAGAAAGAAAAAGGCAGCTGTTTATTAAAAAACGTTCACTAATTCTTTGGCCACAAGACACTGGAGTCATAACAGCATCTAGGACAGTATCTGGGGCCGAGACAAGTACAAGGCACATAGCAGGAACCTCTATGACATTAAACTAGTGAATCCTTTCAGGACTGCCAATCTATCATGAACTGTAGTCTTTGTTCAAAGGCAAACAGTGTGATGTGGCTCAAAAGGACTAGACTAAAACATCTAGTGACCTGAATCTGAACCCCACCTCTACATAGCAGCTGGGGGCCTCTGGGCCAGCGACTTGACTTAGGGGAAGCCTATTTATTCGTCTATACAACAGAGACAATGTCAACCTCCATTACCTATGGCACCAAGATTTTGTGAAACTGAAATGAGATAACATAAGGTGCTTGACTGGAGTGAGATAAAGGTGTTCAGTTAGAGGGTACAAGAACTGAAAACAAATTTAGGGATCATCTGACATAAGGAAATAGGCTCACAGCCACAGGCCAGTTAGTGGCAAAGATGCTCCAAGAACTCTGGGCCCAAACGCTGCCTCAATAGCACAGCTAAACCATGGCAAAGGTCTGAGTCTCATACAGTCTAGCACTTTGGAGGAGAGGGAGAACTTTGGTCTGGGGGCAGGGGGACCCGCTAAAAAAAGACAGTAGTAAAACCAGTAGCTGGCTATCCTCGTACCATCACATAGAAAAGAGAAAGAGCAGAGGGAAGGATAGGTACCCCACCACATAGGTAGCACTGTTATTTTTAAATCCTAAGATATACAGAGATTTTTTGGGGGGAGAGGAAGATGGAGAAGCTAGAAATTTTCTCCTTCGTGATCAAATGTCTTTTAAGAAGACTTGAATAACCAAGGTGATAGTGATGGGGGAAGTAAAGGCTAGAAGGAACTTGCTAGAGGGTCTAAAGAAAAGTCAGAGAAGAGACTGCCATCTGGCCTATCTCCAACTTGGAAACCAAGGAAGTAGGCACAAGGATTAAGAGTTATAAAGCTATGAGGCAGGGAGGAGAGGTCAGGCGCAGAACAGAGAGGACTTGAGTAAGCAAACTGTACAGAGGGGCAGCTAGGTGGTGCAGTGAAAAGAGCACTGGCCTAGGAATTAGGAGGATCTGAGTTCAGATCTGACCTCAGATACTAACACTTACTAGCCGTGTGACCTTGGGCAAGTCACTTAACCCCAATTGCCCTGCCCTTCCCCCTTGCAAAAAAAAAAAAAAAAGACAAGGTAAGCAGAATAAATCAGCAGGTTAACTACACAAGTGGGCAGAGTGGGCTGGTGGGTGGGGAATGATGGTGAAACAGACAGGTGACTGGTTTGAGTGGGCAAAGAAGGCAGCTGTGGAGCTGCTGGAACTCAGGAAAGGAAGTGAGACAGGTCTGACAAGTGATTAACAAGCTGCTCTGGGGAGAGGGGAAAAAACTCACAAGTACCAATAAAGCAAGGCCAGAAATCTCCATCAGTACAGAGAGGGAGCAGGACAAGTTTTGCAGGAGCTTAATTTGCTGCACTATGGCACAGTAAAATCATGCTGAATTGGGAGCCCAGGGAGTTGGTTCAAATCCTGGCTCTCTGTGACCTCTGCAAAGTCACTAAACAGAAATAAAAAGCACAATGCAGGGCTTGGGGAGATAATGAGCTCAGACCTCACACCTGGAAATCAAACTCTCTAGAACTGTGGAATGTTTCTATTTCTGACCCAGCCAAGAGACTCTCTTCCTTTCAATAGTAAATAACTGGTTTCTCCGTCAATGGTGAAGGGACTCCAGGAATGGCCTCCACACTGAAGGCTGTTAAGAACAATGGGTGCTCCTAAAGGAAAGAAAAGGGGGAAATCAATGGTGAAAAAAGAGATCCAAGCTGGAAAAGGGCAGACTTGATCTTTGTCAGGTGGCTGGAGAGTGGAAGAATATTCTACGGAGGTGGAAGGGGAGAAAAAGAAAAGTTGTACCATAAGGAGAAATGGGTTGTGTGTCTTCTAGCCAATTTTTCAGTCCTCAGAGAAGCTGTCATGTGAGAGACCACCCAGAAAGAGGAAGAAGAGAAAAGAAGACGGGGGTCCTGGCCCTGCTCCTTGCCTACATCAACCTCTCCCCTGAGGTAAACAGCTGTCCACCTGGTCAGTAATAGTCTCATCCCAAGACATTTATCTAAGACAGAAAAGAGAATATTCTCATGCTTCTCAGAATGGATGACAACTGTCTCCTGGTGACTCATGGACTGAGATGTATTGCCCAAAGGAACCTAAAAATGTTGGCAACAGTTTTAAAGTCTCAGCAATAAACTGAAAACCACAGAAACATAAGTTACCTATCTATAGTCATGAAAAAATGCTCTAAAATCACTACTGATTAGAGAAATGTAAATTAAAACAACTGTGAGGTACCACCTCACACCCATCAGATTGGCTAATATGACCAAAAAAATGACAAATGTTGGAGAAAAACTGGGAAAATTGGAACATTAATGAATTGTTGGTGAAGTTGTGAACTGATCCAATCATTCTAGGGAACAATTTGGAACTATGCCCAAAGGGCCAACTGTGCATACCCTCTGATCCAGCAGAGTACCACTCACTAGGTCTGTATCCCAAAGAGATCATAAAAAAGGCAAAAGGATTTACATATACAAAAATATTTATAGAAGTTCTCTTTGTGGTGGCAAAGAACTGGAAATTGAGGGGATGTCCATCAATTAGGGAATGGCTGAACAAGTTGTGGTCTATGAATGTAATGGAATAATATTTTTGTATAAGAAATGATGAGCAGGTGGATTTCAGAAAAACCTTGGAAAGACTTATATGAACAGGAAGTGAGCAGAACCAGAAGAACATTGTACCTAGTAACAGCAACATTACTGAATCACCAACTTTGATAGATTCAGCTCTCCTCACCACTGGCAATGATCTAAGACAATTCTAAGGGACCCATGATGCCAAATGCTGTCCCCATCCAGAGAAACAGCTACGCAGTGTGAGTGCAGACGGAAGCAGACTACTGTCCTCTCTCTCTTTTTGTGGCTTGTTTTTTCCTTCTCATAGTTTTTCACTTTTGTTCTGGCTCTTCTTTCACAACACAACTAATGTGGAAACATGCTTAATATGATTGTACACATATAGCCTATATCAGAGGCATGCCATCTTGGGGAAGGAGAGAGAGAAAAAAAGGGAACTCAAAATCTTGCAAAATGAAATGGTGAAAACTATCTCTGCATGTAACTGGGAAAATGAAATACCATGGGCAGGGGCAGAGAATAGGTTACATATTACTCACTGATGGCCACTGAAATGAAGGGATACACAAGAGAAAAATTAGTGGGAGAAATGAACAGCTGGTTAAGAACCTAGATTTTGAGAAAAGGATTTGAATTTCTGGAACTTAGCTTAAAGATGACATACTCCTTATCCTCACAAAGGCTGATAAGAATGTGGTTGCCTGGCATCTTGCAAATCTAATGGGGGGAGGAACAGACCAGCATTAAGGTAGAAAGAAAGAAAGAAGGCTGCCTATCTATGTACATCTCCAAAGCCAGATACTATAGAGAGTAGCTATAATAAAAGAAAGGTCACAGGAGACAAAATCCAAAGAAGTAATAAGAAGTAAAGCCCACGATTTCAAATGTCAGCATTTTAAATGTTCAAGTTTAAACAGGGAAGAGGACCTGATGGTACAATACAAGGAGGAAAGTCTGGCCTCCTAAGTATCACTGAGACTTGGTAGGATAAAACCCAATACTGACATATAGCTCTGGAAGGGTAATGTTTTCAGAAGAAAGGATGGATAAACGAAGTGGGAGCGTGCAACAATGTGACAGTATACTCAACATCGGAAAATCCAGGAAACAGGGAGGGACAGAGCATGATGGAAGACTGTTTAGGTGCAGATCAGTGAAGGGATACAAAGAAAACATTTTTGTCAAAAGGATACATATTCCAGACCACCTAAACAGAAAGTAGAAATTAAGGAGTTAGGGAAACATCACAAGACTGACCTGACAGATTAAAAATTTCGTCCTTCAAAAATGGAGAAATCACACAAGTGCAAAATATAGACTAGATCTGACTTTCATGAAGAGGGAAGAACAGACATCTGGTGTAGAGAATGATGAACACGCTGGGGCCAAGTGACTATTCACTCCTTGATTATGTGATAGAGGAGAAAAAAGCGGGAATTCTCTGAAATATACTGTAAATTTTTGGGGAAAGATTTTAAAGGGTTCATGTAAAAGTAAGCAGGATCCTACACATGAACTAAAATTCTACAAGGGAAATCATCCCAGAAAGGACCCACAGGCAACGGGTCCTGAAAAAGAACCACAGATGTGACTGCTGAGTTATCATGACGTAGGAAAGATCTCAGGAAACCCGAGAGTGGTTGGTTACCCTGCAGGCCTGGAGAAGGGCAAATGTCTTGATTTTCCAAAAAGAAAAAAAGAACAGTGTCTGTAATTAGTGAACATGCTTCAATTCCTGGCAAAATTCTAGAAAGGATCGTTCATTCTAGATGGTCACTAAACATCCAGACACTCACTAAGTGTGGGATCTATTCCCTTCCCCTTGAAAAAGAAGTGGTAATTAAGTAAAAAGGGTTACTCTGGCCAAATGGAGCCTTATTTATTTTTGAAAAGGTCAGTGAACCAGAGGATCAGGAGGATTTCATGCACAAAACTAAGATTTTAGCACAGCATTTTTACATGTCTTATATAAATTTTGTGTAAAAGATGGAGAAAAGTAGACTACACAATAACACAATTAAGTGGATTTGGAACAGGTCAAAGGGAAATTACAGCTGTCTGAGGGTTCAATGTCAATCTAGCTGAAGACCCCGTGCACGGTAAGATTTTTTTATCAGTGACTTGGATGATCAAGGCATAGATGGAAGCCTCAACAAATGAGACACTGACACAAAGCTAAGGGATAGCTAACAGCAGAGTCAGGATCCAAAACCTGTAACACGGTAGCACAAGGGTCCGACAGAATTCAAAGAGGGGAAATGTTAACACCTGATGCAGGTTAAAAAAGCAACCATAAACAATACGGAATAATGCAAAGAAACTGTGACAGCCATCCCCTTTGACCCAGAGACTCCATTAACGGGCTTAACGTTCAAAGAAGCCGTTGATAACAAGAAAACTTATAGACACAGCTTATTTTTAGGAGTACTTTTCGTGAAAGCAAAGAAGCAGAAACCAGGTAAATGTCCGTCAGCTGAGGAAGACTATACAAACTGTGGCCTGCGGACATAAGAGAACATTACTGCGCCGTAAGAAAGACAAATGTGACAAACACGGAGAAGGGCAGGCAGAGCTACATGAGCTAATGCAGAGAGGAGCAAGAAAAAGCAGGAAAACACACCCAATGTCTATGACAAAGTAGACAAGACGAGGAGAGGGGGACACAGCGCTGCATGTGGCTCACATTTCCATACTTTTTCAGTGTAATGATCAGTTAATGCTGACTTTTTTTCTCTTTTTCCTCTTTTTTTGGGTCTTTCTATTGGACGGCCCCCTGAGAGGGGTTAGGGAAACGTAGCAGATTGTCAGAGATCAGGAGATTTTTAGGAGTTGAACTCAGAGGGGGCAGCAGGATGCAGTAACCAAGGACAGAAACGTCATCTTGAGGCGCGTGAAGAATGGCACAGGTTCCAGGAAAAACGAAGGGACGGCCCCTTTGCTGCATTTTGGGTATTGTAGTATGAAGGCGTTGAGAGGCTGGAGGCCCAGGTCCCATGAAAATCCTATTTGGCCGCAAAGGGCTGTGCTAGAAACAATTACAGGAAGTCAATTTGGCCTTAATGTCAGGAGAAACTTTCTACTCATCTGAGTGTCCAAAAGAGAAACAGGCTGCCCAACACAAGGCAGTGGGCTCTTTCTCCTTGGAGGGCTTCCCTTGTGGGTAAGATGCCCTTTCAGGCAGGGATGATAGAGATCAAGAGCCTTCTACCATTTAACTACCGCTGTGTAAAGAAACAGGTTGGGGGGGCCAAACCTTGCTTCACTGTGTCACAAAACTACGAAATGAAGACCTGTAACTTCAGTCCCACCATGGAACAGAGTTAATTTCATTAACCACACACAGACTCTGCATTGTGATTATCTAGCAGCTGGCTGGCCTGGGACCAATTTAATTTGTTTCTGGAAGAGGAAAGAGGTACCTCTGACAAAGCTCACAGAGGACTGGAGAGTTTTCCCACAGCCTGGCACAGACAAAGCTGATCTTTTAGGATACAAAGAATAAATAACAGTAAGAGATATCCACAACTGAGATGGGCTATGTGGGTGAGCAATAAAACCCCACTAGGTCTTTATTCAAAGGTTACATGAGTAAACTTGTGTGGTAGCCCCTTGATTCCTTTCCAATCTAAGGCTCTATGATTCCCTCCTGCTCCAAGTCCTCTCCCTTGGAGCAGCCCAGCACTGTCCTCAAGCAGACACAACTCAGGTACTGCCCCTTGGAGTCACAAGGTCCAGTATCAGTGGCCCATTAGCCCTGGACAGGGCTCTTATACGAGTGTCCAAGTGAAAAAGCTGGATAACCAGGGGTTTAGAGCAAAAACACCCCTCCACTGTCTCAGGGAGGCAGCTCCCAAATCTCTGTCCATATAAGGGTCATTCTGCTTTCCAAGTCTGCATGGCTCTAACCCCCAACACATACAGAGCAAGGTCAAGAGAAGAATTACTGGATCAGCATCTGCACAAGCCAACAGCACGAGGGGTATCTACAGGTACCTGATGTGCACACTCTGCTTCTGCAACTTGACACAATGGAGGACAGAGTGAAGTTTTTCTCTGGGGTCATTCCCTCACCCCCAAACAAAGCATCCATCATGTTGTTGTTCAATTGTCTGATTCTTCGTGGCCCCATTTGGGATTTTTCTTGGTAAAGATACTGGAGTGGTTTGCCATTTCCCTCTCCAGTTCATTTTACAGATGAGTAAATGGAGGCAAGCAGGGTTAAGTAACTTGCCCAGGGTCACACATCAGTAAGTGTCTGAGGCCAGATTTGAACTCAGGAAATTGAATATTCTTGACTCATGCCAGTCATTCTATCCATTTTATCAGCCAGATGTCCCATAAAAACATCCACCACGGAAGGTGGCAAAGGGAATAAGGTCTAGAAATTTTTCCATCCCAGTGGATCTCACTGAAACCTACAAGGTGTCCCCCTTGCTGCTAGTATATGATTAGGCAGCTGTTTCCTCATCATTATCAACAAACCAGGTTAAATATGTGGGGGAGATTTGGCTGTCGGTTCTGCTTCAATCCTGAACAAGGAACCCCGTCTAGTTCTGCCCACACAACTTACATTTCTGAAGTCCAGTGTTCATCTGCGTGTGAGAGAGAAGCTGAAAGGACAGGTCAGTTGGCCCAGGCAGACAGGCTAGCATGGCAGACCAGC
Source organism: Pseudochirops cupreus (assembly GCA_028627135.1). Classification (NCBI taxonomy): domain Eukaryota; kingdom Metazoa; phylum Chordata; class Mammalia; order Diprotodontia; family Pseudocheiridae; genus Pseudochirops; species Pseudochirops cupreus. The sequence continues at coordinate 366,508,761 of CM053584.1, forward strand.
ATCAACATAACAGGGGGCAGTCACTCACACTAGAAGAAAAGAAAACACAGTCAGGATAAAAAGGCAACACACATTAGCAAGGACCTGGCAAAGGCTGGGTCACAGTCACTTCTAGGTTGTGTGCCCAGGCCTCAGGATTTTCTAAATATGCAATTTAATTAGCAGTATGTTGATCAAAAATTTACCTACCAGTTATCTAATTGCAATAGCAAGTTGGCCCCTAACTGTTACTATGGCTAAAAGACATTTCCAATAGTACAGCTGTGTGCTCAAGAGTGGAAAAACTGGAAAATGACTACCTGTCCACATGGTTAAGTGACAAGTAATATTCCTTCTGCAGGCAAATTACCCCCATCCTCCTGACCCACCAATGGGACTGTTCAGCATTTGTGCTTTCTGTCATCTGCCCCAACTACAGCAGGAGCTTCCAATCCTGGAACCCCTTGGATATTTGGGGGCTTCTGATGCTTCCGGAGGAGGAGGAAAAGCTTTCTGTATTTAAGTGACAGACCAGTAGCTTAAACAGCACCATCTTCTTGTGGCCAATCTCAATTGGCTAAGGAGATTTTTCCCTTCAAAAAAAGTAGAACAAGATCCTTGGGGAGGGGGGTGAACCCCAGTTTCAGTATCCTGTCTCAAATTATCTGCAGCCCTAGGGAGAATGTCAAAGCTTCTTGGAGTCAGGAGTGGATTGCTTCCCAAGGCCACCTCCTGACCGCTTGTGACCTTTAAAAGTCAAACGCCTGTAAGATGAGTGGGAGAAGGCTCAGCTTTGTTCACAAATAAGTATGTTGAGTCTGGGGATTCCCTCATCCCACCTGTCTGTTCCATATTTAAAAATGGCCTTTCAGGGCAAAGAGACCTCCAAGTACTCAGAATGAACCAAAAGACTTATCTCATTTGTGTCCCTATTCAGCCTCCAACTACGGTGCACAAAGCTGAAAGTCTCTCCTACCAAAATATACTTAGGAAAAAAAAAACATGGGAGTTTAATTGGCAAAAGGCCTGCATGGAGCACAGAACCTGAAATTTTGCCTTCAGCCACCCTGGACAAACTGACAAGGTAACCTATCTACAGAGTGCAAGGAGGAATCCTAGCCTGTCCTCAGCTCAAATTCCCTCCTGTAGAGGCACCCTTGGCAAAGATATAGAATTTTTATACACCATAAGGCAATCTGGTTCCTAAGATGCAAGCAGTAAGTTGGAAATTTCTTCCCCTAACAACCAAGTCAGATAATTAGGGAAACGCTGGCAAAGTCCAAAGGTTAAAATTACAGGGATCTGAAGCAACCATTCCCCGCCCCCCAATATTTCCTGAGAAGAAAAATCAATTTTATAAGGAGGCTCTTTGTAATGTCTGGGACAATAAACAGCCAAAGCTGCTTTGTAAAAGACTGCTCAAGCTGAGTTTTAAGACAGGAACTATAAAAATGAATTAAAGATCACAAGCCTTACAGGGAATGCAACTTTTTACATCTGGGGGTGTTCCCTTAGCAGCTCATTGGGATAGAGATGTTTAAAATCTCTGTTGATGGGGAAATTAAATAGGAGCATCAAGAGGCAAACCAACGACCTTTTCCTCCTTTCTCTTATCTGAATTCAGTCAAGAGCTAATCCCAATCAAGAACTGAGAATATTCAGTCCGTTCTAGAACTTTGAGGAGCAATGGTTAACAATCTCAGGAGAGAGGAAACAAGAGCAATGAAGTCAGTGTCAGGCCTTATGAAGAGGGTGTTTTGATCCCAAAGTAAACAAGGAAGAGAATGTTGTAGGATCAAAAACCCTAAAAGATGAGTGATGTGGAAAGTAACAGCTACACACATAACCTATAATCCTTAGAGGTTAACAGTAGGCCTAGGTTCTATGAGAAAGGTAACATGACCTAATGCGGTAGCCATGAACCCCTTACACTCTTAATTATGAAGGACTTGAAAAATCTGTTTATGTGGCTTTCAATGAAAACACCTTAATATTACTATGAAATGGTTTTGGCCCTCCCCCTCCCACCCTGGAGAATCAGCTGACTGAGTTGATAGAGCTTTGAAATCCAGTCCTCCCTCTGATACTAGTGGTGCTGGTGCTACCTCGGGCAAGCTGCAAGCTCTTTGCCCAGCTCTCTAAGATTATTTGGGACACACTTGCAGATTCCCTTTGGGGTGCTCCCCAACCTCAAATGTCTGTAGAAACAACCTCAGAAAGGAAACCAAGTCAATATAAGCCTGTCTCTTCCTCAACCAGTTTGGACAACTACAATTCTACTATAACCAGGGTCCGTTAAAGTCTTTTCATTTGGGTACCACCTCCCTTTCACCAAGTGTGACTCATAGCAGATCATTAAAGCTACTGGAGCTATGAATGAAACTAAACAGGGTTGTGCAAACGCATCAGTCTTAAAGGGAAGGATTCTCTGAGGCAGATGCATTCTAGGCATGAGGGACAACCCAAGCAAAGACACTGGAGACAAGAGATCGAATACTGTGTGTAAAGAACAGCAAAAATGCCAGTTTTGATGGGACTTGTAGAACTCTTAAAGGGGAACAGATATACAATAACACTAGAAACGGTTGGGATCCAGTTGTTAAGGGTTTAAAATTCAAACAAATCACCTAGAATTTACTGTCTATTATATGTTTCATGTGATAGAGATAACAAAAAAGGGAAAAAAAAAGTCCCTGTTCTCAAACACCTCACAGTCTTATGGGGAAAAGAACAAACAATTATGTAGGAATAAAATATATACAGGGTAAGTGCGGAGGAGGGTGGAATCTCAGGGGGAAGGTACCTAAGATTAAGGAGGACTAGGAAAGGCCTCTTACACAAGGTGTGTAAGTTGAAAGAGGGCAGTATCAATGGATTACAAAACACGAAGGTGGTTATGAGGGACTCTAAAAGTCAAACAGATGATTTTGTATTTGACCTTGGAGGTAAGAGAGTCAACCACTAGAGTTTACTGAACGGGGGTGTCTGCGACTGATATGGGCAGAAGTACATTTTATAAGTAGATGAATTTGACAACTGAGCGGAAGATGGTCTGGAATGGAGATGATGCTGGAAGCCCAACATCATGTTATATATAGCATCAGTCCAGGTGTGAGATGCTGACAAGCTGCACTAGGGTGATGGCAGCAACCAAGGAGAGAAGGGGGTGTATTCTAGGACGTTATTTAAAACAGACACAAGAGCACTTGAAGACTAATTGGATAGTGAGAGAGTGAATAGAGGGTTGAAGATGAAACCCAGGCTCCAGACCTGGGTAACCGGCAGGATGGCTGCACCCTTGACCATAACAGGGAAGGCAGAGGGAGGGTCTTGGGGAAAAGATAAGTTCAGTCAAATTTTGGTAAGTTGAGTTTAACATGTCTTTAGGACATCTAGCTTGATAAATTCAACTAACAATCAGTTGGAAATATGAGAGTGGAGGTCTATACTTGACCTCTATATACTTGGTCTATACTTGCAATAGAAAGCCACTAAAATTTATTTAATAGGGATGACATGGAAGTGACCTATGCTTAAGGAAAAGCTCTGTGAAGCTATTGTAATCATTGAGGTAAGAAGTGATGCAGACCTGAACTAAGGTAGCAGCTATGCAAGTAATAAGGTGTCAAATATAAGAGATGTTGGGGCGGCTAGGTGGCAAAGCGACTAGAGCGTCCTGGAGTCAGGAGGACCTGAGTTCAACTCCAACCTCAGATACTTAACACCTACAGGTGTGTGACCTTGGGCAAGTCACTTAACCCCAACTGTCTTGCCTTCACCCCTCCAAAAAGACAAACAAACAAACAAAAAAAGATGTTGCAGAGACAGAATCAGCCAAGATCTGCAGGGTGAGTGTGGAGGATATCACTGAGGTTACAAACTTGGGAAACTAGAAGGCTAGTGACGAGCTCTACAGAAATGGTTACGTTCAAAAGAGAAGTGGAGAGAGGGAGGAAAACTTCAAATGACAGGATGCAGAGATAAAAAGAAGCAGGCCCGAGCCTCGGGTACACATACAATTGGGGGGCAGCTATCATAGCCCTGTACACGACTGAGAAACAATAAGACAAACACAAAGAAAATCAGGAGACAAAACCCAGAAAAGAGAGAGCACAGGAGAGGAGAGCGGCCAGCACTGTCCGACGCTGAAAAGAGCTCAAGAAAGATGGAGACGAGGAGCAGAACCGGGACGCCGTACACAGCGACGGCCGCAGCACTCGAGGACTGATTTTGGCAGACTTAGCCCTTCTCAGTAATGCAAGGACCTAAAACAATTCCAAAGGACACGTGACGGAAAACACTAGCCGTACCCAGGAGAGAACGACGGAGTCTCCACGCAGACCACAGGAGACTGCTGTCTTTCTTTATTTCTTTCTCATGATTCTTCCCATTCCTTGTAATTCTTCTATGCAACATGACTAATGTGAAAATGTGTTTAATAGGAACGTATGTGTAGAGCCCGTATCAGACTGCAAGTTGTATGGCGGAGGGAAGGGGAGAAAATTTAAAACTTATGGAAGTGAATGATGAAAACTAAAATTAAATAATTTAATTTAAAAAATTTTTATTGGAAAGGTCATGACATCAATGCAACTTGATGCAATCAAATAATTTATTATAAAGGCGTAATAATATGTTTAAAAAAGAATATTACTGACTGATAAAAGCAGTTTCAGGTCTGGAAGCTGGACTGCAAAGGGTTATGGAAGAAACTGAAGAAAACCAGTGTAGACAGTGTTTTCTCAGTTGTTTGGCTGAGGAATGGAGGAGCCAGAGGAACAGTTTGAGAGGACAGCAGAATCTAGTGAAGGTTTGAAGGCAGCAGGGAAGGAACCATTAGGGAGGGAGAGACTGACCAGTAAAAGGCTCACTGAGGAGACAACAATATGCTATAGAAAGAAACGGGAGGAAATGGGATAAAAAACACAAGTGGAAGGGCTGGTCTCTCCCATTATGTGAGAAAAGAGTAAAGGAGAAGAGGGTGAGGATGATGTGATGGGAAGACAAGGGAGCTTCCCCAGAATGACCTCTACTTGAGGCAAGGCCTCCCATGAGATGGTGGGGTTGCAGTGAAGTACGGGAGATCTCAGTAGCGAAGTTTTGGATTTCAAGAGAGAAAGAACAAAGAATAAAATATACACTTTAACAGAGAGAAAACGGATAAATTTCTTCAAAGGAGTTATAAAAATAAGAGAAAGATTCCCTAAAAATTCCAGAGAAGCATTATTTAAATGCAGGTGCTATGGCAGACACCTGACCTCCAAGGCCCTCTGCGATTTTTTTCTGAATACGGTCCTCCAGCCTCTGTAATTCCTTTTTATCACTGCTAGCTGCTGCCCTGAGTCCTTTTTGTGGATGTTCAAGGTAGGTATCCAACCGTCATCCTAAGCTCTTTGGGTTTTGACTAAGAAATGGCTGGTTTCATTGTAGGTCACAGTTAGATATGACTGAGCAGCAGAAATAGGGGTGGAGATCTCCCTGTGGCAAGGTCCGGCTGGCTTTATTTAGTTCTGATCTAAGTGCAGAACAGTATTTTCTGAAGGAGGGGCAGGTGAGTATGGGTAGGGCTGTGATCCTGATACCTGTGAATGAGCAGGACGAAAACAAACAGCTCCTACCCACCTCCACCCCAAAGAGGAGGGATGCATGGGTTTTCTAGAATTACAGAGCATTCCTCTGGAGGCCTGGAAGATGAGAACAGACCTTTCATGAAAAATCCCAAATCATTCACACATTTTTATTACCATCTGGCTTTTCCTTGAACTTAAATTCCAATATGATTTTTGCAGCTGATACTTCCAGATGCACAACCGGACCTAGAAATCCCACTAACATGAAAGGGATTTGAAATCTAGCTCCTGGCTTCTAAGGGAGCCATATACTAATTCTTGTTCAAGAAGAGAGAGTAACAGAAAACAATGAGAAAAAAGCCAAAGACATCCTTGCCAAGCCCACTGCTAGGGTTCTTTCCAGTCTTGCCTACCTAAGCAGAGACTCTCTGCTCCACTCTGCCATATCAGCTCAAAAGACCAGATTCAGAGCTGGAAGAGACCCATCCAGCCCAGTCCCCTCATTTTATAGATGAAGAAACTGAGGCCCACAGAGGTTTAGTGATGTGTCCAAGGTCACACAAGTAGTGACAGAGCCAGGATTTGAATCCAGTGCCTTCTATTTCAAATTCACTGCTTCTTCCTCTGCCTCATAAGGTCTTTGCCTGTTCTTTCCATTATTCCTTGCACTGATGGAAATGTGAAATTCTGAGGACCATTCATCTTTTCTCATCCCCTCCCCCAATTTAGCTCTTCCACATATACAAAAGTGTGATCAGCATTTACTTCTGAATTAAAACTGTGGTACCAGGAATGAATTGCTGTTTATGAATTTTAATTAAAAAATGAAATTGGGGGCGGTGGCATCTGAGACCCCAGGTAAAGAGGTAAAACATTATGTAACCTCTGTTATTTATGACTCCAATTTAAGCACTCTACAGTGAAAATCCTGAGGGCATATGCATTGCAAGAGAATGTGATTAAAACTAATTGTGAGATTGCATTAATTAAAAGACTCATTACCATTATCCTTGGTAAAGTTCCCCCTTCCACGAGCTACCCAAAGGCTCCTTTTGATGATGTCCCTTCATCTCTCCAAAAGAGTTTGTATTTTTCTTCCTTTTGCCTGTAAAGCTACCACCCAGGGTCTCAGGAGGGGCCCAATTAGGAGTCCAAGAAAGTGACAAAGAATTAATGACAAAGGCAAAAAAGAACTAAAAATATCCATACTGTTTGACACAGAGATCCTACCACTGGCCATGTAATCTAATGAAGTCAAAGACAGAAAACAAAGTTCCCAATACTCCCAAATATTCACAACTGCACTTTTATGGTAGCAAAGGACTAGAAACAAGGGGATATTGACTGGGGAATGGCTAAACAAACTGTGGCACACAGAATTTCTTGTGCCCCAAGAAATAAAGCAAGAAGAATTCAAGAAGACCTTAGGAAAACAACAGATACAATGACAGATGAAAATATACTTCCCTCCTCTCTTGGGAGAGGGAGGTGGAAGAAAAGGAGGGAATTTATGGGAGTGGGTTGTTACATATGCTGTCCTCAGATGAAGTGGTTTCTAAATCTCTGTTACAAGGAAGTCTTGTGAAATAGGGGAGGAATTCATTTAGAAATAAATTTATATAAAAACAGAAGCCATAAATTTTAAAAGGAATTGCTCACTCGTAATGATGGGACAAAGACACAGCTCTGGGAAGAAAAAGCCTGTAGAGCGATTGAAGACTTTATATCCAGCAGTCAGATCCTTCCATTTTTATAGTAAGGTCACCAATGGGAAATCACATGAACTGACAGAGCAGCACACAAATAAATATGAATCCTATACCAATCCAGGAGGTAGACTATCTTACCGAGTAAGGTGAAGATCATCACCATCCACACAATTCAGACTCCTTTAGTCATTCCTCAAAGGCCTGTGCTCCACCTTTTAATTCAGTGGTGTTGCTTTCTAAGTTCAAAGGGAGGCAAAGGAAAAGCGTCCATCCATCCCTAAGGAATCCTGCCCCCCACCCCCTTACCAGATATGTAATTGGGGATGTTCTTCTAAGGATCTGCCTACAATCTAGCTACAGTCTTCACTTTGCCAATTGGCACGCACTTGAGGCTTATAAAGATTTGTTCTATCATTCAGTGTCTTACTACTAGTTGTGGAAAGGGAATTCATTATGGCTCTCTACACCTCAGTTTTGTTGCCTAAAAATGAGGTGGTTAGACTAGATGATCTCTAAAGCCTCTTCCAGCTCTAGATCTCACGATTTTATGGCCTATATTGTAAGCTTCTTAATGGCACGGCCCAGCCTCATCCCAATCTTGTACAGCCCTATTTCTCCCAAGCAGGCACTTAGAATAAGGTGATAGATCCAGCAGGGGATTGACAATTGTAAGTGACCCATATCTTCCATTTTTGCCAGCGCTCCCATCCCTGAAGGATACAAGCACCTAAGGTAGGGCTCTGAAAACTGGTCAGAACAATTTACCCTTAAGATACAGGGTCCAGGGGTAGACACAGGCCAGGAGTAAAGGGAAACATTTTTGTACCATACTGACAGCTCTGCTTGGCTTCTCTTCTTAATCTGTGCTAAATGGAGGTCATTTATGTTTCTGAAAACGCAAAAATGCATGCTTTGTGGGTTTCAGGCACCTAAACCAGAAGCTCTAATTTTTCATTATCCTCTGTAATGAGCTTGCCTTCCCAAAGCCCTTTTAGGAAGGGCATCAGGGCTGGAGGCTGGCTTATTGATGAATGGTTTTAGGAAGACCGACTGACCACACAATGAAAAAGACTTATTCATGAACTCAAGTCAAGCTGTTGGATTCCAGGAGAACTCTGGCTCACAGGATACCATGGCACTGTGCCCAGCAAGACACAATGGGAGAAAATAACAACAAAAAGAGAGCAAAAAGAATTTAACTTTCTCCAGATCTGGCGCAAATGTTGAATTTTTACCACTTTGGGTAATTTCTTTAACACTTGTGCTGACTGAAGAGTGTTTAAAATTGCTTATTCAGGTGAAATGGAACACAACAAACAAGGGGCACATTATCCAGGCCTGCGTTCTCCAAAGCCTGAGCCCAACACTTCAACATTGAGGAACTGATGGCAAAAGGACTAAGGCACCTGAAAACAGTAACCTCAAAAGCAGAAGAGGAAACTGATGCAAAAGGCCATAGCGGAGAAGGGTTTCAAAGTGGGAAGACTTTTGGAAAGAGTGACCGAAGGCTGCACCTAAAACAAGCCAGGCTCCACTGTTAGTCCTGCAGAGGTTAGCCTAAATGCTATTCTCAACAGGTGTGTTAAATTAAGGCAAATGAAGTGAAGTAGAAACGATGTCATGAGAGGGGAAACAGAATGATTCAAAAGCCACTGACACTTGGCTGTGAAGCAGTTTCTGGAGCCCATTTATTCCCTAGTTACTTGACCTCTCCCAAGTGTCAAATGAGGGGCAAAAGAGGATGCCCAAGGTGCCTTCCAGAGGCTCATCCATGCTGGCCAATGCTCTCCTTAGTTCACATGCCCCTTATGTAGAGATGCACAGAAGCTCCTCACATACCTACTGGGTGTCTGTGCAGCAAAGGAAGGCTGGTGCTGAGATAGTTCAGCTACCAACCTGGGGAGAAACACAGCCCTTCTGGCCTTTAGCTTCCTCATTTGTGAAATGAAGGTGCTGGACAGGAGATCCACTAGGGAAGGCTCACCCCCTTACAGTTCTGAATGTGTGATGGAGAACACAAAAGGAGGAAATAACTGACCAACACACACAGCTCTACTTACATCTTTTTTTCATATTTTTATTTTTGCTTCTTTTTGGAAGGGGGAAGGAGTTAGGTGACTTGCCCAAGGTCACACGGCTAGTTAAGTGTCAGGTCCTCCTGACTCCAGGGGGGTGCTCTTACATCTTTTTTAAAGCTGAATTTTAGCTTTAACTCCAAATTTTATCTGTACTGTTATTTAGGGCAGACTTCTAAAAGTTACTTATTAGAAACAATTTTAAATTTTTAAACAATATACAGGATGGCCACGGAAAGTCATCATAGGATTTTAAAATTTCCTATTTATAATTCCAAAAGGGGAATAACCTACATCTGGATTACTTAGAGCTAGCTCACTGTAATCTACATAACTGAAGGATCCAGATTAAAACAAGCACTATTTCCTCAACATAGACTTAGATTGAGCGCCCTTTGTTTGTTCGTTTCTTTTTTTTTTTTTGCTTTTTGGAGGGGGGAAGGCTGGGCTATTGGGGTTAAGTGACTTTCCCAAGGTCACACAGCTAGTAAGTATTAAGTGTCTGAGGCTGGATTTGAATTCAGGTCCTCCTGATTCCAGGGCCAGTGCTCTATTCACTGCGCCACCTTGGCACCCCTTGCTTTTGTTTCACTGTCAAAACTCATTATCTTAAGATCAATACCATGCCAGTCTCCAAAACTCTTTCATACCCATTATTCAACAAGAAATAAATGCTTATTGACTAACTGTCCTAACAACCCAGTGAGGTAACTAGGGCAGGAAAGGTCACCCTATTTTAGAGATGAGGAATCTAAGGCCCAAAGAGAATAAATGACGTGGTCAAAGTCACATGGTTAGTAAATGGCAGAGCTGGGAAAGAGGGCAGAGCCAAGATGGCAGCATAGAAACAGGAAAATTCTGTGAGCTCCCCCCACAACCACCTTAAATACCTATAAAATATGACTCTAAACAAACTTTAGAGCTACAGAACCCACAAAGAGACAGAGAGAAACAAATCTCCCACTGAAGGCAGCTCGACAGGAAAGGTCTATCACAGTGCTGGGAGCCCAGCCGAGCCCACCCCAAACCTGTTAGCCTCAGGGCAGCTAGGATCAACAGCAGCCAGAGCAGACTTCAGGAGAGTGAATCACCAGCAGCTATGGCAGGTTGTAGACTTATCAACCCATAAACACCAAAGACAAAGTAAACGGTCAGTGTGGAACTGTTGGAACTGGGAGGGTGGGGTGGAGGGGATGCAAAGAACAAGATCCAGCCCCTGCCCGTGGGGAAGAAGCAGTGGAGGCACTGTGCTTCCAGACCTCTGGGCCTGCAGACTGTGGGGGAACCAAGTGACCATTCAGAGGGTAATCGCTCTTGCTTTAACCTGCTTGGATCTAGATCACTGTCTTGAGTGGAGGTCCTGGGGTGTGTGGCCAGTGGGCCGGAGTTTGTGGGGACTTAGCTCCAGCAGCTGCAAAAACGCAGTGATTTTGGACAAAGCTCTCCTTTCCGGAAGCAGAGTTCTACCACCGTAAAGAGCTCAAAAGTCAAGCAATTGAGTGGCAACGTGAGCAAGCAGAGGAAGCAAAGCAAGCACAGCAATCAAACTTAGATTCTTTTTTTGGGGACAAAAAGGATCAAAACATGGAATGGGAAGAAGACAACGAAGTAAATGGCAAAGCTAATTCTATAAGCTGGATACCTAGACTAGTCCCCGGCTCTTTCTGCCATACCACACTGACTTTCATGCTGCTACTCCAGATAGAGTAATAAAAACACTCAGTTCCAATAAAACTTCCATAAGCAAAGCTGTGGATGGTGCCAGTGGCAGCAACATGGATTTGGGGCACTTGCCTTCCCCAGACCCATAGCCCAGCTCCCTGATTACTCCACTCCCTCATACCTTCACCTGCCACTTTGGAACTGCCTCTTAACAGGGCCCTCAGCACAGTGGGCAAACTGACAGTTCTAACCGAATTAACAAGCCATTAGGAATACAACTTCAAGACTCAAGTTTATAGAAAGAGTAAGCTTCAAATGCCAGTACATGGTTGGACTGCTGTATCATGGGAAAGTAGCATTACCCCCCAAGAGGAAATTATGTCAGAAAATAAAGCAAGTAATTAGGGAACAGTTACTCTCTTATCCTCAGCCAGAAAGCTCTCCTATCCCTGCCCTTGATGGCCAAGGAAAGCAGTGACCCCTGACTAACTCTGAATTAAAACCCAGCTCTCAAACTGGAGTACATAACAGCTCCTAAGGCAGCTTTCTCCACCGATGCTTGTGTAGTCAATCTTCCAGTAAAGGAGAGCCATAATAAATTGGGTAAGGGCTAAATGTTGAACAGTTGGTAAGAGGCTGGATGCAAGAGTGCTAGAGCAACATAAAAGAATTAAAGATGGGATGGCAAAGATGAGGTCAGAGAGCTGGATTTAGAGTCAGAAGGCTTGGGTTCAAATCACAACTCTGCTTAAGGCTCAGAGAATCTGGGTAAATCACCAATGCCCTAGGAAATCACCATTTCCTCTTCTGTAAAAGGAGTATGGACTCAGTTATCTCCAAGACCCCTTTCAGCTCTAACTCCTAAAATCCAAGTAAATAATGTAAACAATCAAAACAATACCTACAATAACTATAAAAAGGGGGACATCTGTACACAACGAGATGTTTTTAGAACACACAGAAAAGGGCGCCAAGCACAGAGGCCAAGCAAGTTATGATGGACGTTGTGTACACAGAAGTTACACAGGTAGTGAATATTATTAAATTATATCATTAGTGTATCTTGTGTTGGTTTTATTGGAGAGGGAGAATGAAAAGAGTAAAGCAGGGCCGTGTGCTGCTTCACTGAGGTCTAAGGAAGAGAAGGCAAGTGTCCTAGGCACCCAGCCGGGCCGCCCTCCGATCCCGGCAGGACTGAGTTAAACCACTTTAGATGCGGAGAATCTAGGTCTGGGGGCTTGGTTTTTTAGGCTGGGACACCACTTCTAATGCTTCTGGGTCAGTTCACACAGTCAGGACATAACCTACTTTTCAGATTTAGAAGGTCTATGTGAATGCCAGCTTGCATAGCTGTGGGAAGCCTCCTGGCCATTGAAACATCTGATAAAGGTGTAGAACAGACAGCAAATCCAGGGAAGCATGCCCCAGAGGAGCACAATAGGGCTCCCTCCCTGGCCTCTGGTAAATGCACCACAGCGCTGCACTGGCACACTAAAAGCCTGATGAGACAAACTCCAAAGCCCCACTGGTTATGCCAGATGCCTAAGCTAATGGTTTTTGGAAAGCCAGAGAGAATGCTAGCCCTCAAGCTAGTTAAGGGGACAGGCTACCCACAAGATGTAGGAAACAGGAGCAACTCTGAGAAGAGGGAAGGATGCCAGAAGTCCATCTGGGGAGCTATGGAGAACTCTCTTCACACTTTGGGTACTTGACAGCAGCTTGAACTGGACAACAGATTAGCACAGTATGGATCACACAAAGCTCTCCCCAAATCGAGGGAGTCCCTACCTACACACCTACACACACACACACACACACACACACACACACACACACACACACACACACGTCAAAGTATTTTAAAATGAGCTTCACACCCTGGAATCCTTCAAACCTCACAACAGTTCAAAGTTTTCAACTCAATGATATGCTAGACAGTCTCTGAGAAATCCTCAAACTGTTCAGTATTGTTACTCAAACTGGGAGTCCACAAAATATGAACTTCTAGAGAAAATGACTTAACCCAAAGCAGCTCCAGCACGGAGCAGAGGAAAAGGCCTCAAAATGCCCCAAAATAACCCTCCTTTTGCCTGAAACTCACCTCAACGGGTTGTTCATAATATCCAGCTCTCCCACACAGATAATCACAAGAACACAAAGAGGGTTAACACTGCTCCACACCTGGAGTGTATGTACAACAACGCCCTCATATGCTTCCTCTGCTGCCTCCAAGCCAAGGCACTGTGGCTACCACTGCAGGCCTCTGCCATAGGAGCTTGGAATGCTCACCCTCTGGAAAACCCTAAATGCCTTCAAAGCTCATTAAGACTTGGCTGATACACTCAATTGTAGGTCAACCTACATTTACTAAGCACTCACTAAATTTGTGCTTCCTCCACAAAAATTTCTTTCACATGGCACTGATTTTTGTGTGTACATGCTGTATCCTTCTGTTAGAATGCAAACCCAACTCAAGGGGAGGGCCCTTGATTAGCTTCCATGATTAGCACAGTGCCTTGCAGAAGAGCAGGCTTGCTGGACTGAATGAATTCTACTGGGGTTATCCTGGCTTTTCCCAGTGTCCTCTCTCTACTGATCTCTACTCTCACTGTTCCCCCTACCAATTAAGTAACAACATTAAAAATTTCACAGCCAGTCCCTCTGTGAAAACAAATTTTATTTAGATGAGACATTTGAAGGGAAGAAATGGTTCAGTCTGCAAAGTCTAAGACTTGGGGAGGAGAGGAGGGCAGAGACAATACTCAGCTGGCTATTCTCGTTTTATCTTAATGCAGTATGTAACAGCCCACTCTTGGAGAAGCCTCACTGAGGTAGGAACCTCCTATGGAATAGCCTTTCTATATCTTTCTGCACAATCCACTCTCCATTCCTTTTAAAAGCTCGACTAAGAAAAAAAAATGTCCTTCTCTGTCAATAACACTTCATTGCTCTCCCCAACTCTGCCTTCCCTCAGATGTCTCCACTGAGAAGTCTCTATACAAACCCCTCTTCAGGAATGAAGGATGTGATCATTTGGATTTTCCCTTTGAGAAAGAGCCCAGAAGAACAGGCCAGTCCTGAAGGAAACACTAGCTGCCCTCCCAAATGGACATATTATTTATGCCAATGTGAACCCAACTTTGGAGACTATTTTGCAAAGTTGACCAGGGTCTGTCATCCTAAACACATTACATCCAGAACTTCATCAACTAGCATTTCAGACCTGCCTGGGTTTGGTTTTTCTTTGCCTTTTTTTTTCTGGAAGGGGAAAGGCAGAGCAATTGGGGTTAAGTGACTTGCCCAAGGTCATACAATTAGTAAGTTTTAAGTGTCTGAGGCTGCATTTGAACTCAGGTCCTCCTGACTCCAGGGCCGGTGCTCTATTCACTTTGCCACCTAGTTGCCCCTTGCCTGGGTTTTAAGGGGAAACAGTGTTAGGACATCGTCTGGAGTTTACTGGAAGTTTAAACACCGTTTCCTCCTTAGATACAAAAATCTAAAATGGCAGCACTAGAATATTTTCTAGATTGTTAGATTGTCTGGATAGACAGCACCTACCTCCAGCAGATTCTTCCATGTTCATACACCAACTCCAACAGTAACTAGCAAGTGAACGGGCTCACTACTGTATAAAAGCAGGATAGTTTTTGATAACTAGTGTTGCAGAGATGACATCCTACCACTTTCTTAAAGGAATAAGATCAATCAATCAGCTGGAGTCAGAGAACATGGTCAAATCCCAACTCTCCTCATTACAACGTGTACAAGGTAACTGTAGGGTGTCGAAGGTCCCCCCCCATCCTTGTCCCTGCTCCTCTGATCTATGTAAAGCAGGCAATAGTATGAGAACAACTTTTCATGCTCCTTCTCGATATCACTGTTGATACCAGGCAGGGAAGATGCCTATGGCCAGAAACGTATGTCTTACTCTGTATCTCACCCTCAGCGCTCACTTCTGTCAGGTACGATGGGGGCTGTGAAGGCAAGGCAATCCTGCTCCAGGAACTTCTTATTAGAATTTCCCTGGAGCCACTCCTAGAAAGGAGTGGCTTTGTTGGATTTCTTTTCTTTCTTTTTTTTCTAAACGAAGAGAGTAAGTGGCAGGCAGGGCACAAGAGGGAGGGAGGATGTAGTCAGTTTCCCATTCCCTGCCTGCATTCTGCCATTGCTACCTCAATTTCCATTTCAGGTTTTTGCAATTTAACAAGCCAAGATTATGCTTACAAACCTTTTTTGGGTGGTTCACATTCCTAATTCTGGTCACATAACAAAATTAAATCAGACTGAAAAGGTAAAACATACAGATCAGCACCTCAGGGAAGTCAGAGGATTGTCAGTAGCTTGCTTTCCTTTCCACCAAAGGTCTTTAATCTAACAGGATTATTGGCTCCAAAAATGTCATTCTCGAACCTTCTCTTAAGTGATGCTACAGTTCCAATGGGGTTAACAATATGTGCTTAAAATATTTTACCATCAATCAAACCAAGGGCTCTCTTTTCTCTTTTTCTTTCATGAAAATTTAAAATCTAACTTGAATACCAAAGCATACCTTGACAATGACTATAATCTTACAATAGTCACATATGTGCTTTTAAAGACATTAGTCCCATATCAGGCCACTGAGTCCCATGATATGCCTAAGGAAGTTCAAGGATGATCTCAGAGCACAGAAGGCCAATTAAAACGCTGCTTCCCAACAAATTCCTTTAAGGTACAATTCCATACAGCTACAGCTCTTCAAGGGAAGGGCAGTGTATCCGATTTGTGCAATAGATTTTTACATTGCTTCTGACCTCTTGTCTAAATGAAGACTGGGAAAAAAAATAACTGCAGCAGAGGGAGAGAGTGAAATGCATCAATCTGGTTATTAAAACCCATCAAGTTCATACTTCAGCCTCACTATAACTACCGCCAAAAAACTGGCTCACAAGTAATTATCGCTGCTATCTGCAATAAAAGTTAATTGGACATAATTGAACTAACGCCCCAATCAAAGGAAAGCTGCAACTGGCAGTGAGCCGCTCTCCCTGCTCCTATACCAGGCAAATGAAACTGCTAACGATAATTTGTGGACAAACATGGAATTGCTCTCATGGTCTCCCCTACTGCAAATCACTCAACGATTCCAGCTAATGCCCAGCATATTGGGCCAAGAGAAAGTCATTAAAGGAGCGCTCCCTTAGCTAAAGAGGCATTTGAACAATAACCAAGCCCATTAAGAGCTCAGGCTCCCAGAGAACTGTGAAGTTTCACTGGGTACCTTCATTGGGCAGCCCTGACCCAACCCCCAAGCTCTGAATTATAGTAGATTTATAACTCCCTCCTCTCCTCAAGGCCCCTCCCCCAAAATGAAAAAGCAGTTTTTAGAAGTAGTCTCATCATTCTGGGATTAGAAAGCTCTTCATATTGATAAATTATCTTCTTCTATGAGAATCACGGGCAATCTCTATTTGGGTCAGGCGACCTGCACCTCTGGATCTCTCCTGTTTTAAAGATGACCCCTTCTCTGTGGGCTTTGTCAGAGGAAAAAATTCCCGCTGGTTGACTCCTTTACTATCAATTACATATAAAAACTGTGCCCTTTCCTCCAGAATTTAATATTAGACTTATGCTTTCCAACTGTGGCCCCTGCATAAACAGGGGATCTTAATCTTTGTGTCATGGAACCTTTCTCAGAATGCTTTTAAATATATAAAGTAAAACATACAGGATTACAAAAGAAACCAATTCTACTGAAATACAGTGATCAAAGTGTCTCCCATCCAAGTTCAATGACCCTCTGAAAGCCAGCCCCCTCGGTAGCTCAAGGACTGTAGGTTAAGAATCCCTGTGATGTTATAAAAGGTCCTAAGATGGTCACGAACATTTTGAAATCTCAGAAGCTGGTGCTCCCTGCTTCACAGAAGGGAGAAGAGGAATCTTGCTCTCTACCTTTGCTTCAACAGTCAATGTGCATCAATCAGAAAGGACCTTTGACTTATCAGACCGGCTTCTGTGTTTTGCTGAAGTGGCAGAAGCAGAAACATAATGTCACCAAAAAGAAGTCAATTTAGCTCCTTTGCTTCTCTTCGAGGCCAGTTTGAACTCTGTCCTGACAAAAATGGTGGCCAGAATCCACCCTTCCTTCTGTACCCTCAGCCCATATCCTTCCTACTGGACCCAATGTTGAAGATGATAGAACACCCCATTCTTTGCATGATGATCCCTGTACTTACCTGCAGGCTATTTTATTAAGTCATCCCTTCACTGTTCTCTTTTCCAGGCTAATTAATCCAGTTTCTTTGGCTTTTCTTCATAAAGCTCATTTCTCTAGCCTTTTCCAGTAGGCCACCAGGGTCTTCAAGGATAGATCAGATCTGCCTCCGGCAAGATGGTCACATACATGACAGAGACAGATCTCCTTGCTTACAAAATCTAAACCCGACACATCTTGTCAAAGAGCCCTTCTGGAGGAAATGAAAACAACAAGGTGTTCACCAGTTCCAGCTCAACATGCTGGAACAGCTTGTAACTAACTAGGTGATTGATAAAAGTCACACTGAAGCTATAATTAATGTCTCCCCCCTTGGAAGGCAAGCTCAACTCTCTGGCACTCACACTTTTAATGAAAAGCAATTTATCAGTTTGTTTTGAAAAGCTGAACTGTGCCTCTTTAATGCAGAAAGACACATACCTCTTAAAGCGATACTGCTATACAGCAATGCATGCCAGCGCACACATGAAAACCGCACCAAGGCTGCTGTCACATGCAGTTCTGACTCACACAGACACAGCCAGCTTTTCTCAAGTTGGAATGGCTTTCTGGGGGCATTAGTTCTAGAGATCCAACACTGGCATAATACATCCCTTTAGGTCAGCAGTAAGTTCTCACCTCAACATAGACAAAAGAGTAATTTCCCCCAAAATGTTCAGCAAATGAAGATGGTGTTGGATGGCAGTTTGGACACCTGTTCAGCTGCTTAAGGAAAGGTTTTTAAAAAGTCTATCCTGAATGCTCACTGTTCTGACCTAATTTTGATGCAGACTGTAGAAATGGGCCGAGAAGGCCTTCTCTCCAAGGGAGAGGCTCCTTTTAACAATTCTGTGAAAATGTTCTAACACAGCATCATGCTTGGGGTGCACCATACTTCACAGCATTGGGAAAAGCATTTTATGTGAATTTATAACAATGTCTGGCCAGGTGCAGGTTTGCATTATCTGCTAACTTGTTCCCTCTGGTCAGTTTATGTTGTGGGCAAGAAGTTCTAAGAGAATCTCTTTTAAAAATCATAACTAGAGTCTTGTCAGCTACAAAAATCACCGACTGGATACTATTAATTGTCATATTTCCTTTTCACTGACATTTCAGTCAGAAATGGCACGAGAGTAGATCTTTGCAGCATGGCCCTTGATGTGAGCGAGAGCACAGATCTATCCCTCAGCTCTCTTTCAGCTCAAAACCTATGATCCTGTGACCTTGCAGCTTGGTTTCCATAGGAATATTTTTCATTAAATAGTACAGTGGCAAGAACACTGGCAGTCTGACAGGGGTATAATACAGGAGAACAAATCCCTCACTCTGGTCGCTATACTTTATTCCTATGGCTTAAGACCAAAGGAGCTCTTCTGACTGCCATAGCACACTGCTGACTCATCCTGAGTTTGCAATTCACTAAAAATCCTAAGTCTTACTTCCTTCTGATAATGCGCTGGCAGGACCTGGAGGCAACCTGGTTTTAACCCCCTACTAGTCTACTATATCATGCAATCTCTACATTGGAAGAGGCCACAGAACATTTATTATATAACTATAATATATAATAATTATATTATAATGTATAACATAATAATTATATCATATAATTAATCTAACCCTACCAGAAAGCTTACTTCTGTCTCCTCTACAGCATTCCCAATAAGTGACCTAAGCTCCTTCAGAAACCTCCACCAACAAGGAACACATTCAGGCTCATTTCAGCACCACTGCCAAAGTGGTCCATATTCCATTTCTCAACAGCTTCAGTTTTTCCTTAAGGTTCCTTGCTGAGCTCCCATTCATTGGCCCTAGTCCCACCCTCTAGTCTAAGACCAAGCAGAACTCTAATCCTTCACTGAAGATTCTTCAGAAGACTGAGCCAAACCTGACCCCAAGGCTTAGTCTTAACCTCAAGATCTGCAGTCCCATTAACTGGCAACAGTTTCATGTCCCCCATTAGTATGGCTGCCTTTCATGGGGGCAAGTTTCCACTTCTCAATATCCATGTTTAAATGTGGTGCCCCAGGGTGGCTAGGTGGCAGTGAATAGAGCACCAGCCCTGGAGTAAGGAGGACCTGAGTTCAAATCCAGCCTAAACACAACATGAAACTAGCCTTGTGATCTTGGGCAAGTCAACCCTAATTGCCCTACTTTTCCCATTACCAAAAAAAAAAAGTAATAAATGTGGTGTCCAGAACTGCATACAATACTCTGCATCTGTTCTGACCTGGACTGAAGGTTTCTATGATTTTTTTTGTTGTTTTTGGAGGGGGAGGGTAGGGCAATTGGGGTTAAGTGACTTGCCCAAGGTCACATGGCTAGTAAGTGTGTTGAGCTGCTGGGGCCAGATTTGAAATCAGATGCTCATGATTCCAGAGCTGGTGCTCTATTCACTGCGCCACCTAGCTGCCCCCCCTGGACTGAAGGTTTCTAAAGGGCTGGAAGTTCTAAGGCTGTCTCAGATCACATGAGGTCTTCTGGTTATACATCACTCTACCGTAATACACTGAGCATGCAAGTCACTAACACTCCAAAAGTTTTCCCATAAACTGCTTTCTAGTCACACTACTGCCATCCTAAACTCCAAGTCTAAGAATAACACTGTCAAAAAAAGACATGAGGTTGGTCCAGCACAATGTTTTCCCTCTGAGTGGGTATTAGAATTTGTTCACCTCTGGTGCCAATTTCAACAACAACAAAAGAGGAAGAGGGGGAACCAAAAAATGTATAAGGAGACCTGTGTCTCCCTCATTTTACAGATGAGGAAACCAAGTCCCAAAGATGATTAGGTGACTGGAGGTCCCAGAGATTGCAGGGAGCAGAGCTAGGATTCAAACACTGATTTAACTCTCAGTCTAATGACATGACTTGTTCTTGGCAAAAACATGATGGCCTTTAGAGATTACCTTTTTCCCTAAGTATTTGCAAATCTCCCTTTAAATGATTTGAGACTTTTACTAGGAATTGATATCGAACTGACTGGAATATATAATGTGAAGTATCTACCTTATCTCCATTTTTAAAAAAAACAAAGAGAACCTCTGCCTTTCTCTGGTCCTATAGCTAGCCCCTCTCTGGTTTGACACCATTTCTCCAAAGATCAATGACAGTGGATACTGTTCTTTCAAGACCTAAGGATGCGGTAGGGTAGGCCACTTAGCTCAGACCTAGGTGCATTCTTACCACCCTTTCACTTATTGGGGACCTTAATTTTCTAATAATCACCCATTCCACCCTACACAGTCTAAAGAGTCTTGTCCTTGGGGGAAAGAAAAGAATCAAAATACAATCACAAAAAAGTGGAAAAAATACAATCACAGATTTTAGATTTAGAGCTGAAATGGTCATCTAGTCCATCACCCTCCTCACTCCATTTTAGAGCTAAGGACACCAAGACCGAAAGAAGTTAGAAGATGTACTTAAAACCACAAAGACAAGGCAGTAGAGCTTTGAAAGGAACCCAGGGCTTTACTCCAGATTCACTCCACCAGGGGTATCAAAACTCAAGGACAAACTGATCCTGCAATTCAGTAAATCACAAGTTTATGAATGTTATCTAAGTTGTACTGTCTTTTTACTGATTTTATTAAACATTTTCCAATTACATTTTAATCTCATTCAGTACCCAGAGTGGTTGGAACTGTTAAGAGCTCTGTCACTGTTGTCTACTACTCTCCCCCAAACTCCCTGGACCCCAAACAAGGATTATCCTATCTTTAATCTTCCTGCTGTCCCTAATACAGCTTGTAAAAACAAAACAAAAAACCAAATCATTCTTTTCATTCTCATATTTCTACCAGATTCAGTTCATCTCCAAATGTGGCCTCCTAAGGTCCCACTGGCATTCCTCTGTACCAACCATCTTCACATTCATTTGTTTTACCTGTCTTCTTTAAGTCTCAGTTTGGTGTTAAGGGAGCTACCCCTATACAGTCCCACACAGCAGCCTCTTTAGAAGGCCTTTACCTCTCTTCTTGTTGGAATCAACTGCCACTGCAACCCCAAATTTCCTTTTGCCAGCCTCCTAGCCCTTGGGAGGCAACTGGCCTCTTGGACTCTAAGTCTGTGGGATCTTACCATGATCTCTATCCTTTTTGAAAGCTACTCTCTGAGTCTAGGTTACACATAAAACTATTCCCAACTTGTCCCCTCTTAGTCTATAACTAACTCTAAGATACTGGAGGCTTTCATCATTTCAACTTATTAGTAAGAATCAAATACAAAAATAGAAGCTCTCCCCTGTCTTCTGAAAGATGAAATTATCAGCAAGACAAGTAAGGAATTCCTCAGTTACCTTTTGAGCAAGTCCTAGTACACCAATAGTTTTCCCATTCCCTTCACAGGGATGCTGTAAAGATAGATGCATGAGGGGCATCTGGTACTGATAACTTTAACTTTTAGATGGGGAGGCAAGATCTGAGGGAAGAGACACTTAGTGATTCTCTTTTGTAACTTCAGTTCCTAAAAGTAGTCCTTCCTTTCCAAATGGCAGAAAATCTGCTCTTTACTCAGATTAGCAGCTGATCCTCAGACCTACTTTGATGAAAGCAAAGAACTAGCAGCTGGGTATGGAGATGCCAAAGACCATCCTCGTTATGGGTGCTGCAGCATTCAATTTAGCTGAAGAGAGAAATCTACTGTTCTTCCACTAAATGCCCTTTAGCAAGTACAACCTGCAGATGGATAATGGTAACAAGATAAAAACCAAGTAAGTAATGAATGCATGCCCCTTGAGTGAGGACACCACTTCTAGTCCTAGACTGTCCCCAGCTTCATGATTTTGAGCAAATGCCTTCACCTCTAGAAACCTGCCTAGACATTCCGCAAGGTCTCTTTCAGGTCCATTATTTTATAGATTGAGGAAATCACTATGGGACTTTTAAGGACTGTTCAAAATCAGTCTTTACTTAAGTGTATTTCAGGTTCACCTAACAGTTGTGATAATCTTCATATGCAAGTCAGTATTAAAAAAAAAATACTTCCTTGGTAGAGCAGAATCACCAAGCCGTAACTCTTCCAACTCGGCTAGCCACAGCTCTCTCACATAATCCAATGAGTATTACAGATGTGAAAAATGTGCATGCATTTAGTCTTGGTTCCCCCCACATGATTTCCAAGAGAAACTGGGGAGGTATGAGAAAGTCTGAGCACTGTAAAGTTGTTGGAGCACCACAGCATTTTCTTAAAAAACTGATCTTGCCCTCCCTCCTCTTTCCTAGAACTCTACACTAAAATCACCTAAACATTAGGAAAAGACAGCTGCAGCCTAGCATTCAGAGGATGTCTTACCAAGATAAGGCAATTGACCATAGCCAGTATCTTTTCCTCATTTGTCTTTCTCTCAAGTCAAGCTATAAGCAATACTCTCCCCTTTAGTGAAGGGGAGTTATGGTCTCTGTGGCCCAAAATTAAAGGTAGGAAGAGGGTCCAGGTTAGCAGGGTAGATGAATTAAGGCTATCTTGTAAAATGCTCTATTTGAAAGTGGAACCAGATTTTAAATTGTTCTTGCCTTTCCACATGCAGTATCTAACAAAACTGGAAAAGAAGTGAGTTTCAGGGACACTGAAATGAGCTGAGCTTTCTCAGGTCTGGTGCTGAATGATTCCAGGGCAGTTTACACAGTTCCCATTTAATCCACATTTCTCATTACTTGTCATTTGGCCTTTCATTACTGGCTGGAATCATAGTGAAAGCAAAGACCAGGGAGAAGAAACAAAATCCAAACCATTTTACTTTTGGTTGTTAAATCTGATAAGAAGTCTGACAATAAAATCTTTGCACAAGAGTGAAACACACACTGCCTGGAAGAATCCATACATACTGCAGATTCTTCATACATAGCCCCATGCCCTTTTCCAAGTCACGTTTAGAAGAACTTCAGTCTAAATCTGATCTTCTCACCCCCAGAGAGATCCTAAGAGCTATCACCACAAAACAGAACAAAGTTCCAACTCCATTTTTTTTTTTGCCATTCATCCTTATTCCAACAACTCAAGTCGCCACTGCCTCAGTCTATTGTCAGCAGAGTGTCCTGAGTAGGGACAGAAGCAAATGCTGCCTCTAACACAGGGGAAGAAGGTTTCAAATTATTTCAAATAGCAACTCAGCCAATACACATTTATTAATCACCTACTACATGACATGCATCATGCTTGCTAAGTGCCAATCTTTTTCTCCCATCCTACCTAAAAACAAAGAGCTAAATTATTTATTTATCAACCAGAGAACAGGAAAGGCAAATCACTGAACTTCTTTGGGCTTCAGTTTCCCCATTTATAAAATGGGAACACCCTCTGCCACAAAGGACAAATGCAATCACATCTGATTTCTCAGACTGAAAGCTGCCATATAAATCCCACCTCAGACTCTCCAGCCTGTGGAAGCTCCTGTCTTAACCTCAATAGGGAAGATGAACAATTAAATTACACTTTCCAATCTCATTTTTAATTTCAAGGTATGATATTTCCAAACTACCCAAGAATTCCTTTAACTCATGCCCCAGGCCTTCCACTCATTACAGAAAACGAAAGCCTCTAATTAGGCAAAATTCTGAGATCATGTCAAACACAAGGGTTGCTCAGTACTCAGAGAATACAATTATGAAAGGAAACAAAGTTGCAGAGAAAGAACCTTAGACTACAAGAAAATCGATTAGCAAGAAGTGTGTGTTTTTGTTTTGTTTTTGCTTTTTAGAGGGGGGAAGATGGCAATTGGGGTTAAGTGACTTGCCCAAGGTCACTCGGCTAGGGGTGTGTGTGTGTGTGTGTGTGTGTGTGTGTGTGTGTGTGTGTTAAATGCCTGAGGCCAAATTTGAACTCAGGTCCTCCCGACTCCAGGGCCAGAGCTCTATTCACTGCACCACCTAGCCGCCCTTGTTTTTTTTAAACAGAATATCCAAAAGGCAGGTATAATCAAGTCAAGGGACTTTTACACCTTTCCCAAAAGATCCAAGACCTTGGAAGATAATCTTCACTTTTTCCCAAGTTTCAACTGGAAACTTCATCATTTCGGTCCTCAGATATTTAAGTAACCCTATCTTTCCTTCCACCCAAGATTAAGGCCGATGGTATATTTCCGATGCATAGCTTTTTAGCTCTGGATCTTCCTAATTACCAAAAACACCAGAAAAAAAGAGCGGAACTATTATGATCTCTCAGAAACATTCTGCCCTAGATCAAGACAGAGTTCATGACACTGGTGGATCAGTTATCACTGAAGAGCTAGTTATGCTTTCCTAGGGTGAATTAAGGTCCTCATACTATATCCAACCTCTTACATAGAGATAACCGTTGAGCGCCACTCCCACCCCCCCAACAAGCAATTTTAAGTTGCCTTTGCAGTCTAGTCAGAAAGCAGAGTTCCGGCCCTCACAAAGAGCAGACCTGTAAATGACATCTTGAGGATTAAACCAATTGAGAGGCAATTTGCCTAGCAACCATTCATTAGGCAGAGTTCAGAAACCCGCCAGCAAGCTATTCCAGCTTCTTATCTGAGCTGTAAACAGACAACAGTCTCCACTCCGTCCTCTACCCTCCAGCTCCAGATTCACAGTAAACGGCTCCCTCAAAACGTTCAACCTCCAATGGTCCAGCCCAGTGGGAGGGGGGCCCTAGTCCTGAAACAAATACAAAATGTAATTTCCAACAACAGCTTGACAAAGCAGAGGAACAGCTAAAAATTAACATTAGGCAAATCACCATCTGAATGCATTCATTGTCTCTAAAACAGTCTCTCACCTAGGAAAACAGCTTTCCCAGGTCTCTTTTGTCTCTAAATATTTTTTCACCTTGAACAGAGCTTTGCCGGGTTATAAACCTTAAAACACCCAAGCTGATTAACACAGCAATCAAGCCACACTAAGAATTCCACCTTTTCCTTCGCCTTCTCAAGGAAGTAATTTTGCATTTCTGGTGTGATCTGGGGCCTGGATTTGCTTCTTTTAGGGAAAGGCACAAAACTCTTTTTTCTTTACACACCTTAAGCTCAGCTGGTCAAAAATACGAAGATGGATGTAAACAGATTGCTGAAGAAAATTAAACCAGCCACTTCAGCCTCAGTAGGACAGTGTCTCTTAGCCAAAGAGATTAAGAAAAGTCATGATCTCGTATAATTGTTTCTCTGCCAGACACAGCATTTGAGGGTTTCCCATTATGCATCCACTTTAAATCATATTTGGAGATTCGCGAAGACATACCTATGATTATTTCTAAACATAGCTTTTTTCCCTCCCATTTATAGAAAGCTCTTTGGGGAAATCACTGCTACATGAAAAATAGATTCCCCTAAGGAAAGAAAATAAAAAATATGAAAAAATGAACAGGGTGTAGTATGTTCGAAAGCTGTTACCAACTGCTCTCACAGGCCAAAGACCAAAAACCAACCCTGACATAACCAGGAGGAAGGTAACTTGGCTTCATCAAGGCAAGTCACCTCACCCGATTACTTCACTATATCTTATTATATAAAAATTAAAAAAAAAAACACACCTCTTCCTTTGACCCAACAGCAAGCTTCACTACCTCAAAAGCTTAAAGGGAAGTGATCTTCCTTATTTAGAACTCATTCTTTGGATTTGAATAAGAGCTAATCTGCTGTGGGGACCAGAGAAAACACCACTACAAAAATTTTTTTAATTAGTAATTATTCATTGATTACCCAAGCGCCGAGGGCTGTAGTAAACATACAGAGGGCTACAAAAGGAACTGAGACCTAGTCCCTTCCAGATCCTAGGAGCTCACAATTAAATAATCTCAGAGAAGCCTAAACACCTTCATTTATTCAGGACCATATCTTAGGGCCCCCTTTGTGTGTGGGAGGACTTCAGTTTAGTTCTAGAGTGTAGTAATGACTCTCTTCTTCAAAATGCATAACTAATTAATCCTGCCCTTGGTAAAATTTCCATAAGACAATTCCCTCTGACGCTAGCTAGATACAGCAACCAGATGCTGACTCAATGCTGAACCAAAGCTATAAGGTTCTTAGACACCAAATTGGGTTCTATCTTCTAAATGAAAATTACCATACACAGCCTGGCTACCCATTTCCAATCTACTGCTGTCCAAGAGCAAGGTTTTCATAACAAATTGCAGTCATCAGAGGTTGTATGAACCATCTCTAAGACAAAAACCTTGGCCCAGCTAACCCTGAATGTAAGAGACGTTACTATCCTATCCTACAGGTTCTGCCTTCATAACTGGTCTCTACTTTAAACTATGTCAGCAAGCTGTGCTTCCCTTAGTAGAAGGAACTCTGAATCACTTTAATATTTACCGAAGTGCTTTAAAAAAAATCTGGCATTCAACTCTTGGGCATTTTGCTCTAGACATTAGTCATACTTGCTCTGGGCTAATCAACCTAAGAAACTTGTTCCATGCATTTAGTAGAAAATGCCCATTTGGAGCAAGTTTGCAATCAGCATAGCCACCTAAATACCATATGTACACTACACACACATAAATGCCTCATCTGTTTCAAAGGATTTCAGAGCTCAACTCCAATTTGAGATCAATTCCAGGAAGGATTTTGTTTTCCATTTCACATCTGCAAGAGGTATCAATTTCTCCTGGAGATTAACACACTCTCCTCTCTAATAAAGGCAACCCAAATTACAGAATCTCATCAGAGACCTTGTTAAATCTAGATTAAATAATAGGAACACCTGTACCCCAAATTCAACTAATCCAGAAAACAAATGACAGAAAAATAAGTTCAACAAAAAGCCGCTGGGACTGTTTTATCTCTTTCCAACAACGATTTCGATTCACAGGCCTGGCTACTTCCTCAGAAAAGGCAGAAACATACCCATAAATAAAGTGATGGGGGTTATAAGTTTTTGCAAAGGTAAAATCAAGTATGCCCTCTGAAAGGGGGTCTGTCTCCAAAAAGCAGGAGCAATAGAAACCCCGTGTTGGTAAGTTCAATGGGAATAGCGACTATGGGAAGAATCAATAGCTAACAGTTCCCCCTCACCCTCCGTTAAATAAAATGGGGGTTTCTCCCTCCTTCCAGACTATTGCAAAGTCTGAGCCATTCCTGAGCAGTCCCAGTTGCGGAAAATGGAGAAGAGTCTCCACGCAAACGGATGTAGTCCGGTACGGAAAACCCTCTCCCAGCTGGCTCCCTCCCCCCCTTTTTTTTTTGCGGATTGCTGCAACAGACGCCACATCCCGAAGAGCTCTCGTCTCCCCATGCATTTTTGCTAGGCGACAGACAGCGACATAGTAAAAAAAATCCAAGCGTCCCCCGACGCGATTCTCCTGGCCCTGCTCCTGGAGGGAGGGAGAGAGGGGAAGCCCGAAGGCGAGGAGGCTGGGCTGCTTCCCCGCCCCAGGAGCCCCCGTCGGACACAGCCCGGCCGCGTTAGGAACACACCTTACGCCCGTGCTGCCGGGGAGATGCGGTCTTTTCTGCAGCGCCCCGCTCCGGGCTCCGCCCCAGCCGGCTCAGCGCGCCGCGGCCCTCCTCGCCCCCCGCCCCGGGAGGATGGGGGGGAGGGGGCCCGCGTAGCCACGGCGGGGGGAATGCAGCCGCTGGCTTGCCCGCTCGGGCTGCTCGGCTCCGCGCCGCGGTCCGCTCGTCCGTGCGCCGCCGCCGCCCCCTCCCAGCCGGCGGCCCCCGCCAGGCTCCGCTCCGCCGCCGGAAGCCGGCCCCGCCCCCTGCCGGCCCCCTGCCGGCGGGACGAGCTCGGGCTCAGCCAATAGGAAGCCCGGGAGCCCGCGGAGAGACGAGCGCCGCAGCCAACTGGGGAGGCCCGGCCGGGTAGGGAGGAGGCCGGCCGCCGGGGGAGGCGGGCCAGCCAGGATCTGGCCCCGCCGAGGCTCCTCTTTGTTAGCGCGGCCCGGCTTCTCGGGCTCCCCCCAAGCTCTGGGCGAGCCCTCCCCGGCCCCGACCGGCCCCGGGGCAGACGTGTCCGGAGGCCCCCCCCACCCCCGGCAGAGGCCGGGGCAGTAACACAGGCCGCCGAGCTGGAGATGCTCGGAGAACCCCCGGGCGTGGGCACAGGCCCTCGGGCTCTCGGATCCCGGTGGAAACTCGGACTTTCCAGGGCGCAGGAGTCGGGAGCTGGCTGCACGGATGCGCCTGATGGCAGAGCGCAGCTCTCCGACTGGCAGCCGGTAACCGGCAGGTTGGACCAACACTTCAATCAGCGGTGCCAGCATCTCCGCGCGGGCATGACGCCGCTGGGGTGGCCTAGCTGAGAGAGAGGAGGAGCCGGCGCGCGGTCCTCTCACATCTGGGCCCACAGACAGAGAGAACGGAACATCGGGAGGGGAGGCCGGGACACAGGGCTGTCACTGCTGTCCACAAAGCCCTTCTAGCCCTCGCGAAATTGTTTAATGTCTACCGCCAAGACGGGCCTTAGCTTCCCTGGCACTATCAGAATTAAAAAGGGCATAACCACCCTGAATTTGAACGGCCCCGATAGAGGATTTTGAAGTGTTTGATACCTATGATCTCATATTTTCTTTTTTTTTTTCTTTGACAGAAGATTTATTTTCTTTGGTTCTTTAGAAAATTAGTGTGAATGTTTCTCATCTTTGAATTCAGCACTACGTAATATTTCTTTTTGATCTTATATTTTCCCTCTTCCTAGAAGGTAGTAAATAGGCAGGGTGACTTTATTCCCTTTTCAAAGCTTGGGAGATACCTGCATAAAAGACAATAGGTGATATACGAACTTCATTGGTGTTTCATAGATAGCCAAACACCAAATTTAAAAAGGAAAAAATATAAAATTTCTATTAATTTTGGTTCTGCCAAAGTCAGCCAAAACCTAGGGAGAAAGTCCTTTTCATCTCTAGCCCTCCTTTACTGGCTACCAACTTCCCTCCTTAAGAATCATTCAAAATATACAAAAACAATTCTGCCATCCTTCAAAAAACATTTAAGCATCTTTCTGGCATTTCCTAATCTCAAATAACTAAGTTATTCTTTAAGAATTCCAGTAAAAAAAAAAAAGAACAGAAGCAAGGTCAGAAGGGGACACGGAAGAGCAGGGCAGAGTTGGAACTACCAAGTGAAATGTGAATTACACAAAAACACTAAAATTGTACTGAAGATTCAGGGCTGAATGTTCAATCCTCTTTGTTCTGTTATTCTTTGTATATGGAAATCTTTGTGTTTGTTGGTATTTGTCAACTTCATAATAATAAGAAAAAAATAAGCTACTGTTCAAAACAGTTGGTTTCAAAACCATAGCTGATGTAGAAGGTGGGTAAAGACTTCCTTAGG
The DNA here is from genome assembly GCA_028627135.1 of Pseudochirops cupreus. NCBI lineage: Eukaryota > Metazoa > Chordata > Mammalia > Diprotodontia > Pseudocheiridae > Pseudochirops > Pseudochirops cupreus. Next base: position 366,538,223 of record CM053584.1, read on the forward strand.
CTGAGGCTTCAAAAGTAACATGCAGACTTCTCTATCATCCTGGTTCCATGGCAATCCTTTTAAAAAAACAAAAACATTTGGAGAAGTAAACTCATCTGGTTAAAAGATAAGTACCTAAAAATCCAGTACTTCCAAGATCACTGTTGAACGGGTTACCTTCTTGTGAAGCCAACAACAGCTCACACTTCATCAGATATGTGACTTTCCTACTTATGTACAAACAGTTGGAAAAAAAGAGATTCTGCATAGATGTCCAATAATCTCTTCCAAAACAGTAATCAATTAAGCATTTTTACTAAAATCAATTACATCTCCAGACACTGTTCTTAGGTCCTTCGGAATAAAACAAAACACAATAGCAGCTGGAAGGACTTAGAAAGGTTTACTTCAAGAGATGACACTTGAGCTGGTGTAAAGAAGGAACAAAAAGAGAGACAACAAAAGTGATAACTCATGGTGCCAAAGAGGATGACTTTGGGTTCCCAAAGACTATGCCAGTGAAGCACACCAGCTGGTAGGGTCCATCCTTCTAAAAGGCTGGTACTGATCTGGCTACCAAATGACTGCCTGTTGTCCAAGGACGAGAGAGAGAGAGTGAGAGAGAGAGAGAGAGAGAGAGAGAGAGAGAGAGAGAGAGAGAGAGAGAGAAAGAGATACAGGAAGGGAGGGAGACAGAAAGTTTCTCATCAAATGATAATTTTTTTTACCTTGACCCATAAAACAGACAAAACCACAAAATGGCAGTCTTTTCTAACACTGCCACCCCTCCCTAGCTTCTGCAATGATGGTGACAAATTGGTGAACAAAGGGCAGAGGATGCTAACAAGCATTCTCTAAAACCATCATTTTATGTACATAAGTACTAAAAGTGTGATTTCTATCCAAAAATCACCAAGATAACAGACAGTGCTGGGAGGAAGCAGACCACATATTCATATGCCCCCTCTTACAGAAAACACAGAAATTGCAGCTAAGTGAAAGAAAAGCTGCCAGCTTCTCCTCTAATAGATTAATAAAGAAGATGGAATAACTGATTTCATCACATGCTTTAAAATAACATGAAATAATCAGTTCATGGGACATCTGCTCATCTTTCCTCATATATTAAGTGTTCACGAGCACAATCAAAGAGAAGACGATGATGACAGTGCAGGTTACACACCCACATTTACCAAAAGAGTATGCCGCTGTGGAGAAATACTGAGGAACTAAACAAGATCTTCCAAATAAAATCAAAATACATCTTCACTGTGAAGATAGAAAAAGGTGAGAACAGTGAAATATTATTAAGGATCAAGAAATGAAAAGGCCTATAGGTGACTCAGAAGCCTCTCACATATATAATTATACTTTCTTCATGAAGAAACCTAGGCATTTCAACCAATGAATACAAAAAATGAAAATGGCTATCTTGGTAAGAAAAAAGTCATCTCATAGGCATCTATGTATTCAGATCACTGACTAGGTCCAAAGTTCAAAATCAATACCAAATTAGAAAAAAGGATAAAGATAAAATGATACTTCCTGCAATAAAGCATCTCCTACCCAACTTGTTTAGTCAAGCTGACAGCCCTGAAGAATGGGAAATAGATAAAAGTGGAGAGAAAAAAAGACATGGCCCGAACATTTCTTAGAAATCTGAACAATGGTAAACTATCACCAAAATCAGAAAGCAAAAGGAGGCCCCAAATTATCCAGCAAACATTTGATATTCTGGACAGAGAGATACGACAATGAAAGGCCACACAGGTTTTGAACACAAGTTCATTTAAAAATAAAACAGAAGATGATAAGCAGCATCACTTCACAAAAGGACAATGCAACTGAAGGAAAAATAAGCCTGGAAAGAAGTTTGTTTTGAGACCAAGAGCTAGGTCATCATTTGTAAATTACACTGAAGGTCAACAATTCAGACGGAGATTGAGAAAAGCAGCAGATTCAAATGAGTTAACCAAAATGCTAAAAAGACATTTCATAAATCAATCCTTATGTTAAGAGAAATCACAGAAAACATAATTGTCTGCTAAGAATTCCATTCCTAAGAGAGAAAATTTCCTCCTAGGAGTAAAACTGTTGTGGTTGCTTCATCCTCAATAGTCCTCTTAAACTGGACCTTTAAACTTGGGGGTGCGAGGGAAAAAAATCTAGGAAAGGTTCAGTCAGTGATTAAATTCTGGAGGTCTGGACACTAAGATGTACTGGGAGAAGTGCCGGACCCCTGGCTCCACCACTCACTAGCCTCTGCACATGGGACTTTAACATCTTTTGGCCTCAGCTTATTATTCTTTTTTAAAGGGGGACAATAATATTTGCACGACCCATATTTCCCAGTGGTTTTGTTAGGATCGAAGAAAATAAAAACCTCAAAGCACTCTATAAAAGGAAGCTAATATCATTATCATTCCTTCATGCTCATTCCTTCCCCTATCCAAGCCTCCACCACATCACACCTGGATGACCACACTACCTAGCCCAGTTGGTTTCCAGTCTTCAATTTGCCAATCTCTCCTCTGATACAGGTAGCCATATCATCTAACTCCCAGGATCATCTTCCCCAAACCCAGCTTTCATCACCTGATGCAGCCAAAATCAGGGCTTAGACAGTGTATTTTAATTAGGGCCTTTTGGTGATGCGCCTAGTGGATTCACATAAGGCCAGCTCCCTAAAGACTCCCTGGAGTTACATTTAAAAGATTTGTGTCTAAGACCCCTGACTGCAACCAGGTCTTTTGCCCCCAAAAGACAAGTCTTTTATTAGATTTTCCATTCCTGTGTTGGTCCCAAGGTACAGCAGATTCAAGACAATGATTTACAAAACCTAGATGTTTGGAGGTCTGCTCTGATTTGCATCCTCTTTGTTAATGCCTTTAAAATGTTAACTGACTTCCAAAAACCTGTTGGATTTCCCAAGACTTTTTGGTGCTTAGAAGTCAGAAAACTTGATTGTATCTGAGTTTACTTCCAGGATGTAGCCGACCATGGTAATGATAAAACTATGATAATATCCCAGGATGTGACAAACTAAGCCTATTGAGGAGAATACTGGAATCTTTGTCCTTTGGATCTTTAAAAACCTTGTTCGAATCATCATTAAACGGAGTTCATGGTTCTTCCCTGAACTACCCACATGGCCTGGTCACTTCTTCTTTTATTCATATCTCTGATCATGCTTAGTGCTGAACACTGAGCACCCCAACAATCACTCCACTCTCCTCAAGAAACTGCAGTGTCTCCCTCCAGTCTAATCTATCTACTTATGGTTTTTTAAATGTTCCAGAGGATGACCCTACCTTTACTTGTTGAGTTTGTTGCTAGAGGCAGCTGGGCATAAAGTTGATAGAATGCTGGTCCTGGAATCAGGAAGGCCAGGGTTCAAATCCCAGCCTCAAGACATTTATTAGCTGTGTGACCCGGGCTGCTTAACCTCTGCCTCCATTTCTTCATTTGATAACAGCATGATAATAATAGCATTTACCTTCTGGATCTAATTCGATGATATTTGTAAATCAATCTGTACTGTTCCTGGCACAAAGTAGGAACTTAATAAATTCACATTCCCTTCACACTGTAACTTCTACTCTAGTTGGGATACTCTTCTCATTATACAGGAACATATATGTATATACATGCCCACACATGTATTACTCATTCCTACCTCATATCATGTTGATTCCTTGATCAATGCTTTGGTTCATGAAGTTCCCTCTTCTGAAATAATACTTCCTTTCCCACCCCAAAACAGAAATGCTCTTCATCCTTACCAGATTCCTCAGATAGCACTTGCTCTAAGAAGTTTTTTTAAAATTCTGCCCATAGGCCTCCCCCTTCTCCAAAGTGATATTTAACTTAAGAATCAAATACCAGGGCAGCTGGGTGGCACAGTGAATAGAGCACCGGCCCTGGAGTCAGGAGGACCTGAGTTCAAATTTGGCCTCAGACACTTAATATTTACTATCCGTGTGACCTTCAGCAAGCCACTTAATCCCAATTGCCCTGTCTTCCCCCCTCCAAAAAGGGGGAAAAAAAACCCAGAAAAGAAAAAAGAATCAAATACCACATTTATTCAACATCAAATTGTTTTCATGTTTAGATCCCATCCCCCCAAGAATTTAAGCTTAGTATTAAACATCTTTGTAGATATCCCCTCCATAGTGTAGGTACAGTTTTTGGAGCACAAGAGCGTATTCAGGTCACTCAATATTCAACTAAACTTTGGCAGAAAAGGGTGATCCAAACAGTTACAGGATATAGAAAAAATTTATAGTCAACTACCCCTGGTTCTCATACCTACAACCAACACTGTTGTTCAGTCACATATGACTCTTCAAGGCCCCATTTGAAGTTTTCTTAGCAAAGATACTGGAGTGGTTTGCCATTTCCTTCTCCAGCTCATTTTACAGATGAGGAAACTTGAGGCCAACAGGGTTAAGTGACTTGCCCAGGGTCACAAAGCTAGTGTCTTAGGATGGATAGGAACTCAGGTCTTCCTCACTCCAGGTTTGGCCATCTATGCACTGGGCCACCTAGTTACCCTAATACAATCACTACTGAAAACATTAATAGCTTTTCCAATCTGTCTTCACAGTTGTTGAAATTACTAAATTTTAATTATCTATCTGCCAATGACTCTGGAAAATGCATGCCTCTTGAGGTCACTTTACTTTTCTATGCTTTATCAGTAATGCAGAAACTTGAAAAAAAATCTCTAATGTATAAAACTGTTTTCCCAAGATCTTTTGTAGACAACAAGCAGGCCCCCGAATGAGGATCACAGAAGAAACAGATAAGAAAACTTCTGTTCCAGGAGATGAAGTGATTTGTCCAAGTTTACTGGCAGAATAGACAGAGATGGAATTTTGGCCTAGGCTTTCTGACTCAAGTCTTTTTCCTTTAATATGTTATTTATCATCCTTCTGAGTTAGTATCTCATTTACAACCACGGTATTAACGGGCTGGATAGAAAGTGAGTTTAGTTTATATAATAACACCCACTTGACTTGATCTTGGTGCTTCAATACCATTTGCATCAACATACTCAGTTTTCCAAGTTTTCTGCCTGCTAACGTAGCAAGTAAAAAGAGTAACACAGCTTTTGACATCGTTCTTTTACTCTACTTGCCACAAGTACATTACACACATTATCCAGTGGAAAAGAACGAATATTAGACAGCATCATAAAAATACAACGTGAGTAAAAAAGCCTGGCACATAGAATGGCTGGATTCTTTTTTTCCTTGGGAAGGCCTGTTAGGCGCCATCTTACCAACAAACGCCTGACATTTAAAACCCTGGAATGAAATCCTGTTCTGATTGGCCAGTCCTGAGCTGCACAACAGAACTGAATAACAAGTACTGTGTAGTTAAAAAAAAATACAAAATCGTTTTTAAAAAAAAAGCAAGTTAGACTACACTCAAAATTTTTCTACTATCTGCACTTTGCTTTCCATACACTCCCTGGAAACGTGCAAAGCCTTTGCCTGTCCCTAAGTGATGTCACCTGTGTGTACAATGACAGTTTACACTGGACAAGGATAGTGTAGCCTGTCTAATCTGGTGCTTTCCTGGATGGCAGGCCCACTTTGAGGTGACATCTGACCTGCTCTTCACAGAGAACTAGACAGGAGAGAGGCCTTCTGGGAGGCAGGAGCATTTAATTAAAAAGCTAACTGTCTGAACAGAGTAGCTTTCAAAAATCAACTGTTCTTAAGTTTAAAAGCAAAGGTTAAGTATAAATGACTTTACACGGTAATGAAAATAACATCTGAATTGGAATTAGAGCAAATGACACAGAAGCAGTAGGCAAAGAAAGGCAAGAACCAACAGAAGGAAGTGCAAGAAATTTCCTGTTCTGACTTTGGAAAAAACTGAAAAACAGATATGGCCATCTGAGAATTCCCTGGCAACAGGCCTTTGCTGATCTCTTTGGAAAACTTCCATAAAGTAACATCCTGGTGAGCAAATGATTTCCACACCTAAAAAAAATGAAACCACCATGGGAAAGAATGCCATGGATAATTAGAAGTAAGTACTGAAGACAGCACGAGAAAAAGAGACTGTTATCATGTCTATTTCCTATTTTTCCGCAACTATAACCATCTCTCAGGGCTTGGACTGTTCACACTTGGAAGGAAAAGAGGGCTTTAAGAAAGAAAAACTCCCATTTCTCACACGGAAGGGGGTAGCACATGGTGGAAAAAGCAAAAGCCAGAATCCTGGAAAAGTTTCACACACACAAAATGAGATGGCAAACTTGTGACTCAAGAGGGATTTGGCATCTTTAAGTACACAGCCAATTCCCTTCTGGTGCCAAAGCCAATGGATTCTCCTGTAGATAAAATGGCACTGTTCCTGAAAAAGCCCTGACCGTTGTTTTCCCACAATCTTATAATCTGTCAGAACACAGAAAGAAAAAGAAGGCTATACCAGCCAAAAAAAGTGGATTCTAACCAAAAAAAAAGCAAACCCTGAATCTTCAGATGGTGCTTTACTGCAGGCTCTCAGAAGGAGCCCTTTTAAATGTCTTTTTTTGAAGACTTGACGGGGAGGGGGGAGTAAGAAGAAGCTCACTGCCACTAGTTTTCTGAGAACCAAGGATCAAACACCAGCTTGGATCAGTTGGATGCCAGATCATGATTTCTCACTTCTTATTCAGAATTCTATAGAATCACCGTACATTATATAGAACAATCAAACCCCTCCCTCATTTTACATAGGAAGAAACTGAGACCTAGAGAAGACCCTCAAACATTAGCAGAATTAGAAGCTCACATGCCCTAGTTCAAAGGCAGTGGTAGACAATGATCTTTTCACATTTTTCACCAAGTTTTGGCTTTCTATGCCTGCCAAATGTCAACTTTCAGAGGCTTTCATGCTTCTCTGAATGAAAACCCAAAGCCACAAATGCTCCAATTCTGTATCCTAAGTTCTCAAGGCAGAGACGGTTTCATTCAGAGCTCAGTGCCTGGCCCACAACAGGTGCCTAACAAATGCTTGTTTAGACTCTGGCACAGATCATGATGAAGTGATATGGAAGAATACTTACACTCAAAGCAACTGATCAAACAACATGGGACAAGATGTTGAAAATGAACACGTTTAAGTGGGGAGAGTCAATCCCTAAATATGTATTGGGCAAAGCAAAAAACAATGATAGAAAATACCTAAAATTAACTTCTGTGTCCTGGAGTTAAGAAAAGAACCTACACAAAGTCATAGTCACAGTACAGACAACATTCCCCATGAAAGAGAGATGAAGGATACATAAGGAATGCGATTTTATTCCACGAGCTGCATGGCAGAAGCTGCTCAGCCAAGCTGGCCTCCTTTTTTCCCCAGAGAGCCGCCTCACTCCCCCCATCAAGAAAAAGGAAACTGTCTATCTGCAGCAGAGCCACATCTGGTCCTCAGGCTGAACTGGAGAAATCTAAGCTTTTAAACTCACCCTTGACACTACAGGCTGTGGGAGAACTAAAATTCCAGAAAAAAAGGATTCAATTCTGGCTATGTATAGCTAATGACTTCATGTCCCTTACTCTGCCTCTCTCTCACGTGGTTTATAAAATTAGAAATGCACAAGACCCTAGTGAAAACAATCTACAAGATCCTAATTGGGCCATCTGAAGGATGTCAACAATCTACTACTTACTGATTTCAAGTTCTTTTATCGGTTTTAGGCCTCAAAACTGCCACATCCCTATTTTCTCCCATTATTAATGCTTCTTTTAGTCAAGTTGGTGAAAAAATGTGGCTCAATGGATTCAAATTTCAAGCAATTTCTAAGTACATTATAAACAGAGATTTCTCCAATTCTGCATTTACACAAGTATGGCACTAGTGTTAGTTAGTGTTAGGCAACATGTCATTTCTAAAATCCTAAACTGAGCCATTCCCCCACCTCTGCACTGAAGCTCGCTCATTGTCATGTACAGTAAGTAAAACTCCTTTTTCAATATTTTCCCAGAGTAGTTCTATTGATTAGTGTTGATGCTTTGAATACAGACAACATATAAAACACCACCATTGCTGCCTTTTAAGTGCTCAGCAGTTGTAGTCACCTAAGAGGTCGGCATCCTTAACTTTATTAGGATGATTATTATTATTTGGATTATTATTAACTTTATTTGGATTAAAAACAACAACCTCAAACCTCCTGCATTATGAATCCAAAGTGCTATTATAATAGCACTCTTTCAGAAAAAGCTTGTCTAATCAGAACTTGCTTGGTTTCCTCTTTACAGTTACTGTATTCCTGAAACTGGGGTAGCAACACCTTTTTCCAAATCCTGAGTCACCTTTATCCAAATAGTATTTATATAAATATATATCACCTCCCAAAGGAGTTTTTCACAGTGTCCCAGGGAAAAAAATATTATTTAGCATTTATATCACACTTTAACTTGTAAAAGTGCTACACAAATTCTCTTCACTGATATTTCACAACCCACTCACTGAGGTTGGAAGCTTCAAGCATCATCCTGAAGTGACAGATGAGGAAAGAGACACCCAGGAAGAGAATTGCCCAAGGTCATAGAGCCAGTCAAGTTCTGTTCTTCCAATCCCTTAGTCTAGGCCTCTCCCTTAGATAATGCCATCTCAGTAACAGATCAAGATGTTCTGTTCATGATATTCATAGTCCTGGTCCAAGTCAAAATAGTTCTTAAAGAACTAGAATATATTTGGAACCACAGTCCGAGCAAGTGTCAAGAATAAATGACTACTTAATCTATAATATACAACATACAGCAGGAAATGTAATGGTGAATAGAGAGCAATGATAATGAGCATATTTCAAAGAAGTTAGTCTTCAAAAGCTGCCATCATGTCACACAGCACAATGGTTAAAAGCAGAGACCACTGGAAAGATTTGAATACAACAGTATTACTCCCATCACCATAGCTACATAGTTCCAGATCAAGCTCAAAGCTAAAGGACATTGTCAAACTATCAGCAGAAACTGAGCAAAACCAAAGAGGGCTGGGAGGCCCCAACCCATTCATTTATCTGCCCTGCTAAAATAACATCATATGGGACAATTTGGCTGGTAGTAAGGTAGGGAATAAGTGGAGTAAACACAGGAAGAGAAATACAGCCAGAGCACAAGTTATCTACACAACTGTATGTTCTAAAAGAGCAGTAACAATAGCACAATATAGCACTTTAAGGCTACAAAGCACTTTGTTTATTACAGCATGGTAAGGTACTAAGGACTGCTGAACTTCCTCACATAGATAAGGAAAAGATGGCCCAAAGAGCAGGCCCACATTAGACTCCAGTTCCTTCTATTCTAAATCTAATGTTGTTTTCTCTTTACAGTACTCAGTATATACATTGCAATAATATCCATTCTCATTTTACAGATGAGGAAAATCAAGCTTTCCTGGACTTACAGACCTCCAAAACTTTATCTTTCTTTCTATAAGACGGAATCAACTCAAACTCCTCCCTCTTCAGCACCCCTTACCCCTGCCAGAGGGAGGAGGCTGGATGTTACAGACTTCCCCAGAGCCTCCATTCCGCCTCTGGGAATTCACCTCATCACTGCCCAGGCCTGGCTGTTTTCCTGGACTGCAGGATTAACAGAAACTCATCATTTTACAAGGTGAAACCAAATATGAAACACTCACATCTTCAGATCATCTTCTCCAGGCAGCCTGGTAACCTCCTCCCCCCAACCCTCTTCCTTCAATCACCTCCATTAGATTGTAAGCAGCTTGAGGGCTGGGCTTGTCTTAAGCCTCTATTTGTATTCCTAGGACTTAGCACATGGTATCTGACACTTGGCAGGTGGCTCATAAATGTTACAAGACTCTGAAACTCAGTGAGGTTAAGTGACTTGCTCAAAGCCCCACAGTTAATAAGCTTTAGGATCACAACCTGACCTCAGTGCTATTTCTATGTGACCATTTTTGTAGTACGTAACAAGAAAGGCTGTCTTGGCTGAGTAGGGGAGAAGAACTTGCAGACTTGCGAAGTCATCTGTCTCTGAGGCCCTAGTGTAGGGACCGTTCTCTTTGGTTACCAGACCAAGGAAGCACTTTAGTTCAAGTCAAACATTTCTTAAAGCTCTCAGATGAAATGATAGGCAGCCCCTGCCCTCAAAGAACCTGTGATCCAATAGAGGGAATCAGACAACACACAAATAAATGACTGGAAAACAAGTTAAGTGCCAGAATAGATCCAAGAAAATTCAAAGAGGAGATCACCTGGTAGTGGAGAGGGGGCTTAGAAGGGCAGGGAACAAAAGATTTCAGCCACTACTCTAAATTCCAGGTATGGAGCAACAACACATTCACAAAGCCAAAGAGATGGGCAAAGGCCAGACTGGAGGAAAAAAGAAGAGACTACTTGGGTTTCAGACTCCCTCCTTTTTTTCAGTGCCAATGGCCAATGCGAATAGAACAAATACAAGACAAAATCTGAGGTCATGAAACAATCTGTTGCACTGTCCTATCTTGGGCTCCCTTGGGCTAGTCCAAAATGAACTACATGAGCTGTACAGGAGAGCTCCAAAAGCCAATAAACCCAGTCTTTTAAAAGGAAGGGCTGTGTTCTCTGGTTCTCATTTATTTCTGTTACAAATGGAGATGGAATAACCCCAATTGGACCTGTCACCCTAGTATTATCATTTGTAAAACGTGTCCTCAGTCCTCTCACTCTCCTAAGGGTTTGTGAATGCAAGAGTGCTGCAGGAAACAGGAAAATGGCTACATACGTTTCCTCCATTACCAGGGAAGAGCCAGCTAAGACTGTAGACCCAGTAAGAGAAACTAACCTGTGTTGTTCTGCTGGTGTCCTGACCAAAGGAGAGATTCAAGGGCCCACCTCAACCTAAAACGAATTGACCCAAAGTAAGCAGATGCTTATTACTATTCCAGAAGAGAAGGAGAAAACATCCCTCTCTCTACCCTAACAACACACATTACATCCATCAGGCATTCTTAACCTGGAGCCCGTGAATTAAAAAAAAAAAAACACAAATTTTGATAATGATTTCAATACAACTGATGTCCTTTCTAATCCTACGTATTTTATTGCATACCTTTTAAAAGATTACTCCGAGAAGAGGTCCATGGGCTTTACCAGCCTGCCAAGGGGCTCCATGGCAGAGAAAAAGTTAAGGACCTATGTACTAGATGTTTCCTCAGTATTATAGAGGTAATTCCAGGAGAACATAAATCACCCTACACTACATTAGAATTTTTGAAGAAAATGTGAAGTCTTGGCTTAGAAACTGGTTTAAAAAAAATGGAACATCTCTTTGGGTCAGAAAGAGATAGAAGAACGAGGTACAGGAAGGTGACAGACCCCAGCAACACTAGCAGGGGGTTCAGATTCTCTCCCAGAAGCGGGTCTATATGGATAGGAAGAGACTCAGTGCCATTAGTTAATAATCATAATCATTTTTCTAAATAAATTTGTCCCAATTCAGAAGGTCCAGATTCACCTGAGCACAAGACACAAATTCCAGGACACTTTAAAGATCTCCCTAATCCCAGAATTCAGACTGCCGAGAACCAGGCCACTAAGCAGCAATCCCTAGGAGAGTTGAAAGTTCAGACAGACTTGGTACAGGATTCTGGCATCCCCCAAACTCAGTGGACAAGTGAAACACTTCCCTTACTACTGGAAATTGATCCATGTAGGAGACTGGGGGGAGAGAATAAACATTTCTGCATTGACTACTGTGTCAAGCTTTGAGCCAAGCTCAGCTTTAGAAATATTATCTCGTTTGATACTAACAACCCCGAAAGGCAGGTGCTGTTATCCCCATTCCACAGTTGAGGAAACTGAGGCAAATTAAACTTAAGTGACAGCTACTGTCAAGAAACTGGATTTGAACTCTGGTCTTCCTGAATCCAGGTTTAAGGCTTTATCCACTGTGACACCACCTGGCTGCATATAAATGACAGCAGTTTATTGAGAAGGAAGGTAAGAAGGTAAACAATCCATTGACCAATAAGGGCAATGGCATCTAGAATGGCCAGGGAAAAACATGATAAGACTCAGGACAAAGCATTCAATGAAGCACAAAGGTATTCATCTACATTTATAAACAAAGTAGAACATTTAAAAGAACCTGAATTTATCTCATCTTTGCTTGTTTGTGTGTATGTGTTTGGGGGAGAAGGCAGTGGGACAAGGCTGCCAAATAAATTTAGACAATTATTTTTTTGGAACTTTAGTCTTCTTCTCCACCCACACCCCACCCACAAGGCTTTCTACCAAATCTCCCAGAAATTCTCTACCATACTCATCAGTTTTATGATTAGGAAGGGACTGAGGATAAAGGTTAAAGATATGAAAGGTTTCCCAGGCTCAGACTTCTTAGTTGTGCAATGCTATGAGAAAAATTAGTCTACAGAAGTGGAGAAGCCCCGAATATAACTTCTCCAGAAAGCTGGCAAACTGGCTTTCCTAAATCCATAATGGGAATACCAAGCAGAAAGCATGCCAAACAGTTAAAGGGGAAGGGGAGGAGGGAGAGAGATTTTAGAAAAATACCAGGTTTCCTGTTAAAGTAAATATTAAAAGCAATACACAGTGCAGAAGGTCAGGATCTCTGCACACATTGCTCTAGCTCCGAAAACACAAGAGGCCTATGTTTATACTTCAAAACCACATTCTGTACAGCCCACTGACTCCAAAAATCCAGTGTTACTTTCACTGAAAAATACATCCAACCTCTGCATCTGATTTATTCTGTTTTCATTTATTTACTTGTTTATTTTAGTGTTGAGGCCACAGCATCTGTGATACAGTAAAAGCGACACTGGAGACCCAGGCTCTGCCTCTAATTAGCTGCGTGGCCTAAAGAAAGTCACATTCCCTTCTCTGTCCCCAATTCCTCATCTAAAAAAATGAAGATTTTGGTTAAAGTCCCTTCTAGTTCTAAAATGCTTTGATTTCATGGAGGGAAACCGAGAAATGCAAGCCAGTTTTGCTCCAGTTTCTTCTCTCCAACTGTCATTGCATCAAACTCAATTTTTATTCTGTCTCTTGCACTTTCTAGAGCAAATAATTATCTCTATCCTCTTTTCAACTTGGTATTATCATAGTCGTTTTAAAAAAAAGCAATAAATGTAATATTATTGGCAGACACTAAGATGGGGAAGGTAGAAGGGAATGAAAACTAGGACTCATTCTGTTTAGGCATTTAGTAAGTTCTAATCACAGGTAGTTCTGAAACATTTTGTACCCTTACAGATTCATTAAGTTCCTTTAAAAAAAGAAATGTATTATGCTACCATCCTTTCACCAATATTCTTCACGCCAAATGGTGCAATATTCTTGGTCCGTTTCTTCCCCTCCAAATTATCACTCTGACCACTATGTAAGCAGTTTCTGACTACATTTTTAAAAAGTTTTTGCTGATGTCTTTTGTCTTTATATTACCTTCATTTTTTAATAGACCTCTTCTCTAGATTGTGAATCTAAACAAATTTTTTTTCTAAATGAAAGAAAAAGAAAACATAGGTAAACCAACCAACATATTAACAGAATCTGGCAGCAGATGCAATATTCCTCAATCACACGTCCACACTTCTATGGTAACGGAGGAAGGTGCGTTTTCTCCTTTCTTTGAGGCAAAAGCCTGGTCATCCCAATGACAAAACAGGAAGATTTCCTTTATTCTTTAATCTTAGTGTATACTGTTTCCCGGGTTCTGATGGTTTTATTCTGTTTCAATTCATATAGGTCTTTTCCATGCTTTTCTGAATTAGTCATACACAGAGTTTCTACAGCACAGTAATATTCCACTTAATTCATGTACCACAATTCAATGGGCAGCCACGTATTCCCAGTTCTTTACTACCACAAAAAGTGCCTGTTCCATTTAAAAAATGACACTTTTTTAAGTCAGTGCTTTTCCAAGTCTGATCCACAAACCACAGTGGACAGGACTGTTGGACAGGCAAATCTCCTACCTCCCTAATTTTTACAATAACATCTATATCTTTATTTTGGGCAAGAATTAATCATTTATCCTTCAACTCTGTCTCTTCAAATGCGCAACACTTTTTCTCATTAATTTTGATGAAGTTACAGTTTTTACTTCTGTATTTAAAAAAAACCCAACCACTAGTCTTGCCAATTCCTACACTTGATGTATGACCCTAGAGAAGTTGTCCCAGATGTCTCAGGGTCTCAATTTCACTTGTGAGTAAAACGAAGACAGTCATAACTACCTAGAAATGGAATGGGCCTCCTTTAGGGGTTTCTCCCTTATATTAAGAGCTGTATGAGTTTTAGGAATTTCTGTAACCAAATCTATGGTTTTCGGATCACAACCCAGTCCTGTCTCACATGGCTGTTGGAAGGAAAGTATTATATAATTCTACAAATTATTATTATTTCGATTATGAGCAAATGGAGGTGACTAAAGATGGCGTGCTGAAGATCAAAACAATTCTGAGGACAGCAAACTTTCAGGTAGAATCAAGGTAAAAGCCTGGGTGTATGCAGCACTTGGTGCAACATCAGATTCATAAGAATCATAAACTTGACTTAGAAAAGACTTCCATCATCACCTCGTGCAAGCCATACATAAAAGAATTCCCACTAGAACACACTCTTCTCAAAGACCTAAAAGCAGGAACACACACACACACACACACACACACACACACACACACACACACACACACCCCACATGGAACAGCTCTAATCACAAGGAAGTTTTTCCTGACATCAATCTAAATTTGCCTCTATGCAAATTCACCCCTTGCTCCAGGTTCTTCACTCTGGGATAAGACAAAGTGCTCTGCCCAAGTCTTCTCCAGATTCAAAATACCCAGTTCCTATGCCCAAAGAGCTATAAAACTGCATACCCCTGGATCCAACAATACCACTGCTAGGTCTATATCCCAGACATCCAAAAAAGGAGAAAAGACCTATATGTAAAAAAATACTTATAGCAGCTCTTTTTGTGTTGGCTAAGAATTGGAAATCGAAAGGATGCCCATCAACTGAGGAATGGCTAAACAAATGTGGATATATGATTTTAATGCAATTTATTGCCCTGTAAGAAATGACAAGCAGGATAATTTCAGAAAAATCTGAAAGACTTACATGAACTGATGCAAAGTGAAGTGAACAGAGTCAGGAGAACAGTATACACAGTAACAGCAATACTATTCAATGAAGAACTGTGAATGACTTAGCTATCCTCAGCAATACAATATCCCAGAAAACCCCAAAGCACTAATGATGAAGCCATGATCCCCCTCCAGAGAAAGAGCTGATACTGTTTGAATACAGACTGAAGCAGGCTCTTTTCCACCTTCTTCTTTCATTCTTTTTCTTTTATTCGAGTCTTTTTGTATAAAATAACTATTATGGAAATGTTTTACATGACTGCACATGTATAACCTGTATCTGACTACTTACCATCACAGGGAGGGGGACAGGAAGGGAGGGAAGGATAGAATTTGGAACTCAAAACTTTAAAAAGAAAAAAAAATGTTAAAAATTTGTTTTAAAATGTAACTGGGGGAAAAAATAAAATACATTTTTAAAAAACGCCCAGTTCCTCCAAGCTCTCCTCTCTTTGTTATGGCCTCTAGACTCTGTATCCTATATCCTAGCTGCCCCCCATCTGGATGCTCTCCAGCTTATTAATATTCTTCTTGGTGTTCACATCTGAACCCAAAACACCAGATGAAGACCGAGTAGGAGGATCACCTCCCTGTTCCTGGAAGCCATCCATGCCTCTGCCTGCAGTCCAAGACTGCATTACCTTCTCTGGCCACCTTATCACACTGCTGAGTCATTGAACTTGTAGTCCACTAAAATTCTCAGATCTTTTCCAGAACTGTCTCCAGTCTATCCTTGCCTCCCCTACCTTCTATCTGTGAATTTCTATCTGTGATTTTTTTTGTGCCTAAGTGTAAGACTCTGCAGTTAGCCCGACTGAATCATAACTTATTTAGATTAGATTTAGCCCAGTGCTCTAATGGGTCAACAGTCTTGACCCTGTCATCCATGGCGAAGATATCCTGCTCATGTACCCCAAAGAGATCATACATGTACAAAAATATTTACAGCAGCTCTTTTTTGTGAGAAAAGAATCAGAAATCAAGGGGATGCCCATCAATTGGAGAATGGCTAAATAAGTTGTGGTATACGAATGTAATGGTATATCATTGTGCTATAAGAAATGAGGAGCAGACAGACTTCGTAACAACCTGGAGAGACTTATATGAACTGATACTGAGTAAGGAGAACAGAACCAGGAGAACTTTGTACACAATTACAGACACACTGTATCTATGATGACTGACTTTGATAGACTGGGCTCCTCTCAGCAATACAACACTGTCAGACAACTCAAAAACACTCATGATGGAAAAGGATATCCACATCCAGAGAAAGAACTATAGAGCTGAATGAAAAATGAAGCAAACTACTTAGTCTCTCTTTTGTGTTTTGTTTTGTTTCTTCTTTCTCGTTCATTCCATTGGTTATAATTCTTCCTTACAACATGACTAATGTTTAATGTGATGGTATTTTTAGAATCTATATCAGATTGCATGCCACCATGGGAGGATAGGGGGGAGAAAATTTGGAACTCAAAAGCTTGTGGAACTTAATGTTGTAACCTAAAAGTAAATAAATTTTTTAAAAAATTCTGCCCAGCTTCCTATCAACTGTGTTTGATAAGCATACTACCTACACCTTTATATAAATCATTGATTACAATGTTCAGAAATGTAGGGCCAAGCACAGATCCCTGAAGAATGTCACAATAGCCCCCTGGCCATGGAAGACATTAAGGATCATTCTGCACTGGTCATTCCACAAGTTTTAAATCCATGTGACCATTCGAAGTCTGGCTGAAATCTGGAGAAATTCCCCAAATCCTGCCCTTAGGCCAGGGGACTTGGACATATACACTGAAACTCTCTCAAACACCATCACCTCCCAGACAATCAAGCTACTTATTTCCTATGACCTGCTCCTCCCCTCTACAGCTCAGCTAGACAAAGATGGTCATGCCCTTCATCTTTTCATCATCCATGAGTGTTCCAGCATTCATGTTCACTAATTCTGGAATTTCCCTCTCTGATAACAATCTGTTGTCATTCCACCTCTGCCTTCCATCTCAAAATTGGTTCTTTATCCTCACCACCAGCTCCAGTATCTCCTCCACCTCTCAATTCCTTCCCAAGCCATCACCTCTGCCCTGGCTCCATTCTTCTCCTTTCCTCATCTTGATCTGCTGATGAACCAGTTCACGTCTACATTCTCCTCTTCTGAAGTCCCTGTCCCCTTAGAGTACAGCCAACACTGCCCAGCAAAGACTTAATTTTTGATCACTCTCACCATCCATGGCCTTTGTACCTATTCATGTGCTAATGAGCAAAGTTGGAAAAAAAAAATCAAGAAACCCTGCTGACTGGCCTCACTACAAACGTGTAACATAAGCTCACCTGGTCCTTCATTGTAGCAAGGTAATACTTTAACACCTTCCTAATCGCCCATCATATTCTCCACAGTGGCTCTCCCAAACCTTTGTGCCCCTTCTCCAAATTCCCATGGCTCCTCCTCCCCTCACTCTCTCTGCGCTGAGAACCCTGCCTCATGTTTCATTGAAAAAAATTAAGGGCAGAACATCTTCTCATCTCACATTACTCAGATGCCTTCCACCAACATCCCAACATCTCCTCCTTCACCCTTATCACATGTGAAGAAGCATGACCTTGTCCTTGCAAAGGCAAACCCCTCTAATAACAGCAGTTCTCAACCTGTGTGTCGTGACCCCTTTGGGGGTCAAACGACCCTTTCACAGGAGTCACAGGGGTCGCCTAAGACCATTGGAAAACACATATTTCCGATGGTCTTAGGAACGAACCAAGACACTGCTCCTCTATCCGTCTCCAGGCGGGTCCACCCACATACAGATACACCCACATATGAGTAGTAAAGGGTCTCGGCATTAGGAAGGTTGAGAACCACTGCTCTATAAGGACAAGTGATCTCATTCCATTCTGTCTTCTCTGGCCGACTGCCAGACTACTATCATCTTTATTCTCTCAATAATCTATAATGGTCAGGGAGGTCCCTGAATAGTCGAATCTCACTCACCCTCTGCTCTCTGGCACTTCCTTTCTGTCTTCCAAAATCTACACTGCTCAGGAAGGTCCTTGGAAATTCATTTCAGCCTCTTCAGACAAATCCCCTCTGTTCTCACTGGAATTGTATACAGTAATCTGTACTACTCCTGGACTTCTCTATCACCAATACTTCTACCTTAGTAATCACTTTTGGAAAAAGTATCACTAACAGCAAATCAAGTTATTCTAAGTGCTCTGCTTTTGGCAGAGTTCCAGCAAACATCCCCTCACTATGGACTGTCATATCTCTGTGCTGGGATTGTGATCTTTATGGTACACTTCAACTTTCTGTTTCTCCTTTCTCTGAACTTCACCCAAATAAATATTCATCATCCCTCCCCTGATTCCTGGATTTCCTCACTAGGGCAGGATTAGGGATAGAAAACGGTCCTGTAAGTATTTACAGATCCTATATTTGGTTGCAAGCTGCCATGGGGGGGGGGAAGCGGGATTTGAAACTCAAGGGATTTTGGAACTGAATCTTGTAAACTAAAAGTAAATAAACAAATCAATTTTTAAAAAAAGAAAATGGTCCTGTGATTTCTTTAACATAAATGATTCCCAAATGTCTCCCTGAACTAGGCCCTTCAGTTGCCCTTGCTTGGCGTCCACTCTTCAAGCATTTTGTATGTTTAGTTTAAGTTCTGAGTTTTTACTACCGACAACTTTCTTGAATTTTGTCCTTGTGAATTTCTGGATATTTCACCTACTATTCTTCTATAGTTACTCTCTATGCAATCTATATGTAATCTTTTTGGTTTGCAACCCTTTTGATTAGATTTGCAAGAGACCTGGTAAACAGATTCTTCTGTCTTTATTAGTCCATATCTGACCAAGTCTGTCATTCCAGCATTTTAAGCCATGGCCCAGAAGTTCAAATTCCATTCTCCAACACCACCTTCTTAGGCACTTGTTTGTTTCCAAAGTTAACTTTTCTTTTTGTGTCTCTTGCTTTCAGTGAGTAACAGGGAGGAGAACACAACCTGTACCCCTCCAGCCTTTAGTTTATTGCCCAAAGCTTTATAAAAGTTGGCCATGCTTTTAGATTCCTTCTGGAAGTGACATTTGCACCCATGCAAATCCCTAGAACAGGGAGTGGTCACCCATTTTGTTAATGGGTGGCCAGCTCTCCTCTATCTCGGATGTATGCCAGGTGAAGACCACAAAAAAATGAGCTGGCTAGTACTCCTGAGCAGGAATCACAAAATAGTCCCCTTTTTCTCTCCTCCTTCTGCCCTTCTCTGAAGACTTCTCTTGATGGTTTCTGTAGCTCTACTATATCCTTCTTTGGAGGATAAGCAGATTCTTCTTCCCCAAGCATCCAGCTCTCTCTCATCTTCACAAAGAGCCTCCAATCTGATTTAAGCTCTAATTTTACAGCTGCTGTTTCCTCTCCCATTCTTCTCTGCATAACATTTCTCCAACAACCGGACATGGGTCACATCTATCCTTCTTCTTCACCTCAATTCCCTTTTCTCCCCCCAGGAAGTCTTGTCTCTGTGTCCTTTTAGAAGACATTCAATTCTCCCCCAACAACCTGGAGTGTAGACAGGCCTTCCTGAAGTCTTCTTTCTCTAGGAGGGAGCATGGGGCACAGTGTAGAACAAGGCACTCATGCTACTGTCTTTTTTGGCTTCCATTATGCCAATTCCTACTAGTTTTAATGAGAAGTTGAAGATAAATATTATAAACTCAGCTTCAGCTTGAAGCAAAAATAGTGATTTATTGATTCAAGTTTAAATTATTTCAAGTTTCTCACGCTTTTATTTTCAGGGTGAGATCACAGAAGACAACTAACCACCTAATAAGTGGTTTTAATTAATCTTAAAATAAACATTTCCCCCAAGGCAAAATTATCAAGGATGTACTTCAGAAAGTCAGTTTATTACTAGGCTATTTTGGTTCCATATCTCCCTACTTAGAATAAGTTATTTTTAAACAAGAGAACATAGCTTTCTTAGTGTTCAATTTTTATCCTTCATCATCCTAAATTCTAACCTAAGATACAACTCTGACTAAGATGGAATGAAGATTCTTTGAATGGAAGTGAAAATACAGAAACAGGCATTCAACATTTTCCTTATTAATCCAATAACTATTAATTGTATTGGCTTCCAGGGACTTGAGTATCATCCCTATGAAGATGACTCATATCTATATATATTCAGCCCTAATCTCGCCTGAATTCCACTCGTTTCACTAATTGCCTATTTGTTGGGCATTTCCAATTGGATAGAGCACTAGATCTGGAGTCCCTGAAGACCTGAGTTCAAATCCAGTCCTCAGAGACATAGGACTATGTTACCTTAGGCAAGTCACTTAATCGGTCTGCAATACAAAATGTGGATAATAATTGCAACTTCCTCTCAGGTTGTGAAGATCAAACAAGAGAAGATCTGTAAAGTGATTAGCAGAGTACCTGACACACAGAAGGCACTACATAAACGTTACTTATTATTACTATTATTGTATGTCCCAAAGGCAACTCAAATTCAAAATATCCAAAACAAAATTCATTATTTTCCCCCAAATATTCCCCTCTTCCTCACTTCCTTATTTCTGTTAATGAAACTACCATCCTACCAGTTCCCCAGGTTCACACCCTGACAACATCAAATCTTTCCTCTCCTTTACCCTTCAGCTAAATCAGTGACCACCAAGTCTTACCAAATTTTAGCTCCATGACCTCTCCACTCACAAAGCAACCAGCCTTCATATAGCAGCCAAAGCATCCCAAAACACAGGTCTGACCGCTCCTGACCAACTAACTGCCCTGCTCCAGAAGCTTCAGTGGCTCCCTTCTGGCCTTTAGGATAAAACAAACTGCTTTGTCTGTCTCTTAAAGCCTTTCACAATCTGGCTCCAGCTTATGTGTCCAGACTTACCATTTCTCTTCTCCACACAGGACATTGGATCTATAGGTTGCAAGCTTTTGCAGAAGTTATGCCCCATGCCAAAAATGCCCACCTTCCCTCTTTACCTCACACCCACAAAGATTCTTCATTTAAGACTCATTATTAAGAACCTCCTCCTATAAAATACCAATCTTGATCACCATCTAGTTAGCTGCTGGGGCCCTCCCCTATAATTAGTGTGTAGCTACTTTCTAGATATTTTGTATCTGTCTTTGCATATGTGGTTTCCCTCTATATCGCCTAAGTTCCTGGAGGGCAATGATTGTTGCAGTTTTGTCTTTGTATTCTTTGTAACTAGCACAGTTTTACTCACATAATAGGCATTTATTAAGTTCAAGTGGAAAGAAGGAACTAACATTACACTGACTTCATACACCCCAAAGCTTCTTGAGAGTGGGAACCATCTTTTTCCAACACCTGGCACATAGTGAGCCCTTAATAAAAGTCTACTGGCTGACTGACATCTCCAGTATAGAGAACAAGCAATTACAGCGCTTTACCTGGCTACTTTACATATCCCCCTTGGCCCTCCCCCACCCCTACTTCTCCTACCCCAATTCATTACGCAGGAATTCTCTTTTTGGAGTTCCTATCACATTTTTTAATCACACCAAACTCTCTGGGCTTTCTCCTTAGACCAAGTTCCAGGCTCCTTGTCTTTCTCTTTGCTGCTCTACACAAAGGTGTATGGCCACTGTCTTTGTTCATCTCCTCCAACTGCCTGTTGCAGATACAGAGCTCTATCTACTTCAGTAGCACCTTCACTCTCATTCTTGGCCTTTAAATCCAAGCTTTTCCCAAACTAACACTCCCCCCAACTTCCACCCCCAAATAACACACCTCACCCCTAAAAAAAAGTTTATTTGCAAAGGGGTTTTAGTCAAGTCTGATGCATGCCCCATTCTCCCTTTAATAAAGTCTGCCAGTATTCCTTCCTTCCAGGTTCTTAGAAGTGTCTTTATACATGTGCAATGCATCGTGAACAAAAAATACAGTGTGTACTATTATTATTAAAGAGAATAATTAGCCACCATGGAAATATCACAAAAGGGTCTCTTCAGCTGGATAATAAGCTAGAAGATCAGAGGGACTCCAAAGAAACAAAGATTCTGTTTTCATGCAAATATCTTTAGTAAAAGAAGGGGAAAACACCAAATCAAAGCCTTTAAATGGAATGTTTTCCATGAAGCACTACCTGCTCTTTAAAGGAAATGATTCATTTTATCAGGATAAACAAAGGCTTAATGAACTTTAAATTATTTAATTTAATCTTTGGTATGCCATGACTTCATGGGAAGTCCTCATTTCCCTACATCCCACAGCCCCCAAGCCTCACATTTTCAAGGAGACTGCACAAGTTAACAGGGAAACAGTGTCTACCTCTGAGTAAAAGATAACCATTTGGTATTTATCATCTGCACAAAAGTAGCAATCTATTGGGGGGGGAGGGAGGAAGAAAGGAAAAAGAGACAGGAAATTCCCTCCACAGCTGAACAAACTTACATCATTCCAACACAATTCATCTGACACTTATGTACTCATTTGACCTGATGGAAATTTCCAATAGAGAAAAGGAATTATCAAACTTTTATAAGTGTTTCTTAAACTGCCTTTAAAGCAAAAGGTCCTTCATCTACCATAAATTCCCTACAGAATACCACAAACTAGTCTCACATTTTAAACCAACTACATCTGTAATGACCTATAACATTTATCCAACATTGTCATGCAGCTAGGAAATTTGTGGCATTGTGCTAAGCTCAGAAGGAAAGACAGTCAGGTCCTCCTAGTTCAGACTAGCAGGAGAGATAAGACGTGTACAAAGATAAAAGCAATATAAATGATAACGAATGTCTCCTTTTCCCATTTGACCTCTTAATAAAGGAATTATCTATAGCCAAAGAATGGAAACAAATGAGTTAAAGAACTGTACGAAAAATTTTGAGTCAATTTTTCAGGATAAAGAAGTGAAACATGTTTTACCAGATTGAGAAGGTAAAGATAACCTGAATTTAGAGAGCACAAACTCACCTTTTCCACACTCCCCCCCCCCCACAGAGGAATTCATTCTCCTTATCAGAAAATCTTTAAAGTATCCATTCCAGCCACTCCTCCAAGGCTCAGCAGAGAGGTAAATTCACACACCCATTTCCCAGAAAACCCCCCAAACCTTTGTCATTTTTATCTTTTTTAAAAATCAAAGCCAGTAGGACTCAGAAGGGAATTTGGACCTGTCTCAAAGGACAGGAAGCCATTTTCTCTCAAGATGCACCTGGTTTAGCTCTTTGTCTACAAGAAAAAAAAATCCACCCACCCAGCAATGTTCTGTGCTCTTCCTGCCTCTCAGCAAGGAGCCTGCAACATCTTAGGCCCTTACACAGCTGTTTCTGTCTTTCTTTGAGATCCAGTCCATTTTGGAGCCTCCCACCAACAGGGTAACAAAAAAGTGGGTTTGAAAAGCTGCTTCCATCGACAGCTGCTGTGGCCTCCAACAGAGGGCTGAACCTGAAGGTAATCAGGAATTCCTTTGCAGAGGGACATTTTTCTACTTTAAAATATCAAATTATGTTTGCACAGCTCTCACTGGGCGACCCTTCCGGCTTGTCTAGATTAGTTTAAGTCACCACATTTGACTGAAACTCGGACTGTCACAAACACCTGGATGCCACAGGGTGCTGAGAAGCTGGTTTGTATTTCCTTTTCTTTCCTAAATAATCCAAAGGACACGCTTTGTGTCTAAACCCATCCGTCCACCTTCCCCCAAAAATATCCAAACGCCCGAGACCCACGTTTCAGGTGCATTAGTTGCTTCATCACATGAGACATTGCAGTTAACTCTGCCTGTGCACAAATTCTCGGGGATTCTGCTACTACCAGGATTTGCCTTCACAGGAGACTCCAAATCACTGGAAGGGCGTCGGAGAGGTGGCTCTCCCCCTCCTCCTATCCCACCTAGGGCAGGGGGCAGCCCCGCCCACCCCCTCCTCCAGGTGGCCACTAGCTCCCAGGCGGCTGGGGGGGGGGGCGCAGCAGCGACGAGCCCCTCCCACCCTGGGTCAGGACCTCCCCCCCGCCGTCAGACCCCACTGTCCTCCTTTCACCGCGGAGGAAACAGAGGCCCCGAGGGGTGCAGAGCCTAGCCCAAGGTCACACGGGGCCAAGCGTCGGGGGCGGGGCGTGACCTCCGGCCTCGAGCTCCCTCCCCCCTCCGGAACTCTCCCCACCCCCGCCCCAGCTCCTGAATCGCTCATCTCAGAGGATGCGTCTGGGGGAGTGGACACAGGGACGTCCCGATGCACTGGGCGGGGGTCCCAGCTCCCCCCACTGCCTCCTCTCCCCTCCGGCGCGGCCGTCCAGCCTCCGCGCCCGGCTGCAGCCCAGTCCGGCGCCCTGCCCCGCCTGCCCTCTCCTCTGCTCCCGTACCGCCCCCAGCCACAGCACCCCGGCAGCCACTACTCACTGTCGGTGACTGGGCCCGGCCCTCATGGCTGCTCTGTCCCCGCCGCCAAAGCTCCCTGCCCCGGCCCCGCCGTCACCGCCACAGCCGCCGCCGCCGTCGGGACTCGCCGGGCGCCGCTCATGCGCCTGCGCAGCCCCGAGAGCAGGGGGCCTCGGCTACTGATGGCGCCTGCGCAGTCAGGGCTGGCGAGCGCCTTCTTCAGTGCCTGATGCGCCGGTGCTCCTCCCTCCCCCTCCCTCCTCCTCCTCCTGGTGCAGGTGGGGCCAGGCGGGGCTCAGAGTCCCAGAGCTGCCCGCCAGGGAGGAAGACGAGCTGTCCGCGCGGCCGAGCACCATGTTGTTTTCTAGTGCCCACAAAGCCACCTTTCCCCCACCCCCAGCAGTGCTCCTGCCAAGGGGTGACCACTCCTAGAAGCTTTGGGACTCTTCTGAAGGAGCCCAACCCTGGAATGTACAAAGTCTTTGTTCAAGGGGTGCTGATGTACCCGCACAGTGAGGGGGACTCAAAGCCATACCCCAGGAAGCACTGTGGGGGCCTAAGAATGCGCCAGGCCTTTAGCCAAGTTGAGCTGCCTGGCCCGCCTGCCCCTTCTCAGGGCTGTGAGCAGAAGGCTTTTACTGCCGCATAACCGAGGACTTTATCCAGGCTAGTGCCGGGAGTCCCAGCTGCCTAGATTTTGGAGAGAGAAAAAACAATTTTTAATTTTTATTTTCCACTGCTTGGTAATTCCCAAGCAGTCTCCTCCTGGCAATTCTGCTCTAAGGATAGAAAAGTGGGTACCAGGGCTTGAAATAGGGTAGAAAGAGTTTTTGGTTGGAAGACTTCAAGTGAATTCTGCTACAACCAAACCGGGAGGAAAACATTCTAGAAAGTCTTCTGCTTTGCTCTCATTGACATTCTTTTTTAATTTTTTTGCTTTTTGGAGAGGGGAAGTCAGGGCAATGGCGGTTAAGTGACTTGCCTAAGGTCACAGGTCTAATAAGTGTTAAGTATCTGAGGTTGGATTTGAACTCAGGTCCTCCTGATTCCAGGGCCTGAGCTCTATTCACTGTACCACCTAGCTGACCCTCTCGTTGGCATTCTTAGGGTAGGAAAAGGGTCCCTTCCCTTTCCTCCCTAGCCAACTTATTCCGTAGTAAGGAAACTTGTTAAATTATCTAATCTAGCCCAGCTAACTGTTAGATACATTACTACCCTCTCTTTCCCCATCCCCACTTGATAGAAGTAAAGCAGGGCAAATAAATCATTAGGACAAAGCATGAAGAACTCCCCCCAGCATTTTGCTGTTCTGGAAGAAGGCTGCTAAATTCAACTACACCCAAGCTAACACCTCCTCTAGGGTATATTCAGGACAAAGGGAAAGATGCATACTGGCATAAAAGACAGTGAGCTTAGAACCTATGACAGAACAGCATAGACCAAACTAGAAGCATGCTTCCTTCTGGTCTATTGAGGTACCATAGAAAGCTCCATCTAGTATATGACACTCAAATCAATGACCACCCTATTGTACTCTTGTCCATAGCTTCCAAAGCCAGATTTGGTCAGAACTCAAGTTAATCTGGGAAATTTATCCAATGATAAGTCATTAACAGCAGAGGAATTGCCACAAAGGACTGTGACTATGATTGTATTTTTCCCCTCTCCTGATGAAGATTAAGGCCCTCTTCATTTACAAAGAAACCCACTATATGCAGGGCACGGTTAGAAAGGAACTTGGGGAAAATTTGGAAAATTGTTAAAAAACCTAAATAGCAGATGTACATAAAGCTGGGGACCATACTTAGGATATAGAATATCTGTATCCCCAAATTTAAGACTATTCAATATCTTTAAAAACACTTCTCTGTTTGAATGGAAGGATGAAAAGTTGGGGATTTGGGAGTTGAATTTGTTACAGACATATTTTGCACTTGTCTCAGTGCATGGAGAGAGGAGAAGCTCAGAGTTGTTATAATACAAAGTTGGGGGTGGAGATTCTCACACAGAGGCCAAGTAAGGCCTATTCCTTTCTTCCCCTTTCTTAGATAAGCAGCCAGGAGACAGAGGTGGACTTCCCCCACATACACACACATTCTTATGACTTCTACAAGCCATAACACAATTCCAAATACTCATAGACCTGTGAACTCATAGGTCTGGTTATACCAGTGAGACAAACTCCATCTATATCCACCTATCCCATACCGTGCTTGTCCATAGCCTCCCATAAATTTGCCACAGGGACAACCCAGTCAGTGTGCTGGGGACTTTACTCATTTTTTCTTGATGTGGAAAGAATCATGATGGAGTTATCATCAATTCTCACTATGTGACCAGCCCATCTTCTTTTTCTGCTCTGTGTAGGGATTGGCACTGGTCCAGCATCAACCTGCCTCCCCTGAAAAGGAACTTATATCTGTCTAGAGGTGCAGGTTCAGTGCCCATGACTGCCACCCACCCACCTTGGGAAGCACTGTGTGACCGGTGTCAGATACGAAGGGAAGGATTGTACAACAGCTGGCAGAGCAGGGAAAGAGGATGCCAGGAGGCAAAGGCCAGAGCTGGTATCCCTGTTGTTAAAGCCCATTATCTACCCTAAAGCAGCTCCAGCCTCTGGCATCCACCTGGCTATAGATGAGTTGGCATTGCTGGTGCAATATCTTTTGGCATGGGTACATCCTTTATGCCTGAGACTCCACACAGTGACTCCTGGTTGTGAAGCCAGAAAGGGGGAAGGGGCAGCATTAGCTCTTCTTCCCATCTGATATAATGGCTTATTCTCTGGCCATCTCCTCCCCAGCTCCCGTCACCTCACCCCCAAATTTCTGCCTTGGGGCCCTCCTATCCAGATTAATGGCTGCCTCTCTCAGACAACTTCTTTACGAAAGCCCCACCACCATTCTTTCCAGCATTCCCTCCTCTCAGGCCATCATCTCCTCCACAGTCTGGCTAGCTCTTGTTTCTGGTTGTACCTTTTCCTTCTCTCTCCCCTTCAGTTCTAAAGCCATTAATTTTGATCAAATGGATGTGTCAGTCTATCCCTCTGTGACTCAGCATCCCTGTAGCTTTCCAGACCAAAATGCATCGTCCTGGCTACCACTTTCCTTTCTGTGTTACCTCCTCCAGTATGGGTGTTGACCAACAGCATTTTATACCATATTCCACAAATGTATGTGTGACCTGGAGATTAAAAAATTATACCATAAAAGACACGAGAGAAGCAAATCATATATGTAGCTTTCATTGCTATGGGTAAAAGGTAAGTTCATGAATAGAGATAGAGAGAATTAAAAAAAGATAAAATAGATCATTTTGATTACTTGAAATTGAAAGGTTTTATACAAACAAAATTAATATGTCTAAGGTAAGAAGGGAAGCAGTCAACTGGGAAAAAAAATCAAATTTCTCTGATAAGAGTTTGATGTCCAAGATATAAAGGCAACTAACAGAAATGTAAAGCTATTCCCCAATAAATGGCATGATCAGGATATGTGAACAAACATTCTCAAAATAATTGCAAACCATCAACATTCATGCGAAATCGGTTAGTCTTTCAGTCACGTCCAACTCTCTGTGACCCCCTCTGGAGTTTTCTTGGCAAAAATACTGGAGTGTTTGCTGTTTCCTTCTCAGGCTTATTTTACAGATGAGGAACTAACAGGATTAAGTGACTTGCCCAGAGTCACACAGGTAGTAAGTATATGAGGATGGATTTCAATTCAGGTCCTCCTGATGCTCTCCCATCGTGCCACTTAGCTGCTCAATCCATATGACAGAATGTTCCAAATCATTAACAAAGAGGAATGAAAATCAAACCAAATTGTCCAATATTGCAAAAGATGGGAGTATTCAACATAGAAGTTGTAGAAATTCAGATACAGTAACTAATATATTGTTAGGGAAGCTAGGAAGTCATTTAACCATACTGGAAAACAATTTGGAATGATGCAAATAAAGAGGTCAACGGGTCTATATCCTTTGAGCCTAAGAGTTCACTTCTAGGCATATGCCTCCGAAGGGAGTAATTGTTAAAAAAGAAAGGATCCATATCCGCCCAAATATATACCAGCACTGGGTAGGTAGCAGCAAAAAATTGAAGTGGATGGGGAATTAATGTCCACCGATCGAGAAATTACTCAATAAATTGTGGTCAATGAATGTAATGGGATATTATTGTGTTGTAAAAAATGGTAAATACAGAGAATCATGGAAAGACTCAAAATAATGCAAAGGGAAATGAACAGAACCTGGAGAACAAGACACAAAATGACTAGAATAATGTAAATGGAAAGAACCACCAAAACCAGTAGAAGATAAATGGCCCCAAAGAGGAGATATGAGAAGACACCTCCCTCCCCTCACTCCTAGACGGATGCAGAGGACCCACAGGTGTGGAACATTGCATATATTGTCAGATTTATTCAGTGTATTGATAGGTTTTTAATTTTTTTTCTCTTTTTCTCTGAAAAAAATTCTTTTGGGGCTGCTAGGTGGCACAGTGAATAGAGCACCAGCTCTTGAGTCAGGAGGACCTGAGTTCAAATTTGACATCAGACACTTAACACTTACTAGCCATGTGACCTTGGGCAAGTCACTTAACCCCAATTGCCTTGCATTCCCCCCCTCCAAAAAAGGCAAAAAAGAACAAGAAAAAATTCTTTAAAATAAGGTCCATACCTCTTTGGGAGGGGTAGGAGAAAAAGAGATTTAAGAGGAAGATTAAGCAATGTAAAAATAAAGTATATCAATGAAAAGCTATTGGTTCTTCTTTTTCTTCTTAAAAAAATTTTTTTTAATATAAAGGAAGTTTCTCTGGGAAATAGAAGAAGAGGGGGAATGATTATCAGGGAAATTAGGCAATGTAAAAACACACTATCAATAAAAAGTTATTAAAATAATAAAAATTCACAAGAAAAAGAGTAAAAGATCATTGAACACAGAAATAGCCTTTGCTTTTGTATTTCTATCCATCATACAGTAAGTGCTTAATAAATGCTTTTTCCTTCATTTATTCATTCCCTCATTCATGTGTCTACAATGAGCTATAGCTGACCCAGCAGCCTAAGGGAAATGGAACTTCCTGACTCCACTAAACTCAAAATTTCTTGGTCTAGAAAGTTGGAGCTTATACCCTGGGGCGCATATCTCCTTACAGGCTGTACCATACTTCTTGGATTTCCTGTAACACTGATAGTCTCTATTCCCCACTGAGGGCAGTAAGAGTATTTCAGTTTCCCTGGCTCCCTTCTTCTCACAGGTTCATTTCAAAGAGAATTTCAAGTCCTGAGACGGTCTCTCGCTCTCACCAACTTCATTCCCTAAAAAACAACTCTCCCCAACCCTCAAGTCAAAGGCTAGTTCCTCCTTTTATCCTGAGAATTATGTTGAAAGAACTGCTGAACCTTGGAAAGCTCCCCTCCATTATCCACCTGTCATCCCACTTCCCCAGAATCATGTTTCTTAATGACAGACTCTACCACGTCCCACCTAGTTTACTCAAACTAGACACCGACAAATCCATCTTTAGGGGCCCCAGCTGCCCAGAGAACAAAGGAGAAGTGCCTTTGGTGGCTTTCCAAAGCCCCACACAATCTTACCTTTCTAGTTTGGTATTACTCCTCTCCAGTCAAACTGAACATCTTCTGCTCCTCTCCCATACGAGGAAGCCCATCCCAATGAATGCTTTTGCCCAGAACATTCCCCATCTAAATCCTCTCCCCTCCTCGTTTTTTTTTTCTAAAGTACACAACAAATAAATTCAGCAAGTAATTTTCCAAGCTGCTCTGTTTGCCTGGGTTTCTTTGTGTTCTTTCTTCAGCAGCCTTTTGTGCATTAAAAAAAAAATGCTTCAATAACTTCTTTTGTAAAGCTACCCCAGGAAGGTCTGGTGGTCTCCTGAAGGACAGCCCATCTGACTACAGAAGGCAGGAAGATTTGACTCCCCATTGGCTGAGAGAGTTCTGGAAGACAAGTCAATCAGCTAACAAGCCTTAATTATGCATTTACTAAGTGTTAAGCACTGGAAATACTAAAACTAGCTAAAAGACAGTCTCTGCCCTCAAGGGGTTTGTATTCTAATGCAGGAAGACTACATATGAAATAAAGCTTGATTGCAGCTCTGGGAAAACCGCAGAGATGGCTAGCTTGAGCACCCTCCTGAAATGGAGGTTCTGGAAAGAGTCGTCCAATCAGAAAGAAGGGCCAAAGAGGCTGAGGATGTGGCTGGGGTGTGGATCTGATGGGGTATAGGTTCTGGAAACCATCTTGAACTCTCCTTGAATCTTCCCACTTGATCTGGCTTTTACCTGAGACCATAAGCCTTCCATTATCTATATGCGCAAATCTCTGGTACCCTAAAATAACCTAGCCTAGCCCTCCATTGTCTGTTATCTCCAGGTAGCCTTCAGTTACTTCCCAATCTTAATCCCATTCTCTTGATGCCTACAGTCTGACCTCTATAATCCCAGTCCCATCAAGATCCTCCCTGGACCCCTCCTCCCATCAGCCCAGACTGCTTGGCCACCCCTAGATACAGTCTTTCTGTATATAAGATCCATCTTGTCTTCATGAAGGTGCTCAGGTTCAATCTGTCCTGCTGCCATTAGCAGTACAAATGCTCAGATTCCTTAAAAGTCTACTCTATATGGCAGATCTTTAATAAACTTTCTTCCTCTGTCCGAAAGAAGGTTTGGGTTGAATTCATTCAGGCAGGACCCAGCGTATCACTATTTTGGGGTCCCAACACCCCTAAACCTCAACAGATCTGGTGCTGAAGTGATCTTCCAGGATGAAGAGTTTTCTGAAAAAGAAGCAGAGAGAGGTGAGTGGGTCAAGGAGAGAGGACTTTAAATAGGGAACAGGAGATTTCTGGAGCCTCAAACATGTGAGGAAAAGCCATCAGCAAGTGCACTCCAGAGACTGCTAAGAATGGACTCATTGAGTGAGACATTTCTCTCCCTGGACGAACTGAAATTTCATATTGCTCCCAGGCAGCAGGCAGAGTCCTCCAACTCTTATGTATTCTATCACATAAACTAACCTGTATGGCATTCCTGATTACTATTTTACTGTTTGTTTTAATAAATGTTTGCTTGCTATCTCTGTGTTTTACACAGTAAATATATAGTGGGAGAAGAAGTCAAACCAGCTGAGACCAAGTTCGCTATTGCCCTCCAGGTGTGGGGTAGAACAACCTTCCCTCAGCATGCCAGGCAAAGCACCTTCTATTCTGCATCCCCGAAATAATCTTATTCTAGACTTCAACTATGTAGACGTGGAATAATTAGCCTTAGTTCTAAGACTAATATCCCTCTTAAAAATAGGAGAAGCAGGGAGTGATCTCTCAGCTACAGCCATCCTTGCTTTCTATTCTCCACAAAAGTGGAACTCTAATACTATCTATAACATCCTGTTACCCGAGGGCCACTCAGTTCCACATTCCATGATCTAATATGTTACCATTTCCTTTTTCTCTTTGCTTTGATGAATGTTTGTCTACCATATGACACAATGATTATATGGTAACAAGCCCAGCCCTATGGAGACTTGAATCTTTTTTCACTCATCACGTCCAGTCTAACCTTAGTTCCTGAGTTGGACATGGCTGTTAGCTATTCCAGGAATAGTGCTAGGGTGACAACAGTTCCCCAGCCTTCATGGAAACTCATGAAGTCCTCCTCTGGCCAAGGTGGTATGGAAGGAGAAGAGACTGAGACCAAGGTTCTCCTCCCCACCTCCAAAGGATTCCTTCTTAAGGATTTTGCTAGAGGCATTTATCATTAAGTTTCTAGAAACTTACTGATTAATAACAATGATAATCGCTAACATTATATAGGGCCTGCTCTGTGCCAGGTGCTGTACTGGGTGCTTTATAAATAGCAACTCATTTGATCCTCAAGATAATTCACATTGTATGGGATGAGTGAAAATTTCTCAATTTGGAGTGGTTAACTTTTCAAATCGCTTTTGTCCATCACTTTTATGTTCCTTTCTCTGTTTTCCCACCTTGGTGGGACCCTCCCCTTATCTTTCCTTGCTGTCCCAGTTGGGGAAGTATTTGGTGAAGTATGCCTCTCCACCAATGTGAGGGGAAACAGTTGGGGAGGGGTCTTGACTAAGTTAGGTTATAAATTCCAGCACTATCTTTTGTAACTTGCCTCTTCTCCATGATGAGTCATGGGGAAGACTGCCCTCTTCTCCCGGGGAAGAGAATAAAGTCCTGTTCTTATCCTAAGAGATCTCTGTGTTTATTTCTTTTCACTAAATTAAGGATGAAGGATGTTTTTCATCCCAAATAATATTATTATCTCCATTTTATAGTTGAGGAAACTAAGGCAAACAGATTTAAATGACCTGTCCCAAGTCATATGGCTAGTGTTTGAAGGTAAAATTTGAATTGGGGTCTTCCTGCCTCCAAGTTCATGGCTGTATTCATTGTACCATCTAGCTCAGTGGTTCTCAACCTTCCTTATGCCTCGACCCTTTAATACTCATATGTGGGCATATCTGCATGGGGGCGACCCGCATGGAGACAGATAGAGGAGCCGTGTCTTGGTTCCTAAGACCATTGGAAATGTGTTTTCTGATGATCTTAGACGACCCCTGTGAAAGGGTTGTTCAATCCCCAAAGGGGTTGCAACCCACAGGTTGAGAACCTCTAGTAGCTAATTCCAACTCCTTGGTTTTATAAAAGCCAAACAGTATATGACCCAATCCCTAGATAAATCTATAGAGACTTACTGGGCAGTGTCATTCCAATGGCTTTCAAATGTTCTAAATTAATTAAGGACTTTTATTACTTAAGCTAAAGCCTATGACTGATTGAACTAGGGTGTCCAAGCCTAGTCTATGCCCAATAAGTCATCAAAATAGGTTCTGACTTGTTTCATGTATCAGGGTTGACTACCTTAGCACTTACTGTAAGTTGGGGGTGGTAATTATCCAGACTCAGCCCCACCCATAGAGATATGTTGGGTGAGATGAAGGCTGATGCCAAAGTTTCTGGGTGACTGGGGAAATGGTGGGGACCTAAAGAATAATAAATAAGTTGAGAAGAGGCGAGGTCCTGAAGAGAAAATTGATGAATTTCTGTTTTAGACATGAAGACTTTGAAATGTCTATGGACATCTATTTTGAGATGTCCAAAAGGAACTGGATGATGTGTGATTGTAGCTCAGCAAAGAAACTTTGTGTTACGTGTCTAGATCGGGGAATCATCTTTATTAAGATGATAATTGAAGCCATGGTAGCAGAGGAGATTGCCAGATGAGATAATATAAGGTAGAAAGAGTCAGTCATTCAGACAATAAACATTATATCAGGGCCATCTATGTGCTAATACCTGGACACACAAAGAAAGGCTCTGCTCTCAAGGAATTCACAGTATATTAGAATATAAGCTCTTTCTTGGGCAAGTCACTTAACCCCAATTGCCCTGCCTTCCCCCTCCAAAAAAAAGAAAAAAAAGAAAAAAAAGAAGTAAGCTCCTTGAGGACAGAGATTATATTATTTTGTTTTGTTTGCATTTGTAGCTTTGCTTTAACGCAGTAAGTCTTGTTCAAAGCCAGTCCCACTCTTCATGACCCAGTGAGCCATAGCATACCAATACTATCTGTGGGGTTTTCTTGGGGTTCCCCGTGGAGGACATTTCCTACCCCCCCACCAAGGTTATATGGCTCCCAAGAAATAGGCCTTAGTCCTTGGTCTTTTCATTTTTAATATTTGTAAAGTGCTTAGCATGGTATTTGGCACATAGTAGGCAGTTAATAAATGCTTTTTTCCCTTTCTTTTCCATTCTAGGTGAAGGGAACAGTTTCCGACCTTAGTAGAAGGCACAAGCCACAGGAATTGGGAGGTCTGAAGCCAGGCTAGGTTTGGCAGCCAGCGTAGCATCAAAGAACAAGGAGTGACCTTGAGGACTCTAGCCCAACATACAGATGGACTTACCTGGCACTCATGCCACCAGTGGACATGAACTTAGTGAGACCAATGCCATATAGAAACTGCGCTAAATTTGAGCCTCCTGTCCCAGAGACTGAAGTGGTGGTGGTGCGGAGGAGAGGACATGCTCAAAGTATAGGGGAAATGTGCTTCCTATATCTTCGAAGTAAAAGCCAATCAGTGTTAAATGAAATTAGGGGGTCTAGTCCCTAGCTCCCTAAAGGTAACTGAGAAGAACACAACCAGTTGGGGGCTCAAGCTGATGGTGGTAGAGAAAAAAACAAGCAAATCCCTCAAGTATTCCCTTGGGGAACAAGTCAGGACAGAGGTGCAGCCTAGCTCTGGGACAGAGGTCTATTAACTAAGGAAAATTGGGCAATGACTTGTATTTCTGGCCCAGCCTAGTGAATACTATAGTATCTGAAATGTAGGCTACTCTCTTCCTAGAGGAGATAAATGAAGGGACTCCATACTCCAGATTGTTAGATGCAAGGCTTCAATGGAATAAAATAAGCACCTAAAGTGTAGGAGGTGGAGAAATCTGACCCTTGTCATTATGCTGAAGACTGGAGGAGTGCTACATAGAAAAGAAGGGGAAGGAAATGGACAGCTGTGTAATTAGAGTTTAAAAACAGATTTGAGCCTCTACCTCCTCGTCTCTGAGGAGGAAGAAGATGCTTGTCCTACAAATGATGATCTGGTAATAATAACAGGTAGCATTTCCAGAACACTTTAAGATTTGCAAAGCACTTGACAGATATTATCATAACAACCCTGAGAGGTAGGTACTATTGATTATCCCCAGTTCCGAGAGAAAGGAACTGAATCAGAGGTTAAGCGACTTGCCTAGGGCTCCACAGCTCCTAATTGTCTGAGGCCACACTTGAATTCAGGTTTTCCGGACTCCAGGCACTCCACCACCTAGCTGCCTTGTGGGATTGTTGGTGTTTGTCCTTCCTTCTGGAAGAGGACCATGACATCAGGAAGATAAGGCCATGACTTGCAAGTGAATAATAAGAACACAGAAACTAAAGGTGGGAGGTAGACCAGTAGTAGTAGTTGGTAATTCCATGCTTAGGGGAACTGTGACAAACACTTGCCAATCTGGTAACAACAGAGAATTCTGTTTTCTTCATAGGGTATGTTTCCAGGACATCACAGAGAATTTTCCAAGGTGTAATGAGAGGCTATGTGGCCAAGTAGATAGAGATCCTCCTTTGGAACCAGGAAAACCTGGATTCTAGTGTCATCCCCCACCCTCCCAATCTCACCAACACACTGACCGATATCCTAGGGCCAATAGTTTAAGCTCTTTGTGCTTGAGACAACTCTCTTAACTTTTTTTAACTCTAATTTTTGAGAAGCAACATAGTGCAGTAATGAGTGTTGGTCTAGAATCAGGATATGGGTTTATATCCTTCCTCGTATTTACTAGCTTTGTGACCCAAAACTTTCACTATAAAGGGCTAAATCTAGGATTCATCAAAACAGCTAACAATTTCCCACTTCTGGTTATTCTGGTGATTCTAACAGAATGATAGTGCCAGAAAGCACTTTAATTTTTTTTTGCAAATTATTATAAGATGGTGTTTTCCTTCACAAAGGCAGAAGAGAAGAATCTGTATGGGATGGGTGAAAACTTCTCAATTTGGGGTGGTTAACTTTTCAAATCGCTTCTGTCCATCACTTTTATGTTCCTTTGTCTGTTTTCCCACCTTGGTGGGACCCTCCCCTTATCTTTCCTTGCTGTCCCAGTTGGGGAAGTATTTGGTGAAGTATGCCTCTCCACCAATGAGAGAGGAAACAGTCGGGGAGGGGTCTTGACTAAGTTAGGTTATAAATTCCAGTACTATCTTTTGTAACTTGCCTCTTCTCCATGATGAGTCATGGGGAAGACTGCCCTCTTCTCCCGGGGAAGAGAATAAAGTCCTGTTCTCACTAAATTAAGGATGAAGGATATTTTTCATCCGAAATAAATCAGTTTGGGAAATGAACAGCTAGCTAAAAAGGCTGTTGATAGTGATGGTCGGTTGTTGTCCTTCCTTCTTGAGTTCTTGAAGAGAACCAAAATGACATCACTATGCTAAAGTCAAGTTTCAATGTGTCTGACTGTGCCTGATCAGAAAAATACGAACTCTTAATGTTCTACCATAGGTTGGGCACAAATAGTCCGTGTGAGCATTTGGGATGAGTACTTTAAATTTGTGCATCCTGTGTTTCCTTTGAGCTGTTTTAATTCTGCTTTGCTCATAGAGCACAGCACCTTCTCTGATGTGGACACAACATACTGAGTCGTCCTGTGCCAGCATTTCCCATGTCACGCAATCAATTCCAAAGTTCTTGAGAGAGACCCTGAGATTGTCCTTCTTCTGATCACCATGTGAGTGCTTGCCCTGTGTGAGTTCTCCATAAAATAGTCTTCTTGGCAAGCATACATTTTGTATTCGAACAACATGGACAATGCAATGGAGTTGCACTCTCTGAAACAGAGTTTGAATGCTTGGCAGTTTAGTTCAAGTAAGGACCTCAGTATCTGGTACCTCATCCTGCCAGGTGATCTTCAGAAGACAATGCCAAGAAAACACAGGTGCTCCATCAGCTACCGCCACACCATCCATATGAAGAACCATCAGTTACAGTAAATGGAGAAGTTTTGAATGCTGTGGATAAGTTCACTTACCTTGGCAGTGTACTTTCCAGGGATGTACACACTGATAATGAAGTTAACGCACCCATTGCCAGAGCTAGCTCAATGCCTGGGAGGCTCCAAAGGAAAGTATGGGAGAGACTAGGTACTGGACTGACTAGCAAACTGAAGGTCTACAGAGCCAGGGTGCTGACCTCATTGTTGTACGGCTCAGAAACCTGGACAGTCTATCAGCGCCATGTCAGGAAATGGAACCGCTTCCATCTGAATTGTATTATAGGGATGGATGACATAGATAGACATCTAATTAAGGCTGATAAGAATGAATTTATCTGGTTTCTTGCAAATCTAATAAAAAGGACTTTATACTAAAAAGAATAGAAAAGGAAAAGCCTGGCCTTGTTTATCTCTCAAGCTAGCTACTATAGAGAATGGCTACAACAAAGGAAGAATGGATGTTGAGACAAAATCCAAGAAAGAAGCCAGGTATGACAAAAATCTGTGCATATACACAAATGCATGTTGTTGATGCTGTTCAGTTGTTTCAACTTTGACTCCTCCTGACCCCATTTGGGGTTTACATTCTGGACAGGGGAAAGGCAAGGCAATTGGGGTTAAGTGACTTGCCCAAGGTCACACAGCCAGTTAATCGTGTCAGGTGTCTGGGGCTGGATTTGAACTCATATCCTCCTGAGTCCAGGGCCGGTGCTCTATTCGCTGTGCCACCTAGCTGCCTCCTAGGGATCTTCTTTAGCAAAGACACAGGAGTAGTTTTGCCATTTCCTTCTCTGGCTCATTTGACAGATGGGGAAACTGAGGCCAACAGGGTGAAGTTGATGAGGTGTAGGCTCTGGGAGCCACCTTGAGCTCTCCTTGAATCTTTGAGGTACAGGCTCTGTGAAAGTAAATCTTCCCAAGGGAAGGCGTTTGCCTAAGGTCATGGGCCTTAATTTGTGGCTCTGCCCAAGTCTTTAGCCCTCCTTTGTTCCAATAGTTTCCCACCCTTGAACTGGCCTGGCCCACCATCTTCTATGGTCTCCAGGTAGCCTCCAGCAACTTCCCACCCTTAATCACTCATTCCTGGAGTCTGACCTCATCTTAACTCCTGAAGACCCTCCCTAAACTTATTAATGGAGTCTGACCTCTTCTGACTCCTTCTGAAGACCCTCGCCAAACTTTTCCTCTAGGCCACCCCTAGATTCCTCCCACAGTCTTTCTATACATAGAATCCCATCTCCCCTCCATGTGGTGTGAGACCCATAGAATGACCTAGCAGAGACTTATTCTGTGGCAGACTTACTCTGTCCTGCTTGCCTAATGCAAGCATCACAGATACCTAGGTTCCTTAAGAGTCTATCCAATATGGTGAACTATTAATAAACTTTACTTTTCTTTGGCTGAGAAGACTTGAGTCGTATTCTTTCAGCAGGACCCAGCATGTTGGTATTTTGGGGTTTCAGGCAACTCTAACCCTCTTTCTGGGTAACTGTAACGCCATGCACCAGCAGATTCCCAAAGGAATGCTACTGTGAACAGCTTTTAGAGTTCAGATTACAAAATATAGTGAACACTCTGTTTATTCCATTACAAATCAAGACAAACATTCAAAACATTATAATATTCACAACATTACATCTTATCACAGAAAATGGCCACACAGTTTTCACTACAGTGGCCACAATAT